>OZ010789.1:271088514-272288514 GCA_963932465.1 Maratus speciosus
CTTTATGTAATTTAAGAAAATAAATAAATAAATCTTCTAAGTGAAAAGAATAACAATAAGAAAGGAAAATGCATAAAATTTAGTATCGTATTTTCAGTAAGTTTTACCTCAATAAAAACGGAAGTTTGGTATTAGGCTTGAAACATTAAATTTAGTTTAGCATGAAGGGAGCCTTGATTTGATCGAAACTAAGCTCAGATATGTATTATCCATCACCACAGTAACAGGCATTAATCGTGGCATTGATTTCGGGATTTACGAGTATCAATAACGATCAAGAAATCTGAATTATTATAAGAAATTATTACGATAAACGATTTTTTTTTGCTTTTATTTTACGTTGAATTAAAACAAAGTCACAATTATTTAAATTCTAATTATTTAGCAAGAAATAGAAGTAAAATAACAATTGAAAAAACTGTACAAATTCACAACGTGCATTCTTTGGAAACCAATAATTAAATTCGTATATTGTAAAACTTTTTAAATGCAATATTAACCTTCCGCATACCAGACCGGTGCAACAGACCCGATAGATACATTCAAATTGATTTTTCACATTTTAAAAAATGAAAATTTTGTAAATATGTGACTTTTTCTGGAATGTTCTACTCAAAAGAATAGAACATCCCAGAAAAAACCCATATTTACAGAAATTTCCGTTTTTAAAATAAATTAGAAATATCATTATAAATGTACCTGTCGGGGCCATTGAACCCCTCTGGTAGGTGGAGGGTTAACATAAATCTATTAAACCGAAACAAGCATAAAATATGCAGCTTTATATATATATATATATATATGTCGCAGTGTTGGAGAAAGTCCAATAATCTATATGTAGCACGTGATTTTTCTTTCCCGTTTTTATACTCAAAACGGCCATTAAGAGAGCGAACCGCGGTTAAATTATTTCAATCCCACCCACCACTGTTACTGTTATCTTATTATTATTATTAGACATTATGCTTTTTGAAATATTCATTATCTTAAGAAAGAAAGAAACGTTTTACAAAAATTCCTTGTTCTAACAGATTTTACCCTATGTAATAAACTTCAATGTAAGTTGATTAAAACAACAATCTTAGGGAGTTTCGAGATTTTTTTAATCATCTTCTTCAGGAGAGGAAAACAAGACGCCAAACTGCGGAAATAAAGTGGTACTCGAGCGCTCGTAGCTGGTCATATATTTATTTTGACAAAGAGGATTCTCAAATTGAAATTATGTTTGAGGAAAAAACATGAAATAGTGAAATATGCATGAAAGTGCGTAACTCTATAATTATTAAAATAATTGAAAATAAGTTATTATTATCCTATTAAAATGCAATTTTTATGGCCTAGTGATATATTTCTTACATTATTCAAAACTGTTTCTAGTCAGATTAGAAAAAATATTTTTCACTAGTAATTAAACAAGCATTTTCTTTGTTTTTCTTAAGGCTGTTCTTAAGTGATCTGCTCAACAAGCGAAAACGTTTTGACACATTTACAAGTTCATTTTTTAACGGAAAGATATAAAATTGGAATGTTTGACCATGGAAGCGATTTGGAATCGAACTGTGTTTTCCATCTTTTGATCAGTAAATTACCTATTGAGTTATAATCGATTTTGATCGCGTGACAAACATGTTTTTCACTCATTTTAGAGAAATGATGCCTGGGTCATTCCATGTCACTTCATCCAGACCATGAAACCCATGGTCTCAGATTTTGATAAAAAAATTTGTAGTTGTTCCTTTTACCATCCTTATAAATAATCTAAAATAATACTACAATATCTCAAATACTTTTTGTGAAAAAAAAATGTTGAAATAAGCAGAAAGTTTGCATAAGTGGCACTTTGAAGGGTCTGTTTTTAAGAGGCATTGCTTCAGAAAAAAAATCATAATTTTACTCTTTTTCAACATATCAAGTCAAAATTTGCACTAAAATGTGCACTAAAAGATGGAGATATAAGAAAAAAATAGTTTGGTGATCATATTTTAATTTGAGGCCCCCAAAAGTTGTCTAAAGTTTGTTTTTGCGAAATTTTTTTAAAGAAAAATGATGATTTTTCAAATATCATTTTTTGAAAAAGGCATAGGAGTTAAACAAGCAATTTTTTTTTAAATTGTACGTAAATGTATAAACTTAAAGACTGTGAAAAAAAAATAATGGCTTTTTGAGTGCTAATATATTTTATTCATCACAAACCCCCAAAAAGCATGCATTTGGCTTAAAAAGCAAATGTATGTACAACAAATAACATTGGGAATCTCCAAAAAAAACATTAAAATAATTGTTTATATTACAAGTGACTATTTATACATTGCTATTTCTATTTATCTTTGACTTAAAAAATGTGATATTACATGATAATTCTAAATAATTTAGATGTAATCTGATTTACTGATATAGTTTGTGTATGGCAAATTTGTGTATATTTTCTCCAACAAAATTTTAAATTAACATAAAACAACTTTGTAAAATAATGACTTTCCGAGTACTAATATATTTATTTTAATCAAAGCCTTGCTTGAAAGAAAGTTGGGTGGGTGGAAAGGGGGGGGGGGAAAGGTGTAACTATGACTAGAGGCTCCTATATATGCACCTTGTTTTACATAAATTATCTACTGATTGATATGGTATCAACAAATAATCTGTACACATATAACTACTGTTTTTTTTGTGGGGGGGGGGGTGGGGGGTGGAGGGGTCGAAATTTGGGGTTCAAGGCCCAGGCCTTGAAGGCCCAAGTAGAAGTTAGACTCTGTTTTTGATTTATAAATTTCGGTTGGTCCATAAATCAATATTTTTAACAGTCAGTATTTAGGGAGAAGTTATTGATCAATATCCACTTTATTTTTTTTAAATGCATTTTTTTCTTTTAGTTGAAAAACTGCTTTGAAATCATTGGCATTAGATACTTTTACATAAAAATGTTCTGGGATATTATTTTTAATTTTAACAAAAGTCATGTTTTATTTTTGTACTTTGTTATAAGAAATTTAAAATAAACTTATGATATTTTTCATATAAAACTTTTTTTTAAAATAATTCCTTTTATATATTTTTTTAAATTTTGTACAGTAAGAATAACTCTGAGATTAAATATGTTGTTTCTGTGTCACAAATCTTTGTTTTTACACAACATTGGGATGTAACATTAGTTCCCCAGATGGGTGAATCATATGGGGCCATGTGGTTTTGTTCTATGGAGACATTAAACTTGACATAAGTCCCTCCCCTTTGAAGGGGTTGGTTGATGAAAGGTGGGGGAGAGTGAACTTATAAGAGACCAGGGCAGTTTCTTAGATTTTAGTGTAGAGTACAAACTTAAATGCTCCATTGTCAATATTATTAGTAAACCTTGGAAATATTTTATTTTGCTGCTTATTGCTTTGAACCTGCTTTAAAAATGGATACTCCTGACAGTCATTTTTTAATTTGACAAATGTACTAAGAAATGTTTTGAGCATATATTTAAATAATCATAGTTTTTTGTATATTATTATTTCTTATTTATTTCTGGTTAAATGCAAACTGGTTAGAGCACAGTTCTTTTTAAGTTGAAATGGTTTTACTTTAGTTTTACTAGTAAATATAAATTTCATTCAAAATGTCAGAAAAGAAACTTGAACTTTGCAGTATTGGTAAAGAAAATGGAACTGAGTGTCATAAAAAGAGTTACACAGAAGTGGAAAATTTATCAAACGTTGCATCATTAAATCAAACAGAAATTAATCTTTTAAGTTTGAGAAGTGGGGTGAGTTCTGAACTATTGTTTACTGTTTGTGAACATCACAAAATATATATCCTAAATAAATATGAAATGTATCAATCGTCGTGCTTTGATCCATTTAAATGTCATAAGAAGAAAATTACAAAATCCTTGAGAAATATCAGTGTAAATTTTTCACAGAAGATTAACAAAATACCAAATTGTGAAAGCTCAAAACGGGACAAAAAATATGTAATACTTGTAGGAATAAAGTGGATAAATACATTTCAGAATTGGAAGAAAAAGCTGAAGTGGAAGAACCTATGGCTAGTGATGATGAAATTGCCAATTTAGAATCGTCTGTTTCAAAACAAGAGGCACTTGAAGAAATCAATGCATCATTACAAGATCTAGGAGAATCTCCTTTGAAATTTCATGGAGTAGCTCCTCATCGAAAATCCAGTTATACTAAAAGGAAAGTTGAATCTGCTTTTACTACTTTAAAATCAAAGGTTTCTAAGGTATTAGAAGCAGAATTTCCAGCAGAAAGTGGATCTCACACAGTACATTCTCAAGACATTGTGCGAAAAGCAGATGATATGGATATTCTAATAGAATTAATTAAAACAAAACTTAATATTGTTACTACAAAAAGAGAGAAAATACAGATTTTAACTCTTATTCCCATGTCATGGAGCAAAAAAAAAGTATGTGAGGAATTCAATGTCAGTGAATATGCTGTGCGGAAAGCAAGAGAACTTCTGCAAGAAAAAGGCATAATAGCTTTGCCTGAACCTAGGAAAGGACACTCACTTGATGAAAAAGCAACTGCTGCGGTAAAGAGTTTTTATCAAAGTGATGAATTTTCCCGAATTATGCCAGGATCAAAGGATAAAGTGAGCATTTCAAAAAATGAGTATATGCAAAAACGATTATTGTTAGGCAATTTAAATGAATTGTATTCAGCTTTTAAATTAGAATATCCAAATCTCAAAATTGGATTTTCAAAGTTTTGTATGCTGCGACCAAAATGGTGCGTTCTTGCAGGTTCTTCGGGGACACATTCTGTTTGCGTTTGCACTATTCATCAAAATGTCACGCTATTGCTCCATGCTTGTGCAATTGAAGAGAATTATCATCACTTAATTGCTATGTTAGTGTGCTCCACAGATAACAGAGATTGTATGCTTCGTCACTGTTCCCAATGTCCATCAGCTGATAATCTCAAAAGATTTATAATCGAAAAATTTGAAGAATGGGATCCTACTGATGAAGTTACTTACAGTTCTTGGATTTCAACTGATAGAACACAACAGGTCCAATTCACAGTAAGTCTTGAAGAATATTTAGAAATATTAATAACAAACCTGGAGACACTTTTGCCTCATTCATATATAACAAAATCGCAAGCCAAATATCTCAAAGATACTAAAGAAAATTTGAAATCTGATGCTGCTGTGGTCCTCCTCGACTTCAGTGAAAATTATTTGTATGTTATTCAAGACGAGGTGCAGGGGTATCACTGGACAAGTGACAGTTCTTCACTTCATCCAGTAGTAATTTACACTCGTAATGAGGATTCTGATCTTATCAGCACAAGTTTATGTGTGCTATCAGATGATTTAGAACCAGGGTTAGAAAAAACACGGGTTTTTTCGAAAAAACCCAGCCCACTGGGCCCACTAGTCTAAAACCCGGGTTTTTTCGGGGTTTTCTGATAAAACCCGGGTTTTTTCGGGCTTTATTGAGTTTTTTTGGAGAGCACTTTAAGCTTCTAATTTTCATATACATAATACCTGAATTCTCCATTTATCAGTGAAACTTGGGCATAATTTGCATTAATTAAGTATGAATTAACAAAAAGTATATAAAAAGAAAAAAAAAATCAAATTAATTTAAAAGGTACATCTGTATCTCATGGGACTAGTTTGCTGAACTAAGCATATATTAAGTGAACCACAAATGGATTTCTTTATATAATTCTTACCTTAAGTTAAACATGTTAAATTTATATAGTTTCTTTCATTCACTTCAAATCAGAAATCAGTTGAAGACTTTTTTTTTTTCTTTTGAAAGAAATGGGATTCGCAATAATATATTTGAAAATTTTAGCAAAATTTGCTACATATATATTGCAACAGTATTAAATGTTAAATTAGATTGTCATAGAAGTCAGTAACATTTGTAAATTTATATCACAAATGGCGATACACTTATTACTAGCTTTGCTGCTTTATCAACTCCAAAATGATTACGTAACTTGCTCCAAACCAGACCAAATGTGGAAAAGTATTGTTCGATTGAAGCAGAGGTAACTGGTACTGAATGTAAAGAAAAAACTCACAAAATCCAGGAGGAAACTTATCTGTTTCACTCTTTTTTGCCATAATCTGAACCATTTTTGTGTGGAAAACTCCTGTATATAACACTTTCATTGAACATTGAAGCAGGATAATAAATGGGATGATTAATCTTAAAAGCTATAACAATGCAAACAATCAGGATGGGGTTCAAGTGCAATCTTTTTGCATGCATTAAGATTTAAAGCATTTGAATACATTTTAGATTGCATGCATGAAAATCTTCCTTCTTTTTTCTTTTTTGGTCATTTTATCTCTGCTTAGAAATTCCTTTAAATCTGGTTCTTTTGAAATATATTTAAATTGGCCTTTATCTTTGCATTCTCAAACCTTGGATTAAATAATGATACAGTTGTGAAAGCACAAGAAAATTTGAAAAAACTTACAATGGGTTTTTTCAATGCCCGTAAAAACCTGGGCGTGTTTTTCGGGCTGGGCCCACTTGGGCAAACCCTGTCTAACAGCCACTGACTATTAACCCAATTTTCCAGTTTTCACCCATACTCATTCCTTAGATTAAATAATGTTACAGTTGTGAAAACATGAGAAAATTTGAAAAACCCACAGTGGGTTTTTTCAAGTGGTCCTGCTCGAAAAAACCCTCAGATTAAATAATGTTACAGTTGTGAAAACATGAGAAAATTTGAAAAAACCCACAATGTTTTTTTTTTTTTCAAGTGGTCCTGCTCGAAAAAACCCTCAGATTAAATAATGTTACAGTTGTGAAAACATGAGAAAATTTGAAAAAACCCACAATGTTTTTTTTTTCAAGTGGTCACTTGGGCAAACCCTGTCTAACAGCCACTGACTGCTAATCCAATTTTCACCCATTCTCATGCCTTATATTAAATAATGTTACAGTTGTGAAAACATGAGAAAATTTGAAAAAACCCACAATGGGTTTTTTCAAGTACACATGCCCGAAAAAACCCGCAGATTAAATAATGTTAGTTGTGAAAACATGAGAAAATTTGAAAAAACCCACAATGGGTTTTTTCATGGGTTTTTTCAAGTGGGCCCGCCCGAAAAAACCCGGGTGGGTTTTTTCGGGCGGGCCCACTTGGGCAAACCCTGTTTAGAACATGATGTTGCATTTGTTCACGAAACCCAAAAAATAATTATAAGTTATATTCGAGAAGCGTTTCCTACTGTGAATAAAATACATTATTTTAGTGATGGGTGTGCAGCACAATACAAGAACTGTAAGAACTTCATCAATCTCTGTCATCACAAGAAAGATTTTCAATTAAATGCAACATGGTCTTTTTTTTCAACTAGCCATGGGAAATCTCCTTGTGATGGTATTGGTGGGACTGTAAAGCGCCTAGTTACAAAAGCAGGCCTGCAAATAAGTCCTAGTAATGCCATTAATTCTGTTGAAAATTTTTTTTCATTTTGCAAGACTAAAATTGAAGGCATTAAATTTTGGCTAATAAAAAAAGAAGCACTTTTAAATGCTCGTCAGCAATTGGAAGATCGTTTTTCTAAAGCAAAAACGGTTCCTGGTACACGCAGTTTTCATCATTTTGTGCCGATATCAGAAGATGTCATTGGGACAAAAAGAATTAGTTATGAAGAAAACTTTTGCACTGTATTTCATTTTTCAGGCAATCAACCCCTACTGAAGATGTCAGATATATGTGTACACAATTATGTCGCTTGTGTTTATGACAATCGCTGGTTCTTTTGTTTAGTTTTATCAAAACATGAGGATGAAGGTGATATTCAAGTAAAATTTTTGCATCCTTCTGGTCCTGCCCCATCTTTCCATTGGCCTTCTAAAGAAGACATTTGTTTTATCCCCATAACCAACATCATAGCTTGTGTTAGTGCCCCAATAACAAAAGGATCTGGAAGGGTATATTATTTCACTGAGAAAGATACTATTTACATTCAGCAACATTTCACTACATTATTGAAGAAAACACGCCATCGCAATTAAAAGGTAGCTTTAAAATTTTCCTTGGAGATTTAAAGTAATCTCACTGTTTTAGAACTTAATTAAATTGAATTATGTCAATTTAAATAGTTATAGTGTGAGAATTTTTGTGCATTCATACCCATGCACCTACTATGTAAATAAATCAAATTTTATAAAAAATTATTCAGAATTATTATGTAATATCAAATTGTTTAAAAATAAAAATAGGATTACTAGAAATAGAAGAGTATTCATTTTAAAGTGATCACTTAAAATATAAACAACTATTTTAATGCTTTTTAGGATCCACAATGCAACTTGCACATACAGTGCATAGCTGCCAACTTTTACGCTTTTTATTACCACTAAAATTTAAGCAGAATTTTTACTTTATTTAATTGATTTATTTTGATAATTGGGTAAGGCAAAATTTACTTCTAAATTTTATTGGTAAGAGAAAAGCGTAAAAGTTGGCAGCTATGACAGTGGCTTTTTTCAGCCAAATGCATGCATTTTTTTGGTTTGTGATGAATAAAATATATTAGCACTCAAAAAGCCATTATTTTTTTTTCACAGTCTTTCAGTTTATACATTTACGTATAATTTAAAAAAAAAAATTGCTTGTTTAACTCCTATGCCTTTTTCAAAAAATGAGATTTGAAAAATCATCATTTTTCTTTAAAAGAATTCGTAAAAACAAACTTTAAGACAACTTTTGGGGGTCTCAAATTAAAATATGATCACCAAACTATTTTTTTCTTATATCTCCATCTTTTTGTGCACATTTTAGTGCAAATTTTGACTTGATATGTTGAAAATGAATAAAATTATGATTTTTTTTCTGAAACAATGCCTCTTAAAAACAGACACTTCAAAGTGCCATTTACGCAAACTTTCTGCTTATTTCAACATTTTTTTTCACAAAAAGTATTTGAGATATTGAAATTTTGTTTTAGATTATTTATAAGGATGGTAAAAGGAACAACTACAAAAATTTTCAACAAAATCGGAGACTATGGGTTTCATTTTTGTGTTTGGCTGGATGATTTGAAATGGAATGACCCGCCTCTTTCGCGCGGAAATTCGGTTCAAAACGCCCACTTTGACACTATTTTCTGAAAACCCTATTGCGTTTGCAAAAAAAAAAAAAAAAAAAAAAAAAAAAAACGGATAAAACAGCTCGATTACATAGTTTCTGAACAACAACACCTGCTCGTTTCATGCATTTCCGAATAAAAATAAATTAAAACTTTTGTCACAAATTTATCCTTTTGGATTTGAGAACAGCCTTAAGAATTCATTTAGAAAAAATTCATTTCGTATGATACATTTACCAATTAGAATATGTATTAGTGTATTAAAGTACACATGGTGTTCCATTACCCTCGGGGTCCAGGTACTCAATCGGTAAAGCACGTAAAGTTTCTGGGTTCGAATCCCATCTCAGGCACTTTTTCACTCAGGTGTAAAAAATCCAATTCGTATAAAATATTTTTTTTTATTTCTTTCAGATTAATTTAGCACAAGAAGATGAAATAGTAATGTTTATTAAACGCCCTATACTCCGCCCCGCACTTCAATTTCTTTCTTCTTTCTTTCTTTACTTTTCTTTTTCTTTCTTTTTTTGAGGAGGGGAAGGGGAGGGGCTCACACATTAGAAGGATATTTTGGCAATAAAGTCAGCTTTAATAGAATCAAAATCTGTTGTTTTGAAATAAAATAGCGTATTTTAATTTATTAAAACTGGCCAGTCTGCAAGAAAAGAACCAATTCCCAAGGAATCGGTCCTTTTCGGAACGGTTCCTCGGATTCGGTCCTTTTTGGAACGGTTCCTCGGAATCGGTCCTTTTTGGAACGATTCCGAAATGGACCGACTCCGAGGAATCGGTCCTTTTCGGAACGACTCCAGGAATCGGTCCTTTTCGGAGTCGGTACATTTTGGACCGATTCCGAGGAATCGTTCCGAAAAGGACCGAATCCGAGGAACCGTTCCGAAAAGGACCGATTCCGAGGAACCGTTCCGAAAAGGACCGAATCCGAGGAACCGTTCCAAAAAGGACCGAATCCGAGGAACCGTTCCGAAAAGGACCGATTCCTTTTTACAGAATGGAATCGTTCCTTCAGTTTCACTGCCGGAATCGTTCCTTTGGAGTCTTTCCTCAACAAATGACACATCTCTAGTATTTAATATTGTATAGTACATTAGATATTATTCCCCGCATAATATTTGCACGTAGACTTTCACCAATGAAGTTGGACAAAAAGAAGTGCCACTATTATGCGAGTAAACAAGGTATTTAGAAGTGATGAATGAGCAGGTCATTGCTAGCGCTACCATCGTTATTACATCGTCGTACTGCGCTATTTTTTGTGATACATTTCTAATATAAAGTTGACAACAGATTTCTGACGACCAACCAAAAAAGTTAGCGGTAAAAGAAATTGGACCTTATCACTAATTTTGCAAGCTAGGAAGTTTGCACTGGTAAAGAATGTTTTTTTTTAACCCCCCTTTTTCCTCCAAAACCAGTTTTGAATGTACAGACTGATCGTGCACCATTTTTTTTTTTAATCCATTTAATTATTAGTTTATTTCTTGCGCATTTTACATGGAATTCTTTTTTTTTCCCTCCTAAAATGTTAAACCCAGTATATTTGGTTTGTTAAGCAAATATTAATTTAAAAAAGAAAAAAAAAAAATCCCCGTGAAATTTGAAATTAAAAATTGTGCTTTTTCGTTGAAGTACACTTTTTATTTCCAAAAAGCCTCATTTTAACATAAAAAAGAGGGAGAGAAAAAACACTTAATAACATCCTCATTAATTTAATTGAGAGATTAGTTAAATTTTTATGCGAAACTTCGAAAGTACTTGCATATTTTTGCAGGACCCAATTAGTTTATTTCACGAAAGAAACGTTAATTAATTCGCAAAATATTTTGTACCTTCGTGAATGTTTAATTAATTACCGTATGTTTCTTCATCTTCCTTTACTTTTTCTTTCTTTTTTTTCTTCCGTGCATTTTATTTTATTATGTTTAGCATTCACGAAAAATCTCCAGATTGATTCGAATTATTAAGATGATCTTTTGGCAGATGAAAACTAAAAACGTAAAATCGCGTTTTTTTTTTTTTTTTGTTTTTTTTTTTTTTTTTTTTTTTTTTGAGAAGAAAACGCTTAAAATTCAAAATGTCATAATTCCATGCATTTTGGTCGTACGAGTTTTTACTGTTTTATTTGTTAGAACTTGAAGAACATTTTTCTAAATGTAAATTTCGCGACTTTATATATATAAGAACTGTTTTGATGTGTGATTGATGAATTTTACTATGTTGAAAACCGTTTGAAACTTCTTTACAATTTGAGCTGTATATCAAAAATAACTGTTTAGGAATTAGAAATAGGCTAACGATAAGGATGGACATTCTGTATTAGGCTCCTCTGGTAACTCGCTCTTACCCGAACCCGCCCCGCTATTCTGGTAGGGTTGACTTTGATCTGGTCGATTTTTCAAAAGAATGTCCAAAATCTATATGCAATAAAACCTGCATATAGGACACTCCCGAAAAGCTGCCATCTCTATTGAGCGAACACTTTTTCTCAATTCTTAGCACTTATATATTTGTACGTTTGTATGTCTGAATTTGGACATCTCCCAGTCCACATACACGCGTGCCATATGTATACGTATGCATAAACTATCACAAATACAGTACATGTGCTATTGTGTGTATCAGAAACGAAATGTTGGTAATATTTTTTCATATCTCGCGTGAATAAAATGTGTTAACTGTACCATAAAGAAAGAATGTATAATCACATATCTTATATACATTTTAATTTTTAATGCTGTAAATTGAATATATTCTCATTCATATTCAAATATGTATTTATTTTCATCTGAAACATAGTTCTGATCAAAATTTTTATGAAAATCCCAACAACCCGATTTCCAAACACCCAAATCAGAGCCCCAAGACCCCGACCCGTAGAAAGAAAATTAGTCACCCGATCCGAAAACAGAAAATTAGGGACAACCCGACCCGATGCAGGGTTCTATTCAACTATCCCGAGGTGTCCGCTATATTTGAATATTAAAGAACATGGTTATCTCCATCTGTACTAATAAAAGAAAATTTCGCTGTGTGTGTGTGCGATGGTTAGAGAAACATATTCTTAAAGATCGTATTTTTACGTCTTAAATGCCGTAATCAGTTTGAAAAAACACCATTGTTAACCTTTTGAAAAAACATTTTCAAAATGGGTCGTTTTCGCAGTTTTTTCTTCTATACGGCACCTCTCCCCTAGATTGCAATTTCAGAGGTACCGACTAACAAAAAAAAAAAAAAAAAGTATATAAAGCTGAGAGCTTTTTCTCTTCGACTGTGCAATCAGTTTTGAAAAATATAAATTTTAACCCTTTAAAAAAATTCGCGACCGCATGTGATTTTGTGCTTTATGGATGATCTTTTTTCTACGGCAAAAATGACTAAACGGCGACATAGGCGACTATTTTTTAATTCTAACTGGCACAATTTTCTCAAAACAGAAATCCTTAACACACACTTTGACAGCATCTGCAAAAGAAATACTATACCTCAAAATTTATATTAGAAAAATACTGGTGCGAACAGAATATAAAAATAGTCGCCTGTGGCAGCCCTGTTAACATATAGTTTAGCAAGTCTGGAGTTGACTTTAAGTAGAATTTTCTCGTTTTCAATAGTTTTTATGATGACAATTTAAACTATAGCTTTAGATACTTGTCGAAACCGAAGTTAGTAAAGTGAGTTCTTGAAACAAAAACAATTTCTAACTATTTTTGATCTAAAAATTTCGCAGTAGCTGTGTGTCTTACTTTCTTTTTTCCCGCATTTTATTGAGTAATTTTATTTACGGTCTCGTTTCCAAAACCGTAAATCCAATCTCTGGCAAATTCTTTTGAAAATTAAATGAAAATAACTGCGAGAGACACATTCAAAAAGATTTTTATTGGGTCTGGTTTATTGCTTTTTTGATGCTTGCTGAAAATTTTCTGACCTTCGTTGAAAGTTTTTATCCCATCGGTTGTGATGCGTAATTTTTCAACATAAAATTGTGTTCTGGTAAATTGTTTTTTCTTTTTTTCCCCCACTTTCTTCCGAATTTAGATACAAATTTTCAAGTATTATTTGATGCGTATAGCCTGCAGTTAAAAAAATAATATCTGTAATTAATTTGATACAAAACGAAAGAAATAAAAGCACCACACATATCACCGTTCGTATTTCTTTTCTTTTCTTTTCTTTTTTTTTTTCTTTTCTTTTTTTTTTTTTTAAAGAAAAAAAAATGTCATTTTCAACGTACAGACACACTCTCACACATAATGCACACGCATATATATAGGATTTAAGTACATATAAGTTCAAGAATTTGGCCACAGTATTAATTACACTTGATCCAAATATGATAACAATCATTTAATAAGACATAAAATAATATATTAAATTTAAAAAATAAAAAAAACCCGACTGCGTAAAAAGCGAACTAATTAATTATTTCTCATCAATATGAAACTATTTTTTATATTACTTACCTTTTTTTTATTTACTTGTATTGATGACTTTTAAGTTGTGTTTAATTATTAGTTCCTATCTACAAACACTCTTTTGATGAGGACTATAGGTGTCTATTATGAAGGTTAGAGTTACAGTAAAAGTAGCGATCCAAGGTACACAACTTCCAGGTTGTGTAATATTTAAACGGAGCTTCTCACTACAAAATGGTCAATGAAACATCGTCTTCATTTTGAAAGACCTATCCAATGATATGCCACTCAATAGGGTGTGTAACTTTTTTTTTCGTCTCTACCGCCATTTTTTTATCTTACGGCCGCCATTTTGAATTTATAAAAACAAAACCTATCCTATAACCGTCGGAAGATTAAGACGAATCGATAGAGGCCTCATTCATAAAAATCCATCCAGCCGTTGGGATGTTTCGAGGGTATAAAGAAGTCCACATACACAGATACGCGTGAAACACATAACCCTTCTTTTCAGTCGGGTAATAAATAAAGGAATGAGAATCAGAGCCTTGCACAATGAATCAGCATAACTAAAAATTACTGTATGTCTCTTTTACAGTCTTATGACAGAGGCATTTTTGCTTTCTCTCATTAAACAGAAATAGCAAGCTACTTAAGTCTTACATACAACTTCTACAAAAATCGTTCTAATAATAATAATAATTAATAATAATAATAATATTCTCCATTATCGCGGTCCGTGAATCCTTATACTCCATTGAGCTGAGATGTTGCATTTAGAAGTGTTAACTCTTTTGGAGACTGAAGAGAGTCTGACTCAACAGCTTTCTTCTTATGTTGAAAAATTTCAGCTTTCTCTTCAAATTTATTTATGTTAAGTATAGTTTCATTTTTTTTTTATCATAATATTTTTGTGACAACACTCCCGATCCTATTCCATGCATGACATAAACAAAATATTTTGTGTAAAATATTTCTTATTCTGCTAAATCAGATAGTAGGAACTAAAAATTTTAATTAGTTTTTATAAAATGGAAACTTTTAAATGATTTTTGTTACTCTTGTGACATTTCAATATCAACTATTAAGTGTCGTTAAAATTGCTTTTAAGACTTCATCTAAAACATTTTTATCTTTGTTCATATGATAGATATGGTTATATATAGCTTGTTAATTTGAATGCGTACACTGTAAAAAAATACGACCAGTTTTCCTGTAGGAATCGGAAAAATAGTTGCCCTTATCGTACCGGAAAAATTTCCGAACCAGCTCGGAATAAAATCCGTAAAATACCGTTTTATTGACTATTTCTTTTTCTTTCTTCTTTTTACGGATTTTATTCCGAGCTGGGTCGGAAATTTTCCCGGTACGATAAGGGCAACTATTTTTCCGATTCCTACAGGAAAACTGGTCGGATTTTTTTTACAGTGTAGTAATTTCATTTCATAGACAAAAAATAAAAGTCATACTTTGGATAGCATGGCACAAACGATAAATCAATTTATTCAAATAAAATACATTTCAATGCATTATATAAGTTTAGTGAAAGTGATATATTTAACAGTGAAATGGAAAATTAAAAGTATTTTTTAGATGTGTGAATATATTTTAGCCAAACCAAAAATAATTTAAATCGAATTTTAAAACAATCATTTAAAGCCACATCAAGGCGTCACTTAAATTTTGATATATCTTTTAAAACTCATATTTTGAATTTCTGAGAGATGTGAATGATAAAGCATCAATGAATAAACTTTTATACGTCTTTTTAAATTAAACGTAATTTTTGCACATACGATTATAAATAAAGCAAAAATAAAAGGGTGAAATAAATAATATATATAGAGAGATATTTTAATTAATAGCATAGCTGCCAACTTGTACGGATTTTTGCTACCACTAAAATATAATAGAAATTTCTGCTTTATTTAATTGTCAGCATTCAGTGCAATTCGGCGATTGAATCAGGCAAAAATTTCCATTAAATTTTAGTGGTAGGAAATATCCGTACAAGCTGGCAGCTATGTAGTAGCATAGCGTCACTCAAAATTTGATATCATTATTTTTAAGTTCCATATTTAAAATTCTTTGAACTGAGCCATAAAATACAGTGCTGCGTCACAAACTGTTAACCCATTAAGGGTTTTTGTATTGGTCAATATACGCGAACTCTCTAGGAATAAATTGATGTGTCGCAGTCATATTTTGGTTTTAAAAAAAATCAGCAAAAATGATCAATTCTAATGGTATTTTCACTTACCCGTTAATAATTTTGGTAAGTAGAGAGAGAACAACCCCATGCTATTTTATCACCAACTATCGCAGAGAGATGCGAGAAAACCATTCGAAAAGCAATTGCATCTATTTTCCTAATATGAAAGCGATTTTTGAAATAGTGGTCTATATAATAAAAATTGCACCAACTTTAATTTGCAAATTATAACACCCACTTTTGATTTTTTTTTTTTTTTTTTTTTTTTTTTTTGAGTTCCTTCTATTAAAATTATCCTGAAAATGAAAATAAAAAAGGTTTAGCTTATATATTTTTTTCTTAAATATTCATAGAATTACAAGACACGAAAGTTTGAGGATGCCAATGTTATTCTCACGTACCCGTTAATAATTTTGATAAGTAGAAAGAGAACAACCCCATGCTATTTTATCACCAGCTTATCGCAGAAAGATGCGAGAAAACCATTCGACAAGCAATTGCATCTATTTTTCTAATATGAAAGCGATTTTTGAAATAGGGGTCTATATAATAAAAATTGCACCAACTTTAATTTGCAAATTGTAACACCCACTTTTGATTTTTTTTTTTTTTTTTAGTTCCTTCTATTAAAATTATCCTGAAAATGAAAAAAAAAAAAAAAAAAAAAAAAAAGTTTAGCTTATATATTTTTTCTTAAATATTCATAGAATTACAAGACACGAAAGTTTGAGGATGCCAATGTTATTCTCACGTACCCGTTAATAATTTTGGTAAGTAGAGAAAGAACAACTCCATGCTATTTTATCACCAAACTATCGCAGAGAGATGCGAGAAAACCATTCGACAAGCAATTGCATCTATTTTCCTAATATGAATGCGATTTTTGAAATAGGGGTAGTCTATACTATAAAAATTGCACCAACTTTAATTTGCAAATTATAACACCCACTTTTGATTTTTTTTTTTTTTTTTTTTTTTTTTTTTTTTTTTTTTTTTTTTTGAGTTCCTTCTATTAAAATTATCCTGAAAATGAAAAAAAAAAAAAAAAAAAAAAGGTTGAACTTGTATATTTTTCTCTTAAATATTCATAGAATTACAAGACACGAAAGTTTGAGGATGCCAATGTTAAATGCACGTGAAAAACATTTAATTTATAGCTTCCAGAAATCAATTGAAGCTTTTTGGAATGAGGTATAATGAATAGATCCAAACCAATTCCAGACATTTTTACTTTCTTCTATCTTTACAAGGAGAAAGTGTTGGATTCGTGAAAATTTTCGACTTCCGGTTTTCGACGGATTGACACGTTTTAGGGGGTCAGAGATCCCGAAAAACATGTTTTTACAAAATGTCTGTCTGTGAATCTGTGACTCTATATGTATGTATGTACCGGGTATCCTAAAAAGGACTGACTGATTTTAAAATTCAATAACCTGCGAACGGTGACAGATATTTAAAAAATTGTTGCAGGAGGGTTATGCATGAGGTCAAAAGTTTTTTTACAGTGATTTTCGATTTTAGTTCGAATTACAAACAATAGATGGCGCTGTGATCAATAGACGCTAAATTCAGGCTCGATTTTTGGTCCTTCGGGACCCACTCAATACATTTTCATCTCCTTTTTCCGCATGGAAGAAGAGATCGGCCAAAAAATCGAGCCTGTATTTAGTGCCTATTGCTTACAGCGCCATCTATTGTTTGTAATCCGAACTAAAATCGAAAATCACTGTAAAAAAAACTTTTAACCTTATGCACAGCCCTCCTGCAAGATTTTTTTAAATATCTGTCACCGTTTTCAAGTTATTGAATTTTAAAATCAGTCGGTCCTTTTTTGGACACCCGGTATGTGACACAAGTTTTGTGGGCGTCTTATCTCAAGAACTAATGCACGGAATTTAATAAAAAAATTTATTCAGGTATTCTCTGATAAAGATTGGTGCTGATTACGTTTTGGTGTAAATCTCCCAACAGGTCATCTGCTGTGCTGCATTTTTCAGAATTTCCGCAATAGCTCTATCTCAAGAATTAATGCACGAATTTTCATCAAACTTCAAATCCAGTTAGACACAAATTGTCGCTGATTAGGTTTTGGTGTTAATCGCCCAAATATGTTGCGCTGCTACGCTGCATTTTTCACGATTTTCTCAACAGCTCTATCCAAAAAAAAAAAAAAAAAAAAAAAAAAAAAACTAATGCACTGATTTTCATCAAACTTCAGCTTCATTTAGACGTTCACATAAGTTGTTGCTGATTAGGTTTTAGTGTAAATCACCCAACAGGTGACGCTGTTGTGCTGCGTTTTGCTGGATTTACACGATTTTAGCGATAGTAATACTCGAGAATTAATGCACAGAATTTCACATCTTTAGAATTCTCATGATGGGCATAGACTGCCATTTATTTTTAACACTATGATAGCGAATTTTGAAGTATTAATATGGATGAGATAGAACAAAGTTTTAGGATTGGTACATATAACTAGTTAAATATTCAGAAACATAATTTTAATTATGAAGAAGGTCTAAGAGGTAAGAGCACTCACTCCCGTGTCTAAGTCTTGGGTTTTCTGTTATGAAAAGATCCCAGAAAAGTAAATCTTAGAAACTTACGGGAAAAAAAAATGTAGGATTTCTTTTATATAAAGTAAGTTTATTTTATATTTAAAATTTCTGTGTAATTGTATTGGTGACTAATTGAGTGTGTCCTTGCAATATTTTAATTTTATTTTCCTAAATTTATTCATAAATTCCCTAACACGTTTTATTTTATAACTTTTTGAAGTTTTATGAAAAAGTATAAAAAATATACCTTTTTCCGGGCTGTTTTGATCCAAGGAATTAAAAAAGAAAAAAAAATGTCAAAGGGTATGTTAGCTTTTGAAAAACAAAGGTGGTACAATTTTTTATGTGTATATAGGGGTGCACAACCTTTTTAAGAGAAGGGCCACTTGCACAAATTTCTGGGTTGTTGAGGGCCACTTCACTAACACGGAAAGAATTCTATTTTGGGGAGGTGATCTGTGGCCTATAATCAGATAAAAAATAAGTTTTCAAAGGGGGGTGGGGGGAATTTCACTTCTCTAGGTTCCCCTACCCAGTCAACATATCCGATTCAGTGGGCAAGAATATATCAACAGTTTACGTTTGTATAGATAACAGAGATATATAAATGATTATTTCGAAGAAGTGATAATATTCCTTGACTTTATTCGCTGAGTAAATTTTGCTTTAATAAAAGTGCTAAAAAACAAACATAGCGATGAAAGTGGCTAGTGGCAAAAAAAAATGTGAGCTTTAATTTTTCCGCGCTCGAGCAAAGAAATTTGCGATTTTTCCGCACCGGATCGACGAAATTCGCCACCTTTCTGCGTTTGATCGACGAAATTCGCCACCTTTCTGCGTTTGATCGACGAAATTCACTATTTTTCGGCCGCCAACCGACAAAATTTGCAATTTTTCCGCCTCTGGTCGACGATATTTGCTATTTTTTCACGCTCGACCAACGAAATTCTCGCTTTTTCCGTGTCCGATCAACGAAATCCGCGATCCTTAACTGACTGACGAAATTTGCAATTTTTTCTCGCGGTGAATTGACGAAAATCTCAATTTTTTTTCTCTCGATAAACTGATGAAAAGCGCGATTTTTCCGCGGCCGATCACCAAAATTTTTAATTTTTCCGCACATCATCGTGAAAATTCGCGATTTTTCTAGGTCTGGATCAACAAAATTTGCGATTTTTCTGCGCCTGATAGATATCGACAAAGTTCTCGCATTTTTCGTGCCCGACTAATGAAATTCTCGATTTTTCGGAGCCCGATCGACAACACTCGCGTTTTGCTGTGTCCGATCGACGAAATTTGCGATTTTTCCGCGCCTGATTAACGAAATTTGCGATTTTTCCGCGCCTGATTAACGAAATTTGCGATTTTTCCGTGCCCGATCGACGAAATTCGCGATTCTTAACTGACTCTGATGAAATTTGGATTTTTCCGCGCCTGACAGACGAAATTCGCGATTTTTAACTGACACTGACGACATTTGCAATTTTTCCCGAAGTAGATTATGAAATTAGCGATAAACAGATGAAACACGCAATTTTTAGGCAGCCGATCAACGAAATTTCAGACTTTTCATCTCGTAATCGACAAAATTCGCGATTTTTCCACACCCGATCTACGAAATTCGTGATTTTTAACTGACTGAAGAAATTCGCGATTTTTTCTCGGCGAAATTTCCAATTTTTCCGTGCATCCCCAACAAAATTCACGATTTTTTCGTGCCAGATGAATGAAATTTTCGATTTTTCCATACCTAATCGACAAAATTCGCGATTTTTCCAAGCCCGACCAACGAAATTCGCGATTTTTCTAAACTCGATTGGCGAAACTCGCGATTTTTCCGTGTCCGATCGGCGAAATTTGAAATTTTTTCCGCGCCTTATTGACAAATTTTGCGACTTTTTTCGTGCTTGATCAACGAAATTTGCGATTTTTACGCGCCTGATCAACAAAATTCGCAATTTTTTGCGTCCTATCAACAAAATTCGTGTTTTTTTCGAGCCTCATCGACCAAATTCGGTGTCTTTTTGCCCCCGGCCGACGAAATTCGCGATTCTTAACTGACTCTGATAAAATTTGGATTTTTCCGCGCCTGATAGACGGAATTCGCGATTTTTAACTGACACTGACGACATTTGCAATTTTTCCCGAAGTAGATTACAAAATCAGCGATAAACAGATGAAACACGCAATTTTTAGGCAGTCGATCAACGAAATTTGAGATTTTTCATCTCCTAATTGTCAAAACTCGCGATTTTTCCGCACCCGATCAACGAAATTCGTGATTTTTAACTCACTGACGAAATTCGCGATTTTTTCTCGCGGCTGACGAAACTCACGATTTTTCCACAGCCGATAAAAAAAATTGCAATTTTTCCGCGCATCACCAACAAAATTCACGATTTTTTTCGTGCCGCATTAATGAAATTTCCGATTTTTCCAAATCTAATCGACAAAATTAGCGATTTTTCCAAGCCTGACCAGCGAAATTCGCAATTTTTCTGAGCTCGATTAACGAAACTCGCGATTTTTTCGTGCCCGGTCGGCGAAATTTGCAATTTTTTTTCGCGCCTTATTGACAAAATTTGCGATTTTTTCGCGCTTGATCAACGAAATTTCCGATTTTTCCGCGCCAGATCAACAAAACTCGCAATTTTTTGCGTCCGATCAACCAAATTCGTGATTTTCCCAAGCCTCGTCTATTAAATTCGCTGTCTTATTGCATCCGATCAACGAAATTCGCGATTCTTAACTGAAATTTTCAATTTTTACTGTGGCAAATTGACGAATTTCGCGATTTTATTCCTGCGACCTATGGACAAAAATTGCAATTTTTTCCAGTTATAAATCGGCCAGCGGGCCACACGTTAACTCATCGCGGGCCATAGGTTGTGCATCCCTAGTGTATAAGACCCCTATTTTAAAAATTGCATTCATATTCGGAAAGTAGACGCAATTCCCTGTCGAATGGTACCCCTCGCATCTCTCTGAAGTTGTCTAGCACTTGATTATAGTACGTGTGCAGGGGAACTCCAAAGCATTCCGTTATGTTATGAATGACCTATGAAGAAAAATCGTTTGCCGCGTATTTTAACGATGTTTCTCTGTTACAATGAAATTGATATGAATTTATGGGGTGTACTAGAACATGCTTTCAATATGGGGTGCAAAGCATTTATCACTCATTTACAGGGTCACACAAAATAGTTCTGTTTTATTATGGTCTACGCGAAAAAACTGCTCGCAACGTATTTTAATTATGTTGCACTATTTCAAAGATGATGAAATTGATAAACAAACGTTACTGCAAAATGCTTACAGTAGAATATGGATCGCATTTAATTTCATTTACGGGGACACATGAAAGATTTCGGATATAATACTGTATACGAAGTATCGTCTATTAGGGATGATTGCTGAAAGTGCATTTTCAGCTATGGTATACCTTTTTTTAAGTTTAACTAATTTTTTTGCATACTACATGGTGTGTATAAATTCTATACTTTATATACAGGGCTACGCAAAAGAATTCGTAAGAATTACTGAGAATGAGCGTGAATTATTGAAGTTTTTTTTTTTTTTTAATTGATTTATGCATTTTCAAGATGAACTATGTTTAGAAAGATATGTTTATAAAATACGCATATAATAATATACAAGGCTAATGCAAAGAACTGGATACATGCATGCCTATGGATGATAATTTCTGGAAGTGCGATTTTAGTAGTTTTAAGCGTGTTTTTGCCTGAATAAAATTTCATCTTTACATATAGCGTGTATAAAATTTTTTGCTAATATGCATTGCGTACAAAAGAATTCAAGTACATTTCCGTTAATTGATATCAAAATTGCTGGAGGTTTTTTCCCAAGTTTTGTTACTATACTAAATTTTACTATACTATGCAGTATATATACAAATATATCGATCACATACTGCTCAAAATTGCTGCACAAAAGAATGGGTCTATCTTTCCCCCTATAGGCGGTAATTGTTGAAATCTGGTTTTCAAATGTTTTATGCGTTTTCTAAACTGTTTACTTACATATTTTCTTTACATTTTTAAACAGCAAAGTTTTGTGAAAGTATTCTGGGAGTGTTGGAAAGTGTTTCATAATCTATGCTTTGGTGCATGATTTTACTCTTTTTTTTTGTGACGACTGTACATTTTAGCTAGTTTTATCTTACCAAATTTCAGCTGTCTAAAATGCAAAATAAATTAATCAAATTATACTAAATTAAGTAATGTAATTAAACTCTTCCTTTGTTAGTTAATTGGAATTCGGTGTCTGCTTGGAAACGATTGTATTGTTTCTCATTTTGTCTTGCGAAATTTCCTTTGAAAACTGAACTTGAAGAATTCTTAATTATCGTCGCCTTCACTACCTCTACGCTTTCTCTGCTGTATACTGAAAATTCGGAGTTATTTCTAAAAGCATACCACTGTGCAATTAAAAGAAACCTTTGGACACACTTTTGTCTTGGGATAAGTTCTTTGTGAACTGGTACATATGAAAAGAAAGTATTTTGTTCAACATTGTTTTCTTTATTTGAATAGTAATATGTTAAGCCGTCGATATTCCTGTAAACAAGAAGTTATATCTAGTTTGTGCGGTTCACATTAGTTAGTTAAAAGAAAGTTTGGTAATCGTACTGTTATTATATTAACACTTTCTATTAAGTCCTTCTCAGGTTGTGTTCTACTCGATCTGAATTCAACAAAATAATTTTCATTGACTCGCAACCTAACCCGAATCCGATACCGTCTAAAGCCCGAAACATTTAAACCCAAACCCAACCCAAAATGAATAAATAAAATCAATATTTTAATTCAATTATGGAATATCAATCTACCCCATATCTCTATTACCATTTTTTTTTTCTGTGAGAAAATATACCCTTTTATTTCACTTAACTTAGTTAATGTATTTAAAGATGTAATTTTATAATTCAGTTTTCGCAGACCATGTCATATGCTAGAATTATAAAAATTTTGTATACAGATGTGTTTCCAGTGATATTTACAACATTTTAATATTTCTAGAACTTGATTGTAAATTAATTTTTAGGCATTTTCCCGTTAGATGAGCGCAGGTAATAAATAGCCAAATATTTTTTATGGTTACAACTGTATACGAGTTACGTTACAACAACAATGGGGTTAATTATGTGCCAAACCATGCTTGCTATAATAGGCCAATATAGCTATCTGTCTGTGAAACTAGAGCAGTAAAATATTTTAAACACTTAAAATTAGAAAATAAAATATACATAAAAAATAGTGTAATTATTTTTTAAATATACGCTTTTTTAATAGTTTAATATTAATCCAATTTTGATTATACGTTGGTAAAGCAATTTAGAAATCCTGGTTAAATATGTTAAATAATGTTTTTTTCCTTTCCTGTTGTTATATCTTAAAATAAAAAGAGAAGAAAAAGTATATATTTAAAAAATAAATTCACTAGGTCGTCTACCAAGCGTAAGTCAGAGATAATTTTCCATAATCGGGATCCACGTGAAGTTTACGTACTGTAAATTTTCTGGAACAACATGAATAATGACATGCGCACTTTAAAAAATAAATAGAGGCCTTAATAGATATAGATTTTTAATCTGAAAAAAATATTTTGAAAAAAGGTCAACCCGAACTCGACACGCAAGTGTCCAAACCCAAACCAAAACAGACCCGAACCCGAAATAATGAAATTCAACCCGACCGCAACAAATAAATGGGTTGGGTGCGGGTTAGTTGCAATTTAGCAGGTTACCCAACCCGATGTAGGACTCTACTCCGAACCGATCCAAACCGAATGATATACTTAAAATCGAACCCAACCCAAACTGAAAAAATACTTTTTAGTGCAGTGTTGGAATTGGAAATCTACCTCATGCCTCTATTATGATGAATTTTTATGAAGAAAAATGTGAATGTGGATAATAATATTATAATATAAAGTTTTTTACGTGGAACATTATAAAAAAAAAAAAAAAGAAAAAAAAAAAAAATAGGATATGCCCGAACTTGATACGCAAGAATCAAAGCTCCAACTTGAAATATAGGAAAAATTAAAATCAATCCGACCTGCTTAGAACAGAAAAAAGTCAACTCCGTCCGCAGAAAAAAGGGGCCTAGATCCAATCTGACAGATTTATCAATTTAGCTCGAAAATGCGCTAAATTAAGCTTATTTTTAACAGATTTAAGCTGCGTTTATACTATCCTGCAAAAGATTGTCTAGAAAAACCCATAAATTTTATCTTTGAAGTCAGGAGTAGTTCCCGACAGAACTGACATGAACAACCGACTGCTAGATTTGGCGTTTAATCGCCAATGTAGTAAATGTACTTAAGGTCAGTCTTTTTATTCCTTAGCTAATACACAGTCGAAGTTTGCTATGTCGTCCACATCTGATAGTGAAGAAGAAACTATCATGCTATATATGGGTTCTTTTTCTCCAGAAAAAAAGCGGAGAAAATATTGGGTCCACCCAACATTAGAAAAAAGAGATCATCATCATCATCAGAAGGGACTATTTTTGGCAGATTTAAAAAAAAAAAATTGTTCGGAATTGCATGAAATGGGCAGGTGTTGCGATTCATAAACAATGTAATCGACAGACGTTTTCCATTTTTTGGTAAACACAGAAGATCTTTCTGAGAATACTGTCCAAGTGGGACCGAATTTTAGGATGGGACACGAAGAAAAAAAAAAATGTCGTCACGTGACCAGAATCGCTTTAAACGCTACATGTAATTTATTTATTAAAAAAGTAAACGCTATTTGATTTCAAATCGCTTCACAAGCCAGTTTTCTACATTTACGTTTAAAAATGTATTAGTAACTGTCTCGGAAAATTTCGCGTTGTTGACAAGCGAATTCAGGAAGAATTTTAAGAAATTTTTGAAAGTATATATTTAAAAATAATTGAAATTTCTGGAGAAAAACTGTTCTACAAAATTAAATATTAGACCCATAACAAAAATTGTCAATTTTAATCTCTTAGCAATTACAAACAGTAAAATGTCATATGAAAGTAAACCCACATCCATAATAAATATAATACTAAAATTATGATGTAATTTTACTGAATTAAGAATACATTAATAATAGTTATATTATATTAATATTATTAATTAATTATATAATTAAAATAAATTTTATAGTGTTTGATTTGCAGTCAGAAACTAATCAATGCGATCAAAGATTTTCAAGTGTAAAAATATAACCAAAATATGTAATTTTTTTGGTTTTAGCTTGTAGGCTATAAAGAAAGGCATATTTGGCTAACATTTTTTAAGCTGTAGCTTACATAGTTTAAAAGTAACAGCGCGCAAACTCCAAATTTACTAATTTGAGAAAACGCTTTTTAAAGTTTCAATATCTATGGACATTCAATTATACTCACCGTCTATAAATGATTGTAACTCAAGAAATAATGCATATTTTTGAATGGAGTTTTTTTGCATATTGTTGAGAAATATTAAAACATCCAAAATGAAACAAAAACCGAAAACTGATTTTGTGAAAATTCAAATGTCCTGTGCTCCCGGTGAAACGGAACCGTTATAAGATCACTCCCGTGTCTATCTATCTGTTTGTTACACCCATATTACTCGGAAACTATGGAAGGTGGAAAGTTCAAATTGGCTGAAATAATAAAGACTATTGACCCACATATTTATAGATTATTAACCATTCACAAATACATTTAGGAAAAATGTATAGGGGCTAATTAAGTTACTTGAAAACAAATTTTTCCTTTGTATATCGTGTGAAAGCTTTGGTAACGCAAAACTCAAAAACATATGTCTTTAATTTTAGATATTATATTTTCAGAGGTATTGTCGAAAATATAATGCAAAAATATGCCCCCTCCCCCCTCCCATCTATTTCCGTATCTAGTGAAACTAAAATTCTGTTAAAATTAGGGGTGAGTAGACATTATTTTAAACTTTGCAGGAAATCTTTATCGATTACCCTAAGTCACATAGTTTTTGAGAAAATCGCATTTTTCCGTTACACACAAATTTCAATTTGAGGGCCTTCAGCAATGGTACCTACGGCTGGAGGTACCTATTTTCGTAGAAGTATAAAATGATTATTGATAATGAATTTCGAAAAAAAAAAATTGTCGCTAATTAGCCGTGTTATTCCCAAATAGGATTTTTTCCCCCTATTTCATTTTGTGAATAAATATAAAATTTCCACTTTGATACCGTATACCGAAGGCTAGTAAAGAATCGAGCTTGACCCCCATTTCAAACTCTTTTTATAGAGCCGATATAAAAGGTATATACAGTAAAAAATTGTTAATAACATTTTAAAATTGTTTCAAGATAAATCTTTTCGTTTAAAAATATATTCTTACATAGAAGTAAATATTAATCCTAAATATTCTTTTATGACGACGTTTTGTGATTGTTGTATTAAAAAAAAAACCTGTTTTAATATATATATATATATATATATATCCATCCAACCACTGGCAGAAATCTACAAAAGTCACAATTTTTATGCTTTGTAAAACTATGACAGAAAGACACAAGTTCTATTTTCTAGTAATTATGTAAAATGACTTTAAACAGAAAGCGGGGATAGACAAAGGATATCCCACGGCTTCTTTATTTTACTATCACTGACCGTGAAAAAGCTTCTGATTCAGATGAAATATTTCTTTCTGAATCCCATCAATAACAGTAGTATTCCTTTCAAACTGATTTCTAAAGGCTTGAAAAACACTTTATCCAAAAAAGATTGTAAAATACTGGTATAGAAAGTTCAGTTGTTCATATGCATTCATTATAAAATTCAAAGATTTTTGCTTCTAAAACTTTGCTCATATGAGTGTAGTCAATATTAATTTTTTATATTCCATCAGTTTTTATATCTTTTTTTTTTTTTCTCCTGTGCCATCCGGACCCAAACAAAATATAGCTGAATATAACATCTTATGGTATTATTATTCGTTTTTCAAAAATCATGATGATTTGTCTGGCTGTTCGATGCAAAGAGCAAATAAAATTATGAAAAAATGTCATGGAATATTCGACAATGCTGTTTTTGTTGTTGTTGTTGTTTGTGTCATTTACATTGGAAGAAAAAAAAAGTTAATGTTTGTGTGTGTGTGTGTGTGGGGGGGGGGGGGAGGGGGAATAATTACTCTCTTTTTTTTTTACAAAAAAGAGAAAAGAATTTACTTTTGTCATTATGAATTGGACATTTTCATTACAGCAATATAATTTAAATATAGAACTCGCACACACACACAAAACAAGAAAACCTAAAAAACGTGTAAAAATTTATAATTATTGGATACACTAATTTCATAACAAAATTTTAATCAAATTTTCTCTTAAAAAACAGTTTTCTAAAATTTATGCTCATAAAAACGTACTACTTAAAAAATCCTTTATTAAAAATACTAATTAAGGCAAAATACTGATTATTTTTTGACAGATTAAATGCATTTTTGTCCGGAAACGCCTGAAATGTGCAGGTGTTGTGATTATGAAATAATGTAATCGAAAGACGTTTTCCATTTTTTGGTAAAGACAGGAGATCTTTTTGAAAATACTGATCGAGTTGGACAGAATTTCCAGGTGTGACAGGAAGAAAAAAAAAACTTGTCATCACGTGACCAGAATCGTTTTAAACTCTACACGCAATTTATTTATTTAAAAAAAGGAAAACGCTATTCGATTTCAAATCGCTTCAACTGCTTGTTTTCTACATTTACATTTAAAAAAAGGATCGGAAAATGTCTCAGAAAATTTCGCATTGTTGACAAGGGAATTTGAGAACCCCCTTAAGAAATTTATGAAAGCATATATTTAAAAATAATAGAATTCTGGGGAGGGGGGGGGGCTTTTCTACAAAGTTAAATATTAAACCTATAACAGAAATTGTCAATTTTAATCGCTTAGCAATTGTAAACAGTAAAATTACATATGGAAAGAAATTCCTAAACTATATCCATGACAGAATATACTAATAAAATTATGGTGTAAATTTTACGAAATATTAATAATCGTTGATAATTAAAATAAATTAATGCGATGAAAAATACATAATGCACAGTTTTGAAAAAATCAAACAATCTGGCTAATTGTTATAGCACTTTTCTCTTTTTTTCTTTTCTTTTTTTATGTATCCTTTTTTTTTTTCATTGAAAGATCAAAAAGACTCTACCATTTCGCACTTGGCGAAAATGTAAATTTATTTTCTGCTTATTTCAAATCGCCAATAAATTGCAACCTTTTTAAGTGGATTGGAAAGGAGACAACTTCCAAAGCATATCGAATTGACAAAAGGAGTGTAAGCTTTTTGGGCAATTATCTCCCCAAACACTAGTCGTAAAACTGTCAACGCAGTTGAGCGTCTAGTTCCGTCATGCAACTCCCTATCCTTGTACTGCAAAACCCATTATAACATCAATTGCTCCGGCTGCCTGGATCAAACACGCCGAACGTTGACCGAATGAAACTAGATAGTGAGTACGCAGCCTTAACCCTAAAATGTTTTTTCATTTTATCCCGCCAGCGCGTCCCGGAAGGATAGTCTTTGACACAGCGTTATGTCGATTAGATCTACTGAGATTTTTTAATGAAGTACAACTTGTTTTTAAAATGTTTTCTGTGCGAAAATTTGTTTGCAGCTGAGTTGTTAATTGTTGAAACTTCACATTTATACAATATCACACTAGTATTTTAAGTAAGGAAGATTTATTGGTCCATAAATAAATGTGGTCTCTGAGATCACACGTCCCCCGTTATATGTTTCACCTTTTCACCTCGCGTGGTATGGTTTAATAAATACGGGGGGAAAAAAAGCGGATGCATATGATTACGGTTGTAATCACATGCAATCAATATTCATTTATCGTTTTCAGCGGTTTTGAGAAAAATTTCGCCCCCCCCCCTCCCCAAGCATTTCTGCTCCCATAAAAAATTATGAACCGCTTTTAGCCCCTTTTTACCTTGATGAATTGGCAGTACAACAACCGTACTCGATACAAGACAGGATGCTACTTCCCATTTTCTTGGTGTTAGAAGAAAGCTGTTTTCCCTCATTACGACACCTGTTGTCGGAAAACCTGTTTTACAGGCAGAGTTGGCTTACTGCTGGTATGGACATCGTCGGAAACGCTAGGGGGCCAGTCAAGACCTAATATTTATTTAAGCTAGATGTCGGCAGCTTATATGAAATGTGCAAAAATCTCAAAATTAGAGATGTGGCGAATATCAAGTAAAATAAATAAATAAATAAAAAATAAAAAAAGTTTCATTATATATTCATTGTAGAAAATTTTAAATAGAAAAAGAATGAAATCTTTTAGCCCCCTTTTACCTTGATGAATTAGCAACACAACAACCGTACTCGATACAGGACAGGACGCTACTTCCCGTTTTCTTGGTGTTAGAAGAAAGCTGTTTTCCCTCATTACACTTGTTGTCGGAAAACCTGTTTTACAGGCAGAGTTGGCTTACTGCTGGTATGGACATCGTCGGAAACGCTTAGCTGGCCGGTCAAGACCTAATATTTATTTAAACTAGATGTCGGCAGCTTATATGAAATGTGCAAAAGTCTCAAAATTGGAAATGTGGCGAATATCAACTAAAATAAATAAAAAATAAAAAAAGTTTCATTATATATTTATTGTAAAAAATTTTAAATAGAAAAAGAATTAAATCTTTTAGCCCCTTTTTACCTTGATGAACTAGCAACACAACAACCGTACTCGATACAGGACAGGACGCTACTTCGTTTTCTTGGTGTTAGAAGAAAGCTGTTTTCCCTCATTACGACACTTGTTGTCGGAAAACCTGTTTTACAGGCAGAGTTGGCTTACTCCTGGTATGGTCATCGTCGGAAACGCTTAGCTGGCCGGTCAAGACGTAATATTTATTTAAGCTAGATGTCGGCAGCTTATATGAAATGTGCTAAAGTCTCAAAGTTAGAGATGTGGCGAATATCAACTAAAATGAATAAATAAAGTTTCATTATATATTTATTGTAAATTTTTTTAAATAGAAACAGAAGTAAATCTTTTAGCCCCTTTTTACCTTGATGAATTGGCAACACAACAACCGTACTCGATAACAGGACAGGACGCTACTTCCCGTTTTCTTGGTGTTACAAGAAAGCTGTTTTCCCTCTTTACGACACTTGTTGTCGGAAAACCTGTTTTACAGGCAGAGTTGGCTTGCTGCTGGTATGGACATCGTCGGAAACGCTTAGGGGCCAGTCAAGACCCAATATTTATTTAAGCTAGATGTCGGCAGCTTATATGAAATGTGCAAAAATCTGAAAATTAGAGATGTGGCGGATATCAACTAAGATAAATAAATAAATAAAAATAAAAAAAGTTTTCATCATATATTTATTGTAAAAAAATTTAAATTGAATAAGAATTAAATCTTTTAGCCCCTTTTTACCTTGATGAACTAGCAACACAACAACCGTACTCGATACAGGACAGGACGCTACTTCGTTTTCTTGGTGTTAGAAGAAAGCTGTTTTCCCTCATTACGACACTTGTTTTCGGAAAACCTGTTTTACAGGCAGAGTTGGCTTACTGCTGGTATGGACATCGTCGGAAACGCTTAGGGGCCGGTCAAGACCTAATATTTATTTAAGCTAGATCAAGGCAGCTTATATGAAATGTGCAAAAATCTCAAAATTAGAGATGTGGCAAATATCAACTAAAATAAATAAATCAATTATAAAAAAAAGTTTCATTATATATTTATTGTAAAAAATTTTAAATAGAAAAAGAATTAAATCTTTTAGCCACTTTTTACCTTGATGAATTAGCAACAGAACAACCGTACTCGATACAGGACAGGACGCTATTTCCCGTTTTCTTGGTGTTAGAAGAAAGCTGTTTTTCCTCATTACGACGCTTGTTGTCGGAAAAACTGTTTTACAGGCAGAGTTGGTTTACTGCTGGTAGAGGTCTGCACGGGCCCGGGCTCGACCCGAGGTCCGTACCCGGCCCGGCGGAATGAAGGCGAATTTCCAAACGGGCCGGGCCGGCAGAATTAGGACAATTTTTTCAACGGGCCGACAGACAAAATAAACGGGCCGGGCCGGCAAAAAAATTAATTGGGCCTGTCGGCCCGATATAAGGATTTAAGCGAAGCAGATAAAATATGAGCCATTATCAATGAATATGATTTTCTCGAGAAGTATAAATGTGCGTCACGAGCCGATGCGAGTTTAACAACATCAATACAGAAATGTAACATATCCATCGTAGAGATCGGCATCGTACAGTTACAAGATGTCTGATTCCGAGTTTAATTTTTTTTTAGCAGACTCGTGCCGGGACGGAACTGGTCTTAATCGATCTCAGAATGTGTAGAACAGTCATTGTGTTTTGTAGTATTAATAGTGATAATGAACTTCTCTTAACAGTATCTTTGGAAATATACCTTAAGGTGGTTCTCATATTCACTGCTCAACAATGCGAAGCTTTCAGACACATTTTCTGACAAAATTTTTAACTATAAAGGCATAAAATTGACAGGCCTGCCTATTGAAGGCATTTGGAAACGAATAGCTTTTTCCATATTTGATAAATTACTTAGATAACAGAGATTCCTGTCACGTGACTGTACGTTTTTCTCCTTTCCTGTGCTATCGCTTCCGGAAATTCGATTCAAAACGCTAACTTTGACAGTATTTTCAGAAAGATATATTGCTTTTATCTATGAAAAAAAAACGACATTTACATAGCTTCTGAATAAGAATGCCTGCTAATCTTACGCGTTTCCGAAAAGAAAAGAATTCATAAATGTGTCGAAATGTAGCTCCTTTGGATTTGAGAAAAGCCTTAAAAATGACAGAAATATTTTCACAAATATACTTTTATTATACAGCTTCAAAAGTTATCATGTTTTTAATCCTTTATTCTGAACTACATTAATCTTTTAATGAATCCTTATTTCCATTTTGAAATGTCTGTAGACACGATGACTAAAACACTGTAAGTAATCGTTAATGTTTACTATTGTGTGTTTTCTGTTTTGCGAACATCATAGTAATGTAAAATATACTGTAAAATGCTCCCATAAATATGTATGTAGTATTCATTAAAAGAATTTTAATTGTATGTTGAGAAAAAACGGATTTTTTTTTTTTTTTTTTTTTTTTTTTTTTTTTTTTGTAGAAAATGTGTCGGGCCGGGCCTGTTTTCACTGATTTTTGTACGGGCCGGGCCGAACTTCCAATTTTTACACCGGGCCGGGCCAAGATAGCTTTCGTTCGGGCCCGGGCCTGGAAATTCCGGCCCGTGCAGACCTCTAACTGCTGGTATGGACATCGTCGGAAACGCTTAGCTGGCCGGTCAAGACTAGGGATTGACCGAATACCGAATAGTCGATTCGGTATTCGGTGATTCGGCATGTAAACCGAATATTCGGCTTCGGCCGAATACTTTGAAGTATTCGGCCGAATAATTGCAGATAAGTATTCCCTTAGAAGTAGAAGAATTCTCTTTTGCTTAAAAGTAGAATAGGTTAAATGGTGAGTTTCAATATTATGTGCATGAGTTCAAAGTTCAGCTGCACTACCAAAAACAAGTCAAAGGCCATTTTTAATTACAAAAAAACTTTTTTTTTCTTTCCTAAAATAGTCTATATAGGGGTGAAATCAGAACAACTGTCTACGATATAGGGAAAAAAAGTAAGGAATATGGGCATCTTTCCATTACCATTTAATTTTAATTATTTCTACATTAGTTTTTTCAATTTAAATTTATTTAATGTGTATTCTGTTTAATATACACCTCAAATAAGTATATCAGAGTTCATCTCTGTATATCTAAGGTTTATATTAAAGAAAATACATGCATCAAATAAGTATACTCCTATGCCTATCCTATAGCTTTTATAACCATTAAAATTAAAATCGCTCAAATTTATCTTCATCACCACAGTGATAAATATTAATCAAAATATAAATATGTATCAATAATTCCTCAGAAAATAGTTAAATGTACAAATTGATATGATACCTTTTGTATTTGAGAACATTCCAATTCAATATGTATATAATTAGACAATTAGTAAATCACCTTAATGACAACATTGTTTCTTTTTATTTGAATGAACTTTTGTTTTTTTTTTGGTAATCCTTATCCTTAATAATAGCCTGCATAGTTTAATACTTTCATTGGGTTAATTTGGATATTGACTAGTGATAAAATAATAAAAAATAAGTGATGGGTTAATGAATTTATGAGTTGAAAGAAGTCATTAAATTTTTTTGTGTAATTAGATTTAAGAATAAAAATGTAACTGAATTAAATTATTAAGAATTTAATTTTAATTAAAGTTTATTAAAAAAGCTAATATATGCAAAAATGTGTATTAAAAATTTTTAAGTATTCGGTTGCCGAATACCGAATATTCGGTGTACACTTTGACCGAAGCTTCGGTATTCGGCAAAATTGCTGATTCGGTCAATCCCTAGTCAAGACCTAATATTTATTTAAGATAGATGTCGGCAGCTTATATGAAATGTGCAAAAGTCTCAAAATTAGAGATGTGGCTAATATCAACTAAAATAAATAAATAAATAAAAAAAAAGTTTTCATCATATATTTATTGTAAAAAAATTTAAATGGAAAAAGAATTAAACTCAAATTAATGTGTTATTATATTGTGCTTAATATTTTTAATAGCTTGATGTATTTATTGCAATATTTCAAACACCCTGATCTTATTACAATAGAATCTAAATTATAATAGCATACTTTTATGTTCTACCTACAGGGAAGTAATTTATAAACATTTTATCTAAAATAGGAACTCGTTAGTCATTACCACTGTTAAATGTACTTAAAAAAAAAAAAAAAAAAAAAATTGGCACAAGTAAGTAAATAAATAAATAAATAAAATAAGAAATTGCATTTTATCTTTTTATTCTTAGCTATATCAAATTGATTTTCAGCATGGTAAGTTATTCCCATTTTAAGTATGTACATTCGTGGAAAAAAAAAAAAAGTAAACACCCCCTACTAACTCCTCAACAAATTATCGTAGAAGAAAGTTACCAGTACCGAACGATTGAAAATAAAGTATACTTTCAAATGGTGTATATAAATTTTGCTTAGGGGGCCATCTACATATTAAAACAAACCATAAATTCATTTTTTTCAATGGCAATACCCAATTCTGACAGCATAAATGAACTCGACACCTTTCAATTAGCCTAAAAACCAATTTTCATGCAATTCGTACCATAAGTTTCCGAGAAATTAATTATTATAAAACGTGTGTATTTTAAGGGCTGTATCCAAATTGAAGTTCCGTAGTCGATTGTTAACCGAGAGAGCCTCCTTCTTGATCAAGGCACCTTAAGCAGTCAATGAAGCCTGTTAGACAACGGGACAGCAGGAAAAATTTCAAAATATCTACTCACTTCTATCATAGACGGCCCCTTAAACCATCATTTTGCCGTTGTTTAAGTATAATTTGAAAATTATTTGGAAGAAAAATGTGAAATTTCGGATTTTCATAAAGCAGGACTTAATAAATCTAAATCCATCAAAAAAATTGTAGGTTGCAATTCATAATTTTTTCGAATATTAATTTCATAATTCATATCATAAAATTATAAAAATTGCAAATTCAGCGTATTTATGTTTGGGCACATTAGTATTATTGCTACACAAAAAATTAGCACATTAGGAGCATAATTTCAGGAGATATAAATAAATATATGAAAATGTAATTTAACATTAGAAGCACTAAATTTTTAATGTTTATAATTCAAAAACTTATCATTCAAATGACTTGAAATTTGGTGTCTGGGCATAGTTTGAACCGAAGATTTGAAATATCTCGTTAAAATTGGGTATTGCCTTTGAAAAAAAAAAAAAAAAAAGAGGTTTGGGTTCGTTTTAATATGTAGATGGTCCCCTAAGCAAATTTTATATACATCATTTAAAAGTAGATCTTATTTCCAATCATTCGGTACCAGTAACTTCCGTCTACGATAATTTGTCGAAGAGTTAGTTGGGGGTGTTTACTTTTAGGTAGATTTCGTATGAAATACTACCTATTGGGATCGTTCCTATGTTGGAATTTCTGAAAAATTTTTGCAGATCTACACCGATCATGACCCCTAGAACCCAAAACCACCCTCAGTAAAAAACTTTATATATCTATCTATCTATCTATCTATCTATCTATCTATATATATATATCACTTTCTTCTGGACACGATAACTTTCGTAATTCTGCACCAATCTCTTCCAAACTGATACATAAAATCAATGGGCATAAATTCTCGGTCAGGTTCGTTAATGGGCAAAATCGGACCAAGGGGAGGGAAATAGGGAGGGGTTTTGTGAAAACAGAAAACCCCCCATAACTTCTTAATTTTTGTACATATCAAATCAGTTTAAAGTTTTTATTACTTCTAAAAATAGGGCCAAAAATTTATGTATCACAGATTTTTGATAAAGTTAAAAATGGGCTCAAGGGGCGCAAAAAATAGGGTTTTTGGGAGAAAAAAATTCATAACTTCGTTAATTCTCAAGATATCAAATTCAATTAATTTTATTATAAATATCCTTAACATTATCTAAAACTTTTATATTCACAAGTTTTTGATAGGAGCAATTCGTACCGCAAAAAAAAATTAAAAACGAAAACAAAAAGGGCGTTTGAAGAAGAAAAAAATCCATAACTTCGTCAATTCTCAAGATATCAAATCCAATTAATTTTATCATGAATCTCCTTAACATTATCTACAACTTTTATATTCACAAGTTTTTGATAGGACCAATTCGTACCGCAAAAAAAATTAAAAACGAAAACAAAAAAGGGGTTTGAAGAAGAAAAAAATCCATAACTCCGTCAATTCAAAAGATATAAAATCCCCATGAATTTATCATATATCTTCTTAATATTGTCTACAACATCTATATAGACAAGTTTTGGATAGGACCAATTCTTAGAGCAAAAACAAATTAAAAATACATACCGGTTGAAGTAAAAAATGATCTTAGTAAGGGTGTATTCAAATCCAAACTGCTTATTTTCTTACTCATTTTACAATTCATTTTTGCTCTCAAAGTCTTCCAATTGGTACGTTTTCTTACTCAGAAACTATATAATGTACCGTAATGGTCGATTTTATGTTAGGGGCAGAATATATTTTTTTAAATGCTGTTAAAAAGGGCATTTTGAACCGAATTTACCGAAGCGGATTGTGTTGGAAAAATCATTGTATTAAGGATGCGCTTAAATCCAAACTACTTATTTACTGACTGGTTTTTAAATTCATTTTTGCTCTCAAACGCATTTAATTGGTAGATTCGCTTATTCAGAAACTATATAATGTACCGTAATAATCGATTTTTAGATAGAAGCAGAATATATTTCAAAAAATGATGTCAAAGTGGGCATTTTGAACGGAATTTCCCGAAGCGATTGTGTTAGAAACGAAAAATATTGTCCTTCTGAGAAAATAATTGTTTATATATCAAGTTTTAATTAATTGAACAAAAAATAAAAACACAGGTCGCTTATAAATCTCTTCAAAAATCACGTCAGCAAGTTTCATATTTTTTTTAATTAAAAATGAATCTGGAATTATGCCAGAAAATTTCGAGTTGTTGAGCATGGAAAAGTATTTTTTTGAATACCGCCCTAACATGATTCTGATAAAACCAGCTATTATATGAAAATGAAATAAAAACTCGTCAAGAGCGGCCAGATAAAATTGTTAAAGTGGATTTATCTATAATCATGATTTAGTTTTTGTTTGTGAAATTAGTATATTTGACTTCGAAATCTACCTCTGCCTGTAGGCCGGGCCGGCAGGGATTTTTTTTTTTCCACGACTGTACATCAGTTTTACTATCCAATGATACTACTTTTGTCTTTTCTTACATTCAAAATCGATGATAATATTTACTCTTTCATAATTCACAGCGAGTTAGTTCCTGAAATAACCTTAGTCAAGTAAATTGAGAGGTTAATCCAGGCAAAATTTGGGGCCTATTCAGGGCCTCATTCACAAAAATATATTGAGTAAAACAGGCCCCTTCACAAAATTTTGCTTGATAAAACAGTCCCCTTCACAAAATTTCTTTTAATAAAACAGGGCCCTTCACAAAATTCTGTTCCATAAAAACATAATCTTCATTAATTATTTTTATTTTTTTAGGTTTTAAAATGTGTAATTTGCGAAGAAAACAAGTTAACCAGAAATGAAAACTTTAGCAGAAAAACTTAAAGAAGTTATTAATAAACGCTTTGTTCGAATTTCAATAACTTGATTTCATCTTTCGTTACAAAATGTTACTTTTTACTAAAATAACTTTTTCTTTTCACAAAATGAGCTTCAAGAAAAAATCCTTTCATCGACCCCTGAAATTTTATTGTAAGGAATTTGTGCCCCTGCCCCTAGAGTTCGACAAATTTGTAAGCATGAGTCCCCAGTCTTAAATTACAAAACATATGTTTAAAAAAAAAATCTTTAATAATTGATTCAGCATATACAATATGCAACAACACAAAATTCCACAACTTACTCAACGTGCATTAAAAATATACACAGAAACTGATAACAACAATATGAATGAGAGAATATGTATATACAGAATGTACTGCCATCTCCCGACTTACGTATTACGCGACTTACGTAATTTCGCAGTTACGTAATAAATCTCGAAAATTACGTTTGTGGACATACTAGCGCGTTTGATACGCAGTTGCATACTTTTGATATTTATTTTATAAATAAAATATATAGATATAAACTAGGGATGCACCGAATACTTAAAAAAAAAAACTTTTAAAACATACAGTAAACTCTGTGTAAGGCGGACTCTGTATAAGACGGAAATCTGTCTAACTCGGAAAGATTTTCAAGTTCCTACGAATCCATAGACATAGAGTAAAATTTGTCTAAGGCGGAATATTGTCTTCCGCGGAAATTTTTCTCGGTCCCGATCGATTCCGCCTTAGACAGAGTTTACTTTATTTTTAAAAACCTTATACCACTTATATACGTTTAACAGTCAACTTATAAAGATATTTAGAATCATTATTTAAATAAAAGAGAATGTTTTTACATTATTTATTTGCTGTTTGTTAAGTATTATTTAAGAAAATTAACCAATTATATGAGGATTTTCATATGAATTAATTATGTACAAATGCAAGTTCCTGAACATTGTCCAGTCAATAATCTGTTTCTTGCTAAGTTTTTAAGAACAACATTTACTATCTCTGCAAATGATCACTAACCCACTCCAGACACCGATCTAGGATGTATTTAAAAACTTCCTTGCTTAATCAAAGGGAGTAGAACAGTTATTCTTGCTGAGTTGCCACCATATAAAATTTGAATAGATTGTATTATTTATTTACTTTTACTTTAGTCTCTTCCTAACAAACATATAATATATGATCCTGTACAATTTTTCTTCCAATTTTTTCACAATTTCTCTTTGATTTTAAAATGTTTAGAAATTTAGAATTTAAGAAAATTTTATTCATTTGTTTTAATTCACAGAAGAAGCCATGAAATTTAAAATTTTATTAATTAAAAAAGTTTTATAACTATCTTCTTAAATAGCTCAAAGCAGATTTTTTTCAGCATAAAGTTTACTTGGAAAAAGCTCTTGATTATGAAAATGAAAGTTTCTGTTTTAAATATTATGCAAAACTGTTTTAAAATTTAACATTTTAATGCCTTTAAACTTTGAAATGTAAAATTATTCGACAAGCCGAATATTCGGTATTCGGCCGAATAATTACTATTCGGCTGGCCGAATGTTCGGTATTCGGCCTAGCAGTTACTATTCGGCTAGCCGAATATTCGATATTTAGTTCGCCTGTAGGCCGAATATTAGGTATTCGGCATTCGGCCAAAATCACTATTCGGTGCATCCCTAATATAAACCACAACAATCTTTTGCTACTTATTCATAGTAGTCATCTAATTCATAATAAATACAGTTTGTGCTTATCAAGGATTATTTTATTTTGTGAGTGCTATTCATTTGCCTTACCATCAGGAATTCATGTAGAATAAGTTAAATTAGTCCTCTTTAATTATTTCTTATTTCTATAATCATTTGATGTAGATTCAAAGTTGTTATGAATCAATTCATCGATGTTAGATTTATAAATCCCGTATTCCACAAGATATTCGAAAAGTGTTCTTTAAGTTTTGTTTTTATGTTTTTTCATACTTTTATAGTTTATATACGAGTAAATACTGTCGCATGATGCTTTATGTATAAAACAATATAGTGTAAATAATATATATAATAAATATTGCAGTTTCTTACAAAATTTTACCTAAGCAACTTACAAATTCGACTTACGTAAAATTCAAGTTACGTCTAAAACTTTACGGAACGCATTACTTGCGTATGTCGGGAGATGTATATAATAATGGTAGCATCAAAGTAACTGTACATTTTGTGCAATTAGGAATGAAAATGACTTCATGAATGTGTCAGAAAATAGCCAGTTTGGATTAAGGGAAAAAATTGCAAACTCCCCCCCCCCCCCCCCTTGAATTTATTCAGCGAGAGGCCGAATACCGAATATTTGCCACATTCCTAGAAAAAACTGCTTGAGACATTGCACAGTCCTGTGAGATTCATGAAGTCAAAATTAATTAAGGTTAAATTGATATTTTAAAGAAACGAAATAAAAGTGGAAAGGTCTTGATGAGGATATTTCCATAAGTACTTGTAGTGTAAGTCACATGCTACGATTTTTGGCTACCAGTATTTTAGAACTGAAAACTGGAACTTATTTTATGGGAGAAATTTCATTAATTGAATACGGCCAAGCAAACTTTTCGAAAATAACGGTGGCCAACAAGCATAATATAGTTATCAGCTATGTGACTTACACTACAAAAACACATGGAACTAATCAAGAAAAATGATGCAGCCGCCATTGAATTTATTTTGACCTTTGCCTTTTCTTGACTCTAAGTAATATATATATATATATATATATATATATATATATATATATATATATTGCATATAAAAACGTGAAAACTGGTCTTATGGAGAAATAAATGTATGATAAACACGCAGAAGCAGGTTGATTTGTAGCGAAGAATTATTTTTAGCGCTATTTGAGATCAGTCTAAGCTAAGCACTCTCGTTAAAGAAGTTTTATACGAACAAAAACTACGTATATTAAGAGACTATCAATATTATTTGATATGTATTTTTTCATTAGTACTATAATTCTTTATTGTGTTATCTAATCTATAAAAATGAAAATTTGTTTGTTCGTAATTCGATACAAATCCATAATTTGGAAGCCAGAATTGTGAAATGTGACGTACATGTGTATTAAAACACAGCCGTGGCAACTAAAGTAATCAGGAATCGGAATAACTTACAGTTTAATTTTTAATTAATAAAAAAAAAACACAAATTTAACAGCAATTTCCAATCAAATTTAAACATTTTTCGTTATAGCTGGTGCCAATAATTAAAAATGCACAATAAAATTCTTACCACAACAGTTACTTTTCTATTGCAAGATTTCTACATGAAAAAATGAAATAATGGTTTGACGAATCGAAAAAATGGCTTGACGAATTTTAAAAACGGAATATTACATCATAACTTTTCTACTGCAAGATTTCCACGTGAAAAATGAAAATAAAATAAATAGTTTGACGAATTAAAAACAAAAGGGAATGTTATGTCATAATTTTTATGTTTTATGATTTCTATGTGAAAAAATATACTAATTATTTAATTAATTTGACGAATTAAAAAAAATGGAATATTACGTCATATTGGAAATATAAAGGATATAATAAGTCTAAGACAGACGTCTAAAGGATATAGACGTCTGTTATATAAATTTATACATTTTTATATTGGGTTTTCATTTGATTCATGTGTACAACACTTCGACTGTTTTTTTTTTTTTTTTTTTTTTTTTCATTTTTTTCTTATGTTGCATGTTAAATTTTGAAATTGTTTTTTCAAAACAAACATTCTGAAAATACCGGGCAACGCCGGGTTACTTTAGCTAGTTTCTATATATATATATATAATGCCTGTTTTTTATGCTAGGGTTACTATTTTTATTCGAATTCGGTTCCAAGTTCAGGATGGGACAATTTCTTCTCTAATCCTTTTCGTGGGCATATATGACCTTGTCTTGTAGCTATCTTCATTCTTCCTACCATCATCCTTCAAAACTGCATAAATTGTATAAAGTTAAATCTCTGAAGCTATTTTTCTTGTATAAATACATGTTCATTTTTACATGTCAACAGAATCCCTTTGTTTAATGATTTTTTATAACATATGTGCTGAATACCGACGGGCATTACGTATTTTACAAGATCTGGCGTATTGAAACTTTTCTCAGTACTAGTTTCGCTTAGAAAATCCACAAATACAAAATTAATTTCCTCGGAAATTGAAAACACAAAACTAATAAAATTTAAAAGCTGCAGAGGAATTTATCAAAGCAAAATCTTGTTTGTAGATGGATTAACATGGAATAAGAATTTCATTCGTTTTTTCGATTTCGGAGGGATTATCAGATTTTTTTTAGCACCAGCTTAGCGTTTGTGCAAATCTTTCTGTAAATTGTTATCTATTTATTTATTTAAAACGTTTTTTTTTTTTTTTTTTTTTGTCTTATTGATGATAAAAATTACAAGATCTATCTACATGTGAGGATTATACTTTTTTGGAAGGGATGTAGCTTTTGGTGAAATTGTCATGTAATAATTTTGTTCATTTATTTAGCACTTTATAGTTTCATTTGTGTGTCTGAAAAACATAAATTTTATATTTGTTAATCTTATTTCAAGGCACCATTTAATGTTTCTGAATGATTTTTTGCGATGTTGAGAATAATAAGAATTTGAATCGGTTATCCTTAAAAATAAATCCCTTAGGAAATCTTGAAAGTGTACTGGGATGTTTAGGAAAAAAAAAAAAAAAGAAATAATAAAAAATGAGTGGGTTTATAAAAAGTCATTTACATTTTTTAAATCTTGAGAAATACAATATTTCTCTATATATTTTAATTTCTTTGGAGTTTCTTTAATTTCTTTTTCATTTTTTCCCTCTGAACAGTTTGGAACAACCTCCCATTCGTAAAAAAATGTTCTAGAAATTAAGTTTTTATATAGACAATTATAAAGTTCTACAATTACAATTATAAAATTTTGTATTTTCAACATAACATTAATAATTAAATTGTTTTATATTTAAGTATTGCGCGGCAGCGCAATACTTATTTATTTCCAGTGTCACTTCTCAATGTTAATTTAACATGGAAAAACCTATGGAGATCATAACTTTTTCATTTTTTCTTACCACTGTTTTGTCCCTGATGCCACTCATTTTTTATTCTTTACTAATTCTAATGATATTATAAATTTAAAGTGTAAAAACGTTTGCCTGACGTCAGGGTCAAAACGAATGCTAAAATGCCTTTGCATATGGGTGAATTATAACCCAGAGAAAAACATGGGCCTTTTTTTTTTTTACATTATTCAAATATTTTTCTTAATAATTCCAATTTTCGCTTTTTTCATTGAAAATCAACGGACATTTTTCATAGAAAATGTAACATTTTTACTTCATTGTTGCAAAAATTTCAAAAGCCGTAATAATAATTTATTTCTTTTTAGTTGAAAGATTTTCACGTGAAATATTAAATTGAGATAGTTTTTTTTTTTTTTTTTTTCAAAAATTTAAAAGATGAATATAGTGGAAATAAAAAGGATATTTTCAGAATAAGTTTTTGCTTTGGTCAAGTTTATATTTTAGTAAAAAGTTTTTAATGGATAGCTATTTTTACGCAGGTAGCGAACTTAGTGGGGAATTACATAACTTAAATTTTAAAATGTATTTTTTTTTTCCGATATGAGAAATATTTATATCCCAAGTTAAACTTAGGTAATAATTTTCTGATGTGATTACATCACCCCTTGGGAGAGAATAAGGTTTAAAAATTTAAGTAAAACTTTTATTTTTTTATTTTTTACTGTATCATAGCTATAATATTGTTAAATATTAGCAGTTAGGATTCAAAACAATTTACATTTACATTCATAGCGCTGCTGAGTGGGAAATAAGGTATCTAAATTTAAGTGAAGTTAATTTTTTATGTTTTGATTATAGATTTTTTTGCGTCCAGATTAGAAGTTTTTGTCCAAACTACCGCAACCTGCATTACTACAGTGGTGAAACATTTTGAATTACACATTGGTAAACTGCATCACACATTGTGATGCAATAACCGCACACATCAAAGCCTGATGATGATACCCTCCATCAGAGTTGTATAATATAGACGCACGCGCGAACGCCGTGCGCGGAAAATTTTCCGAAAAATTTGGGACTCTGCGGAAAAAAAGTTACGAAAAGAAAAACGCATGTTTTGTTTTTGTAACTTTTTTTAATACCAAAAATTTAAAATGTTCCCCATTTTTATACACGATTTATATATTGTTTGTCCACAATTCAAAGTTTAAAGAATCAAAATGTTGTTGTGACATCACAGACCCTTTTATTTCTATTTTCCGTAGGCTAAAACTTGTCGCCGATCGCTTTTCCATTGGCGGCTGCAGTGACAATTTAGCCTGGCAACGGCTGTTAACCCTTAAATGCCGGGTGTTGCTTTTCGGTAATATACCCAATTTAGGCTCTAAAATACTATTAGAATAATATTGAAGCTATAATGCCTAATGTTGTCAATAAAATACATTCTGAAAATATTATTAAATCGATTTTCAACATGTAGACGGCAACACTTGTGCTGTTTAAGAATAAAGATAGATTTATTTTTTCAATTGTTGCTACTTGTTCTTTTTGTTTTGTTTGGAAGCTTGCGAAATACCCTATTTTGTTCTACAGTGTGCAGGTAAAATTTATTTCTTATTATAGTTCCTAAAATTCTTGTATGTTTAATATTATAGAATTTTATCAAAGAAAATTATTTTTTCAATTAAAGACCGGTATTGCTGATTAGTAACAAACTGTTTTTTAGCCGTAAACCATACTTAAAACAAAATATGATATTTTAAAATATTTTTCCCATGATTTATTTAAAAAATGAAAGCCGAAAAACATTATTAAAATGATTTTTGAAAAATCAGTCATTTAAGGGTTAAATCGAATAATTTCGTAGTGTTATAAGAGTGACTGGCATTTCGTGCGAAGAGATCACAATCTTGAGGTTTGGGTTGTTTCTAAATGCATTGGCGAAACGATTGAAAAGAATTCACCTTCCTATCATTGATTTTTGCTTTCTTATTTTTATATTAAAATAATTAATTCTTTAATTAATATTAATTATTTTTAAATTTAAATAGCAATTATTTTAAACTTTATTATTAACGTAATTTTAAACGTAATTTTATTAAACGTTAAATTAATTTGCGGAAAATATTTGACCTAATATTTATGTGCGCGGAAAGTTTTTGTTTTTATATAAGTCTGCCCTCTATTAATTTTGAAGTGCGTTCGTCTGAGTGCAGTGGTTATTTAAAAACTTGACTATTAAACAAAAACATAATTTGAAGGACAAATTAAAAAAAACAAAATTTATTTCCTACATTGTTTAAGCCCGAGAAGGGACAGATATTAAGATATTTCATTCAATTAGTTCTACATTTAATGTTAAATTTTTGTAACAAATTAGTTAAGCCAATTGAAGATTAAAAAATAAAAATAAAATTCATGCAATATGCTACTTAAAACACCCTAAAAAAATTAGATTTCGTTCAAATGAAATCGAAATAAATATTAGACTTTTTTTTTAAGTTTTGTACTTCGCATGCATCTTATCATTTTGTGCACAATTTTCATAAAAATAATACAAAATCTGCAATACAAATATTTTCAATTAAAAATGGAAGAAGTCTAAGATTTATTTCGATTTCATTTGAACGGAATCTAATTTTTTAGGGTGTTTTAAGTATCATATTGTATGAATTTTATTTTTATTTTTTAATCTTCAATTGGCTTAACTAATTTGTTACAAAAATTTAACATTAAATGTAGAACTAATTGAATGAAATATCTTAATATCTGTCCCTTCTCGGGCTTAAACAATGTAGGAAATAAATTTTGTTTTTTTAATTTGTTCTTCAAATTATGTTTTTGTTTAAAAAAAATATATATATATACACACAATTTTAAACTCTCAGAATGGTATATTCAAAAATACATGTGTTTGTGTGTTTTTCTTTAAATTTAACTAAAATTTAAGAAAATGAATAAAACTTTTTGGAGTTGTGTATTTGTGCATTCAAGTAACAAAACATATTCACATATGCCGTTTTTCCAGTTTAAAAATAATAAAATACAGAAAATTGTTATTTTCTGTTTGTTAGTTCAACTTGTTTTTTGATTTATTTTTATTTATTTATTTATTTTTTTGTCCCAAGATATGATTTATGTGGTTTTTTAAACCGCTACTATATTAAAATTAATTGTGAGGAAAGATAGAAGAACTTGAATTTGTTTACAAATTTATTTCTAATCCATAATTCTTAATTAAGCCATCGAATGCCGAAATTCCCCCCACCCACCTCATTTTGATTTGAATTCTTGAATTGAATTTTTATAAAAGTAGCATAAATGACTATCTCCAATATTTTCTTTTTTCTCTTTCTTTTTTAGGTGAGTTCGTAATTATATAAATACGTAGCACCTATAGTCGTCGTTCAGTCCGTCTGTCTGTTCGTCCGCATACATATAACAGAGTAAAAACTACCCAACCGAATGGTCTGAAATTTTAAATATATAATTGTTGCAAAAATTTTTCGAGTCATTTCGAATTTTATGAAAATCGGATGTATAGTTTAATTACAGGGACAGTCAAAAGTTTTCCGTTACATTACGGCCAAAGGGAAAAAATCATTTCGAGTGCATTTTAGTGATGTTACAGCCTTTCGAACAGAATGAAATTGATATGCACTTATAAAGTGCATTGAAATATACATCCAGTACAATATGCGGTGCGAAAAATATTTAAAAAACTAGTTATAGTACGAACGCACCTCATTTGCCAATTTTCAACTTGTTTATTTTTGCACATGTTCTACAAAGTATTAGCGTTAACGCCATTTTACACTTAAATTATTGCGATACAGAAAACATTTTCTACACTTTTTTTCGTGCGCTGTTTCTGCGCTAGATAAAAAAAGATTTGATATAATATTTTTTATTTTGTATGATTTTATGGTTTTTATATGTTTGGATTTTTAACGTATTTATTTTTAATTATTACTATTTCTTTATTTGCAGTTAACGAACTTTTTATTCCATGGATTATTTTATTTACCGAATTCATAGCATTTGCTAGGAAAGAACTCCATGAAGAAATCCGAATGTAAGTATTACTTCTGTTTTTGTTTTCCACCGCCCATTTTTTTTGTTCGAATTTAATATTTTTAAAAAATATGAGTGAGAGAGAGGGGTTCACATGCAATTACTGTTTTTTTTTTAAATTATTTATTTATGTATTAAGATTAGTGATGCAACGAATAGTGGTTTGGCCGAATAACCGAATACCGAATATTCGGCCAAGTTACAGCCGAATATTCGGCCTATTCGGCCGCCGAATAATGAACTTATTTTTGCCTAAAAATAAAAAATATAGTATGCACTATATGCACAATTCTTGTATATTTCACAATTAAAATGTATTGTTTTCTTTAAAAAAATATATTTATATACAAATTTTTAATTTTTTAAAGCATTATTTTACTCCGAAAAAATATTCGGCTATGTTCGGCCTAAAAATTGCCTCAATTAATTCAGCCCCCCCCCCCCCCCCCCCCCAAAAAAAAAAAATCATAGCAAAAGTTCCTCATCAGGTATTGTCTAGTTGCATTTTAATAAATATTATGTGTGTTGTTGTTACATTTTAAAATAATAACAAAATTTGAAAAGTACTAGGAAGCAAGTTTCAACTTTCAGATGAAATAAAATAAAAACTAAGAAATCTTAATATCTAAAGGAAAACCCCTGATAGAAAGGATGAAAGGAATATCGTCTAAAATGGTGGAAAGAAATCATTGTAGACTTTATAAAGCTCACAATTAACAAAAACATTTTTATCATTTATTATTATCATTATTTTTTTTTCTTTGCTGTCAGCAGATAGCACTAGAGCTCTTTATAGGTATAATTCAAAATATTATTGAAAGAAATATTTTTTTTATGTAACAACTAACAAGGGATAAATGTTAAACTTCCCATTATGATTAAAAAAAAAAAAAAAAAATTGAATTTGCTTGTACAACTGTATTAAAACAATTTTGAATAGATTAATTTTAAATTTAACAGATTATTAAATTTAACTGCTTATTACAAGCAGGTACTTTTTGTACTTACTTATACAGCATAAAATTTTTTTAACATGATTCCTAAATTAGCCTCTTGTATAAAAATGGGTAGATAAAACTCATTCGGGGTATGAAAGTTAATGGGGGAAAAAAGTGTTAGTTAATTTCAAATAAAATTTTCATTATACATGATGAATATAAATTGTCAAATTAAAAAGTTATACTGTGTAAATATAAAAACATTTATTACAGTATTATTCGGCCAAGGCCGAATAATGGACTTGATATTCGGCCGAAGCCGAATATTCGGCTTAGGCCGAATATTCGTTGCATCTCTAATTAAGATATACCCCCCCTCCCCCTCAATTGATATGTACCTGTAAAAATCTTTAAATAAGATTAACAGAGTTCTTACTTCTCAGAGCAACCTGAGAATCAGGAAAGTGTCAGGAGACAAACTTTGGTTGTAAAGTAAAGTCGTAGGGAAACTTCAAGGGAAGCTCAAAATGTACTCCAAAACCTGATAAAAATGGTGAGCTATACTATGGGAAATGCAAGCAATCATGGTGTCATAATGAAATCAATTTAAGGCCAAAGAAACAACTATTCAAACACAAACAAATTAAGTAAAAAACATGCAAACTTGGGGGGGAAAAGGAATCATTCTTAAGTAGCGGAGTTAGAAAATATAGACCGCTTTTTTTTAAAGGTAGTTTTCATCAGATATTTTGCCTGATCAGAACCCATTGTCTCATTTAAGGATTTTGTTAATTTTTAAATGGCAATTTCTTTTATCAAAGAATTTATTAGATTAAAAATAAAAGTATTTTTTTTATTTATTATAAATAATTCAACGATAAGTTTATAGTTTTTTTTATTTTTGAGACATGTGTATGTGCTTATATGATGATTCCGCAGATTTTGGGGGCAAATACTTGTGTTTGAAGTTTGAAGACAGTTTCCAGTTCTGTACTACTAAGGTAAGTGGAAAATTAAATATATTGTTTATAACTTTACTTTGTGGACTACCTTCTTTTCTTAGAAGGTTTGTGAATGTGTGTGTGTGTGTGGGGGGGGGGGGGGGGAAGCAAACTTGTTTTTAAAATGTCGTTAATTGTCGATATAAAAAAGTTATTGATAAAGGAAAATAACCTCTGTATTTTCCATTTTTTAATAAATAAGTATCAACTTTGATTAAGGAGGATAGTCCAATAAACTTATTTTCATGTTATTTCAAATTTGAATTGCTTAAGAGCCCACTTCAGTCACGGCAAAAAAGGAAAACGCTGATGTAAAGTCTGTGGGGGCGTTATTTTAAAATTTCTCGCTTTGATTGGAATATTTTCGAATGATTTTTTTTTTTTTTTTTTTTTTTTTTGCTTAGGATAGCTGAGGACGATCTACAACCGGGCTAGATTTTACTTTTTCGATTTTGGTTATAGTTTCTTTTTTTAAATATTAGGATAGTTTCAATTTCAGAGCCGGTTCAAACCGGTTCCGAAAGTAAAAGTAATTTTTTAAAAATTATATGAAACCAAAATAAAAAAAGTAAAAACTAGCCCGGTTGAAGATCATCCTCAGCTATCATATGAAAAAAAAAATCATTCGCAAATATCAAAATTCAAACGAGGTATTTGAAAATAACTTCCCCATAGGATTAACATTATCATTCGGGTCTTTTTGAGTGACTAGTTTAGGGACTAGTTGTAGTGACTCTTAAAAGGCGTACAGCCAACAGAGTGAAAAAGAGTCCAAGCCGGGACTGGAACCCGAGTCATAGGTATAGCGCACCGACGTTCTACCAACTGAACTACTTGGAACGATACCCAGCCTGGCACTTCTCACTATCATATGTGGGCAAGGCTACAACCGCAGCACAAGATGGAATATTTTTCCGTGAGTCGCCGACTCTGGAGCAAACACGAAACTAAAGAGAATCCAGCATCGATGAAATTGAATAAATCTATATAATTCTTGGAAATGTAGAAAATTTCTCACGTCTTGCATTCAATAATATTTCAAATTTTAATTCTTTAAAAGGACTCCAGCCAACAGAGTGAAAAAGTGTCCAAGCCGGGTCATCGGTATAAACTATATCGTTCCGAGTGGTTGGTAGAACGTCGGTGCGTTATACCGATGACCCAGATTCGAGTCCCGGCCGCGAAATTCTAAAATGGAGGGCCAAAATCACAGTCAGGTGAAATCCGAGCACCTCATTGGTCATTGAGTCGTGTCCTTTTCAGAGCGCAATCTCTAGGGCTAGGAGAAGCGTCGAATACTCCCTTTTCCGAGAAAAAATCATATATTGAAGCGAATTTTTTCTGTTTCACTTAAAATTAGCCATCGATATTAACTCAAGATATTTTGATGACATTTTATAAAATGTGAATGAAAGATTTCGATTTTAAGTTGTAAAAAAATTTAAATAATATGGCAAGTACTTTTTTAGTTAATGAAAATTAAAAATGAAACTTGCATTTTATTTCCCTTATGTTACTTTTAAAATCCAAAATAAAACAAATATTCGCACTTTTCTATAGAAAAATTTAATAGCTAACTTAGAATACTAAAACCTTTCAAAAATTTTTGCCTAATGGAAAATAATTAAAAAAAAAAATAATGTCCGTTTTTAAACCGATTTTAATCATTAAGAATAAACAGAACAAAAAATATTACATGAACAATTTTGTAATAGTATGTACAATAAGTTATTTTGTTTCCTGGTTCATGCATTTAAATCTGGAATTTTTCAATCGATTTTTCACTCACTTCCTGGTAAGCTAAGGTTATAAAAATTTTGAAAGCAGGTGTGTTTTCGATGACATATAACATTTTAATATTTTGAGAATTTAATTATAAATTAGTAATATGTTTCCCTAAGGAGGGTGCAGGTGATAAATTGCTAAATATTGTTTATGGTTATAATTGTATAAGAGTTACAAGAAGAATGGAATTAATTATGTGCCAAATCATGCACGCTAAAATATTCCAGCAACAATGAAATATTTTAAATACTATTAAAATGTAAAAAAATAAAATATAAATAAAACAAAGAATGTAATATATATTTTTAAATGCACTTTTATCATTAATTTATTTATTTATGATTTTATGTTTCAAAAAATAATTTTGAAATCTTGAAAGGTTGTTTAAACTATGCTTTTTTTCCTTTTGCATATATCTGCATAAAAAAAAAAAGAGAAAATAGTGATCTTTAAAATAAATGCACAAGTTCATGTTTTTCTAATCGTAAATTAAACGAAGGAAATTTCCATAATTGGGGTCCACGGCAGTTAACACATTGTAGCGGACTTGAATAGCAGTCATGAAACTAGGCTTGATTTTTAAGATAGATATTGAATGTCTATAAAAGAATGTTTACCTTTTATGTCCCAAATTATGAATTTATGAAAATTTCATCTTCTAAAGCATATTTTGTGAATTTTTGAAACTACATTTGAAGATTTACACAATCATTTAATAAATTTTAGAAGGATTTTGCCAAAATTAATTAATTAAATTGAATTTATAGGGATTTTGTGCAATATTTGTAACTCCCCTCAAATCTTTTATTTAAAATCTTTTTTTTTTTTTTTTTTTTTTTTTTTTTTTTTTTTTTTTAGTATTTTGTAGAATTACAAAGATAATTTCTTACAATAGAAATATGATTCTGAAAAAGATGCAAAGGCAAAAGAAATTAGTTTTTTTTTCTTTTGCGCGGCCAATAATGTTTTTTGGAACAAGATAAAGAAAAATATCTATAATTCATTCTAAACAGTATAACTACTAATCGATGGATTAAATTAGTTTTATAACAAGTTATTTTAATGGCACTTTAATGTACCGTCGGGCATAAAGGGTTAAAAACAGAAAAACTTTGGATGCTATGCAAATAAAATACTATAAAAACTAGAATATAATAATTATAGATGCTAATTGAGAAAAGTCGACCTTTAGCTAAATGTTTTAAATTAAATTTTAGCTTAGCAAAAATTCGGTAGCATCAACATCTACTCCATGAAAAGGTGCGTTCCCATAAATATTTCTTTTCCAACTACAGCACTGCCTATATTAAAGAAGACATTAAATTCTGTATTTTTAAAATTATTTGTGTATTTTTTTTTATATAAAGTTACATAAAGTTTTTTTATTTAAAGTTTCCGATTTAAAGTCTAGAAAAGGATCTTTTTTTGATAGTTGTTGACTTTTTCTAGAATAATATTATTATTTTTATTATTATTTTTTTTGTGTGTGTGTGTGATTTTATGGATTTAAATGGTGGGGGAAGGGGGGGGGGGTTAGAGGAGAAAATGTATTGATATTTTTTACCATACGGAATTTATAGGCAATTTTTAATGGTTTTACAAGTATTTTTCAATGAAAACTAAATTTTTATTAAAGAATATTTGTCATGTCATATCATTTAAAAATTGTTACAACTTATAATCTAAATTATTCACTCTCGTTGTATAAAATGGTATCAAAATATCTTAATTGAGTTAATTTCGGTTGTTTATTATAAATAAAAGCGAACAAAATAATAAGGTAAATAATACATAAATATAAATAAGTTAACAATCGCTTCAAAATTACTTTTCCCCTCACTTCTTCCGAAATTCAAATGGAGAAACAAGTTGGTGATCCTCACCCTTGTCTCTCTTAAAACCCCGCGACCACACAACCAATGAGGTGGCTGTATTTCACCTGACTGTGATTTTGGCCCTCCATTTTAGAATTTCGCGTCCCGGCCTCGACACTTTTTCACTCTGTTGTCTGTATATGCCTTTTAAGCAATTAAAATGTGAAATGTTATTGAATGCATTTCTACAGAAAAAATTTCCAAGAAAAATATATAGATTTACTTTCATGTTGTCTTGCATTGAAACATGTTTTTGACAATTAACTCACAGTAAATTTTCAATCCTCTGACTGCTAGAAACAGGCGTTCGCCTGTTTTTTTATGCTGCTTTTCCGACTGGCTGCTTATCCATTTTTTCCGATTTTTTCAAGAGAAATCCGTCTTTTTATTCTGTCAATCAGCAGAATTCCTTGAATATATATTATATATATATATATATATATATTGCATTTTCGTGAAATTCCTCGAATTATTTGTTTTTTGTGGATTCCACAAAATCAATTCAATCGGTCGCGTAAAAATTACGAATTTTGTCAATCGGGCGTGGAAAACAACGTGAATTTCGCCAAACGGTCAAGGGAAAACATGGGACAATTTTCGACAAACAGCAGTGTAAAAGAAATTGTTAATTTTGTCAAAAGATCGTGTGAAAAAAAATTGCGAATTTCGTTAAACGATCGTGGTAAAAAAATTGTGAATCTCGTAAAACCATTGCTGAAAAATTGCGAATTTCACCAAGCGATCGCGGAAAAAAAAAAACCGTCAAATTCGTCACTCGGTCACGAGTCCCCTTCAATCGGTCACGAAATTTGCAAATATTTTGCTCCCTGAGCATAAGAGTTTCATTAATAATTTTCTGTCAACAAACATCACATTTTTTTTTTTTCTCTCCCGTGAAATTCAGCGAATTATTTATTTTTGGTGGATTCCGGAAAATCAATGCAATCAGTCGCGAAATACAATCCAGCCGTGTAAAAAAAGAAAAAGAACGCTAATTTTGTCAAGCGACGTCTAAGAGGGGGGGGGGGGTGTCAAATTCGGCACTCGGTCCAAAATCTCCTCAATCGGTCACGAAATATACAAATAATATTTTGCTCATACAGCATAAGAAAACGTTCATTAACAATTCTTTGCCAAGAAAATTTGCAACGAGACTTATAGAGTTCAATTCAAAAAATTTCAAAGCATTTGTACTATAATTTTATTTTATTTGTTTATTTATTTATTTTTAATTTTAAATGTACGCGATGGATAAAACAATTTTTACAAGCCACTTTACCACTAAATATCAGTATTTTAATATCGATTTTTTACATAATGACCGGATATATTCAACACTGATTTTAGGTATATTTTATATTTTAGTTATATTTTATATTTTAAGTTATTATCACGGATCCTGGCTACTACTACTATATTTTTAATAATTGACAGGGGTCGATGCAGGGTGTTTTTCTTTCGGATATATTTTTTGAAAAAAGTTATTTTTCTGAAATTTATTATATTTTTGGGAAAAACAACATTTTGTAATGAAAGATGAAATCCAGTTGCTTAAATTCGGATTAAATACTTTGACCGTTACCTGAAAGAAGTAACGACTAATCAGTCCCAAAAAGAAAAAGTCCTTCCGGTCAGTGCCGGGAGGAAGAGGTAGCTTTCATATTTCTTATTTTTAAAGAGCCAGCTTATACTATTCAAACGCACGAAGCTCAAATTAGTGGAACCCGATTATAGAAGATTCAATAGTAATTTTTGTCAATACTGAATGTGAATGAGAATTTCGCGAAATTAGTCAGCTGTATCCAAACTGGTTTTATTTAAAGTGACTTATATTTGGTCGTCAAATTCGGCGATATCTTGAAGTGCCCGCCATTTTAAAACAACATGATGGGTGAAACTAACCAATGAACTTAGTCGAGACCTTAGTAATTCCTGTGCACATGCTCACTGACATTGAAATTGGTTGATATATACGAGTGCTGTCGCAGGCAAAAATCAGATTTTTCAAAATGTTATCCACATTAGAAATTCAAATTTCAACCATTTTAAAAAATAAAGACAAAACAAAAAATGCTCCGAAATCCTTGTATCAAGGTCAAACACTTAAAAAAGAAATCTTTTTCAATTTCTAATTTTTTTGTACCGCATTTTAAATTTAAATTTAAATAAAAAAAATAATGGCCGCCATTTTTATATAAGATGGCGGACGAAGTTGGCCAGCTAACTTGGCCAAGACATTGCTATATACTATGTGCATGCCTTCTCACATCCAAATCGGTTAATAAATACGCGTGTTATCGCGTGACAAAAATCAAATCGTTTCAAAATGTCAGGCATGCTGGAAATTGAAAGTGCTATAACTCAGCCATTTTTTTAAGATATACGCAAAACAAAAAATGCTTCAAAATCTTTGTATCATGGTCAGACACACAAGGACAAAATCTTTTTAAGGTCAAACACATAAGAACAAAATCTTTTTCAATTTCTAATTTTTTTGTACCTCATTTTAAATTTTAAACATTTTTAAAATTTTTAAACGGCCGCCATTTTGAAACAAGATGGTGGATGAAGTTTCGAACTCGGTCGAATCATTGGTATGTATTATGCATATACAAAATTACATTCAAATCGGTTCATAAATACGCGTGTTATCGCGTGACAAAAATCATATCGTTTCAAAATGTCAGCCATGCTAGAATTTAAAAGTGCTATAACTCAGCCATTTTTTAAGATATAGACGAAACGAAAACTGCTCCGGAATCTTTGTATCAAGATCAAACACATAAGAAAAAAAATCTTTTTCAATTTCTAATTTTTTTGTACCTCATTTAAAATTTATTTATATATTTATTTTTTAAATGGCCGCCATTAAACAAAATTGCGGATGAAGCTGGCCAGCGAACTCGGTCGAGACATTGGTATGTACTATCTACACACCAGGTTACATCCAAATCCGTTCATAAATACGCCTGTTATCGCGTTACAAAATTCAGATCGTTTCAAAATGTCAGCAACACTAGAAATTCAAAGTGCTATAACTCAGCCATTTTTTAAGATATAGACGAAAGCTCCGAACGGCTGCAATAGGTAGTTTTTTGTAACGAAAGCTACCTAAAAGATTTTGGGTATTTTTTAGAATGTGTGATAGAAAGTTTGGCAGAATTTTCAGTTTTTCTGCATGCACGTTGAATTTGAATTCTCGATTCATGTTCCAAGTTGGAAAGAAAAACAGAAAAACCGTTATTTTGCGTTTTATTTTATACTCTGTTATGTGTCACTCATTAGCTCTTTTTGTTCCGTTAGTATTTGAGAGCCCAGCATTCTCAATTAGGATTGAGAATTAGTGTTCATCTTTAAATCAAATTTTTCATTGTATTCTAATAGTTAGATCTTAGCAGGAGTCGAAATAGATGTGTGCTATTTGCCAAATCGTCTCGTCGGCGAGACAGTTCAGCTTGTTGCGACATCGTTGATATATTTTCTTAGGATATTGCATAACTTTTTTTTCTATACATCTTTAGTTTTTCAGGGAATATTTTTAATTTTCATCATGCAGAACTAACTGTAAAATAACTAATTTTGCGTTTGCGCCAGCTAGTATGCGATTCAGCGATTAATTAACAAGAGTTAGCACTTCAAAAGAATTCTTCAATGGGGGGGGGGGGGGGGGGGGGGTTGAATGAATGTAATTTTAAAGATGCGCGCACGAGTGGCTTCCAGTAAAGTTAGGTTTGATCGAAATGAGGCCTTTTATTTTTTTAAGTCTCACAGTAAAAATAGACATTAGAGGTTTAAAGTTTCAAATACATTTTTATTTTTCCTGTTACTATAAAATTTATATTTGCTTATTCAGGTGAGACCTAAATTCTAAGATTTCCCTGAGCTGTCGTATCACATACATAGCTGCAGTGATATGTAGTACAGGTAAAATCGACCAAAAATTTAAAAAACTGAGTAATATACGATAACTGATGGCCATTCGCCAAAATTTGGGAAGAGCTTCGTTTTGGCAATAGAAATGGAGATCATGAGTTTCCAAAAAATATATATTTTTTTAATGTACTTTTTAATTCCGAATCGAATCGCACTATCCGGAAGTCGATACGATCACTAAAGTTACGGGGGGATTTTATGAATACAAAATTGAAAATTATACTTTAGTGCTGGTAAAATAGGTTTTTACAGCAGCAACTGAGTCCAGTCCCTAAATTTTGGGAAGAACTTCGCTTTGGCACTAGAAATGAATATCCGAGGAATTCTCAAAAAATAAAGTTGTTTTATTGTGTTTTTCACAAATACAGTAGAACCTCGGTTATCCGAAGTAATTGGGACTGACTCTCTTTCGGAAAATCGAAAATTTCGGATAATGGAGAATGCTTCAGTTTTAAGATTAAGGAGAAATATATGCAATATTTCTTATTATGGTAACAAATGCTTAATAAAAATAAAGCATAGCAAAATAGAAACAAGAATAAATTACCTGAATTTTAATTTTGAAATTAAGTACCTTTTACATATTTGGGTTTACAAGGGTTTGAAAAAATGTTTTGTTTGTCGCAGTTTCGATTGCATTTGCTTTAAAGCTCTATCACGAAGTTTTTTAATATTATTAATTCACCAGTATCACAGTCTTCCTGCTGCTACACTGTAGGGTGTCCCAGGAGAGACAAAAAAAAAAAAAAAAAAAAAAAAAAAAAAAAATTGAAAATGCCAAGTCTCACCTTTTAAAAATGTTCTTTCTGTCATAATATGATACTACAAAAAATTCAAGTCATTTCACAAATGTTTAGGGGTCCCCCAAGCTAATAGAAAATAGGGAATTTATGGAAAATTTTAATTTCTAATTAATATGCAGGATTGCAGAATTCTACCCCACTTCTCTTACAAATTTTTTTATCCTAAAACTTCTTTAAGAAACATTTTATCATGTTTAATCATGTAACTATGATTTCATTTGATGTTATATTTTTATTAATTTTTTTTATCAATATTTATCTACTGGATTTCATTAAATTAATATCATGAACTACAATGTTTCTAATATTAATAATAGATGGCAGCTCCAGCAGGTTGTTAAAGTTTCATTGATTATTTATCTGTCTTCGGTTTTGGATATCGATGAAGTCAATAAATCTTCTGAAGAAACCTCAAAGGAAGAAGTTGTAGTAAAAATACATTTAGATGATAATACAAAGCCCAAAGGAAATAAATCTAAGCTCTGCAATCGCAGATCCATTATTACTCCAAGAGTTTCTGGTGTTTTAGATTGAGCTAAGACCAGCATAAAAGATCTACAATGATAATAGCATCTGTAATAAACAAAGAAGATCGCTCTTCCTCTACCATGATGTCTGACCCGCTTGTAAAAATCCATTAGTGCTTTAAAAAAATAGTGTTCATAGGGAATGCCAATATCTTCGCCAAGAAACCGTTCAACAATTAAAAACACAGTTTGAAACATCAAAGTCAGTTGTTCATTGAAGTGGAAAACTGTTAGCCAATTTGTCACCAAAAAGCATAGGAAATATTGATCATTTAGCGATATACTAGATTTCATTTGCAAGATAAACGTACTAAGCCTCTTGGAGTTTCTAAGTTATTGTCTGGAACTGGCAAAGAAGCAGCTGATGCTGTTTTCGAGCTCTTAAAATTGTAAAAATGCGAATCTCATGTAATTGGATGTGTTTCGATACGACCCAAACAAATAGTGGAAGATTCAAAGAAGCATGTACAATTCTTTTGTGGATAGCATGTAGGCATCACATGTTTGAGGTTCTACTTCCTGATGCATTTAGTGTGTGTTTTGAACAATCTACTGGGCCTGGAATCTTTTTATTTAAGAGATTCCGAGAAAATTGGTCTAAGCTCAACCATGAACCAAAAGAGTAACCAGTATCCATCATAACAGCATCAGACAGTTTAAAAACGTTTACTTCTGATTATGTAAAAACTGCTACAAAACTCCTTTGGGATGATTACAAAGAAATTTTAAATCTTGCATCATTAATGATTGGATTAGACATTCAATTTAGAATTCGAAAACCTGGTGTTCTTCACCGAGTTCGCTGGATGGCAATTAATTCCTTGGAAAGCAATTGCAAAGCAATTTATTCCTTGAAAATAAAGTTGTTTAATGGGAATGAAAGCACAATGTATTAACTGCTCAAGAGTTTCAAGGTATACAACAATTTAAACGGTTTGTTGTGTGTGTATATTTGCAGTCTTGGCTTACTTGCCGATCTGCTATTGATGCTCCTCCTAATGAGGTTCACTGATTCAAAGGTTGAAAGAATATGATGTCAAACACATAAGCAATATTGGATTAAAAACGATGTTACGTCATTCATAGTATGTGAGTTGAGAACTGCAACACTTAGCTTATTTTCAGATATTCTTTCTGGAGAGCAAAAATCAAATATAGTTTTGAATGCTAAAAAAGAAAGGAGTTCTAATTCACATCTATTAGAAATACTTTCTCTCAAATTGGATGATTTATGTATTTCTAATAGTTTCTTTGAAACGGCTAAATTTGAAGATTGTTTCCCCAGTGTACCGGTCAAAGATTGGTCCAAAACGCCATCCTATAAAAAAGCTGCAATATTTGCTAAAAACTTACCTTGTGTAAATGATGTTTCTGAACAAGCTGTTGTATTCATACATGACTTTAGTTGTTCAACAAAGAACGAAGAGCAAGAACAGTTTTTGTTACAAGTCGTACAGATAGGGATGCACAGAAAGAAATTTTGTAAAGAACAATCGTCAAAATCATTTTGAAATGTAGTTGATAAAAAATGTGTAAATGTTTAAAAAAATGTGTAAATAAGTATGTGATAACTTTAAAACATTCTTCTTTGATGGTTTTATTTACTTATTGTAAGATAATTGTTTACCTAAGTTCACTTTTTGTGCATAATTATACAGAAGGTAGAAATCTCTGCAAAATCCCATTCTTCTTGATTTCATTAATATCTCTTCCTACCAGAGCAAAAACATAACTTATACAAAATTTGTTTGAAGCAATATGTAAGAAGCTTTCATAAATGGAAAAAAAAAATGTCATTTGAACATTTTTAATGTAGCTAATAAAAAAATGCTGCATTTCACATTATTTTGGCCATTTTTATGCAAGTTCAATGACCTTGGGGGACCTCTAAATATTTTTTTAAAATTCTGAAACAATTCAAGGTGTTTTATATTCACAGGAAGAACATTTTTAGTGGGTGAGAGTTCACGATTTTAAAAGTTAATTTTTTTGGGACACCCTATGCTACAGGTATGTCAAACCTTTTTCAAAACATTCAAAAGCTTCAGAATTGTTAATTCGTTCGTTTTCTTCGTTCTACTCCGCAGCTTACGGGAGCTAAAGTTAAATTCAAAGGAACTCTAAGAAAGGGTATCGAAAATATTTATAGGTACTCGTAGTTCAAAAAGGACCGCCATGGATTTCGGTTAACCGAGAGTTTCGGTTAAAAGAGTTTCGGACAAAAGAGCTTCTACTGTATGTAAAAAAAAATCACAAAAATAACTTTTTACAAAATGGTCCCCAATAATAATAAAAAAAAAAAAAATCCTGCATCGACCCTTGAACAGCAATTAGCCTGTGTGACAGACAGAGGGAGGGAGAACCTACACTATAATCAATTTTCATTTATATAGAAAAGTTTTAATAAATACTAAATTAATATTTTTCTACTTGCAACATGAGTTTTGATTTTTTTTTTTTTTTTTCTTAAGTTTAATCAATAATATTGAACAACTATTAATTTAAACTATTTTATTTAAAAAACAGAAAAAATGAGGAAAGAAATATAAATAAAACTTATTGTTATTTAAAAAATATATGTATGTTATTTATTTTATTTTATTTATGCGTATTTAATATAACACAACATACATAGTGCATCTTTCTACATTTTATATAAAAAACAAATAAATTTAAGAATAAATTGGTGTATGGCTTTGTTTGGTTGACAAAACAAAAAGTTGGCAAGCCTAATTGCAGTACAATGTTTTTAAGTGCAAATTCAGAGACCTTCAACATAATTTTGCTGGCTGAGTGCAAAACGAACAACACTGTAACCAAGTTGAATCAATGTCTATGATGACTCCAGAATTAGAGGGCAGTGTTCCAAACTTCCCTCTCTTCTACACAATGGTTTGGCTTTCTGAATGAAATTTCTCTTCAAACAAATCCGCTGACTTTTAAAATCAAGTTTTAGTATTAGTCACACTTTATAATCTTGTTCATTTCCGGCCAAATGCTGCCGGAGCAAAGTAATTTGTTAACATTTTTATTTATGGAAATGTTCTCCCCCCCCCCCCTTTTTTTTTTTTGAACAATCATTAATTTATTCATTTAAGTAAAAATGAAGAAGATAGTCAATCTTTTATGTTAGACATAAATTTTAAGATGTTTGTAACAACACTTAAGATCCGCGATATTCCACCGTATTTTGAAAATTTTTATGATCCAAGTTTTTCCGTGTAGATTGCGTTATATACTATATATATATGTGTGTGTGTATATATATATATATATATATATATATATATATATATCAGATATTTTCATTAACTGTAAAATATACCTTTTAAATTTAATAATAAATATTTTTAATGCTTGAAAATCATGATATATTTTATTTAATGATGCACGGCGTTTTTCTACTACTACTAATAAAATTACCGTGATTAGGTCATATGTAACATTATCGATGAAATATCTACATAATAAAATGGTAATTTAATTTTGTGATGGGCTAATGTTTTCGATATAACATGATTAGCTTATTAAAATAATTAAATAGTATTTAACAGTAGATTTCTCGACTATTTGGTCAATGTGACAGGTCAGTCTAGATGGGCCAGAGTTCTATGAATACCCGCTTTCTGACCCCGCCCCCAATGCCATTGAAATATACTTTACTCACTTAAAACCGCTCTTACTCTTATTGTGCTGAACTGTACGTTTTAAAAATTTATTACAGTACACGGATAAAAATATTGTACGCATTTTAAGCTATATTTTATAACGTCTAACTTAATTATAGGAAGCATGAAATCATATATCCTGTACTTTATTAACAGAACGCAAAATTTTAAAATAAACAAAACATTAACGTAAAACGTAAGCCTAATGCTTTAAAAAAGTTTTAAATTTAATTTACTGTTTATTCTTAAATGAGTACACAAATACGAAAAGTTAGACCTAAAATTAAAAGTATCAAAACTTACAGTTTTTAGTTGTTGAAATTATGCTTTTCATGTCGTAAGTTGTGTTTTGCAGAAGGATTGTGAAGTGTAGCAAGTTTTTTTTTTTTTCACTAGGCCGGATAGTACGAAGGATGGAGACTCTTGTTTCCCGATCTCTTTACTGCGGAGTGTACACACGCTTTGGCAATGCATTCATCCCTACTTTTAGGATCTGATGGCTAAGAAGATAGGAAGGCGGATGTGAACATGTCATCCTCTGTAATGTCCCCAAAAGTCGTAAACTAATATACAGGATGCCCAAAAATGAAATACACACATTCGGTATTATATTAAAGCAAAAATACAAGGGATACGAACTTACTTTTAGTTTCAGAGTTGAAACACAAAGTTTCTTCAGAAATTATCAAAATAAGGAATTCTGTTCTAGTAATGTAAGTCAATAAATGTATTCATACAAAGTAAAATGAACTGCTTAAGAAGAAATAAAAAAAAATAATCCTAATGTAGAAAGATATTGAATATTTTGACGTGATAAAATGTTTTTCTAATCCACTCTGCAATGTCTCGAAAAGTATCTAATGTAGTGTAAATCACACATAAAAGTATCTTACGGTATATCATTGTAGATCTCGCGATGTGCTCCTTGAGTTGTTCACAGGAGATCAAGATGATAGTCCAATTCGGTAACGTACTGTTCAAAATATCCGGTATAAGCAAAAGGAATGCTTCGCTAATGCATTGTTTGAGCTCACTCACAGATGTTTGTTACCTTTGTTTTATAAACGATATTATTCATGACCCCCCTCCCCCCCCCAAACAAAACAAATATAGCAAGGTGTTATATCAGGAGAACGGGGTGGCCATAACATTGGGCCTCCACGTTAGAGGTCTGCACGGGCCGACTCCGAGAAAAAAAAAATTCGGCCCGGCCCGTACAAAAAAAAAAAAAAAAAAAAAAAAAAAAAAGACCCGGCCCGGTAAAAAAGTTAAAAGTTCGGCCCGGGCCCGGCCCGAAAAAAAGTTATAATCTCGGCCCGAGTCCGGCCCGGCCCGAATGAATTTCTACAAAACATTGATTTTTACGTCGATTTGGTTAAAAGTTTATCTCGTACGTGGGGTTCAAGCCAAAAATATTTATCTTAACTTTTCTTTTCATGCTTATAATCTTCATTTTTATAGAAGTGCCGCAGGGTGCGATTTTTATTTTTTTAATGAATCTCTATTTCTTGTATGTAAATGTTTCAGTTATCATTAATATTGTTAATCCATATCCCATGTATTGAAGTGTTAAATATCTGAAAAATGCTATACAGTAAAATCTAAGACTGAATTGCATAGAAAAGAAAAAAAAAATGCGTTACAGACAAGTTTCCTTCTTAGCAAGTGTAAATGTATTATATATTATTTTCTTACATAGTAGTATATTAATTTTGCATGGATCAACACGTTTTTCAGTTTAAAACAAGATTCCGTCATAGATAGGTTCTTTTTCACACGTTTTACTATATTTTAATTTAACTATATTTTAATAAGTGTAGAAATCTACTACTCTTTAAAAAGAATGAATTTGAATGTTTAATTGTAGAATAATGGCAATTTAAAAATGTATGCATTTTTTGACAAAAAATTTGTGCCAAGCCTAATTTTACTGACCTTTGAACGGACTAGGCCACGCCGAGACAATGATTTTCATACGGGCTGGGTGAAAACTAGGAATGAAAATTTTGGGTCATGAAGATTAGGAATGAAACCAGTACCCGGATGTGTGGAGAAAAAATAAGTTAGGCTCGGCCCGGCCCGAACCTCATGAAAAAAGTAAGGCCCGAGCCCAGCCCGGCCCGTAAAGAGTAGTGACAAGGCCCGGCCCGAGATTTCAGAAAAAAGTAAGGCCCGGCCCGAGTGCCGTGAAAGAAAATAGGCCCGAGCCCGGCCCGTGCAGATCTCTACTCCACGTCCAATTTAGCGTCCGGGAAAATGCTGATTTGAAGATTTTCGTTCAACCGAAACCCAATGCGGTGGAGCCCCCGTCCTGTTGAAAAATGAAGCCAAAAACACACCTTGCTTTTTCGTGAGTCGTAGCCATTTCTGCTACTTTCCTGACTTAAAATGATATTTCTCATCCTATGAGACACCTAGCGCTATATACGGTTACGAATGCAAACTTTAACATTTTGTCCTTCACCTAATAAGTAAAAAGAGAAATTGTTTTAACTACACATTCTTTAACGGAATATATTGAAGAGTTGTATGTTTCATTTGTGGACACCCCTGTATATCTAAAGCGCCGCCATTTTGTGGAACCATTAGAAAGTTTTGTTTCAAAAATTATTCTATTCAGGGACTGATGGCCAACTCCATCAATTTTTAAGAAAAGAAATTTTTCTTATTTAATCATAAAATTCGGTTAAAAATAGAGACAAATTTCTTTCTTTCTTTCTTTTTTTTTCTTTTTTTTTTAAATTGTGGTGGGAGTTAAAGGGCATAGATAAATAAATTAGAAAGTTATATTCTAACAGATTAGCCACTTTTCCCGTACGAAAATTTCCCTTTTAACTAATGCTAATGCTATGGAAGAAATTTATAATTTCGATTGTGATTGTAGATTTTTTTTTTTTTTTTTTTTTTTTTGTGAGGATGCTTTCACTTTTGAAACCGTTCCCGAAATAGAAGTGTCCTCATAAATACCTCTGAACAAAATCGAAAATGTAAAAATCGGCTTTTTTACTGATTAATCTCGGCTATCCAGGGAAAAAAATAAAAATAAAAAATCATTTAAAAATATGGAAATGCAAACGAGATATCTTTATAAATTTCTTCCACAGGATTCGCATTAGCGAGCGAGTCTTTTCGCTTGATTGAAGTAGCCTCTTAAAGCCGTTAGTCGGTCAACTTCCGAATTCACCTCGCTAATGTTAAACTTATTTATAAGTTATTATTAAATATATTTTAATGTTAAGGGGTCAGGTACCTTTTAAAGTGTCAAAAGTCGATTTTCTTAAAAATAACTTATAATTAACCCCTTAACGGTCGCATTAAATTACGGTTTTAAAATTCAAATTGCTTATTGGCACCAGTTTTTTGAAAAAGAAATATTCACCTTACTTAATGACAGGTAAAATGATACCATAATAAAGCCAATTACACTATTTTATAAAACTGGTGGGAAACAAACAAATCAGAATAATCTGAATAAAAGACACAGCCCGTCAATAATGACGGGAGCGAGAATTAAGGGGTTAAATAAGATTATTTAGGAACATTTAAAAACAAGCCCCACTGAAAAATTCGCATTAGAAGAAAAGTTATGTCTAAAACACTTTGAGCTCTTTTTTATATGATCAAGGGGTGATTCAATCTTTAAAGTCTATTTTCTGAAAACGTCAATTTTGATCATTGTGCGGACGATTTCTGAAAAATAGTTTTCAAAAAATTTCACAAAATTAACTGAAAGTATTAAATATGTATAGGCACAAAATGTCTCTATACGTTTTGTTTCTCAAGTAAGCAATTTAGAAATTCACCACTACTTTTTTGTAAAAAAAAAAAAAAAAAAAACTTAATATTTTGAAGAATTTTATTTCTCAGGATCAAGACATTTCATTTGTTTCATTGTAGGTCATTTTGAGTCATTGTAAGGCATTATATCTGTACTTATTAAAAAAAATCTTAGCTGAATTTAGCATTTCGAAAAGTCATGCGCGCAATTCATGCAAGAATTTTTTTTTTCGTAAAAATTGTATTCTATCTAAAAATAAATAAATAAATAAACTTTATATGTGTGTTTATTTTGTTAATTTATTTTTGTAGGATATATCCAAAGAACAATAACATCAAATTTTGAAACAAATTTGTTACCCTTAGATTCATCTGTTGTTTTCGGTGATTCATTAACGCGTTCATTGTTCAAGCATCTTCACGGTCGTGAAAAAGGATCCTGTTATGAATCACTTATATTCAAGGACATTGAACATGTTAAGCCTCTGCTCTAGTGTTTCACATTTAGAGATAAACCTATAAAACTTAGGTGTAGAATTTGAGAAGACATTGATGCATCAGGCATTTAATTACCTATTAGACAAAATACAGTGGGAAAAAAAAAGAGAATAATATTTGATAAATTTAGGTAGAATGCATGGCTTTTAATATGGATAATTTTTCCGCATCATTAGCATCTAACATTTTGAAAAAGTGTTAAAAGAATATTTCAGAATACTATTATTTATTCGATGGGAGATTACTAGGTGGGAAACAAAGCCCCTCCCCCTCCTCAAAAAAAAAAAAAAAATATATATATAACCATTAATTAAACATTACCGACCATCATCAAAAACCGCAATATTGTGAATGAATTGACAATAAAATGGATGCCACAAACCTATAATATAAAATAGAACTATATGTATAAAATAAAGTGCCTTATACTTAATTGCAAGAATTAATATGGAAGAAAAAAAGAATTTTGATTCCGAAAAAATTGAAAAACTTATATATTGAATTACGTTTTCAAGAGTGCAAAATTCAATGATATAAGCAAATCGGTTGTTTTCTGTGAGAAAAAAAGCTAAAAGCTGATTTTTTTTTTTTTTTCTCCTGTACCCAAACAACCAATATAACCAAAAGAATAGTTTCAAGAGTAAAACAGAACATTATCAAATGGCATGAAATGGAAAAAACACTACAACCCATTAAATATTTAATTTATAGCAATAGAAATCTTACACAACATACCGAATAAATTCCGAGTTGATTTTTAAAATATCTTCCAGCACATGGAATCCAAAAGCATGATAAGATTAAGGTGAATAAAACAGTTAAGTTAACACAGAAATTAAAACCTATGGATTCAGTTAATTCATTTTGAAATACTGTGACAAATTCAATTAATATAATATAAATAAAAAATAGTTACATTATTTAAAATACCTAAAAACAATTTTAAATTGTTTAATATCAATTTTACAATATTGCCAATATTCAGCGTTTATTACCACCTGGTGTACAAAATTAAAATTATTACTTTAATAGAAGCTTTAAAAAGACAAAATTTTTGGTGCTGCCATCTATTATTTTATTTTAAAACTATTTTTATTATTCAAATGTCACAAAAAGAAGAACCTAATAAAAGCTAATGAAATTAAAATCTATCAACTGCATTACTACACAAATCCTATTATAAAAATAATACCATACTATATATCATTATTCAAAAGAATTTAAATAAATTAAATGCTAATAAAATGCATATATATATATATATATATATATATATATATATAAATGTACCAAGTTAACTTAATTTGAAAGTTTAGGTAACATCATATTCATCCGCCCGCGTATAACAGAGCAAAAACCACCCAACCGAATGGTCTGAAATTTCAAATACATAATTGTTGCAAAATTTTGTCGAGTCATTTCAAATTTTAGGAAAATTAGATTTATAATTTAGTTACAGGGACTGTCAAAAGTTTTCCGTTACATTACGACCTAAGAGAAAAAATTATTTCAAGTGCATTTTAAAGATGTTACAGCCTTTCGAATAGAATGAAATTGATATGCACTTATGAAGTGCACCAAAATTTACATCCAGTACAATATGCGGTGCAAAAAATATTTATAAACCTAGTTGTAGTAGGAACGTACCTCATTTGTCACGTTTGACGGGCAATTTTAAACTTGTTTTTTTTTTTTTTTTTTTTTTTTTTTTTTTTTTTTTTAAGCAGATTTTCTGTGTTAATGCTATTTTATTTATCTAAAAGTAGTATATTAACAAAAATGTATTAACCCTTTGCATTCGAAGTTTTTTTTTTTTTTTTTTTTTTTCATTCGTACTACCAGCAACTCGAAGTGATTTTAGTTATATCTTATTATTTTTTTAATTCTTTTATGAATACAAATGTTATGATATATTAAAAAAAAAAAAAAAAAAAAAGAAAAAACGAAAAAATATAAAATTATTACATTTTGTAATGGTCCAAAGTGTGATACCTTTCGAAGCAATTGCCAATATGTAATCTTGGCTTTTCTAGACAGGTATCACAAAATTACTTACATTGTCTCCGTAGCGGAGCCCTCGAGTTTGAAGACAAATTTTAAATGGCTCCGCTCCGTTGCCCTCCAGTGCAAAGGGTTAATGGAATCATAATAAAAGTACGCAAATAAATAAATATTGTTTTTACTCACCGATTTAGTTTAACAGCTATTCGTGGGGAGAGAAAAAAAGCACTGTACGTTCATATCTAACAAATCCATTTCCTGTTTAGTAAATCTCATATCTGCTGGTAATAGAGTCGGTCCTCGTTATCCCGACACCCGGTTTTCACGTCACTCCGCTTATCACGTCAGTTTTTAAAAGTTCCGATTTTCTGTATATTATTTTAATGAAAATAAACTTCGGGTTTTACGTCGTTGAATAATTTTCAACTCCGGATATCCCGACGGTTTAGGAAAATTGTCCGTTTTTCATTATCCATGTTATAAGCACGGAAATTAAGCGGCAAGAAATGTCTTAGCCAAACTTTTTACAAAAGTGTCTAAAATACCCATTGAGATAAATGGGAAATTCTACTTCAATCCTTTGTTTAAATAAATAAACCCACACACTATGAATGACCCACTTAAGCTCAAGATAGACGTATCAGTCTACTCGCGGTCTTTTTATTCTGGTCAGGCGGCGCTTTCTTATGGTTACACAGCGTTTTTTATCCGACTAAAACCGAAGCATTTCATTGCATTGAAACGATCAGAAATTATCTAACATCCATTTCTGAAACAACGAATATTGATTACAATTCGTTGTAGAATATTGAAAAAAGAATCGTAGAAAACACATCTAGTGAAAAGCAAACCTTAATTCATCAATATTTCATGTAGCAATAAAAAGACAAGTCATCATAAATCTGACTTTTATTCTTTTCAATTTTGTTTTTGTGTATCTTTTATTAATAATGTTTTATTGCTTAAAATTGCAAAAACAGTTATGAACTTAAAATTGTCTTAAATTAATTAAAAATACAGCCTTTTCTAAACTTATTTTTCTCCAACTCCGGTTACCGCGACGCTCCGCTTATCACGACACTTTTTTCTGGTCATTAGAGTGTCGAGATAACGAGGTTCGACTGTATTTGATTGTGAGATCATAGTCTCTCACTAGAATTACTGAACAAATTTTAGCGTGTGAAAAGCCAGATATTGTTAGAGAGGTCAAAATTGGAATCGCCCATTAACCCATTTTAGGCCAAACATAGAAATTTTTATAAAATGTGGTATTATTTTCATTGAAGTATGCTTAAATTACATTCATTAAGTCAAAAAAAAAAAAAAAAAAAAATATATATATATATATATATAAATAAATGAAATAAAAAGTTTCGCGCATGAAAAATAATATTTTATTTGAGAAACATAATGCATTCGGCATTTTCATGCATTCAGTCAATGTTGCCCTAACGCACCATTGAATTTAAAATTAATAGTTTTTTAATTTTTTTATGAAATTTGTTTTATTATTATTTTATTTACAGAACTTGCAACTTTAATCCATTATAAAAACATATGATTAATCTCAAGTGGGATAATTATACATTTCCAAAAAGTCGAATTTGTCAATAACCGTTTCAATTTTAAAAAGACTAGCGTATTTTGAAAATTTCTCAGCAGAAAGTGTTTACTCCAATTGAATTACTGATATTTTATAGATGCCTCCAGAACCCTTAAAAATAGCAGAAAAATAAAATTAGTGAAAAATATTCGTCATAGTGTTAATAAAAAAAATATTTATTGAAATGGTGCGTTTACGCCCCTTTGGCCGAAAATGGGTTAATAAAACCTGAAATGCTTTTGCAATTTGAGTCATTGTTATAAACAAAATATTTTATGATAAAATAAATAATAAATAGAAATAAACAAATATAAAATTATTTACTTACGCAATCTTTCTAAAACTGTTTAAATGGACAGTTAGAAATGTAAGCAGTTAATAATAATAATTTTGGATGCATTTATCGACCGTCAGTTCTCAAAGGGGTTCAAAGTATCGTGTAATACCCGAAATATCACAGTCCAAGTTTGAGGGGAAGGGGGGGGGGGGGGGGGGAAGAGGTGAAAAAATGGATTTATTCTAGCTTTATTATTTTTATAGTTCGAATCGTTCGATCTGACATTATTCTGCGCATCTGATGTCTGATGTTCTGTTTGTTGTCTTTATAACAGTTATTTCTGTTAGTGAAGTTCACTACAATTTTTTTTTTCTTCCGCATAAAAATTTTCGCCTACAGAAATATTTGCAGTTAGCTTGTGTGCTTGTTTATTTTTATCAGAGTAGATTATTTCATATTTGTTGGGGGGGGGGGGGGGGGAGAGATCAATTTTTTTTTTTTAATTCTTTAAATTTATTACTAATTTTCGTCTTCTTATTTATTTGTTGTATTTTTAATGAAATATGTGAAAGGCGTGTATTTTAAATGTTGTGAAATATATCAGGGTATGCGATATTCACCCCTACCCCAAATTCTTTACCAGGAATGTGATTTGGAAAAAAAAAAAAAAATAATAATAAGGTTTCGTCGTATAATCACGAATTTCGAGAACTGGATGCGTGAAAAAAATCTCAAATTTCGTCAGATGATCTCGGGATAAAACGGAACAATAAAATAATAATAATGATAACAATAATAATATGAAGATACTTTTATGAACATACAAAATGTTCAAGTCGAAATTATTTGTTCATAAAAATTGGGTATCTCTAACATGTATAAATGTCAAAAACAATCTTACAAAAAAGCACATTCCTCTCTTTTAAAAACTGAGATTTTTATCATCTTTATTTACTCTGATAAAATTTATCAAACATTTTCTTTCCATTACGAAGTTCTTCACATCTCCGCTTGGCGACACTATTTTTTTGCCTCACATCACGTCACGACCCTCAATCTGTTTCTCACCCAGCCAGCGCACGCAGTTGAATCCGCATGGATTTACCGTTTTCTGGCTTAGTGCTCCGTTCGGATAAGTCCGGTTAATAAAGTAAACAAGGAAATTTATCTTTTAGCTAGTGAATTACGACCAGGGGGAATTAAGGAATTTTTAAGGTTTAGCGGATTGGATTTTATTTTTTGTGTCGATAATGAGAGACAATCCATGGATAGTTGTCAGAAAAAAAGTGTCGGATCAGAGTTTAAAAGGTAAATAAATATTTTTATGCATTATTATTTGTAGTTTATGATAATTCAGTGCTTATAATAAAAAAGGTGTGATTTTGAAGAATATTTGCAGTAGATTTGTCTGCTCGCTTAAGTATTACAAAATGTTTTAATCTATTTTTTTGTGAGGGAAAAAAAAACCTTTTATTATTTTTATTTTTTCACAAAAGTTTTTAGAAAGGGACTTGAATATCTGAAAATTTTAAGCATGGATAAATGAAAAATATTTCACGATTTTGGTTAATAGTTTATTGAGATAAAGGGGTAGGGGGTGTAGAAATATTTTATACTTATTTTCTGTAGATAGCGCTTGTATTGAAGACAGTTTTTAAAATAAATTATACATTAGCATAACCTGACCAGGTGGCCAGCTTTATCCAATTAGCTATCCCGTCAGATGTATATGTCTTAGAATCGAACATTTTTCAGAAAATGAAGAAAGTTTCTGGTCACTATATCAATTGGCCTACTATATCAAGTTGTTGGACTAAATTTTGAGTTCGGATATATAAAACTGTCAACCAATACTTTATGGAATGTTAGGCAATTTTTAGGTTTTATCTCCCAAATGAGATATTAGCAAACTGGATAATTGTGTTATACGAGGAAGCAGCAAATAAGAAAAAATACTAGTGTTGACTCTAGAAAAAAAGGGCCGCTGGGCAGGAATTTTTCAAAAAAGGAACATTATTCTAAAAAAAGGGTACATTTTTTCAAAAAGGGAACACTATTCTAAAAAAAGGGGCACTTTTTAAAAAAAAAAAGGAACACTTGTACCATGTTCACAAAAAGTATTTCGAACTGGTTTGTTTAGAGTCCCTAGAATTTACGATATTTTCCCGGGATCAACTGAATTGCCACGGGGCGCATAGAAAGTGTTAAAAAGGGCAGCCGGCGCATCGGAAGGGTTAAAAAGGTCCGCCGGACGCAAAAATGAAATATAAAGGGCCGCCGGGTGCTGCGCCCTGCTAAAGCGGCTTAGAGTCAACACTAAATACTGTATATGTAATCTTAGTAATGGAAATCAGGGACGTCTGATAAGATAGTCAAGGAAATGAGGGAACTTTTTTTCCAATTTCTGTAGATACCATGTATTACACTTCGAAAATAAAAAAGAAGAAAAAAAGCATTATTATATGTCTATTTTTAAATAAGGTAAAAGGAATCATGCGTTACAGAAAACAACGTAAAAAAAAAAAAAAAAAAAAAAAAAAAAATGTCCTCCTTAGAGAAAGATAACAAAACTGCCTTATTGGCTGTTTTATGTATGCGCCAGATTACTAGACGCATAACAGAAACCATATTAAATAATTTTAGTGTTTTAATTTTTTTCAATATTATTTTAAAAGTGAAATTTTAATATAGAAAATTATTCCAATATTATTGTTGTCATTATTTGAAAGGCCCTCATGCAATTTTTAGGAACGGATTCTGCAATATATTGAAAGGAAATAAAAAAGGTAAATCTAAAGAAGTCTCATGTTATTCATAAAAATATCTTTGTTTCATCTTTTAACAACGTTTTCTATTTCTTTTTATCGTATTATTTTTTTTTCATCTTATTGCAAAATATTCGCTTTTTAAGAAATACTCGACATTGATTTAAAAAAATGAATAAAGGCGTTGTTTGACAAAATATTACGAATGGTTTTACTATTGTAACAGTTACTAGTCTCTTGTCAAAAAATGAACAAACTATAATTGTTAATTAAAAAATAATTAAAAAGAATGTGTATATTTCAAGTTTTTACCTTAAACTTAACACTTTTTATTGTTAAATTCGTTTAATAAACTATTAGGTTTTTCTATTTTTGATAAGAGTAAATTTTCCATAGAAAAGTCATATGTATTAAGTATATTATTATGTAGTCATATGTATTAAGTATATTACCCTTCAACTTATTATCTTATATCCCTCAGGGTGGAAGAAACGAATAAAGATAAGTTTATCAAATGCCATTATTGAAAGTTTGTATGTAAAAAATTGTTTGGCCATTTAAATATTTAAACATTTGTTAATTTAATAAAAATAAAAAAAAATATTACATTTTTGAAAAATCTTATTCCCTATTCCCTCCCCCCTTCGTTTATTTATTTTACTTTATTGATTTGTTATATTTTCCGGATTATATGTCAAATAATGTATTTAACAAGAATTGAGGGGCTACATTTGTGGAATCCGATTGTTAACAATTTTGACGATTAAATGTATTTGTATGTTTTTTAAGAAAAGTTTTTCTTTCTTTCTCTTTTATAATGGTCTGTTTGGCTAAATAAATATTTCAAAGAAGGAAAATGAGATTGAAATATTTAATGCTAAAAATTATTTTTGGTGGTTATATTAAAATAATAATAAAAGTAAGAAAATATCTTTCCGGGGAAAAAAGTTAAAATATATCGAATTTTAATCTTGGGAATTTTAAATGGGAAAAAAAAAGAAAAAAAAGGTAATTGACCAAGTTAATCTACATATTTAAAAAAAAGGTGTTTATGTGTATAAAAAAATTAACGTGTGACGTAAATATTTTAAAAAGGGAGCAAAATTAAACTTTTTTCTTTTATTTTTTTATGATACATTTTTCAGAAAATAAAATACAGTGTTAAAAAAAAAGTGGGGGGGGGGGGAGCAGCATTTGAACACATCTAAATTTCCAATCAATTCGATCATGACTTATCAGTTTTGTTCGTAACTTTCATGCGCTTTCTTTTATATTATTCCTACTAGTAAAACAATATTTGACTAGTGTTGTTCATATTGGCTATGTCTCATCCAATATTGTCATGAAATATTGCCCCCAACATTGCGATGTTCACGTTGTGCTAATATTGTCAAGAAATATTTTGTTATTCAGGGATCTGTCTAGGAAGAAATTGGGTTCTTTAAAGGACCCTTCACAAAATTTTTCATTTCAAGATAGGAAGCTTCACAAAATTTTTCATATCAAAACAGGACCCTTCACAAAATTTTTCATATCGAAACAGGACCCTTCACAAAACTTCTCACCTTAAAAAAGGACTCTTCAAAAAATTCTTTGTCTTAAAAATGGGCTTTTTATAAACTCTTTCAGCTGAAAACTAAACCTTTAACAAATTTAATCATTTAAAAGTGAAATCTGGCCTGCCACTTTTACACATATAAAGAATACATATATATATATCTTCGTAAAAACATAAAAAGAACCTGACTATAACGACCCTTTTTAATTCATAAAATTAGGACTAGGTTTTTCACAAATGTAAAAAAGCTATATTAGATATGTGAATTTCCAACTGGACGAAAAATGTCCGAATGATTTATTTACCAATTAGAATAATTGTTTTAAAATTAATCTAGTGTAAAAAAGCTGTTCACAATTTCACAAAAACAGAATCCCCAGAGAAAAGTCTGGACAGACCCCTGTTATTTCTTTACCAATATTTCTGTAATTGATGTTTCATTGCAAATATCACCAATGTAACGCTAACATAGCTGTAATAGCGCACTGTATTGCAGTATTTGCGATGAATGTGATATTGACATAATATTGGACCTAATAGACGCATTATATGCAAGAAGCACGGTGCATATATGTTGCATCATGTTGCATTCTTTAATTATAGGCTGTACCTATAAATAAGTGCTGCATCAAGTTGCATTCTTTAATTGTAGACAAATATTTGTACCTGTAAGTAGGATGACACTTTATTTATTTATTATTTTTATTTTTATTTATTTATTGTGTGTGTGCAATAATATAATTTATTCTAAGGTTCGTTGTAATTACTTGTATATTTATTTGTTATCTAATTCTGGGGGGGGGGGGGGGGGAGAAGTTATTGTTTTACTCAATTCCTTCATGAATATTGTTAGCTTTATTGATTTTTTCTTCAAATACTGTTTGCAATATATAAATCGTGCTTTTTGTCTTAAAGTTCGTTTAATTGGGGAAATCCATCGGCTTTGTCATTCATGAAGTCATGTGAGAATTTTAACAACCGTATTACGTGAACTTACTGTATTTCATTTGTTTCACTTTATTTTTATTGCCTGGGAAATATTTAGATTTTAGAAGGCAAAATTATCGTTTTCCAATGATCTCGCCTTGTGTTATTTTACTCTTAGTACGTGACATCTGTGTGTTTTCCAAAGCAAAACAACCGAAAATTCCCCGCATGCTTAGCAAAATTACGTTAAAAATATATTGGGGTTTGTGTCGGAACATATTTCTAAAAATAATTGCTTTAAAGCTTTGTTGTTATAATAACCTGTGTGCTTTTGTATTGGTATAGTTTGCTGTTAATTAAATTTAAAGTACTACAATCGTTTAGCCCACGGTTGTCAAAAGTTGAAATCCAATTTAAGTTTATTTAAATTCTTATGGGGACTAAATAATAATAATAATAATAAATTAAAAGAATTAACGATTGGCTTGTGGCAAATTCAGATATTATTTGCACTTAGTTACACACTCAGAAATGAATACTCAAATTTCATGAAATTTTCTTTGTTTTTTGACGAAACGGTTTCCAGGGAAATGCTTCGAACGAATATTTCGTCAAATTGATGAAATTACTTTCTTCACTTGCTTGACGATATAAATTTCGTCAAAAGAGGGCTGGTGGTGTCATCTATCGAACAGTTTGGAAGCTCCTGTATTTATTGACAGGGGCAGAAAAAAATTCACTTCTCGTTTTCCTCGGGGTGATTCGAACCCGCGGCTTTTGGCGTGGGAGACCGTTGCGCTTCCGACATCGCTATTGGGGTCTTGTATAGATGTGCTTTTAGATTGATGTAATGAATTCTGCTGCGTGTTTATATTTTTATAAACACGCGTGTTTATATTTTTATAAGGCAGATTGTAATTTTATCGTTGCTGCTATAATTTCTGAAAGTTTGAAGTAAGGCTAATTTATTATTATGGTTTTCTCATGGTCAATGAATAATTATAATGTGGCTCGATTAAATAATTTATTGATGAAATTTTCTTTGCTCAATGAATGGTTAGAATATGGTCTGGTTAATTTGTTGCTCACAAATAACGAATTGTGAAGTGCATATTGCGTGAGATTTTATCACTTTGAATAGGTGGGTAAGATTTTAACACTTTACTGTTTATAAAGAGGAGAGGAATCAATTATGTTTATTTTTAATTTGATTGAAAACAGGATGTACTTCTTAAATAAAATAAAAAAAAAGATATCCTGGAAGTTTGAAATTTTATTGACCAAATTTTCTTTTTGATTGGTTTTAAAGAACACAAGAAATTTATTCTTTTCGAATTAAAACATAACGAACAACAGCATATAAATAAATAAATAAATAAATAAAAATAATAAGCATTCCTAAAAAATTTTAACAGCTAAAAAAATAACTAATGAAGAAACAATAACTACCTATATTTTAGTATTTTCTGAAAAGCACTAAAAAGTGCTGTTTTAAAATAAATTATTACAGGACTAACATAAATCAGCAAATATCTGCTTGCTAAAATCGCAGGATTTGAGGAGGTACAGCAACTGTTTCCTTAAAATGCATTGAGTCTGACCGTGATTGAGACAAAACTTTCGTCAAATATTTGAGAGTTCACATTTCGTTAAAAGTCACGCGATGTTGATGGGAAATGATCGTCAAAAATGACGAAATACAGCTCAAGGATTGCTGAATCGCCAAAAGTGAAAGTTTTATTTCTGAGAGTATAAAATGAGAAGCCCAGTACAGTAGAGATCAGGTCAGCACGCCTGTCTGCCACGCGACAGGTCTCTAATTCGACTTCCGGCTGGGCAAGGTTCACTCAATCTTTCATCCATTCGGGGTCGATAAAATGAGTTCCAAGCTTGCTTGGGAACCAAACACTGATAGTCTCGCGTTAGGCTGACCACTTGGCGGGGACATATGCTATGTAGCACCTCTGGGCCCAGGGTCAAGTAAACTGAGTTTGGCAACTGTAGGCCCTGATCCTTCACGGATCGTATAGCCACAGGTTTATTTATTTATTTTTAATTTTAGTTAATATGAACAAATATTGTTTATTTATTTATTTAACTACCTACCATGCTTGAGCACATCTATCTTACATATTTACATACCACGATTTTCAATTCAGACGATGCATATAACAACCATTTTTTCAACAAATGAAAGTAATAGGGACTAATGAGGAATCATACAAGTTTAAAAAAAAAATTCCAACTGAGTGAAAAGGTGCCAAGGCTGAGAACAAACCAAAAACCTTTGGCTTAAGGGGATTCTTCACGCACTTGAAAACGTCCGCTCCGTAATGTTAATTCTATGGGCAGGTTATTTTCGAATTTCTCGTTTCAATATGAATATTTTTAAACGATTTTTTTTTTTTTTTTTTTTTTTTTTTTTTTTTTTTTTTTTTTTGCATAGGCTAGATGAGGTCGATCTTTAATATGACTCTTTTTTACTTTTTCGATTTTGGTTGCAGATTTTTTTTTTAAATGTACTTTTATTTTCGAAACCGGTTTGGAAACTGAAAGTACCTTTTAAAAAAAATCTGCAACCAAAATCGAAAAAGTAAAAAAGAGTCATATTAAAGATTAGCTATCCCGTCAGATGTAAATAAATCTTACAATTGAATATTTTTCAGAAAATGAGGAGATTTTCTGGTCACCCTATATCCATTGGCCACTGTATGAAGTTGGACTAAATTTTGAGTTCAGATTTATAAAACTGTTAACCTACTTAAGAATACTTAATGAATAGATACTTAAGAACTATATACTTGAGAGATACTTAATGAATATTTGGCAATTTTTTTGTTTTTTTTCTCCCAAATGAGATATTAGCAAGCTGGATAAGTGTGTCATACGAGGAATTGGCATTCATGAAAAAATACCGTATGTGTATTGTTAATTTTAATAATGGAAATCAGGGAAATCTGATAGCGATAGTCAGAGAAATCATGGAAAAATCAGGGAACTTTTTTTTACAGATTCTGTAGACACCCTGATGTACTAAAATAAAAATTATTTATTATTCAGGGACATAAAAGTCAAAAGATTGTGAGAATGCCCCATATACAGTGGGGAAAAAAAGAGTAGTTTTCAATCTGAAATACAGTTTTCCTTGAGCTAGGATTTCTCACTTATCTCGGTGTTACTTAGTGATGGGCGATTCTGGAAAATTCAGGAATCGATTCAAATCGACATCGTATAAAACTGAATCGATCACAATAAGAATCGATTCCCAAATTCTAGAATCGATACTTGAATCGATATTTCGATAGTCACAGATTCGCACAGATAAGCTCAAAAATATTAATTTCAAAACTTAGCGAATCAAAGAGCCATAGCGACCACCTCCCATACCTCACATTTACAGGGTAGACAAAGTCAGGGGCCCAGTCGTAAGCTATTACAGACCTTTGAGTCAAATAATAAAGTTTTTAACTTTTAAATTATTAGTTTTAAGATGTAATTTTACTAATATTGTAATTTAGATTTTATTTAAATTTATTTTTTAAGAAAGGTCTCGGTTAAATACAAGTTGGAAATTGCGCGTCAAACGTGGCAAATGTGGTGCGCTCGTACTATAACAGTGCACTTCATAAGTGCATATCAATTTCATTCTGTTCGAAAGTCTGTAACATCCTTAAAATGCACTTGAAATAATTTTTTCCATTGCCCGTAATGTAACGGAAAACTTTTGACTGTCCCTGTAATTAAATCATTGTGATTTTCTTCCAGCCTGAATTAAAATTTAAATTTTCAGGGACATAATTCACGTTGCCATAAGAACCGATTTAGTATTCTTACAATTTGAGTTTAATAATGTAACTAGCAAAGTTTATTAAAGTTCTTTTATTTAAAAAAAAAAAAAAAAAAAAAAAAAAAAAAAAAAAAATCGTCGCTGCAAGACGTGAAAATTTAGTTTTCTCAGAAGAAATAAAAATCAATTAATTTTACTGTCTTAGAAGGATAGTGGACGCACATGTATATTGCTTGGAAATCTTTAACATTATAGCTAGTAACTAGCGGGTTCCGCCTAATATGAAATCTCGAAGCGAACGAACCGCGAACCGGGTTCCCGCTGCCTACAGCATCGTATAGGTGTACCCCCCCCACCACCACCACCAATTTTTGACATTCATCATTTAAAAATTTTTTATTATGTGTTATAAACTATCTTAAAATTTCAAACAAATCGCCCTGTTATATTTTCTAATTTTGTTCTGCCCCTCCCTTCTATCCACCCCCCCCCCCCCGAAATGTGACGCGCCATTCTTTTTTATAATTTTTGATCATGTATTATAAACAATCTTAAAGCTTAAAACAGATCGCATTGTTAGATTTCCTAATTTTAACAAAATCGCGTTATGTTGGTTCCAGATTCCACCACCAGGGTGCGCACTCTATTCCTAACAAAACTGTGAATGAAACTCCGTTAAACAACCTATCAGTAGATATATTACTCAAGAGTGTGGCAATCTTGATCAAAAATTTAAGCTATTTGCCGAAATTACTATTCGGAAATAGTGGTAACTAAACTTTTGACTTTTTTATATTTAATAAGTAGCATTTATCTCAGGACTCCGTCAAAAAACCCCACCTAAAACGGTAAGGAACGCTAAGGTTTAAAAAAAATTCTAGCGGCCTCCCCCCCCCCCCTCCTCCTCCCGAAATTTTCGCACCATTCTTTTTTAAACATTTTCTTATGTGTTATAAACTATCTTTAAAGTTTCGAACAGATCGCCTTGTTAGATTTTCTACTTTAAATGAAATCGCGGTCTGTTAGTTCTATATTCCACCACCAGGGAGCGCAGTCTATTAAAAACAAAAGTGTATCTAAACGAAACTCCTTTATACAACCTATCCGAAGATACATTAGTCTAGGGGGTGGTAGTCTTAAGCAAGAATTCAAGATATTTGTGAAATTACTATTCGAAAATAGTGGTATGAACACTTATAAAATTTTTTATATTGAAAAAGTAGTAATTATCTCAGCCCGCCGTCAAAGAACCGCACGCTAAACGGTAGAAAGCGTTAATGCTGCTATAAAAAATCACGTGACTGCCTTTAAAAAAAAGCATTTAATAGAAATAAACGAATTAGTGAAATAATAATTAATATCTCAGCTTGTAATTAAAATAATATTTTTTCGAATTTCTGAAAGGAGAATTTTTTCTTTTGTTCCCTGTCCAAGTTTCGAATTTTTACGCCCCTTACATTCTAAGATGTGGTCCCCTTTTAAAACAGTACAAAATTCTTGGGAATCACTTTGTTTAAATTGTTAAATATATTATTTGAAAAAAAAGGTTTTAAAGCATTTTAGCACGTATTTTCATACCTACACCCTTGAAAAAAATTAATAACATACAGGGGATCCTTTAGTTTCGGAAAGCTCCGAAATTTCATAAAATTCAAAGTATCATAAATCAGTAAGTTTGGTTGTAAACGACTGAATTTTTTATGATACAACTTACACAAACACTTTGACAAACTTAAGGGTGAAAATACGGCTTAACTAACGAGAACCTTGAGTCACGTGGCTTTAAACCAAGAATGATAAGTTTAAAATGGAAAAGAGATGAAATTTGTTATTACCATTCATAAATAGTGCTCACCAAGAGCTGCAGATATAATATCAGTGTTTAGTTGGTAAACAAATGATTCGGGAAGAATGTCAAAAAAGGTCCCATTGAAATTGGACCATAATTAAGAAAATTCGGATGGGGGGGGGGGGGTATAGGTGACGAACTGAAAAAGTACAGCTTAATAAACTAGTAACCCAAATAACTTGGATCCTAAACTAAAAATATTACAATTTAACCTAGAAAGAAAAAGGCTCTTATGCGAAATTTGACAGCAGTTCTGCCTTTAAAACAGTAAATCCGAAAGAATAAATATATATTCCTTTGAAATTACTGTCAAAAATATCAATACAAAAGTTGGAGCACGATTGACCCTTACCAAAAAGAAGGAAGGCTAGAAACAGAAAATAAAAGATCACATTAAAAGCTTTCTAACGATATGTTATACGATATGGTTTGGAAGAAACAAAAAATATCCCCCCCCCCCCCCCCCCGAGGGAGCAGGTAAGCCCCAAACGGTCGGAGGGGCGACCTCAAAAGTATCTTTGGTCAAGGTTTCAAAATGTGGCTTTATAATAAAATAGAACAAGAATTGGACATTTTAAAAATTGCATGCAAATTTTGAACGGCCCTGTAAATTAAGATTAGCGAGGAAAAGGGGAGAGGGGGGTGGAGAGATTAGAAGAGACGAACTTGAAAAATACAATATAATAAACTAGTAACCTGAATAACTAGGCTTCTAAACAAAAGTATAACGATTTAACCTAGTGTTGAATTCAGGGGGTAGCCCGGGAGGACATCCCTCCCGGGACATTGAAATGTCCCTCCCGTAAGTTTTGAGATTTTATGCTTTTTAATGGACAAATGTGCCCCCCCCCCCCATTACGGAACTCTGAAATACCCCCCCCCCCCCCCCCAATCCCGACCGGGGTTGCATAAATCCCTCCCTGAGAAAAATACCTGCATTCAACACTGATTTAACCTAGAAAGTAAAACAAGGCTCTTATACAAAATTTTACAGCAATTCTGGCACTAAAACAGCAAAATTGGAAGAATTGATTCAACCCGAATCGTGGATCGACCGCGATGCGATTTGAATTGAAGTAAATCAAAGCATAAAGATTCGACATTGCATCTAAAGAATTGAAAGTGAATCAAAATATAACGATTCGACATTACATCTAAAGAATTGAAGTAAATCAAAAAAGTAACGATTCTGAAGATCGACATCGGCATCGAATCTGAACTGAATCGATTCACCGTTTCTGATCCAAGGGCAGAATCGATGCGTTCATCTTTTCTTGCGTTCTTTTGTCTTTAGAAAAATAAAGTGTTGTTTTCGTGAAAATTTTCGACTTCCGGTTTCTAAGGATTTATAGTGTTAGAAGTTCTTTTCTGGAATACGATTTGACTATTTTTATAAATTTTTTGTCTGTTAGTCTGTCTATTTGTTTGTCTCTGACAAAAAAATTGTGAGCGGTCTATTTCAAGAACTAATGCATGGAATCTGTTGAAACTTTAGATTCAGTTAGACCTTCATATAAATTGGTGCTGATTACTTTTTGGTGAAAATCGCTCAACAGGTGGCGCTGCTATGCTGCATTTTTCATGATTTCCGCAAGATTGCTATCGCATGAACTAATGCACGAATATTCACCAAACTTCAGATTCAGTTTGACGTTGACATAAGTTGTTGAGGATTAGGTTTTGATGTAAATCTACCGGCAGGTGGCGCTGCTATGCTGCATTTTCCCCGAGTTTCGCAATAGCTCTATCTCAAGAACTAATACACGGATTTTCATAAAACCACATTCAGTTAGACGTTGGCATAAATTGCTGCTTATTAGGTTGACAGTTCAGAGGGGGAGGCGATTGGACTTTTGTACATTTTAATGTACAAAAAGCATAAAATCTCAAACTTTCTGGGGGGCATTTGAATGTTGCGGGGGGGGGGGTGGATGCTACCCTCCCGGACCATCCCCTGAATTCAACACGTTTTTCAGGATTTAAATAATGTCAGGGATAATATCTCAAGAACTAATGAACGAAATTTCATCAATTTTTAATGTACAAAAACGTATTGAACTCAGAGGGTGGCCCGGGGGGGGTGACATTCTCCTCCCCCCGAAACACTCAAATGCCCCCCAGAAAGTTTGAGATTTTATGCTTTGTTGCGGGGGGAGGAATGTCATCCCCCCGGGCCACCCTCTGAATTCAACACGTTTTTCAGGATTTAAACAATTTTAGGGATAATATCTCAAGAACTAATGAACGAAATTTCATCAAACATAATATTCTGTTAGACAATGCCATAAGTTATCCATGATTAGGTTTTTGTGTAAATGATATAACAAATTGTGCTGCCATGCTGCTTTTATCAACAGTGTTGAATTCAGACATTTTTCTCCCGGGGGGGGGGATTTCTATGGTTCTGGAGAGGAACATTCTAGAGTTACGAGGGGGGGAGGATTGGACTTTCGTCCATTAAGCATAAAATCTCAAATCTCCCTAGGGGACATTTCAATGTTCCGGGGGGGGGGGGGGGGTCCACCCGTACCAGCCCCTGAATTCAACACTGTTTTTCAGGGTTTACACAATGTTTGCGATAACATCTCAAGAAGTAATGAACGGAATTTCATCAAACTTAATATTCTGTTAGTCATTGACGTAAGTTGTTTTTTCTGAGTCTTTCGTGTTAATCATGTAATAGGCTGCGTTGCTATACTGCTTTTTTTCACGATATTCATGATAGCCATATCTCAAAACTAATGCACGGAATTTAATCAAACTGCATATTCTGTTACACTGTCGTATAAACAGATCCTTATTAGGCTTGGGTGTATGCTACCCAGCAGGTGTCGCTTTTATGCCCTTTGAACTGGGATTTTCCGTTGCGGACATCTACGAGGGTGTGGGCCGAAATTCAATGATTTGTTAGGAAAATGGGATTCTTATATATATTTTTTTAAATACACATATTTCAACGAACCTATACTTTTGGATCCTCATGATGGGTATAGGTTATTTAAATTTGACACTGTGATAGTGAATTTTGAAGTTTTAACATTTATGAGACAGAAGAAAGTTTTGGGATCGGACATGCAACTACTTGACCTTAAATTTTTGAAGGAAAATGAAAATGATATGACCTTCAGAGACATCGATTAAAAAATTTATAGTATCGATTAAATCGAGTTGGCCATAGTATCGATTAAATCGATTAAAAAAATCGAAATCGCCCATTACTAGTGTTACTCTGGAGCTATGATCTATTTGGGGACGGTCGTCCGAGGCCTTGGTAATCGCACTTATTTATGCATGAAGGGCGCTCACAGACGATCATTTCTTGTTACTTTCGATTAGCTGCAGATCATTCCGGATCGTCCCTCGATTAATAACCATTACACATTCCATGCGTCGCTTCTTAATAACATGTGTGCGTAATATATCATATCCGCTGCGTATTAAAGCTCAACGAACACACGGATGGTTTGCCTGAAACGCAGTTATGATGTGTGGTTTGTGTAATTTGCTATATTGACAAGAATTTATGAATGACTTAATATGTAAATATTTGCGCGTATGAAGAGGATTTTGACCTCTGTCTATATGTTTGATTTAGGACCAGCGTTTGGAAGCATATGCTTCACGTTCCAAAAGTTATTTATGTGCTGGCTAAGGGAAAAATGTAATTGACCGCTTCATTACCTCTGGTGCAATATTTTTATGCCTGCTTTGTTTCGACAATGTGGAATTCCTGTTGAATTTGTCTTATTAAAGTCGCCGTCTTAGTGAAATATCTGTGTTGTGTTGCTAATTGAGTAATTCCGTTATCTGTTCGAATAACTTGATTGTCTAACAGTCCGACCTTTGTTAAACATTATCATCAGGCGCATAGATATTACGCCATATTCTGGACAATGAAATTAATTCGAGACTATTTGTCCTGATGTCCATGTTGTTCCAGACGTACTTAAAATAATAACTAAAAAAGTTATTCGAAAGTCATTAGCATTAAAGGTAGCTATTGTCTGGAAAAGAACGGCTTCGCTTCTAATATTTCTTCTTTAATTTATGAATGCCCAATAGCAACATTTACGCCAAATAAGTACACAAATCGCAAATTTCGCTTAGGCGGGTTTTCTTTGTGGCTTAATTTGTTTAAGCATTTCGAGATGTATAAGATTTCATCCAATCCCGTCTTATATAACCTCAGCAAAGAGAAATATCTTTATTTCTACTGGATAAAATTAGAATACTGCGCCTAGAATACCTAGTGTGGAAATATGCTATCCAAACAGTGCTAAAAATTTGTATCCCTTAAACGTGCGACGATACTGCTAAAATTTCAAGTGTCGATCGCAGCGACATTTGCGGGATTTTCGTATTACCCTGTATAGTAAGTATTACATTGTATAGACTAGCAATTTCTTGCAATTGTAGAAAATATCCTGCAGATGTCGCTGCGATCTGCATATTGCAGCAGTATCATTGCACATTTAAGGGATACAATATTCTGGCGTTTTTTAAGTATTACAGGGATAGCCGATTTCCACACTATATATTCTAGGCGCTATAATTAGAAAGAATAAAAGTGCTCAGATCGCGTCTAAATTAAAGTAATAGTAACAAAATGAAATTTATTTGTGTTCTAAAGAGTGCCTTTTCAATGAATTAGTTTTTTTTTTTTTTTTTTAATAATCATGCGTTTTTGCTGAAGCAGGTTTATGCTGTCGTTTGACACTTTTGAAAGAACGTCATTTTAATTTTATATTGTCACTACAATTCTTTGTTTTTTCTTTTCAGTTTATCAATTAATGCAGGATTTTTTGGTGCCGCGTTTGATTTATTGCAAGTTATTTTACTTTAGGCTTGTGGTTTACAGTTATTTCTTTTAATTTAGCATTTGAATCGTCGCTTGCCCTGTGTTTTGAATTTTCTCACATGAGATTCAATTCCCATTCTTACATTTCTTTACATAGTACTGTATCAATTTTAGGTATTTTCAAGTGTACCAACTTTAGAAAACGTGTTTATAAAGTTTTGCTTCTGAGAATGTGATGAAGAAAAGCAATGTTTTTCCGTGTCTTTTCAGAAGTTTTGTGACGAGAGATGGTTTGCGTTTGCTACTTTAACTGTCAGAGACTTAAGAGATGTTCGTTATTTTTGTGATGGGCTGGTGTTTTTCTTATCCGCGCATTAACTCAAAAGTTTGTGCACCAAGTTGTTTATATAACGTAATTGCATTTCTGTCTAAGAACTAAAATTACTCTTTTGCGGCAGCTAAAGTTAATTGAGATGCTCTAAAATATATTTGCCGACGTTCCTTTGTGAATATGAAGCTTCGAAACTTCACAATGTATAGCCAAGATAAATGTGATTATATATAATAGATCCAAGGCTCGAAATGGAAAAATCTACGAACCGGAACGATATTTCAAAATTATTGTCGACTTCTTTTTTTTTTTTTTTCTGAAAGTACAGTAAACCTAAAAGTAGCTTAACCAAGTTTCCGCTTTAACCGAGTTATTTTCTTCTGATGGACTGATGGCTTCTGTTATGATGAAACAGCCATTATAAATGAAGTGTTAGGTGAAGATGAAAGAGCAGCCGTAAAAAGTTAGAACTGGAAAAGAAAAGCTAGAATGGGAAAAAAAAAATGGCCATAATTTTTTTTTGAAAAAAAAAAAAATTATGGCCATTTTTTTTCCCATTCTGGCCAGAAAATCAGAGTTCTAACTTTTTACGGCTGCTCTTTCATCTTCACCTAACACTTCATTTATAATGGCTGCTTCATCATAATGGAAGCTATCAGTCCATCAGAAAAAAATGATCCATTCCCAAAGGTATAAGTTCGATTGAAAAAACAATTTCATTCGCGGTATTTCTTAAAAGTAACGGAAATGTACATTAAAGAAATGTTACTAGTACCAAAAAAAGGATTGAATTAAGTGAAAATTTATATTTCATCTCCTTAGTAGGTGACGATTTGTGTAAATTCGATTTATACGAGTTTTTTTCTTATCCGAGGTGAGCTTGGTCCCTATTAACTCGGATAATCGGGACTTTACTGTATAGCAAATTTATATTTAACCGTAGAAAAACCAATTTAAAAAAAATGCATTCAAGATTTCAAATAATTAGAAAAAAACGTTACAGAGAGCATAGAAGCTATATCTATGAAACTGTAATAATATTTTTTAAATAATTCCACGAACCGGAACAATATTTTCCATACTTTCACGAACCGGAACAATATTTTCCATACTTTCACGAACCGGAACAATATTTCTCACAATTTCACAAACTGGAACATCGTTCCGGTTTGCTCCGCTACATTTCGAGTCCTGAATAGATCTCTTTGTAAATATATGTATATATATATATATATATCGATTGTTCGAGTCGTGAATCAAAATTCAAAGCATCGAAATGTATCTTGACGAATAAATAAATAATTAGACATCACTATATCAAATCAAAAGTAGATAATCATGGCTTGGAATAATTTTCAAGAAAACGTTTAATGAGAATAAAATATTTACAAGCATCTTACAAGGTTTAAAATAATGTTTCTGGGAGGCGTAATGCTTCACTATCATTTTCAATACTGACATAAAAAAGAGCCACATTTTTTAAAGAATTTTTAAAGATTTCTCGAATAATATTATAAAGGATGCAGTAATGGCGTAGCAGCACTATTCATAACGCCCCCTTTTTTTTAAAAGGGGGTGGAGGGCAGTGAATAGCATTATTTATGTTAAAATGTAATTAAAACTAACCTTCTGGATAAATATAAATCAGATATGAAAGAGTTCTTCTAAAAGGTGGAGTTTCATTTTTTTAAAGCAATTTCGGACATTCTCTGAGTCGATGCAAAAGTGCAAAGAAAATATTGAAAGCATATTTGGAATCTGCGAAATTTAATCCTCATACATGTTTATTCCAAACCCTTGAAGTCTGTTTCTGAACTGCTGTGGATAACGGTCAATCATTTTGTAAACGAAGTACAGTAAAGCCCCGATTATCCGCGGTGCGGTTTATCCGCTAAGCGAATTATTATTATTATTATTCTTATTATTTTTTTAATTCAAGTCAACAGCAAGGGAAATACAATAAGCCCTACTATTAAATATAAACAGAAAAATCAATGTATTCGAAAGTCATAGAAGAATATTTCTAGATTCGGTTGCCATGTTTGAAATATCAGATATAAAGTCTTGATGTCTTTTCCTGATTTTATTAACCAAAAGTAAACATAGCAATTAAAATATTTTACAATTATATAACACTATTATGATAAATTCCAGGAGAGCATATCAAGAATAACTTCATTTTTGAGATAAAAATTATTCCATACTAAAAAAAATAATAATAGTTTACAATTTAGAATAAAGAAAAGGTGTTTCCAAAACAAGAAGCAAAAACATGTGACTGATATATATATAAAGATGTAACTCACCTCTTTTTGTACAGTATGTACGGCATTGTTTCTTGTTTACTGTTCTTTATTTTAGTGATTTAGACGTAAAGCAAAGGTTTCTGCTGTACTGTGTATATGTTTGTATTTTAAACGTTTTATTATGTTTGCTGTACACTGAAACATAATTTTTATATTGAAGTTTCTTTTTTTTCCGTGTTTGCACCCCATTTTCGGTCTTTTTCGGGTTATCCGCGGTGCCCTTGCCATCCAATCCCGAGGATAATCGGGGCTGTATTGTATCTAAAATGACTTCAGAGTAGGGTTTTTTCTTTTCTTTTCTGTCTTTAAAAGAGAGAGGCAGTATCCATAAGGATATTTTTGGAATGGAATATTTTGTCCCATTTCTACAACACTTATGGGTTATTTCAGTTATACATTTCTGGAGATGAATTTCTGCAGCAAAGATCACTTTGACACACATATATATATATATATATATATATATATATATATATATATATATATATATTTTTACCATGGGGATTTCTTTTTTCCTTTAGAAAGGAGGACGAAATTCTCAAACAGCGAAGGCCGTCCCGGATATTTATTTATAAATATTAATCACAGTATACTTCACATAAATTAATCGGATATATTTGAATTTACGACTTTAACAAACTATTTTCTTTGTTTGATTGAGTGAACCTATATATATTTATTGTTAGTTTTTTTTTTAAATATTGTCTAAGTTATGAAAAAACAATAACAGTCATATGTACAATTATATAAATATTTTCTAAAATGTGTTTAAATTATAAAAAAATTTTGCCCTTGTATATATATGGAATACTATTTCCACTTTTTTTTTTCTATTTCTCGTTTTCATACCTAATAAATATAATCGTCTTTTATTACACCACTTTATATATACTGGGTTTGAATTTCAGGACGGGATGGCGGAATTCCAGCCTTAAATTTTTAAATCCCGCTCAAACAATATCATGGGGGAGGAAGGAGGTTCCCATCAAAAAATACCGATTGGCGAATTTAACTGTTTCTTCTTTCAACAGACTGGCGAAATTCGTGATATTTTCACACGTCCGATCGACGAATTTTGCGACTTTTTCCCATGACCAATTGACGAATTTCGCGATATTTTCCCGCGACCATAATTGTCAAACTTAGCAGTTTTTGTCGCGACCAAACGACAAATTTTGCGAGTTTTCCTTTCACAGCTCGTTGAAATTCGTGATTTTTTTCCCCGCGACCGATTGACGAAATTCATGATTTTTTTTATACAACCGATGGACGTATTTCGCGATTTTTGTTCCGCGACCGATAAAAGAAACGAACAATAAGGGCCATCAAGTGCTGTGCCCTAACAAAAATCTGTTTAGAGTCAGTACTAAACTAAAATGAATTAAAATGAAGAATTGCAAAGATCTGGTGGTGCACACGAAGAAAAATGTTCACTCCCTCCAAGGAAACATATTAATTTAAAATCAACCAACATTTGTTGTGTAATAGGAGAAATGAATTGATGGTTTTCTTTTCGTTTTCAATAATTTCCAAAATTATAAAAGTTACTATTATGCTGGCTGTCGCAAATGCACCTTTTGAAAGGAGCAAAATCGAATAATATCTATATTCAGAAATTTATTTAACAACCCAATTGTCCATAATATTGGTGATAACTGAACAAATATTTTCATTCTTTTCTAAAATAAAAATAAGCATTTTGCATAATTATTCTGAATTGTCGATTTAAATTTTTTCAATGACATTTCCTCATGTCTGTATTAAATGTAATTCTTTAAATAGCATATAAAATAATAGTGGGGTTTAAAAATATTTTTCTCTCTCTCCTAACACTCTCAACGCCCCTCCATTTATAAATGTTGAGAGGGAGACTCCCCTCCTAGGAAAAAGTGAATTCCAAGCCCTGATATAGATTTAAAGAGAAATTGTTTAATAAAAGTCTGCATGTACTATTCGGCAACACTGTATCCGAATGGCTTGAAGAATAAAAGTTTCGCACTTCAAACTTACAAGGAGAGGGCCAACCTTGTTAATCACAGATTTTGATTATTTTAATATATGTTGTAGGGTAGAGACCCCTTAGTGTCAGGTTGAACGGATTTTATCCAACGCTCCTTAGTTCTTGAGAAACCGGGGGGGGGGGGGGGGGGAGGTCTAACAATAGTACACAACTTAAATAGTTACTTTGCAACCACAATGATAAGTTGGTCGTAGCTCAGTTGATATGGCGTTTGCCGGCCGACCCGCGGGCCCGGGTTCTATACCTGAATGCGCTACGTTTGTTTTTCTCATTTTTTGTTTTACAATATATACTTGTAAGTATAATTAATAATATCATTGTCAATTAAAATTTATAATATTTATATCAATTATAATTTTAACCTATTTAGTTTTTTACTTTTAACTGAATAGTTGTATAAAAGTGTTAATTTTTTAAAAATTACTTTTAAAATGTATTTAATACATTCTTTATCGATGCAATGATATTGAACAATTGTGTCAATTCGTGATTTTAAAGAAACATCATTTACGCATCGCTTTAACAAAGGAAGTCAATGCGATAATAGTATTATTCTGTTTTTAAAGTAACAAGCATAATTATATTAAAAATTAGCATCAGAATTAAATTACAACACATTTTTTGCATATTAAAGATTTTTAAATTTGTAATACGTATGCTTGCGCTTTCAATTATTTTGCTTCTTTATGCTTTTATTTTTATTTTATTTGAATATTATTTTATTTTATCATAACTAGATGACACCACAACAGATTTTGTCACGATTTTGGAATTTTTATCATTCAATAATAGATCCAATTTCTTTTTAAACCTCTTTAAAGGATGAGAAATAATAGTTTAAAATTTAAAAAAAAATGATAAATTTAAGTTTGTTAACATTATAATTAATATATGATATTAAAATTTGTAACTGAAATTATTAAATTATAATTACAAGTATATTTATAAAACAAAAAATGATAAAAACAAATGTAGCGCGTTAGGGTACCGAACCCGGGCCCGCAGATCAGCCAGCGAACGCCGTACTAACTGAGCTACGACCAACCTACCATTGTGATTGCAATGTAAGTATTTAAGTTGTGTACTATTATTAGACCCCCCGGTTTCTCAAGAACTAAGGAGCGTTGGATAAAATCCGTTGAACCTGACACTAAGGGGTCTCTATCCTACAACATATATTAAAATAATCAAAATCTGTGATTAACAAGGTTGGCCCTCTCCTTGTTAGAGTGTCCCTTCTTTTCGTTGACCAATAACTAATTCCCTAACCGTTCGTTTCAGAGGTATAGTTCTAATTGCAAAAATGTTCCAAATGTTCTTCTTCATCATATGAAAATCCATTTACGTCAAATGTATTTTTATAAAAGTTACGAAATTAAAATTTTTATAAAGTCCACGGGCCCTATAAGTTATATTTAGGAAAACTTTCTCCATGCTCTAACAAGTAAAACAGTAAAAATTCACTCTTCTACGACAAAAACTTACTAGGTCTTACTTTACACCCACTTTAATACACTTTCAATTTTATGAATTTTCGGAGTTCAGTAAACACGCGTTTTGTCGTCCTTTCATAAAAGGGGTGCAGTAAGGCGTAATACATTCGAGTCCCAAGCTTATAGGGGTCTTCAACGAAACTAACACCCTTTTTTTAACATAGAAAGAAAAATAAGGCCCCAAAAAGGTTTGCACCGGACGCACAAATAGTCGTCTTCTAGAAGTCAACAACTCAGACTTAAAAACGGTCTCCAAAACATTTTTTACACGGGGGTACCTTTAAGAACGCCGACCTATTTGTGTTATGCTGTTTTGTTTTTAAGAAATTATCTCTTATATTTTGAATATATTATGAAATTTTAGATTTCTCATTGTTTCTTTAAAATATTTGTGGTAGGATAATGCGAGTTTTTTTTTTTTAAGGCGCGTTATCACCCTTTTATGAGTTTCTTCCACCTGATAAGTCTCGCATTATTTATGCTTCACACGTCCTCAATTGAAATGAGCTTTGGTAACTTTCCTTATCTTTGATGCCACGTTTATCCAGGATATTGTTTGGTTATCGCGGTTTGTAATATTTTATGGTTCTTGGCGTGATTTGTTGCCTTAGTAAAGGACATAAAAGACTCTCTTCAACAGTAGGCGGTTGTCGCAGATAATGAGAGGATTCTTAGATCTTTTGCAATATGAAAGTTAAATCGTTCTAAGAATCTTTTCTATGAATTTTGAACGAAATTTTCGATAAATACTTCATTTGATTTGTTTGAAAAACAAATGAGTAGAAAATAGCATTAAGTAGCTGATAGACCAAATTTCATACTTTAATAGTAGATCAATATGAACTTCATATTTCGTGGCAATCTGCTTTTTGCTTTATATCAAATAATCGAAATTCAGCCATTTTTAAGTTGAATGAGTGGAAACCGGGATGTTTAAAATAATGCCTTGACGCTGAGGGCGGCTTGACAGAGTTCTTTGGATTTGTTTTATGTAGTCGTTCCTATGTTACTCGCTGCTGTTGCGGAACTTGGTCCGTGAGATGTTCATCACCCTGAAGAGAAGTACTTTAGCAAATTTTGTATGCTTTATTTTGAAACCTTTGAAGAAAGAAAAAAAAAAAAAAAAAAAAAAAAGGTTACAACTGACCACTGACCACAGAACTTTTGAAAAAAGAAATAATTTATGACTTTTGTTATGCAGTTCGATATGTCCGCAGCCCAAGTCTGAAACTGGGACTGTTCGGAAGAAAAGCTGGATATGTGTATGTGGTCACGTTAAAGTGCGATCAAACTGCCTTCTGTCACAGCGGTTTCTTTGACGTGGTGAGTCGGGTTTTTTTTATGTGGTCTGTCTTCTGAAGCTCTGCAAAAGAGGAGTTTTCGAAGCAGGACACTCCCTCACATGTTTATCATCTCCCCTTTATTTTATTGATAACCACAGAGCCTTCGGAAAAGATAAACAGAGAAATAATTTATGACTTTTTGAAGTTGATGTTTCAAAATGTTGTTTGAACCCTGCCTTACTGATAAGAAAACTGTTATCTCATGCATCTCCTAAACTATTACAAGGCTGATAATTTTGATACAGAAAGTTTCAGTGAGTATTACTAACTTTTATTAACAGTTGATCCCCCCCCCCCCCGCGCGCTGTGATTTCTGACTGTTTCCCTGATATTTTATATGCAAAATCTGTTCATATTTTCTGTAAAGCTGAAGAAAAATTAATATTTTCGCTTGATATTGTGCAAATGCAGGCGAGAAAGCCGCTTTGAGTCTCTTTCGAGGCTTGTCTCATCCTATCAACCCTTTCTCTGCAAACAGCTGAATGGAGCCGGTAGTATTTGGCACGATCCCCGATTTGAGTGTGACGTCACCGCCTTCCAACCGTGGGGTGAAAATTCCTGGCGCAGGTATTCTAATGAAACGAAAGTGAATTCTTCGAGAGGTTCTCGAGAAGGAAAAAATAAGAGATTGCAATGAACGCCTACGCAGATTTTCTGCATTGTCGATAGGCCTTTTTTTGAAGATAGAGGAGAAGTGATGCTTTCATCTTTGAGAGCATATCCTGAAGACATGTTGTGGGCGCTTGCTTACGCTGTCTTTTATTTTGCTGCTAAAAATGATGTTTTTAGTGGATATATTTTCTTTGTGGCAGGGGCAAACCTCGCTAATTCAGATTGGGTATGCTCTTTCCTACCACTATATCGAAGAATTATGTTTGTTTTACTTTCTAATATTTTTTTGCGATTAAATATGGCGAAGAATTTTATTTAGAAAAAATGGTGAGTAGCAGAATTTGAAACTGCTTTGTGGTGACTAAGATGTTTCATCATGATTTACCAGTGCAGCTGAATACCTTAAAACACTGATTGAACGAATATTCAAGTTGTATTGATCTAGATCAATTTTCGATAGAACTTGTACTATCAGATTCTGCATTCATATGGAATTATGTTTAAATGTAGATGCAAGATAGATATTTGTATCTTGCATTAAAATTTCCAGCGTCAAAAGTTATCCTTCTCGACATCACTCTTCACAACCACTTGTGATTGAGAGATTGTTGTCAAAATGGTGGATAGTTGAGAGTTATTGTAATACTTTTTCGTCGTGACTTTTTATTGAAAATGATGTTACTAAGTAAGAATACAGTTTTCCCTCGCATAGAAAATTTGATTGCCTAGAAAATTACCATTTTTTCAAGACAAAAACTTTCAGCTTCTTCCGGAATCGTATAATAATCCCGTCTCCTCGCGTAATAAGTCAGAATGCGGCCTGCCTTAGGCCTACTTTTGCTTCTGTGCCCATAACTTCGCCATGTAACATCGTCAAATTACCCATTGGTGATGGGAATGGGAATGTCGAATGTGATATAATTTCTTGATAAATCTGTTAGTTATACTTAGAATTTAAAGACTGACTGTTTAGCGCTTTACCAAAATCACATTTGTTTTATATTATGCATATCGTTTATTACATCTTCCAAATCCTGGGTCTATTTTGCTTGTTTTTAGTAGCATATAGATTAGAGTTTGGGATTGGAGGCAATTTCTTGATGATTTTTTTCTCTTCAGATATATTTAGGGTTTAAAGCAGGGTTGGTTCTTTTAAACCAAACGTAGTTTAACCATGCCAAGTGTTTTACCAAGTGTACTGTAGAAATTGAGTTGGTCTAGTCCGAATTTTTAGATTTCATAACTGGTCAAGCCTTGCTCGGACCAAAGCTTTTTTTTTTCTTTTTCCAAAATACCAGGCTGGGCCGGGCCAGTAAAGTTTTTGTAAGGCCCGTTCCGCCCTGGACTAAATTTTTAGATTTGAAAACGGACGAACCGCGCTTTTAGCTTTTTATATCATCGGGCAAGTCCAATACTAAAGTTTTTGTATATGAGCCAATCACGAATTTTGAAGCACCTAGCTCAGAATTATTTTGACATGGACGATGGCTATTTCTCACATTTTGCGTTTTCGTTATATTTCTCACTGAAAGCAAAGTAAGTCTGCGGGAGATTTCGCTAAAGTATCTTCGGCGTTATAGCAATTGTGAAATGTCATGTCATCAAGGGATGTGTTGGAATTGCACTATAATTAGGTCAGTGAGAGTGAGACCGTATGCACTGTCAACTATCTCCGGAATTTTGAAGCGTCTATCTCAGGCTGATTTGGGTACGGGTGATTGGCACTTTTTGCGATTTCATCACATTTCACGGAAAGTAATATAAGCCCGTTGAAGATTTAGCTAAAGTATCTTCATCATCGTTGCAGTTAGTTGACTATGCTTGAAATACTCTACATTTTTGATTAAATAAATGTATTGTGATCCTGATTTCCTTTGGAAAAATTGTTTGTCTCTTTACATGTTAAGACAAGCAGTTCTGGTCATCATTCCTGCATCGGCCTGTATGCAGGGTGCATGAAAACACAAAGTACAGATTTTGTGTGGAAGTAGAGAAACATTGATATGAACCATACTCACGTATTTAAAAAGATGTGATCGAAAATACCACCCTATGGAGGTATATGAGATATAAAGGCACGCCAGCAACACAATACAGAAAGCGAGATAAAGCACCTTAATAGCCAAAACTTAACAAATTCAACGATTAATATATTCATTAGAATAGGATTTCACAAGAGATTTTCAAATGTTTGACCACTCGTTATTTGTAGCTCTTGCTAGCAACGCGCATCCCTTGCCGGATTAAACCTTCTAAAGACCCTTAGGCATATCCCCCCCCCCCCCCCCACTTTTTATTAAAAATTTCCAACTTTCTAAACCATGTTTTGACTTACAATATTTTTACTTTAATTTTTACGTATCAAGTTGTCAAGTAACTCATATTTGGACGAAATATCTAAAAATATTATTAAGATTTTTAGGACTTCAAAATATTGAGATTTGATAAACATTACATTTCGACTTTTTGTTGTTGTTGTTGTTGTTAAAGTCTGTAACAACACTATTAATAACTATTATTGGCTGTTAGAATATTTTTCTTATAAAACATAACTTTAGTGTGAAATTAGACATATTTGAATTTCTTAGGTACGAACACCCTAAAAGTTGGGTTGCTCATAGGATAGGTAAGGTTGTTGGGGGAAAAAAATAGCCCTGGTGGGATTCATGGACCTCACCGTCCCTGTTCTATAATTAATTCAAATCATCTCATACTCTTCATGCGGAAATTATGTGATTGTTTCTCTCTGAAAATGACATGCTGAAATACGTGGGTGTCTAAATTATTGGGATAAATATTTTTGTAAGTAATTTCATCGCCACACTTGTGAAATGCATTATATAGAAATCTCCGTTTTTTTTTTTTTTTCCAAATTTTAGTCTTCGCAGCCGTGAAAAATTAGGACGATACCCTCAAATGTAGAGAGCTTGAAATTTGATGACATGTTGTAAAGTATTTTTTGTTGTTCAGACGTTGAAGAAACGTTATGTTGTTTACATTCGAATTCCATCCTAAGGGGAATAAAAAAGAACGCAAGTGCACCGGAGAGTCTTTTTAACAATTAACATCCGAATTCATTTTCAGTTTTTTCTCCCTGACACAGAAAACTATGCCAACTGCAGAGTAATCTTTTTTTTTCTTTCTTTCTTGAGAAAAAATCAATTGCCCTTGGAAACACCAGTTGAAAGACCCACGGACTTGCGAGTTAAGCAAAATTAACGGTTGCCCGTGAACTTTGTGGCCCATTTTTGGTGCACCTGCCCTTAATTACTTTTAAAGTTTGTTTAAGTATAATTTATAAATAAATACGATTCAGTGTGTGTTACTTGCTATGAAATATGACTGTCATGTTGATACTTTAATTTTAATACATTGCTTAAGACGTGATTTATTTTATCTTAAAGGTCCCATTTACACTTTTATTTCATTTGCATATAATTATCTCGTTATGCAGGAGATCCTATCCAATCCAAGGAAGGGTATTTGCATTAGAGCTGTCAACTACACATCAGACAACTGTTGAGAGAGTTGGATAAAATCTTGTGCGTAATCAGATGAGAGTGTTACACGGCACTATGAAACATTCTCTAAGTTGCTGTATTAAGTTAAAGGCTGTATTACTAAGTTGCCTAAGTTACTGTTGCAACACAAATGGCTAGAATAATTAATTTGGAATAATTGTATGGTCGTAAAATTTTTTAGCTACTTTGACAAAATAAATTACTACACAAATGCTACTTTACCCAGTAAAAATGGGCAATATTTTCCATCTAGAGTCGTATGAAATCTGCTATTTTAGAAGGAAGTTGTGTCATTACAATATTGTTTTGTGGCCTCTTCGTGGATTTTTTTTAGGAACAGAGAATCTAATTCCTTTATCTTGCAAGGAAAACCTTATACAGCCATCCTGCTGGGGTCGTACTGCTTAGAACTGAGGGCACCAGTGTTTTGAGCTTCTTATATTATGGTCAGCAGTTTTATCTAATGAATGGTACGAGTGAAACCAGGAGAAAAAAATATCCAGATTAAATCATTCGTGTTAGAGATCTGGACGGGCCGGCACAAAGCCCGGGGCTCGGTCAGCCATTTTCATTCACAGCACTCGGGCCGGGCCCGGGCCATACTTTTTTCTGAAGGCTCGGGCCGGGCCTAACTTAATTTTTCTGTACAGAGCCGGGCCTGGTTTCATTCCTAGTCTTCACGGCCCAAAATTTTCAGTGCTAGTTTTGAGCCAGCCCGTATGAAAGTCATTGTCTCAGCGTGGCCTGGTCCATTTAAAAAGGTCAGTTAAATTAAGCCTGGTCCAAAAGTTTTTGCAAAAAATGCATACATTTTTGAATCGCCATTATTCTACACTTAAACATTAAAATTTATTATTTTTAAAGAATAGTAGATTTCTACGCATATTAAAATATAACTAAATTAAAATACAGTAAAATGTGTGAAAAGGAACCTGCCTATGACGGAACCCTGTTTTAAACTGAAAAACGTGTTGATCCATGCAAAATTAATACACTAATAAGTAAGAAAAGAATATATAATACATTTACACTTGCTAAGAAGGGAACTTGTCTATAACACATTTTTTTTTTCTATGCAATTCCATCTTACAGGGATGAGAATTTTCCGTCTTTTGGCGGATTTCCGCTTTTTTGTTATTTCAAGGAATTTCCGCTTTTTTTTTCTCGAAATTCCGCTTTTTTCCGAGGATTCCATATTTTTCGCCTGCAAAATTTTGTTATTTTCCGAATTTTTCACTTTCCTATCGATTCCGTTTTTCTTCCGATTTCGAAAGAACATTCAAAGGTGATGAAAAAACGGCAAATTTCGTCAAAAGATCGCGAAAAAACTACAAATTTCGTCAGAAGATCTCGAATAAACGGCAAATGTCGTCAAAAGATCGCGCAAAAGCGGCAAATTTTGTCAAAAAAATCGCGAAAAAGCGGTTAATGTGACCAAAACATCGCGAATAAACGGCAAATTTCATCCAATGATCGCGATAAAATTGGCAAATTTCGTCTAAAGATCGCGAAAAAGCGGCAAATTTCGTCAAAGATCGCGAAAAGGCGGCAAATTTCGTCAAAAAATCGCGAAAAAGCAGAAAATTTTGTCAAAAGATCGCGAAAAAGTAGCAAATTTTGTCAAAAGATCGCGAAAAAGTAGCAAATTTTGTCAAAAGATAGCGAAAAAACTACAAATATTATCAGAAGATCGCGAATAAACGACAAATTTCGTCCAAAGTTCGCGAAAAACCGGTAAATTTCGTCAATAGATTGCGAAAAAGCTTCATATTTCGTCAAGAGATCGCGAAAAAGCAGCAAATTCCGTCAAAAGATCGCGAAAAAGCAGAAAATTTTGTTAAAAGATCGCGAAAAAAGCAAAATTTTGTCAAAAGATCGCGAAAAAGTAGTAAATTTTGTCAAAAGATAGCGAAAAAACTACAAATATCATCAGAAGATCGCGAATAAACAGCAAATTTCGTCCAAAGTTAGCGAAAAAACGGTAAATTTCGTCAATAGATCGCGAAAAAACTGCAAATTTCACCAAAAGATCGCGAAAAAGCTGCAAATTTCGTCAAAAGATCGCGAAAAAGCGGCAAATTTCGTCAAAAAATACATGTATTTAGTGCTTTTAGTGTATCCTCCCCTTCACCCCTCTTTTGTAACCTTTCAGAAAATTTGTTGTGAATTTCAATTTTTTTTTTTTTACTCAGAATCACTCCTGATTCAGAATTCACATTAAGCTGGCTGTAGGTCCTGGTTCAATTAGCCCGTGTGACCAAAAATAACTAACCATTGTGATTTTCACTAAGTTTTTCATATTTTTTGCTAAAAAATTTATTAAAATTATGACACACAAAAACTCTATTCTTAATTAAATTATTTCATTTTCACGAGCGGCCATGATTCTGATAAGTCGAGCATTTCATATGACCTACACTCAATGTTTTAAGAGGTGTGTGTAATTTGGCTATTTTCATTCCTGTAATGTTGTATGCAGGCTTGTGCTCTTGTCTCCATTTGCCCGGAAATCAGACCCTGGTTTTATTTCTTTAAGTATCTTTCAGGGATGAAATGTGGTACAATTTTTTGTTTGCGCGTGGTTTCAGTCTTTTTGTTTTTTTTGCAATTCTCATCCCTGATAAGGCGAACTGAATTTTACAAAATCACTGGTATCCAGAGCATTTGGACCCCCATCCTGGCTACGCCACTGGATAGAGGTTTATTGGGAACACACTCGACGCTGCCGAAGGCATTGGGGCCCCGGAAAAGCAAAGTTCATTTAAAACACCTTATGATGCCGAAGGCATTGGGCACCAATTTTCCGAAGATATAAAATCATAGAAACTTGAATTTTGTTTAAGGCTATTATAACGCCCCGGCAAGTTTTATTATTGCATCGTAAGTGTTCATACTTTTCCCCCCTCATAAAATTCTCCACATCCAGATCAAAATTGACACACGACAATCAAATATATCATGACTGTCAAAGGCAATGTCCCCCATAGTTTCCTCAGTATGATTTTTTTCCATTTTAGCAGATGTTTTGCTAATCGCCACTTTTACATTTTTGGGACCAATTTTTTATATGGCATTCGCTATTAAGAAACACCCAAATACAAATCTATATGCAGATTAGTTAATTAAATTGGTGTTTAAAAAAAAACCTACTATAATATATAAAATCCTTATGAAACGTCCGATTGTATTTCACAGCTGTTATTCCTAAAATATAGAACCTCTAGCGTTGAAGTTAATACCAATTGCCTGTATTGATCCTCGTATGCCAAAAATGGTATTAGAAATTTTAAATTTGATTTAATTTTCGAGGTTTTATTTCTTTAAGTATCTTTCAGGGATAAAATGTGGTACAATTTTTTGTTTGCGCGTGGTTTCAGTCTTTTTGTTTTTTTGCAATTCTCATCCCTGATCTTAGAAGATTTTACTGTATAGCATTTTTCCGATTTTTAACACTTCTATACATGGAATATGGATTAACAATATTAATGATAACTGAAACATTTACATACAAGAAATAGAGATTCATTAAAAAAATAAATATCGCAGCCTGCTGCACTTCTATAAAAATAAAGATTACATGAAAAAAAAAGGTTAAGATAAATATTTTTGGTCAGAACTCCTCGTACGAGACAAATTTTTAACCAATTCGACGTAAAAATCAATGCTTTGTAGAAGTTCACTCGGCCCGGGCCGGGCTCGGGCCGGACCAATATTATTTTTTCTACGGGCCGGGCCCGGAACGAACTTTTAATTTTTGTATTGGGCCGGGCGGGGCCGATTTTTTTTCTCTATGAGTCGGGCCGGGCCCGGGCCTGGCAGACCCCTGTCGGCCCGTGCAGACCTCTAATTCGTGTGTTACAAAGAACCACATTTTTTCTTTTACTGAATAACATTTTTGATTTTTCGTTTCATTGCTTTTTAATTTTCTTGAAAATCCTCAGAAGAACACCTAATTAGATCATGCTATTGTAGACCAAGGCTTTTCAACTTGGCCTCTGCGGATTACTAGCATTTTCTAATAGTAATTTTGCCTTACTTAATCTTATAATTTCTACGATTAAATAAGGCGAAGATTACTGTAAGAAAGTCCTGGTATTCCTCGTATGCCAAATTGGACAGCTTCATTGCAGACGATAGCATGTTCACTATTAAAATATAGTGTTTTTGAGGGTTAAAATGCTTCTACAGGACTCCACAAAAGAATACCAATGCTATATCAATCTGTTTGAGTAATTATTTTTATCTTTTTATGATTTACATTTTTTTCTTTTTAGACTCGGCAAAATTTTAGTATATTGCTGATATATGCTCTAAATTTCATAAAAAATATTCCGATATGCACGGAATTTATGTTTTTGTAATGGACAGCTATGCACTCTTCGAAAATACCCTTTGATGTTATTTCTTATTTTTTTAATGGATTGTGTAAAAAAAGTAAAGTATAATATCATCCGTAGACCACTATTGTTGGAAGTGCTTTTTAATGAGGTTTTATTTTTTAAATTTCAACTTAATTTTATTCTGCTCTTCGATTGCCTGTCTGTCTGTCTATCTGTTCGGACTCTCATCTGCGTCAAAACAGTCCGATCATAAATAAACTGGAATACTTTTAAGGATTTCTTGTATCTATTCTTGTTTCTATTTTTTGGATGCATAATCGTTTCCAATGAATCATCGGTCGGTATCTGTGAACATTAAGATTGAATTCTTTCTATACTATCGACATAATGTTTTTAAAATATTCAATACAAATAGGAGTTGATTCAAGGTTTATTATTTTGGACCTTATTTTGGAAAAAATATATTTTATAATGAAAGATCAAATATAGAAAATCGAATCCAAACTAAGAATTTATTAATATTTAAATTTCTCCTGCTATTTTTTTTTCTTTCTGTGAACTTATTTTATTTGTAAATTGCGCATGAAAGTATGAAAAGTAATCTTTTATGGAATGGCAACAAAAATAAGCAAAATATACTTTCCGTGAAAAGGAATTTTGTGAGGTGGCCCCTTTTATGAAATGGAATTTTATGAAGGGCTCTGAAGTAAGTCCCCATTTTTTCTGGATCGACCCCTGACAATGCCAATTTTACATGCCTTAGTATTCGCTCTGCATTATTAATATTTAAGGTTTAATGTCAGTAAAAAACATTGTTAGACCATTTCTGGTTTGACATTGGGATTGCTGGAAACGTCAGTTAGTCAACTTCATAATTATTGAAATCTGATTGTAGGTACGTATCAAAAGCTGCCCTCCATCCACTTTTATTTACATTTTATTTCACTGTAACCACAACTGTCGTATGAATCGGGAGGAATGCTTTATTGTTCTAGGCTTATCTTATTTATTTAAATTGGAGATTGATTTTCCCGTCATTTTCGGCGCTGATTATCTTTTTATAAGGAACTGCCTTTTTTAGATTTTATCCAATTCTTCCTAATATCTGTCACCACCGTTCCACTGAACTTGACCCTTATAGTGGTGTTGAGGGTGTGGGTGTCATGGAAAAATAGAGACCATTGTTTTAAGAAGATCGGGTTATGATAAGCTTAAGTGGCAATCCTAAGTGCACTTGTTGTGAACTTGAAACCGATAGTAGGTGTGGGCTATTAGGTTACTGGATTTAGTTTATGTGTTTTAATATGTTTTGATTGCAGTGTAACTGAGCCTTACTTCTGATTTCTGTATATCATCTTAAAATTCATTTAAAATAAAATCTATGCTAAAATATTTTATATTTTCTTGAAGTTTTTTATTTTATTTTTTATTTTATTATTATTATTATTATTATTATTATTATTTTTTTTTTTTTTGGGGGGGGGGGGGGATAATTTTTATTCTGCTTTCCTCTAGTGTGTCTGGAAATAAAGTTGTAATAGAGTCGTAATTTGCTGCTTAAAATTCGGATTTATTCTGATAATTGCATTTTCTTCTCCCTTTCCTCTTAAAATTTATAAAATATGTGTTATTAAAGCTGTCAAACGTATGAAAATATGTATGTATGTCAGGGGCAAAGTCCGTCATTAATCCCAGTGAGTTTGAAGATATCAAATATCTTAAAATTTTGCTTACGTGTCTGGAAACTTTTTCGGTCATCCATTCTTTTACCTTTGAAGTCAAAACACAACGAACAAGTTTTTTTTTTTTTTTTTTAAATTAAATCTGACCAAATATTTAATTTAAAGATGTCATTTTATTAATTTATATATAAGAATACGTAACTTGGAAAAAAAAAATTCGAATAATAAAAATGACTGAAACAAAGGTACTGAGCAACCAAGAAAAAGTGATAATGTATCGGCAATATCCAAGCACGTGACTTTTTGCATTTATTTACGTAATTTGCATGTTAAATTACAATAAATATGTTTAAATGCGTGCACTTTTTGTTTAACCTTTTCAAAGGCGGTGGCACCTTTATGAAACCACGTAATTTCAATTTTCCAAATGTCACAATGCACCAGAAATTTGGTATACAATTTTTCCGTTTCTTATGCATGTGAAATATACCTTTTTCTTATTCACAAAAAAAAAAAAAAAAAAAAAGTCATCCTTTCATTCTAACATTTTAGCAATGGCAGTACTCTGCCCCTAAAAGGGATAAAAGTCAATAATAACTTTTTAAAAAAATCACATTTATATTCAGTGTGATGTCACGATAATACTGTTAATAAATTTACCTCTCCCCAGTGATTATTTGCTACAAAATTACCTTATTTTTGTTAACAAGCTGAATTTTTGCGCAAAATCGATGAAACCTTGATGAAATTTTAATTCGATTATTATTATTATTATTATTTAATTTTTCTTTCGCGTTTTAGCGATCTGATTACAATTTTTATACAAAATATAGTACTTAAACTCTTCTTTTCAATAAATTTTATTTGGTAGTATAATTGAAATACTGATCGCCGTATTAACGGTTTGGTCTCAAAGCACATAAATCGTTGATAGCAGCCCAATTGTAGTAAGGGCTCCAGGTCTCAGTTATAGTGATCGCCATATTAACTATTTATGAGGACAAAGAAAAGCGAAGTCCGGGTGTACAAAAATGGTATTTTTGAATACCATTATTCAAAAATTGAAGTCATTATATTTATTTAATGAAAGAAAATTACGATTAAATAAACCGAAGATTACTATTCGAAAACAGCTGTATTAGAAAATTGGAAGGTTTGTCAGGTTGATAATTTGCGCAATTCTTTGGTTCTCAGATGAGGAAATTTGCATTTTAATTCCTAGTTTATTTTATTATTTTAAAATTTTGTATTAGGCCATGGTTTTCTCAGCGCTATATTTTTGGAAAGCGATGTTTTGATATATAACCTAGAACTATTTTTAATTTCACACATGTGTTTATTTTACAATTTTTTAAATAAAGTGCAATCCTTATTTTCTTTATTTTCGAGTATTACTTGTTATTTATTATGTACGATTTAGCTAGGAGAAAAAAATTCTGCAATTTCTGCAGCGACTGTATAATTTATCTATCTTAAAATACAGCTAATAAACCATTAAAAGTTTTTTTTTTTTTTAATTTATCTAATTGGCTGTTTTGATTGAGAAAACGGGGGAAGAATTTTCCAATTTTTGTCTGTTCAATCATGTGGAACTGAAAAATAAGTCAATAAAAAATTCTCTCCGTAAAGTGCAATTCAGCGTAATTCCAATCTGTAGCGTTGACCATCTTTTTCTATCCCTAGCGCGTGACCTGCATTTATTAAGAACACGGCCGTTTCAAAACCTTTTTGAAAATGCGTCCGAATTTTCATCGGCAGGGAGATGAGACGGGGTTGTAATCCTTCATCATTATAAAATTCTTTCGTTTCTTACCCCGAAGTCATCGGCGGAACAACTGATTTCAGAAATAACCGGAAGAGAACAATAAGATGGAAGTGTTATCTGGAATTTTTTAATCCAAAATTGTAAGGCTCGAGAAAAGTAGGCTAGGAAAGTTGTTTTTAGAGTTGAAGGATGATTGTGAAACAAATTGAGCGATAAAAGTACTGTGTACTTGTACACATTTTATTTATTTGACTATTTATTTATTTAGCGACACAACTGCTTTCAATCGGTGGGAAAATATCCTGTCAACTATGATGAAAGCACCCTGATCATGGAAAGAAACGGCATTTGTTGTTTGTGCAGGAGAATTTATTACTGATTTTAAAATGCGTCCAAATTAAAAATAAATATTTTTAAGAAGATTATAAATTTTCATCAAGTGGAATTTTTCAAATTTATAGGGATTTTTTTAAAGACTTAAAATTCAGAGACAATTTTTTTTAACGCACATCGTCGGCATTTGACGTCTATTTTCTGATGGTGAAAATCATATTTTAATAATTATATTAGGTAATGAGTAATTGCGCTTTTTAGTTTTCCTATGGTTAACATGCGATTTCGCGATCGGGGAGTTTCAGTGAAGTGACCCCCTAATTGAACTTTATAGATATCGATAGATGATATTTTATTTGTTTTTAAAGGACAGGGTTGCTTACTAATTTCAATAGTTTAAAAACGTCGTGTCATTTATATAAATATTATTCTTTTTTTTTTATTTCCTTCATAATTTTCCCCCTTATTAATTCGCAATGGATATTTCTTAAAATAAGCAATTATAAAGGTCAGATAAGACATGTAAGACAGTGTTAAATATTATATCATTAAATTAGCTTTTTTTTTTTTTTTTTTTTTTTTTTTTTTTTTTTTTTTTTTTTTATAAAAGTTGTACATATTTTAAATTTAAGTATAAATCATTGTAATTATTGCTGTAATACATTTGTTGCTTAAATATGCACCAAAAAAATAAACATCATATAATTTATATTTATTCAAGTGTGGTATGCAGATTGAAATTGAATTGGAAGAACGGTTTTGGGAGGTTCTCTAATATAATTAATGTACTATGATAATGTAATTATATAAAATTCTTCGATAAGTGTATTAAAAAAAAGCCGCATTTAAAAAGAAAAATGAATTTTTATCTTTATTTTTTTATACGTCTAACCCTGAATGTATTTAACCAAATATGACTAATATTCCACCAGATTGATTATTCGGTGACAGAGCCGAATGGCAGTCGACTATTCGTCACATCCCTACTTATAACAAATTTAAATATTTTATTCACTCAAATAATGCTTTTATATTCCGTAGCAACGAATTGCAACGATTCTACAATAAGTACTACCTGTATACCTGCCCTTGAAGTGGGAAACTTGTCCATCCAGTCACACTATTGCTAGTCAACCAACCGCAACGTTAGCTAAAATCGGATGCTCTCACGCTGCAACATTTGGCGGTTTATCATGGCTATTATTATACTCAGTTTCTTCTCTGTGCTATATTTTTTCCTGTGACGTAATAGATTGTTTATGTGAATAGTTAAATTGGCATATTAGATCAGCTTCTCAATTCCTTTGGTTGCATTTTGTAATGTGTCTGAAACGGGGCGTTTTGTCACAAAGTTTTGTTATAATCATTGTTTGAAATTAATATAATTAATGAACATTATTAATCGGCGAGCAGTATTCGAATCATTCTCACGAAAAAGTACTTTTTACATTTCCATAAAAGAATAAGTGTTAGGAAATGTAGCAAATTTCTTAATATTTTCATTCATATCTATATTTAAGTTTTAAATAAGCTATTGACCCCTTGAGGGGCACCGGTATATATTATATACCACCTACGATTAATGAAGTTTTACACCAGAAAAATTTTATTAAATTTTACTTTTCTAACTTTGGTGGAAAAAAAGCCGTAAAATTGCTTTTACTTATTTTGAAATAGAATTTTTCAAAGATTCCGGTGGGAATTCAGCATTACACAACCGTAATTGCTTGCCCCTCAAGGGGTTAAATACATGTCTGACAAAATAATTTTAATATTTAATATTTTAATGAATATAACTCGAATGTCCTCTCCGTGGTCGTCCCAACATCTAAAATACAACTTTCATTTCACTGACATTTATACAACTTAAATTTAATTTCTTTTTTCAATAATAACTAGTTAGTCGTTACATAAGTTCTAACTTTTTAAATATGGTTTTATTTTTATTCCTCTCCTAGGAATAGTATCCAACGTACCGGGCTGTCCGATTTGGGATGTTTTATTTTAATAACAAGAAAGAAAAATCGTGCGTCAAGCATAGATTATGAAACACTTTCTAACAATTCCAAAATAACAAAACTTCGCCGTTTAACCCATTTACATCCAGGACGTATGCTGCGTACGTCCTCTCATTTCAGTAATCAACGACCATGACGTACAATGGTTGCATATCTGAGCCGGATTGGTCTGTGATATGCAACTGATAACAGGGCACTGGTCGAAGGTGAGTTTTGTGACACAAACATTTTACACAGCATAGCCTGGTTGGTATATAGCCCTTAACGGCGAAATTAAGCTTGGCGGTCAAGGGGTTAATAATGTAAATAAGATACCCAAGAAAACATTTAGAAAACACAGAGCACGTTTGAAAATCAGGTTTCAGTACTACCGATAGCCGGAAAAGTACTTTAGTTATTTTGTGCTGCTCTGTATATGATCTATAGATTTGAATATATTCTACATAGTATACTAAAATTTAGTATAGTAAGATAACTCATAACACAGTTAAAAAATCGCCTTCACCCATTTCTACAAATAGGCGGAAACGTATTTGAATTATTTTGTATAGCCCTGTTTATTATCTATAGATTTTTATGCACGTAACACATTAAGTTGGAAATTTAATTCAAGCAAAGACACGCTTAAAACTCCCGAAATCATACTTCCAAAAATTATTATCCATAGGCGGTCATGAATCCATTTCTTTAAGTTGTCCTGTATATGATTTTACTTATATTCTACAAATATCTCTTAAAATACTAAATGTAGTTGAGCATGAAATGCATATCTCAAATTAAAAAACACCTTTGAAACAATTTACGTTCATTCTCAGTATTGCTTACGAATTCTTTTCTGTAGCCTTGTGTATGGTCTGTAAAATTTATACATAACACGTAGCATGTCAAAATTTAGTTAAACTGACGAACTCCTACCATAGCTGAAAACGTATTTTCAGCAATCTTCCCTAAAACACAATGCTCCGCATACAGCATTGTATCCGAAATCTTTTAATTGATGAACAATAAATGCGATACACATTCTATCATATTCCACTGCAATCATCCCGTAGTAAACCTCAATGTATATCAATTTCTCCATGTTTGAAGTAGTGCAACATAATTCAATGCGAATAGTTTTCCCGTCGAAGACCAGTACATAAACTAACTTTTTTGTGTGACCCTATAAAATGAATGATAGATGTTTTCAACGCCGCAAACAAGTTCTCTTCATATGCCATATATGCCATCAATGCTGAGTTCCCCTGCATACATACTGTAAATGATACTGAAAGCATATTCTATGGTAATCATCTTCTGGTGCACCTCAGTAATGTACATAATGTACATTATGTTTAAAATAGTCTAACCCCATTAAAATGCACCAAAAATAATTTTACCTCATTCACCATAATGTAACGGAATACTTTTGAATGCCCCTGTAAATGCTACACACTTTATTTACAATACCGAACATGCCAGGGTATACCTCAATAACGTGTATCACTTTGCATGCCAATCCGAGTATACTGTGAAACCTCGATTATCCGAGCTAATTGGGGCTGCTAGTACCTCGGATATCGGAAATCTCGGTTAATAGAATATTGTGTATAAAAACTCGCTCTGCTCGCTAATTTAAAATATCTAAGAATAAAAGACAATAAATCGTTTTTTTTTAAATTATAAAAATAAACATATTTAAAGTCATGTTTCACAATTTAACAAATTTAAAAAGGAAACCAACAACTACTAGTAAATTTTAAAAAGCAAATTGAAATTTTTTTAACTAACAAGGAGGCTATGCACTAAGTTAAATATTGAAAGATTCATTTTCAAAAATAAAACAGATATCAAGAATTTTTTTTTTTACTTTAATTACATTAATTTGTTAATTTCCCATTTTTTTGTAAAAAAAAAAAAAAAAAAAAAAAAAAAAATGTTACCTTTCATTAAAAAAGTCTAGATTTTCTATGAGTGGCTGTCCAATCACGCCAATTTTGAAGTAACAGAAGATCTATCGGCGTAACAAACAGGGTTGCTACACCACCTGGAAAACCTGGAGAACTTGGAAAAGTGAAGGAATCAGGAAATTGGCTAAAAAAGTCATGGAAAAGTCAGGGAATTTCAACATTTTTTCCAAAATCTGGAAAAGTCAGGGAATTTGATAAAATTTGGTTCTGATCGCCATGAAAGTATAGTCTTTAGGATACCAGAGATGAAAATCTTCCATAGTTTGGCAAATACCACCTTTGTCTTGTGCTATCCCCCGCTCCCACCATCCACCATAGCAGATAGTTTACAATTTTAAAAACTCATTATTAAGAACTTTTCCCAACATTTTTTTTTATTTTCAAGTTACAATAAATAATTATCACAAGGCTGCATCTCTCCACTGAAATGTCTGCTTCTTTTCTCGCTTTGCCTCCCATTGGAAAGATAGCTTATCTGGACATTGGTGATTTTGTGATACAGTTGAAGTAAATGATGGCACAATGTACAAATATTGTATAGCAAGTTTTAATAGTTTGTTGAATACTTATAATGATTATAAACTATTAAAGTGAGCAATTCCACTTGTAGTCCTCAGAGTAATTTTTGTGTGGAGGGGAGGAGTGGGGTAAAAAAAAAAAACTATTAATCATCAACGGTATTCAGGAAATTTTAGTGTTTTAAAGTGATGCAATAGTGATTCAACATGCAGACAGACAGACCCAATTCATAAACACTAAACACTTTTCAACTATGTTGGAAAGTGTTAATAAAAAACTTCTGTCTACCTTTACAGCGTGTTCATGTTTCTTAGAAAACTAATTTGTTTTTACCGAAATTAGTGTGAGTGCCAAATTGTTAGTCTAACGGGTAGGTAAACTCGTAATAATACTTGACAAATATTTATGAACTAAGAAATACTTATCCGAAAATGTAAAAGTTTTTCTTTCCTCGAAGGAATTTATAAAAATAAATTTGTGGCTTCGTAACCTTGCGCTGGTTTATTTTATTACCTTTCGGAGTGTTTAAATTCATGACATTTTAAATATTGTGCTCCTACTTGTTTCTCGAATCCTTACTCGTGTTACTGCAAAATAAAGTTATCTGATATAAACTTGTGAAAAGTTCATTTATCATTGTCATTCGAAATCATGCAACATGCGTAGCGTATCCAACTTTCTCTTTCGTAAATCATTTCTAATCTTTTAGAAGTTTAAGAGAAAAGATGCAGATATCCGTAGCATTTCATGCATGTTTAACAAGCATCTGTTATCTTGAAAGTTCTGATGTTTTTACTGAAGTTATGATATCCTCCAGTTGTTTTAAAAATGTAAACTTTGTATTATCATGCTAGGACGAATATTTACGGTGTAATGCAGAAACTGACTACACATTATGCAGATTTTTCAATATTGTAGCTTAATCTGAGTGGGAGGGAGAGACAGTTACAGAGATTTTTATTTTTTTTACAATTACACAACTTTGTTTATCAAAAATCTTTGAAATTTTTAGTTTTTGTTTTGTTAACAATTTATTTCCTTCTGCGTTCTAATTTTTGTAAATATTCTCTCCAAGCAGTGTGAAATTTAAAACGCAGAGAGACAGGCAGAAGACTAACCGAACCATCATAAGCACTTTTCAATTATTCGTTGAAAACGCTAATAAAAATTAATATGTATAAGATATTGGTTTAAGAATTGTACCAAATGGAATATATAAGATATTGGTCTAAGAATTGTACCAAATGGAATATATAAGATATTGGTATAAGAATTATACCAAATGCACTATAGTTTAATAGTGTATTTTAAATTTTTCAGTAATTTTTCAAATTATTTCAGAATTGCTTTTCAATTGAAAAATATATTAATTTAAATTCTCAACACGAGATGATTGTCCCAAAATTTGTATTTGCCTGTTGATGTATAATATATATATCTTATAAAATATTGCCATTTTTTAATGGTATCACTTTTTTCTAGCATTGGAATCCCAGAAATGTTCCTTAATACCTTATCTCCGAAATGGAATTACTTTAAGTAAAGTAGCATGTATTAGGGATGGGACGAATAGTGATTTGGCCGAATACCGAATATTCGGCCAAATTTTAGGCCGAATACCAACTTTTTTTTCCCAATAACGAAAATAACTTTTTATTATATACAATTTTGAAAATAGAAACTCATTAATCATTTCTACTCTTAAATGTAACTTTGAAATTCATTTTTTAATTTGATAAACTTATTTTAGTACAAAAAATTACGAAATTCCTTTTATTCTAAGGTATATCAAATTGATTTTCAGTAAGTAAGGATGGTAAGGTATTTCCATTAAAATAAATAGAATTTACTCCACTTTTACTATCAAATTATACTTTTATTTTTTTCTTGCATTCAAAATCAATAATACTCTCACACAATCTCTCTCACAACTCATGAAGAGATATTTTCCGAAATAGCCTTAATCAAGTAAATTTTATCATTAAGAATTTGTGTCCCTAATGATAAAAAAATTTGTAAGAATGAGTCTATTCTGAAATCAGTTTTCAAGACTTAAATAACAAATTACATTAAATCAAAAGGTATGGTAAAAGTAGAATACATATGGGGCATTCTCACAATCGTTTGACTTTCATGTCCCTGAATAATAATTTTTATTTTAATACACTTTTTAATTTTATATACTGGGGAACATCCCATTGCATAATTGCACAACAATATTAACAAGATAAATAAGTTTTGGACGATGTTGGGAATCCAAACACCTGGAAAACTCCTATACCGTCCCGTGTCACTGATGCTGATTTTTAAGTTTGGAGCTGTCTGGATAAAATTGTTTCAATAAAAATAATTCGATGTAATTTTTTCTGAAACTGGAACTATTGTTTTATATAAATATGTAGCTAAAAATTAACCTGCACACATTTTTAGGGTTGTTACTATTTTTAAAACTCTGTCCCTGGGTTTTAGATTTCTTACCATCCTTCTTCTAAAATTATACAGAAAATCGTTTCAGATGCAGCCACAGAATTTTTTTCAAGTTTTTTCTCATGCAGAAGTATGCTAGAGAAATAATGTCTAAAATTCTTTGGCAGGAAATTTACTGTAGAATTTAAATCAGCATTTAAATATCAATTTCAAGCATCGTGGCTTTATTGGTAGTCTCACCGTCCTCAAGGTTTATTCCTGCACTTTTCGAGGTAAATTAAAAAAAATAATAATAATTTAATCCAATGTTAACAACTGTTTCTAAAAATTCAATGAACATTGTGGCTATCACTTAGTCTTAACACGATTTTCCTAAAAATAGGTGGTAATTTTCCATACCATTCCATCCTTACCATCCCTTTTTTTCCAATACCATCCTCTTTTTTTACCTTACCGTCCATTCTTTAACACCCCTTTAAGACAATGTTATACAAAAATTCTGTATTAAAAGTACTACATTGTTATTATTTCTTATTTGAATGTTCTGTGGGTACTATGCAAATTCATTATAAATAAAAATTTAGAAGAAAATAAAAAGTTATAGGGGTTAAATGGTATAGGTGAAAATTAGCGGTCGCCACTCGCCACGTGGCGATTAAAGTTGTAAAAGTGGCGATTAAAAAATCAGCCATCGATCGCCACCCTAGTCGCCACTCGCCAAATGGCGATAAAAATCTGTTATCGATCGCCAAGTGAAATATAGCTTTTTTCATAGAAATATGCGTCTCTACTTTGATTACATCTAATTAGCAAACTGGTTAATTCTTTTTTCTACCGGATGCAAGCAGATTACAGTGATTTAGCTGTATTTTCAATATTTCGGCTTTTTGCCATTGCCCTTCAGTTGGATTATTTTTTCAAGAAGTACAGTTTTATTCTGCAAAATATATTCATCAGCTTTGATTCCACATGCATTTCAAATAATTTATTCCTTTTTTTTTTTCCACCGGATGCAAGCAAGTTTTAAGAACATTGCACTATTTTCAATATTTCGACTCCTGCTACATGCTCACCAGTTAGATTATTTTTCTTCAAGAGATATTGTTTAATCCTGCGAAATACACTCACCAGCTTAGATTTCAACTTTATGTAATGTGTGTAGTATGTTAATAATAGGGAAGCATGTAAACCGAATATTCGGCTTCGGCCGAATACTTTTAAGTATTCGGCCGAATAATTGCAGATAAGTATTTTCTTAGAAGTAGAAGAATTCTCTTTTGCTTAGCAGTAGAATAGGCTAAATAGTGAGTTTCAATATTATGTGCATGAGTTCAGAGTTCAGCTGCACTACAAAAAACAAGTCAAAGGCCATTTTTAATTTAAAATAAAACTTTTTTCTTCCTAAAATAGTCTACATAGGTGTGAAATCGAAACAACTGTCTACAACAGGAAAAAAAAAAGTAAGGAAGATGTGCTTCTTTTCCTCATCATTTAATTTTATTTACTTCTATATTAGTTTTTTTTAATTTAAATTCATTTAATGTGTATTTTCTTTTAATATACACATGAAATAAGTATATCAGAGTTTATATCTGCATATCTAAGGTGTATATTAAAGAAAATATACACATCAAATAAGTATACCCCTATGCCTATCCTATAGCTTTTATAACCATTATATCAAAATCGCTCAAATTTCTTTTCTTCATCCCCACAATGTTAAAATATTAATCAAAATATAAATATTCTATAATTAATTTGACAGAAAATAGTTAAACGTACAAATTGATATACCTTGAATATTTTGATAACATTCCTATTCAATATGTTTATAATTAGACTTAGACAATCAGTAAATCAGCTTAATGACAACATTGTTTCTTTGTATTAGAATGAACTTTTGTTTTTCTGACAATCCTTATCCTTAATAATACCTGTATAGTTAAATACTTTCATAGGTTATTTTTGGGTATTGACTACTGATAAAATAATAAAAAATAAGTGATGGGTTAATGAATTTGTGAGTGGAAATAAGTCATTAATTTGTTTTTGTGTAATTAGATTTAAGAATAAAAATGTAACTGAATAAAATTATTAAAAATTTAATTTCAATTAAAACTTATTAAAACAGCTAATATATGCAAAAATGCGTATCAAAAAGTTTCAAGTATTCGGTCGCCCAATACCGAAGCTTCGGTATACACTTCGACCGAAGCTTCGGTATTAGGTAAAGTTGCTGCTTCGGTCAATACCTAGTTAATAACACATTTACTTATTAAATAAAATACCAATAACATTTTATTGTGTTTTATTTGATTTTTTTTTTATTGTATACACCTAACTGTTGGAATTTTGATTTAGTTATTTTTTATATAAAGAAAGTAATAGTAATTTGATTGATAATAGTGTTTATGAACATATAGAAATAATCTAAAAATATATTCTAAAAAAAAATCAATATGATAATAGATTTTGTAGTTTTAAAGTGTAATTTTCTTGAATTTCGACTGCTTCCCTATTCTTATCACGAATAGTTGGCTGGTATAAAACTCTGTTTTATAGAAAAACGCATATATATATACAACGAATATAGTTTATCTAGATGTTAAGAAAGTTTGAAACATTATAGTGGCCACTAATGAAACTGAGTCTACCGGCCACTGGCTACTAACTCAATCTTCCAGTTTTCACCTATATTAAATGGTAAGAAAATTAAACTCGCAAGTTTAACTTAAACCTCAGTTAAATAAAAAAATTTTCGCTGCTGACCATTTTTTCTTTATTTTGAATCATTAAGGCATTCGTCTATCAGATTAAAATGTTATTTTAGCAATTTAATTTTGTCAAAATTTCCCCCCCAAAAGTCAAAAGATTGGTAGAATGCCTCATATATTAACAAAATCTTTAACATTTGAAGCAGCACATACAATATTCCACTTATTCAAGAAGCACTAAAAGCATAAACAGAAACTGATAACAATATGAATGATGGAAGATGTAAATTAAAAAATATGTACATAATAATGTTACATATTAATGCCAGTAATCATGCAAATAATTACTTAAAATTGAAAACTGTCGAATTAAAAAAATATTTTATTCAATATTTAAAATTTATATTGAAATATTTATAAAACCATGTTCATAAAGCAAGTTGCATTATCTAGTGAATATCTAGTTTGGCACCAGTTCTGTTTTCAGATGTACTGTTGTACTTGGAATAGTGATATTTAATATTCCATCTTGAAAATGAATCTTAGCTAATCCTAGTGAATGAACTTTTACATTTCTTACTTTATAGAAAATAGAAAGTAAGAACTTCACAAGAGCCTTTTTATTTGTGCATGCACTGTAAAAAATTTTCAGAAACGTTTCCGAAAGTAACGGAGACCTGTGCTGCACGATACTAACGGAAAGGTTTCAGATTCGAGCAGAAAACTGTTTCGGTTATAATATGGAACATTTCCGATTCGCAATGAAAGGTTTCTGAATACATCGGAAACCTTTCATTACGGATCGGAAAGGTTTCTGAATACATATGAAATCTTTCTGAAGACTAAGAAATGTTTCTGAATGTATAGGAAACCTTTTATTACGAATCGGAAAGGTTTCTGAATATATATGGAACCTTTCTGAAGACGAGGATTAGTTTAAAATTGACATAAAAAAGCACAAATAACTGTACTAAAATCACTTGCAGGTGCATACATATAATATAAAATCATTTAAAATACATTAGAAAATCTCAAAAATACATTAAAATTTTTAATGTATTTTTAAGCTATTTCTAATATATTTTAAATAATTTTATATTATGTGCAATGCACCTACAAGTAGTTTTAGTACATTTATTTGAGCTTTTTTATATGAATTTTAATTATTTACTCAAGTTGTATTTAGCACTAGTATTTTAAAAACATTCAATTATTGAAGATTATTTTGTGAAAGGGGCTTATTTTAGTAAAATGGATTTTGTGAAGAAGCCAGTTTTATTAAATGAATTTTTATGAAAGAGTCTTATATGGAAGTTCATTTCTGAATGATTTTTTTCTGTTATATATATATATATATATATATATATATATATATATATATAAATCTGCTTGGATTTATTCTGAAAAAAAAAATCAATATTATTATACCTTTTTCATAAGTTAGATAAAATTTTTTGCGTTTTAACATCTTGCAGTGATATTTTTTTTTTTTAACCATGCTGATTAACAAATAGCATTGAAGTTCCTGAACTGTATTATTATTGAAAATGGAATGATGAATTCTTTCGAAAAGCGTTTTGTTTATTTTTTAATCATTTATAGCATTATTTTTACTTATTATTTTAGTTCTTTATTAGCGTTTCTTTGTTGCACAGACATTTTAATACATAACATTTTATTATTATTAGTGCATGTAAATAAGATATAATTGCAATTTATGTTATTGTTGATTCAATATCGTATTATGCTTTTCACAGAAATAACATTAATAAATTAAAATGCCTTATAACTAAAAGCAAATTTTGTGTACAATATTTCGTAAAATAAGCTGATGGTTAATAATCTAGAAATTTTCAATTTTGTTTACTGTAAAGTGCATAAGTTAAATAACAACAATAGTATTTTTTTTTTCTTTTTCCACAATTCAGTCTTGCAAAATCAGAAGAAAACATTTTTCTTTTCAAGCAAGAACATTTAGATGAAAAAGTAAAATTCAAATCGCAAAAAATGCAGTGGTTAATTTTTTCGAAGCATTAACAAAAAAAAGAAGAAAAAAAAGTGTGTTTGTTGGGGGGGGGGGGGGGATTTACATATCTGAACCTGAGTACTAAACAAGTTAATGATCTTAAAACGATTCTTTTTATTTTTCTATCAAAATTTGAGAAGAAAAGGGTGAATATAAAAAATGAATACTTGAAAGCTTTTTAGGAAACAGCAAAACAAATGAATCAATTTTATTTACTATAATGATTTATAAAAATAAATCCTATAATTGTAAGAATAGTTTACTGTTTATTTTTACTCACAATACTGTATTTTTTACATAAAAGCAATCAATAATAAAGAAGTAAAATGACAATGAACCTTCAACTTGTTTGATTAAAATATAATACGTAAATTTTCTTTTAAGTTATAACACATTTAATAATTTGTTAAGAACACGCTGTGAAAAGGAGAATACAATACCGCAATCAGTATGAACATCAAGTTTAACTATATTATCATATTTGCATGCACACATGTATATATATTATAATAAATAAAAATAAAAAAAACAAAGTCTGATATATTAAAAAATAAATAGGGTATTAATTTCTTTTCGTGTATTGCAACAAAGAAAACTAATAAAGAAGTAAGTAATAATAAATAATAGTAAGTAAAAATAATACTGTAGATGATTAAAAAAAAAAAAAAAACTTACCCAGAATTTCTTGCATAATTTTAAAACGCAATAAAAAATACCCACAAAATATAACAAAAATGTTATAATATTGCTTTTTTTTTTTTTTTTTTTTTTTTTTCCAAAAGCGAATTTAAATTCAAATACACGTGGCAAAGCGTAAAGTTCCTTATGCCGCCATCTCATACACACGAGTTGGCTTTCCCTTTAGGTGATTGCTTCCGGTTTCAGCGCAAGGAGAAATAGTGGTGAAATACTTGGAGCGCATGCGTACACGCGCTTTCGCTGTTTCACAGAAAGTAAACTGAAACACCCAGGAACATTCCCGGTTGTTTCGGAAAATAGAAATAGCTCTCACATATCCGAAACTATCAGAAATGTTCCTCTTAGAATAGTAAACGTTCCCACTATTTTTTACAGTGTGGGGATTTGCAGACATTAATGAAAATTCAAGTGTTTTAGAATAAGGCAACGATTTTCTTTTTTTCTATACGAGTTTTTACATCTTGAGTTGTAATCTATCATTCTCTGATGAAGACATTTCCTGGACAATTGAATCTCCAATTTGGGCAGCATTTTCTAAAAGATCACCAACTTTGAAATACATAAAGGCTGTATATTTTTTAGTATCTAAATCTGAATATCTGTACATTTTGTGCAAGTAAGAATGAGAATGACTTCATGAATGTGCCAGAAAGTAGACAATTTGGGTTAGAGAAAAGAAAAATTGTAAGAAACGAAAAAAAAAGTTTCCTGAATTAATTTGGCAAGATATTTTTCACTATTTGGCGAGATTTTAGCAATATTCGGCAAGATATCTATAAATATTCGGCCACACGTATTCGGCCGAAGCATTCGGTCAATTAGCCAACAGATACGAATTCAATATTCGGCGAACCGAAATTCGGCAAAAGGGTCGAATAGGCCGAATACCGAGTATTGGCCGAATATTCGTCCAATCCCTAGCATGTATTCACTTGGCGAACCTTCTACATCCGCGTGCCAAAATTTTCAAAAATAAATTTTGTTATGGCCATGATGTGCCAATTAAAAACAAATTTAGTGATCGAAAAAAAAAAAAAAAATTAAAACTATGTACTTGCAAATTTATTAGGATTTTTTTAAAAAAGGGTAACATACATGTATGTATTGCACTGTAATAATTATAGAACCTCATAGAAATTAATAAAATCAAATAATGCGATTATGTTGCTGCATCTTAAATGAAAATTATTTAATATCAGGCTCGTTCTTAGTTAACGTTAACTGAATTCAAACTGCGCTGAAGTTATCTGACAAGTGCTTTCTATATGAGATTTTTATAGTATTCATTTGCGAAAATAATAACTTGCAGGCGTAGATAGACGGTAAAATTGTTAAAAAGATAATCGCCAGCTTTTAAAAAAAGCACTGGTATAAAATTCCAAGTTACTGTATTTCATCATAGGCAATTTTACTTATAATGCTTAATACTCTTTCCCTTTTGTTACTTTCCAAATATTGTCTTTGTTTCGATAAATTTTTGAGCCCATATTGGAGTAGATAGGGGATTTAATAAGCTGCGATTCTTCCAAAATTCTCCAATGTCCAACCAATCGAATTTAGACAAGATCAGCTCATTTAAATTCGTGCATTTTGTCTAATATCACTATATTTAAAACCTGAATCAACGCCGTGTCAGAATTATTGGCGTGGCATAGGTTCGTCGTCCGTGCACTGGGAGCGAGACCTTAATAATGAACATGTATTCTTTAAGGTCCAGATAGACATACTTTCAGTGTCGGCGTCTTTTCTTGTGATCACGTGGTGTTTTTCATCTTTAATGGCTTTACAAGGAAACTGCTGGACATCCTGCAATAGGAGGAAGTTATTTACTTCGATCTAATCTTCTTATCTCCTTTTGTTAAAAACCACATTTTCTTGCTTTAGAGTGAGAGGGAGCACTTCTAAACACAGCGCTCGTGTATTTATATAGAATTGGGTCTATTGAGATGTTTGAAACTTTTATGGATGTGAATCACATTATAAAATTAATTATTCCTATAAATTTATATTATAATTGTATTTTATATTAATAAACAGGCAAATAAAGTTGTATCACAATAAGTATATTCTTTATCGAAAGTAAGTTAAGAACTTTATGTTTTACAATGAACACTTTGTTGACCGGGGACAAGTATACTCGTCACTAATTGGCGCGGTTTCCTCCTCCCCATTTTCTTTTTAAATCAAATCATCTACCAGAATTTTTGGGTAATAATATTTGCTTTATTTTATCGCTGAATGTGTCTCATTAAATTTCTGTTGAAAACTTCTGGTATATCTAAAAAAAAAAAAAGAAAAAAGCGCTAAATTGGCCACACTCCGGTCAACAAAGTGATAACAGCAAATTTTATTTAATGCTTACAGTTTTTCGTTCTTTGTTTTCTGTAGTGAAGGAAAATTCATTAACATCGCCGCCGACTAAAGCTGTGAGTACGTAACTATTCTCGTTAAAAATATGCATGATTTATTTATTTATTTTTTTGTTTGTTTGTTATATTTTGAAATAGTCATAGTCATAGTGTTGATGGTAGTGAAGCATACCATCTTCTAATTTATTGGCTCTCTTACTTTATTTTTATGTGACCCACCTTAAAGATCTATTCTAGTAAAAAGGTAAACTTTCGTGCGAAAGATACATACAAACACATAGTAATAGATATTTCTAATGTAAATAATCACAGTAATAATGATACAGTTTTAATAGAACTTAATTTTCTTTTACAAAGCGTGAAAAAATACGTTTATCAATATAATTGTATATTTTATAAATAAAAGTAATAATACATATTACAAAAATTACCGTGTTTAACATTAAGATTGTCTATATGATAACTTTAACCCCAAATCGGTTCTCAACTTAAAGTTTATAATAAAGCATCGTCATTTCTCGAAGTTGCGTTCTTAAATTTATTCACTATTTTTTTCAGTAAAGATGCAAAAATTTTCTTTTGTTTTTTTTTATAGCAGATAAAATTGCAAAATATTTTTGAAGAACTGAGAACGATTATTCCGCCCTTTATCAAAACATCCACTGTGATCCACTGTTACGAGTCATAGTTTGGGAACCTATTCTGTTTCATTTCCATTTCATTTTTATGCTGTTCTATACCTATGCTGATACACCTTTTCTGGTTATTAAAGAATTTCATAAATAAGTCTAAAAATATTTTTCTTCTTGTGTTTTCTTTTTATTTAAATTTAAATTAGTATTTTAATAAATTAGCTTTTCAAAACGAAAATGCAAGGCAGACGATTTTCTGTTTCGTTTAGCTTTTTTCTTCATTAAAATAATTTATGATAAAAGGTTACTCATTGGCAGACTGCCTGTTTATATTTTAATTTATTCCGTTTTCTTTTGGTTATGTTTTCAAAAATTTTCATCGCCCTCATTTAGTGTAGTTATTACTTTAAGCTATGGAAGGAGATACGTTCGTCCTTTGAAGTGGTTATCAGATTTAATGTTGAAGTTTAAATACGAGTTATTGTTCTTTTTTTATTTTTTGAAGATGCGTTTATTGTGAACTTATCTCAGTATATTAAGTTTCCTTTCTTTAACTTCGCCCGCATATTACATTCTCACTGGATTTCTCATTTTTCTTTATTTTTCATGTGCTGTTTTTGCGAACTGATTATTTGTGGTAGATTGATTAGGCTTAGAATTTTGGTGTTTCGTACATTTCTCCGACTGTTTTATACTCTGACAATATATATGCATTTTTTCCCATAAAAATTACTAAGATTTTAATAATTTAGAGTTTATTGCTGTTTTGTTCTTTTTCTTCTTCTTCTTATATTATTTTCATTGTTTATTTATAACCGTTTTCTTATAGAATGGTACAACAAACAGATAAAATATAATTGAAGTTCCGAGAAAAATTAATTTTAGCCTTCCTTCACCAGGTCTATTAAAATGTTATACTTTCACCTTTAAAGTAGATGTAGCTAGTTTATTTCCTTTTCTCTTTTGTGGATATGCATATTATGTTACATTTGTTGAAGAGAACCAAAAATAAACTTATCTCAAAGCAATCTTGGAGTTTTAAAAAAAAAGATTTTTATTGTGTTGTTTGGTAAAGATGTAAAAAATAGTAATTTGGCCGAATACAGAGTTTTTTTTTTTTTTTTAAGTTTAATTTCTATTCTATCATATTTTTTTCAAATTTTAAATTAAAGGTGAAGTTAAAACAGTGATAAGATATTTTCCACAAATTGTCATTATTTATGTATTATTTTTCTAATCTTAGCAAGTCCATTCAGAAAGGGGGGGGGGGGGGGAATCAAAATTGAAACATCCGTTCCGAAGCTACGCGCAGATTTACGTTGTATAGGGTAGATGTGCCAGTAATGGACACCCCATGATGTTTTTGGTTAATAAAAAATAACTAATAAATATTTAGCTTTAATTATATATATATATATATATATATATATATATTTTAAAACTGGGATATTGTTGATATTTTTAATCAAACCAATCATGAAGCAGAAAATAATGCTTCAAAGTTTTGCTGTGAAAATCTTAATGAAGAGGCTAAGAGCTTCGTTTAATTAATTTATATATCATTTATTTTCTTTCAAAATTTGTATATTTTTGCTTGAGTAGCAATAGAAAACTTAGAATTTTATATACTAACGGCCATTTACAAAATTTCATTTATTTTTAAGGTTTTGAGAGGGGGTGTCCATTACTGGGATGGTTAATTAGTCATTTTCCAGTAATGGACACCCCATGTAGACAACGCTAAAAATTCATTTAAAATGCAATTTCAGTAATGTTTATAGTGAATAAAATATTTTGACTTAACTGCAAACCTAATTAATCAAATTTAATTTTTAAATTATACTTACCAAAATGTAATAACACCAAAACTTTTATAAATAGCTGCTTTTAAGTTATTTTATGTGATTAATAAAATTTCAATATTTTATTCTTTTTTTTTATGTGTATGTACCTTGCATACTTTATAATCTGGCAATCAGACCAGCCAGTAAGCAGAAAATATTGTTTAAGAGCACAGTCAAAGAGAGGCTCATGGGGCTTAATCCGTTTAAATAAAAAATATTAAGTTACAGAAGCTATTAGAAATCTATTTTCTGTCTTAAATGTTTCCTTATTCACCTCTGACCAGTAAGAAAAAAATAATAATATTAATGAAAATTATAGGTAATATTCATGAAACTAGTAAATCTACATCAATGTTCTCGCTGGCTTTTGATCAACATTAGCGATTTGGCGGATAAAAAATAAAAAACAGTAGCCAGATGAAAATAAATGTTAGCAAAATAGATTCGGCGTGAAACACTCAAAAATCTATCTTTAACCCCTTATTGTATCCCTTTTATGAATATGTTCTGAAATAACCTAATTTTTTTGTAAATACTTAAATACATTTATAATTACTTAAAAAATGGAAATTCAACTATCCGCTACAGAAACTATTCAAAATAAATACATTCTAAATGTCTCCTAAATGTGTAAATGTTTCAGACGTTTTTTTAGCAGTCTAAATAAAAGTTAAAAACGGCTATATTTGATTTACCGTTGTCAGAACATACACTAAAAATTGCTATGAGATTTCGACCGATAGAAAAAAAATTGACCGGCCCATGATACTTTACGTACAACTAATACATAGTATGGTTAATTTCAACACCTCATTCCAGTAAAACTTTTCTCTATTTGGCACTTGTTGCGAGTAATTTTGTTTATGCTTTTACCAGGGCGACGCCGGCGGATAGACAGTGATTAACTGACAATAAATGCCCATCCTTTCCGTGTCTTTGGCTGTTGCTAAACTGAATTGATATTGAGTCAGTATCTCTATAAATAGAGCAATGTAAACGGAACGGTGCGATTGAACATGTAAAGCATACATCGATCGTTCAGAAACGCGGATATGAGTCTCGACCGTATTGGCACACACGCCAACAGAGCAGAAATTGAGCACTCGCAATTTGGCGAGTCTGATTGTTAGTTTACTCGCCAAATTAAACATTTTGGCGCAATTTCGAGTGGTAGCGAGAACCCTGATCTGTATATCAGTGGCCTCAAACATCAGTTCTGCAGTTTTACTTTGAAATTATTTTTTTTTTAGTATTTCAACTCGCAATATCAGTTTTTTCATATTTGTAATATTAATTATTATAAATGATAATCAAGTAGTCTCTGGAAGATTGTTAAAAATATTGAGACAAAACTAAACACTAATATTCCAAAACTTTTTTTTTTTTTAATTACCTTTTAAATCAACCACTTGTTTCAATAATTTGATGACTGTAATTGCCTGATATTTAGTATTTTAAACTATCCACTTAAAATAATTAAAACATCGATCTTCTAATAATTACAATAATTGATGCAAACAGTAAATGATTATCACAAATATTTTATTAATTACTGTTATTCTAACTGTCCGACTACTGGTATGGCTTTTAGTTTAGTTTTTTTTACTTTTATTCCCAGGTTCGAGAGTCGGATGTATATAATAAATAGGTTCTGGAAACATTGAGGATGAAACACTAATTTATTAATTAATCAAAATGACAAAGGCATTAACCACATGCCTGGAGTAAATTTTCCCTATGTATATATAAATTATTAAAGAACACATAGAAAATTGTACAAATCATAGTTTAATCAATCATAGGGACTCTTAGGATGCCTGACGTATATTTACTTACAAAATACAATTTCATTAGAATTATTGGTTGCTCGAAAGTACGATAGAATAATCCCACTCACCTCTTATTTTCCTGAGAAGCATCGTCATCTTATTATTCCTTTCGTTTAATCCATATTTTGCACCACCATACCAATAAAACTAATTCCACCATGCAGATGCTTTTGAGCAAATCCGCATTCTTTACTCGAGTCCGGAGAATACAAATTCTCCCTTCTTCAAAAAAGAAGGGTTATTTTCTCTCGGAGCTAAAACTCCCTCTCAGGAAAAGGGATGTTTTCCTTCCAAAATCTAAACTGCTTCTCTATCACTTCTCAATTCCTATCTTCCTTATTTTTCTGTCTGCTTAAACCCCTCCTAAATATCATCTCATCCTATGAAAATTTCTAAGGGGCGAGTTCTTTCTATATTTTTCTTAACCAAACCACTGACGCTTGTATAAAATTATAATATTATAGTAACGCTCACCGTGGTGGTCACTTAATACCTTAATCCCTTTTTATGGGCGTAATCTGAAACCCATGCTACTAACATGAGACATTTTTATAGCTGCTCACTAAAATATACTGATTTGCAAATTCCTCAGCGGACATATTTATTAGACTGTTGATGAAAACGTCGCCAGGTGGGAAAACTTTAATACCCTTATTTTGAAACTCTATCTTTTCAAGTCTAACTTGTGAACGTTTTAGACAAGATTATTGCCTAACCGAACGGCAGCTCTTTCGCATTCTAGAAATTCCATCTTCTCGCGACCCCACTCAGTACATGCAAACCTAAAAACATATGCTGGTGGTCAATTTTCGTGTTCTGTTTTATATTTCTTTCTTTCCCCCACCTAACACGTGAATATGGCGGGGTTATCTCGACATAACTGTTAAATTTATTTGAAAATAACTATTTTGTTTCATTAGTATGCATTAAATTCTGATTCTAAATACCATCATAAAAAACAATTATATTTATTACTTTTTACGACTGACCTTTGGGTTGTCCTGCCGTATATATCTGACTACTAATTTACGGGGTTGATCTTTTGCGCATGCGCGGTTAAAAAGTATTTCATAGAAATGTTCATATTTCATACAAAAATATATTTATATTCTAACTGTAGTATATTGATTCTGCTGTACTTTGTTATGTTTCCTGAAAGTGGCGTTAAATTTGGTATAAAACCTTGCATGCAACAAATAACATGCAGAATTTTTTTTTAAGAAACCGTTATATATCTATGAATATATGCGCTATTCTTACACAAATGTTGTCAAGGATCCACATAGACCTGTACTGCACAGCTATAGGTCATTTCGAGCATATTAATTTACAGGTTGGTCGCAAACACTATTTTTTAAATTCAATTTGTTTTCATAATTGTCCTAAGTTATCAAATTTTCATTGAAATATGTGAGACCAAATATGACCTTTATATTCTTGAAGTTACAGAAGAATTTTTCAAGTATTTATCTAGATATTTGACTAAATGTCTAAAATCAAAAGTGTCCAGTGACCTTTTGCCTGTATAGTGTATTATTTAAATAAATATTTATGTGTAATCAAAGTGCATATTTAAAAAAAGTATTACTAGAAGAACCCAAATTATTGTCGCTATCCTGGTATTTGTGCTCAATGAATCACTCTCATTACGTAGCATTCGACTTTTTTATATATTCCAAGTATTGCCTCTTTCCAGCCGTGTTATTTGTTATTGTTGCTTTACAATTTCCTCAATGTGTATCACATTCACTCATTTACTCTTTAGCATAATTTCTTTCTTTTCTTATTTAAAATTATATGTCATTAAAATAAAGAAGCATTGTGCATGTGTTTCTTTATTTTCATGTCTTTTTACATTAATTAAGTGATACGCAAATAGATACAAATGGAGAAAGTGTTTATAAACAATTTTTATTATAATCATAATATTTCACAATCAATTTTAAATCACTTAAATCAAAATAAGGTGCTTCACGATTTTCTTTTTACGAAAGTATTTTTAGTCCTCTGTTTTCCCGCTCTCATCACCGAAGTAAAGTCGCTCACCGACAGCTTGTGAATGACTGCTCTAATTCACTTGACAAAAGTGACACTTTCACTTATTAATCTTGATTGAAAAAGTAAAAAAGTTGGCTCAACTGAGTTGCGTTTACCAACATACAAGCTGCTTATTATTCTATTATTTTATCCCGGTTTCTTTCAGATTCAATGTTTATTTAGGTTGTTTTGGTTCGTAATGTAAGTTAAGAGCAACTCGCATATTTTTTGAAGATCAAATTGTATTCTGACAGGAAGCCAAGTTCTCTCTCTCTTTTTTAAAATTTGATTTACTTTCATGCAGCTTCCTGTGGACTCTCGTTAACGTGTCTCCGCTTAAAAGACGTATCTCCAGTTAACGCGGACAATTTTGTTTCCCAATCATATTCTAATTAATGTTAAGAAGATCGTTTAATCCCTTGAGGGGCGGCGGTATGTATTATATACCACCTACGATTAATGAAGTTTTACACCAGAAAAATTTTATTAAATTTTGCTTTTCTAACTTTGGTGGAAAAAAGCCGTAAAATTGCTTTTACTTATTTTGAAATAGAATTTTTCAAAGATTCCGGTGTGAGTTCAACATTACGGGAACGCAATCACTTGCCCCTCAAGGGGTTAATTTGGACTTCGGATAGTGCGTATGATAAATGGCCTCTCTTGGAAATCCGCACTAACAGGAGTTCACTTCATTTTTAACCGACTCCGCGCTAGCGAGGAATCGATGTACTCAATTCGAATTAGAGTTCAAATGAAAAACATTTCCCGAAACTTAGTTATCCCGACCCGAATTTAACAAAAAAAAAAGTCAACTTGACACCCCACCCGAAACCACTTCAACCGGAACTCGAAATGAAAAAATAAAAAATCTCTTTTAACACAATCATGGAAATATAGTCTACAATTATATCTCTAATATCAATTTTACCTTTTATGTTTGAAAATTAACAAGTTTACTCATTAATGTTCAAATATATAGACTATTTTTCGTTTGAAAAAGTATTCTAAACTTTTTTGAAAAATCAGGTCAATCCGGAACTCGATCCGCAAGTGTTAAATCCCAATCGGAAACAATTACAGTAAACCCGAATCGAACGCAGAAAAAAGTTTAATTATTAATTCTTAGTAAGTGCAATATATTTAATATATACAGTCCTAACAGCTATTTGCTAGTATTACACAAACGTTATATTATTTATATAACAAAAATATTTCCTATTGTCAAAAAATAATATTGTATCAACAAAGTAGTATTTCAGTGTATTTGTTATCAGTCATGTTAAACCTATTTCAGTATGTTATTATTTAAATTATTATTGATTATTACTTAAATGGTGGTTGTGTGTATTTGAAGAAATATTTTTTGAAACAAATCATTTGAGTACTTTTATTATTGTTATTTATTTATTTATTTTTGTTCTGCCAGAAAAATTGAAATGTTTACGAAACCTTGCAAGTTTATTCTTTTGTTATTCATTTTAATAATGCTTAATACTTTGTTTGTAAAAGGTTTCCCGCAAGTTGGGATTTGAGAGATTACACTTGTTGTTTTTCTTAATGTTTAAAATCGAAATGTCAGATTGCTTGTTTTTCGTCATGTGAGTCTGCGGGATATCTATCCTAGCATCGCTTCACCTTTTTTCTTTAAAGTGAAATTCCTTGTAGGAAAACAATGATTCATGCAAAATCGTTGGCGGAATAAAGAAAATGATAAAGGATGTTGTGTAAATTCCTGCATGAGAAGCAAAAAAAAAAAAAAAAAAAAAAAAAAAAAAAAGCAAAACCAAGGGATTCCATGATTCCATGGACTGTATTAATTTTCTAAAGCAATCATTCCCAAGAAGCACATGGATTTTTTTTTGAGGGGGGGGGGGGTCCTATGACAGGGTTCCTACGCGACTGGAAAGCAGGGAAATTGTCAGGGAAAATGACAAGTGCTCAAAAAGTCAGGGAAAATTAAAAAAAAAATTCTAAAACCTGGAAAAGTCGGGGATTTTTTTTTTTATTTTTTTTAAATGCACTATCATGTGTCAACATTCTCCCGAGTTCACGGTGCGTCCGCAAAAAAGTTCCGATTTTTCACTTAAAAGGAGAATTTTTGCTATATTTACATTTTTAACATAAAGATGTTTTAGCTATACAAATTTGTCGCCAAATAGGTACTTAAGCGAAACAAATGTTGAGCCATGTTAAGGTGGCTAGGATTAGATATCATGAATAATTAGAAAAAGAATAAAAATTATGAAGCAAGAAAAAAAAAAAAAAAAAAAAAAAAAGTAAAAAAAAAAGCAATTTAACAAATGACAACGACCATTTGGAAAATGATTTTTTCAAAGACTAAAATTTAAGACATAAAAAAAATCGCACGAAGTTGATCATACATTACGTACGCCATGAATTAAATATTAACACAGCAATTAACAACAGCGACAAAAATCGCCTGCGACTTGTCAAATTTCCTGAAACTTAACGTATTATCCAAGCATTTCATTGGCTGTTTGGGAAAAGGCTTTTCCATCGTCAGATTTCCAAGAAATCTGACGACCCATTTTAAATGAAATTTCATTCTTAAACTTCTAAACATCCCACAGTATTACTTTTTACACCGTCGTATAGAGAAAAAAATCTACTTTTAAATGCAATTTGTTTGAAAGCTGTATCTCAATTTGTTTCTGAGTTATTATTTTTTTTTGTAGTTTTTATTACTTTTTTGTTATAGTGGCAACAGACGTATCCATCTCTGCTGAAAGTAAAGGTTAGTGTATAGACCAGTCAGAAAACGAATAAAATGCGGATTAAACCAATAAAAAGCTTCAGATATGCTTTTCATTTCCTACCCTGACGAGGACAATAACCATTTTTCCAAATGTTTAAAAAAAAAAAAAAAAATAGATGAAAGAAAGCTGTAACTGAAATTAAAATGTTAAAAGACAAAAAAAAAAAAAAAAAAAAAAAAAAAAAAAGAAACTTTTACACAACAAACTGCTTCTGAAACAACACAAATAAATGACATGATAGTAGACGTCTAAAAAAAAATTAAATGTTTAACATGTGTAAATTCAGTTATGTATATAAAAAGTTACTTTGGATCCTTCTGAGCTGTATTTTAGTTTGTTGTTGTTGTTATTTATATATAGTGTAAATGTCAAATGATATAGATTTTTAGTTTAGTTTCAATTTTATACGTTATTTTAATTTTCAGATGTAAGTTTAATCATTAAGATCTTGAATTGTAATTCGTATTTCTAAAAATGTGAATTTTAGTCAGGGAATTGTAGGAAATATAGCCTGGAAAACCTGGAAAAGTCAGGGAATTTTGTTATTCAAATAGAGTATGAACCCTGTATGAGAGAAGCTTTCTAATGAAGTCTAAACTGTATTGCGTGGAGAAAAAGACCACGCCAAACACAGAACTTTTAATGGAACCCCCCCCCCCTCCCCTCTTACACAAACACACCACACTGCTCTGGTGATTTTTTTTAATAAAAATTAAGAATAAACATTAAGGACATAATAAATAGAACCAGAAACATTTAAATTAATATAAAAACTTAATACCGTTTTAAAGAAATACCGTGATATTTTGATACAAATTAACGTACGTATAAATATAAATGCAATAAAACTTTTCATTATTTTCAATGAGAATCTGGTACTGCAATTATAAAAAGATATGACTGGCAACATGGTAAACGGAAATATCTCTAATTTTTGCCGTATAATAATAAGGTTTCTAATTTTCAGTGAAAATTGTAGCTTTAAGATAAATCCAGTTCGTGAAATCTATATGTTTAAAACGCTAAGCATTTTCTTTCGACAGTCCGTCAGAAGAAACTACTGCATCAAATTACACCAATCTTTTTAAATGAAAGATATTTGGCCACAGATTTTTTATTGTACATTAGTTTGTTCAAATATTTTATTAATTAGCCGTAATTTTAAATTAAAATTCTACAGTTGCACATGCGCAGTATATAAGTCTGCCTTTGGAGTGACGCGCTGCACATGCGCAAAGATGCTCTCGCTCAGTTGAACTATCACATCACAGGTAGAAATTGTAAGTTCGTCTGCTATTCGATCTTACTGGAAACAAGCTTTTCTTTCTTTCACAGAGTTAATATTATTTGGCTCTTTCAGCATTATTAAAAATTCAAAAATTTATTGTGTCGATATTAAGATATTTCGAGGGTGTCATATTGTTTTGGTCATATTACGCGCAGAAGATAAACGTAGTGATTTGAGGCTAAAAGTTGTGGCTGGTGATCCGTCTTATGAATTGCCGATAGTTACACACGAAGATTGGGAAACTAGCATGTTAAGTTGTAGCTGCTGCTTTGTAAAAATAAGGTATAATAAAATAAATATTAAAACGCAAAACTACTTCTGTAGGATCAGAACTCAAATTCCAGACAATTGCGTTATGCGTCAACTGTTTTTCGAACCTCTTCAATTTTAAAGCTTTGAATTTTTGTAGAGGACGCAGGTTCGAGGCCAAGCATGGCAAAATGTGTAATTTTTTTTTGTCGATAATTCATTTCAATAATGACATATTTTATCAGGAAGAGAAGTTATAGGATTTTTATTTTATTATTAAGTACAAATAAATTTTCTACTCGGTATTTTTAGGTAAATTTCTGATAAAAAGCAAGCATAATTGGTTGTAAATTATAAACTTAAAATTCTTTCACTTCATTGAATAGGTTAGACTGACAGCACCATCTGTCGCCTTAAAGAAATGAGAATCACTTATGCATTATAGAAATTCGTCACGTAATTGGTCATTCAATAATTAATTTAAAAGCAACTAATTGAAAATTCAAGAATATTTCTAATGAAACATTCAAGTTATTTACCGTGGCCCTATGTAGTTTATGTTAAAATCATAAGCACTATAAGTTTCTTCTTCCCCCCCCCCTCCCCCCCTTAAGGAACCGGTTTCGAAAGCGAAAGGATCCTCCTTAAAAAATATATATATATATTAAAAAAATATTGAAATGCAAACAAGATAAAAAAAAAAAATCTCCCACAGGATTAACATTAGCGAGCCAGCGTTTTCGCGTGGATGAAGAAACCCCTTAATTGCTACAGTTTTAGAAGTTAAAGCGCAAGTCGTAAAAAATAATTGCTTTTTTTTTCTTTTTTAACCACTCTAATATTTTAAAACAGGTTGGACTATGTTCTGCAATAATACAAAATAATGAATCGCAGCATTATAAAGAACATCCTTTTTGTTTTCTTTTTTCCCGAGCAATGACTTCTTTAGTTACATGACTTCTTTAGTTAGAATTATAGTTTCCTATTTCTTAAATATTGCTTAAAAAGTATGAAATATTAATAAATGCTTTTAAAAAGTTTTAAAAGATGTCAATAAACGTTTGATATAAACTCCATTAGCTATTAGCATATAATAATAATAATAATAATAAATTCTACTCTTACTTCCGTCTTTTTCTTATCTCTGACATTTTAAATGGTTTTCATTTTATTTCGTATGCCCTACATTAAATTATGTATTCCATTTTTTCGTTGTTTCTTTTGAAGTCCCTCGACCCTTTTATCTAACGGTAGTTATTAATCTTGATAGTCAAGAATATCTTGTCAGTCAAGTTATGATTTGGCGGATCTTGGCGACAGCGTATGTTCACCGAAGCAAACTCGCTACGCCCATTGCAACAACCCTGCGAATCTGTTAGCAATGAAACCCTATATTGGATTCGTTTACCTACTTAGAACGAACGCCGCGTATGCAAGGTAAAAAACACACTTGTTGCATGGGACATTTAAATACAGTCATCGTCATTTTTTTCATCGTTGCAAGTGCAGAAAAAAATGGATATCCGGCAGTTGTGCGTGATTTCTCGATATATCGTGCTTTGTGGAACATCTAACTTCGTCAAGTATCATAATCATCAGTTTTTATGTTAGTAAACAGAAGCTGAAAAAAAAAAAAAGATGAATTTTACAATACATTGATATTATCGCAGCCTGAGCATTTAGCTTAATATAAATTTGATATACAGTGTGCGTTCTTGTCGAAGTGTCAAAAATATTTAAACAAGCTGGTGGATATACAAGAATGTGGATAGAGAGAGTTAGAAAATGAGTTTTATTTGGTGTTCTCTGTTGTAGAATTTCTTGAATATGCTGTTGGAAGAAAGTGGGATTTGTATGGCTTCGGCACCCCCAGAAGAAAAGTTAGCTGTTGTACCAGCTGTACCGGTGCGCAGTTATTTTATGACAAATCTATTTTCATCTCGTAAGTAGTTTTTGCGATTATTATTATTTCTATAATTTCAGACCAGACATGATTGGCATAATGTGTGCCCAAAAGAAAAATTTATGTCTTTTAATATTTATTTCTAATTTCTTCGCCTAGTTTACTTCCCTATATTATTTCAATGTAATGACAAAATCTATTATTGTAGAATGCTGTTTAGCATCATATTTAACGAAACTCATTTTTATATGCAACTATCATGCCTATAGTCATATAGATTTTATCTCACACTGTAAACATTTCCTTCGGTAAAGGGCAAAACTGGGAAATTTCATTGGTGGCCAGTACTAGCAACTTTAATAAATGACCACTTTTCTTTGTTTTTTCCCCCCTTAAAAAGTAAATAAATAAAATAAAAAGTAAATAAATGAAAATAAAATTAAGTGCTAAATAATAGACTTTTGTTAGCATTTCTATTGGTATTAATATAAAATTAAAAACTCCAAATAAGTATGTTAATAACTTTTCTTTCTTTTTCTTTTTTTTTTTTTTTAATTTAAAAGTGCTAAATAATAGACTTTCGTTAGCATTTCTATTGGTATTAATGTAAAATTGAAAAGCCCAAATAAGTATGTTAATATATTTCAACCAGCAAAAGTGGAATTATTGAGAGAATTCAAGAAATTTTTACTCCCTCCTTGTAGGAAAGATGATCATAAAGTGGCCGTTTGCAGAGTTTTTTACTAGCCATTTTGTTTTCATTTTGTGGCTCTGTGGCCGGCATTAATTTTTTCCTTTATCCTTTGGGTCTAATAATTAATTATAATTCTCAATCTTTCATTAATGGTTAAGACTATTATGATTGTTTTTCAACATCCATCTGGCATTTTCTAAGTTATAAATATTTAAAAAAATCAATGTAAATTATTAATTTAGAATCCTTTGATTAATTGTGATATCCCCACTTCTCATTCATGTCGGCTGTCAATATTTCTGAACTATGTTGAATAAGTAAAAAGTATAATTTTTGATAATGCTGGTTTTACAGTTGCTTAGTTTTATAGTGTAACTAAATTTGGAGATAAAATCAATGATTACAGTATTAACCTGATATCCCAGTATTGGTTTGTGTTAGGTATAAATTCTTATTTAAACTTTTTGTTCTTTATTTTTAAAGCTGAATTAAACTATATTTGAAATATTTTAAGAATTATAATAAATAAGGACAGATTTACAAATTTAATCAAGTTGTTAGGTTTTTTTTTTTTTTTTTTTTTTTTTTTTTTTTTTTTTTTTTTTTTTTTTTAATAAATAAAGTTTTCTGTGCCCCCCCCCCCCCTTTTTTTTTGCCAATATTATAATTCGAAAATTCTATTTATTGAACTCATTAATAATAAAAGCAGTAACTATAGTCATGTTTAAGAGAAACAAAATGTGCTCTTTTGTTGTTATTATTTTTTTTTTAATTATGTTTGAGATTCTTATTATCAAGGTGAATTTATCATGTGCAATATTCTTTGAAAAAAGTTTGTTAGAAAAGTTAAAGGGAAAATATCCTTTTCAATAATGATTGTTCAAATGTTTCTTTCTTTCTGTCTTTAAATGTAAATAAATAAATAAAACCCTTAGTTTTTGAAAAATACACAGAGAAGCTATTATTTTTATTAGCATTCAAAAAGGATTTTTATATAAAAAAAATTATAAGGTACTCTGATTATGGGAGGTGCCTCAATTTAAATTTTATATAAAGTTTTACTTGAATCCTGATTTTTTGAAATGCAAACTAATCCACGAATAATAAATTAAGACTTTTAAATAAAGTTTTTTTTTTTTTTTTTGGGGGGGGGGGGGGTTCTTTTACATTAAGATATATATAATTTTGTAAGTGCGTGTTTATTTATTTATTTTACAAGATATGTATTTTCCACATTAGTCTATAGGATGGAAGATAACCCCGATTATAGAAAACGTTATATGTCTGATTATGGAAAGACCTGAAGTAAAATAAAAATTAAAAAGTTGATAAATGAAAGTTTCAGGTTGAAAACGTTAAAAGTATGCGTCACTTGCACATTGTTTTGACACACCAGTTGGGAAAAATATGCTTTAAAATAAAATTTTAAAGAATTTAGCATTCTATATATCTGCCAACAAAGCAATTTTTGCATTTTCCTCTTTAGTACATATATAAAAGAATATTTTCTCTGATGAACGATTCACTTCTTGGCAATTATTAACTTTATTTTATCTTGACATTTTTTTTTATTACATAGATTTCATTTTTTGGATAGAATTCATGAAATAGTTATTGTCTATTTACTGCATCTTGTCAGTTTTTAGCAATTGTTTTTGAACATATTCGGTAAAGCAAATCATGGAATTACAAAGAAAAATAATTATTACTTATGCAACATATTCTGAAATTTTTATTTTATTTATCATCAGATAAAAATTTCAGAAATAATGTAAGTCTTTTCATTTTTAATTCATAAATAAAATATTTTACCCGCATTAAAGTGGTTTTAGAGTTTTAATCATTACGGTTTTCTCTTTCCTTTAAGGTGGTAGTGGTAGTGGCACAATAGTTTACTTTTTTTTTTTTTTTTTTAATTTATAAATAGTTTTTGAATCACTTTCTTCCTGTATTGAAATGTATATTTATTTATATATTTATTTTCAAACTTAAATTATTTTTAATATTATATTAAAAAGATCAAATTTTAGCCACGTTTAAATTACGATATATCTTTTGAAAGAATAAATATTAGTTTGCATTTGTGTTTTACAAAAAAAAAAAAAAAAAAAAAAAAACTTTCAAAAAGAAAATTAATAGTTTTTAAAAGTCAAAACATATCTTTTTTCATGAGTACCTATTATTACAAAAAATCAAAACATATCTCTTTTCGTGAGTATCTTTTGTTACAAGAATTATACAGAGGTCTGTCTAGACTTTTCTCACAGGGTCCTGTTTTTGTGAAATTGTGAAGTTTTTTTTATATTTCTGAAAATTCTAATCATACTTTTGTGAATTTGTTATTATCGATATATTCAGGTTCTATCTTTCATATATAAAAAAGCTAAGCAATATACTCTTTGATGAGTTCAGCTGTTTTGTTACAGGCCAGATTTTATTTTTAAATGATTGAATTTGTGCAAAGTTCAATTTGAAGGTGAAAAAAATCTGTGAAAGATCTATTTAAGAGACAAATAATTTTGTGAAGGGTCCTGTTTTGGGACCAAAAGTTTTGTGAAGGGTCCTGTTTTGGAATAAAAATGTTTGTGAAGGGTCCTGTTTTAAGATAAATTTTTTCTGTGAAGGGTCCTTTAAAGGACCTAAAATTTTCCTAAACATATCCCTGTTATATCTACAATTTTTTTGCCGAAAACTAAAAATTCCGAAGACACTTTAAAGAATATATAACTGAAAAACATTTTACAAAGTGTTTTGCCTTTATCTTCCATAGAAATTTAGATATATCGATTTAAATATTACATATATAGGAGTTTGGGGGGGGGGGGGGATGCATTCTGAGATAAATGCATTTAAATATTGCGGGGCCTATTTAACTCTTTACGTCCCAAATTTATGAATTTAAAAAAAATCCCACCTCAATATATTTCCTCCTTATATCTGAAGATACATTAGAAAATTTATATAATTATTTTAAATTTAAGAAGGACTTGTTCATTAAAATTGACTTATTAAATCGGTAGTTATAACAAGGATGCACCGAATTTTCGGTATTCGGCCATACTTCCGAATATTCGGTTAAGCCGAATATCAAACTATTCGGTATGCCGAATATTCGGCTTGGAGGAATATCGAAATATTCGGCCAGACCTAATACTTAAAAAACCTTTAATTTTTTTTTTTTAAACCTTAAAACAACTTCTATCTTTAACTGTCAATTAATAAAGATATTTGGAATAATTATAATTAGAATTATTTTTAAATAAAACAGAATGCTTTTACATTTTTTATTTCCTCTTTGAAAAGTATCAAGTAAGCAAATTAACCAATAATGACGATTTTAGTTCCTTCCTGACAAATAAATAGTACCTGGCTGTAAAAATTTACTTCCAATTTCTTCAAAATTTCATTTTGATTTTAAAATATTTGTTTTAGAATATAAGAAAATTTTAATCATTTGTTTTAATTCAGAGAGGAATCCATGAAATTAAAAATTTTATTAATTCAAAGTATAGATTTTTTTTAGTGTAAAATTTTCTTTTAAAAAGATCTTGTTTATTAATATGGAAGTATGTGTGCCTAAATGTTATGTAAAATTGTTTAAAATTTAGCATTTTAATACTTTCAAACTCTTTCAAACTTAAAAGTATTTGTCAAGGCGAGTATTCGGTATTCGGCTTGATAGTCACTATTCGACTAACCGAATATCCGGTATTCGGTTTACCTGTTGGTCGAATATTCGGTGTTTGGCCAAAGTCACTATTCGGGGCATCCTTAGATGAGCCTTTAAAAAACTACTTAGAACAATTCTTATAATATAATGACTAATTAATGAGCAATAAATATTTTTTGAAACCTCTCAAATTCTGGTATATTAATAAAATACATTGTGGTTTTTATCTGTAATTGAAGATATTATTTTAATTGAATAATTTTCCATTCAGTGGCCAGATTTATTATTCGCCACTTTATTTCACTTCTAACATACACCCATTATTGATTATTTTGTTTTTCAAAATATATTATGGGAAAAAAAGAGGTATTCTATTCATATGCATATATTTGCCATTAATAACAATGTGGTTTCGTGTGAAATCTTAAATTTGTGGAAGAAAATCGACAAAATAAATATTTTTATTTTAAATGTAATATGTTGTAGTGCTTAAAGAAAAGCATTTTAGAGTTAAATTATGAGAATGCTAGATTTTCTTTATTTTTATTGGCAACATATCACGCGTCTTTAGCATGATCATTACATGGCATTCGTGTAGCTAATTTAGTCTTAATGGAAAAATTAAATGTAAGATATATATAAAAATATATTTCTTAATTCTCCGTATATGTTATATGTCCGATATATGTTTTCAGATATTTATACCTAAATATATTTTAGATAGTAATTCTTCATTCTCTTTCAGGTTGAGATGAATGCTTTAGACATGAATGTTTTGGATTTTATTTTTGCACATATATTTTATTTATAAAAGTAGATTAATAATGATAAAGGTAAATCAATAGAATATTATAAACTAATCCTTTGGCATAAAAGGCATTCTTTTTATGAGGCAACGTTACCTTTAAGTCGGCATTATAATAAAATAAACATATTTCATCTTTCAAGTGTTTCAGCTGTTGATTTTAAATATTTTGAGGGCATTGTTTTAAGCGGCTTATGTTTTACAGTTCTAATCCTCCACTTTTAAGCCTTTTAAAACCTGCTTTTACGTCTTAAAACACCAGTTCCTTTGCTCTTCCCTTTCTTTACTGCCGCTTTACCGTTAAAAACGGCATAAATCTATCGTGCCGGCCTTTCAGGAATACAAATGGGGTGATTATTTTTGCACAGATTTGTTTGCAGATCCTGTCCGATTTTTTTTTTTTTTTTTCGTTCTCTCTTTTGCCAGTTGGACGTGTTTACTTATTTATGTGTTGGATTATTAAAACTGACAAATTATCCGTGAATAAAAGTAATTTTGTTGGTTTTGAATATATATTAGCATTATTGATTTGTGTTCGCGTAGGTGGTGTTAATGGTGAAATAGAAAAATATATAATTTTTTCATATCGCAACAACTCCCATTTCAGAAATAATTAATGTTAGCATGAGAAATGTCATTTTAAGCACATAAGAAAGAAAGAAACAATATTAAAAAATACAGAAATTAAATTTTTATCGATCGATTTTTAGTGGATTTTTTGCGTTATACCCAACGCAGAAATGTGAACTTTATACCAAATGAAAGTAGATTTTTTTCCGCGTCTGTCTATACCGTTTACAAATTTCTCGTACCAATATTTTCTGATATGCGATTTCGCTTTAAAATGCCCACTTCATTTTTCGGCTTAATTTCCTCCGTGGTAACCGTGCACCGGCTGATTTTACTGGCAACCCTTAGGAGAAACTCCGAAGTTTTGGAGAATGTCCGTTTGAACCTGTGTTAAAAAGGTGGATTGGTTAATTTTAGAAGTTAATTAGCCCGCAATTCGGTTAATTACCGACTTTTTCAAAATTTTAGGATTTGTTGTTTGATGCGAGGTGTTCAGCTACAAGTACCCAAAATTTCAAGTCTCTAACATGTATAGTTTCTGAGAACGGGCTCTGTGGCGGACAGACAGACAGAGGAGTGAGACGAATAGGGTTTCGTCAGATGAACGAAACCCTAAAAACGAAGAGTTATTGACAAAAATGGTGTGCAAAATATTTCTTACAAATATTACAATTACTTTCTGCCCAGAACAATCTTTATATTTTAAAACAAGAGCGAAAAATCATGCGTACAGCATAGATTATGAAACACTTTCCAACACATTCAGAATACTGTAATAAAACTTTACAGTTTATTAAGGTGAAAGATATTGTCTTAAATAAACAATTTAGGAAACTCATAACGCATTTGAAAGCCCAATTTCTGCTATTACCATCAATAGTCGGGAAAATATCCGAACTTTTCTTGTGTGTGTGTGTGTGTTCCCTGTGTATAATCTATAGTTTTGTACGTATACTACATTGTATGCTAAAACTTACAAGGAAGGTCTCCTTATAGGGCATACTCAGAATATGTTGAAAAAAAAAATGCTAGTGAAACTACTCATGTATGTAATAAGGGACCAGTCAAATTTAACGGTGGAATTTCAGTAGAAAGTCCGTAAAAAAATAAAATACTTTCGAATATTTGGCGCGAAAATACTAAAGTAACACGTGATTTGGCGAGCAGGATTTTTCCTCGCCAAAAGCAAACGATTTTAATGCATCTGAAAATTGTTTATTAATTGTTTTTTTTTAGAATGCGCGGTTTTTAATTAATTTAAACTTAATCAATGAAAGAGGTTATTATATGTTTGTTATATTACATATATATGTTGCTTGTTGCTGTAGTTATTTAATTTTATCACTGTAAAAATATTTTATATGCTTTGCAAGTTACAAATATATATTTTAAGTTATAGTCAACTGACATTTGATTGCCATAATACATTTCCATATCGAAGACGAAGTCGTTTCCATAGCAACAAAATCAAATCGGCAGTGTTCTATCTGCCTTATTTTTGAGCTTGAAATAATTTAAATCAATTTAAATTTTGTTTTAAATCGTAAAATATGATATTTAAATTTTATCATAAATACATATAAATAATCACAAACTATAGTTAAAACAAATTAAAAATGACAAAACTAAAGTTATTTAAATTAAACTTATATGAACAAATTCAACACAAAAAAATTTTTCCTACATAAAAGCGTATTTTTTTTTCATCGCCAACCGGTGATAAATCGCCAAATAAACGAAAATTTCGTTATTTTTTTACGGACGCTGTATCGGGGTTCCGCCAAAAATTTTTTTATAAACATATATATCCATATGAGAAGAACATTCTATAATTTTTTCAGATTTTTCTGAGTATACCCGTATGGAGACCTTCCTTGTTAGTTCAGATAAAGCACCGTTGAAAATTTATAGCACAGTTGAAAATTTACATTTAACAATTTCCGTGAAAAAACGGAAATGTACTCCAAAACTTTTGTGCAACACTGTATGATCTATAGAATTTATACATGCCAAGTAATATTACAAAAATATTTCAAATAATAAATGCATAACGAATTTGGAAACCCAATTTCTGCTATTAGCATCAGTAGCCGGCAAAATATCCGTGGGTTTTTTTTTTTTTTTTTTTTTTTTTTTTTGTGCAGCTCTGTATATGATCGATAGATTTATATGTATAAATACATAGTATGTATGCTAAAAGTTAGTTCAGTTGAACAAATAGCGGAGTTGAAAATTTCTGTTCAGCAATTTCCGTGAATAAACGGAAGTGTACTTGAGAACTTTTGTGCAGCCCTATATATGAATTTATACACACCAAGTAATGAAAAAAAAATATATATAATAAATAGTTCAATTTAAAAAGCGCGCACTACAACTGAAAACGCACTTCCAGGATTATTGTTCATTGACTTCAACAGTTGAATTATTGTTCAATGTCTTCTGTAGCCAAATTCTTTCGCATGTCCCTGTAAATGAACGATAGATTCTGTGGACACCATTTTCTACAGTAAACGGCCGAAAAAATTGAAGCAAATAAAATTGACATCGATGAATATTAGAATTTTTTTTTGTAACGTAGAATAGAAAATATCAATTAAAATAAGTTTTCTTTTTAATATTTAATTTTACCTTTCATAAATGTCACTTGGCTATGAATTTAATTATGATATTATGAATAAAGGCACCATTAAGAATATAGGAAGTACTTTTGATATTATTTCAGAAATCTTGAATTTTAAAAAATCCGGCTTTTTCTCGGTGCCGACGATACTGGATTTTTAGGGTTTCGTTCATCTGACGAAACCCTATTCGTCTCACTCCTCTGTTTGTCTGTCACCCAGCCCGTTCTCAGAAACTATATATGTTGGAGACTTGAAATTTTGGATTCTTATAGCTGAATACCTCACATCAAACGACAAGCCATAACATGTTGAAAAAGTCTTATATTTATCCCTCTGGGCTCTAAAGTCTTATATTATTTACCTCTCCGGGCTCTAACTTCTTTATTTTTTACAATTTTTCTAACTTCCACCCTTTTTACCCGGGGTGCACTTTTCTGACTTTTGCCAACACTCCTTTGACTACTCTTTCATATTATGCACCATAGTTATACATATTTTAGTTCCAATTTTTACCGCCAGGGGCGCCTACCTATCTCGGATGCTATGGGCCCGATCCCCTCAACTAATATATCTACGGATAGTTTGTAAAACGGAGTTTCGTTTGGATACAAATTTGTGTAGAGTAGAGTGCGCCCCTGGTTGCGAAAAGTGGAACTAATATATTTTGCAAAAGGATAAAGTGTTTTGAAAGGAATATTAAACGAAACCCTCTGTGCGATCTGTGATCACACTTACCCATTTGTTGGGTTATACTGTTTACACTGTATATGACGTATATGTATGCGTGGTCTTACTTTTCTCTCTTTTTCCTTTATATCTTAATTACATCTTAAGAAAACAATGTAAATTTTATGCACTTTTTTTAAAAAAATCTATTATAGTTGATTTTTAATTCATTTATTGAATATCTTCAATTATGCTGGGTTTTTTCTATATGTTATAAGAAACTTAGTATTGTCATTTTTAAGCCTCACGTCAACAATATCCGACGAAATGACAGCATATCTTTACTATTAATTGTGCTTATGAAGCTCCTCTGAAGAATCTGTAAGACATTCACAGTTTATTTTTGAATTTTCACTTTTCTGTGTTTATTTTCTTTTATTTTTCTTTTATTTTCCATTTATTTTTACTCGTGCTTTTCATTTTAATTATATATATACCATAAATGGATCAGTATTGCTGGCTTGTAAGGTTTCAAAGAAAAAATAAAATTCGTCATGCATTGACGTCAGTTAAATCAAAACCGATTTCGATGATTTGTTTTTATTTCTTTCTTTTTTCATGCGTATAGATTTGGAAGATTTTTTTTCTCCAATGTGTATAGATGCGCTTTATACTTTTTGGTGAACTTCAGTTGGATGTTGTCTGATCCAGTGATGTCGCTGAGAAAAAGGAACTGCTTTCACATTTTTTGCATAAAACCTTTATCTGTCTTTTCATTGATGAAAGTTTTTATGGGTATCATATTTTAAGTTATTTTTTAAGTAATCAACTTTATCATAAATGTTTTGAATTTGATTAACCACAATCTGGCAACAATGTGCATAGTACTGAGTTTATTCGCATGTAACTGTTACCATTATTTGTTATTGCGCGGGAGAAAAGGAAAACTGGTGTAATAGATTCCTTCTCCCTTTTCGATTTGTCTGAAAAACGATAATGATTGATAATGGCATTATTTCTTTATTCGGTGTCTGGAAAATATATAAAGTTGGCTGATAAAGATTGATAGCTCTATAAATATTGCGTATGTTTTGCATCTCTATTAGACGTCAATGCTAGCGAGAATTTTGATGTACGGAAATAATTATAAAATTTGAATTCATTATGAATTCCGATTATCAAAGATTTTTTTCTTTTATTGATAGTATTTCTTTTTGTTAGTATTTTCGTATTCTAGCAATTCTTTGTATTTTCTAGGAAATGAATCATAACATTCTATTTTGTTTTCATAGAAATTCTTTTTTCCCCTTATTTAGCAAATGGATCATAGCATTCTATTTTGTTTTCGTAGAAATTCTTTTTTTTTTTCCCTTATTTTATTCTCAGGATGTAGTAATTTCTCGCTTTTTATATATTAACGAGAAAAGACTAAGCTATTTATAAAACATATGATTGCACTAAAAGTGGTTCTAAAACTTTTAATTTAAATTTTATTTCATTTTCATATAGAAATATAGTACGACATTTAAATGAGATTATAGCAGCTGTAATGTTTAACGCTGGTTTTTTCTTTATAAATCTGGCCTCTACATGCCATCAAATCAGTTATTTTTGCTTAATAAAGCATACTTACTTAAGCATTAAAAAGAACAAAACAATGTCGTTGTTGTTATTTTCGTGAAAATAATGAATTCATTTAAATAACGTGGATCATATCGTGGATTCATTTAAAACTGTGATTATTAAACTTTATTAGAGTTTCTTGCTTATTCATGTAATCCCTTATGTTTAGTAAATATAAATATCTAGGATAATTTATTTCTTTATTTTTATGCTTTTTTATTGCTTAAACTATTACTTTTAGTACATATACAGTGCAAGAAAAATATTGTAATGAAAATCAAAACCCGATTATGGAAATATTGGTACATTTTGAGGTTCACTGAATCCGTTTTCGCTATTTTTTACAATGATTCCATGTGAATGTGTAAATGTCTTCGTGTATATTAGAATTTCCTCACTTTTTAAGCCCCCCAGAATTCGTTTTTGGTGTTTTTTCGATGAGGTTGGCATGTATTTGTGGTTGAACACTATAGTTTCCAAAGCATGCGTTTGATTAAGTTATCATTTAGTGAATATAGTACATACCACTGTTGCAAGAACTGTATACATTTTTGAAGGAATCGGCCAACGAGTTGTGGTACCTAAACCTTTTTTTCAACCATTACGTGACGGTAACGGATAAGCATTTTCCCAGTTAAATTATTTTTATTGCCCATGTTCATCTTACATAGATACAACTATGTTGCACCAGAACGTGACTTAATTTAGTAATTTTTTTTTCTTTTCTTTTCTTTCTTTCTTTCTTTCTTTCTTTTTTTTTTATTCGTAGGTCTTAATTTAAGCATAAGCAGAATAAAAAAAATATTAAAAATTACTTCATTAGAAAATATTTAAACTTAATGAATGGAAATGCACGTTTTCTTCAAAACATGAGGCTATTTTTACCAGTGGAAACATTTCATGTTAATTTCATTAAAATTAGGATCTAAGATTTTATTTATTGCTTGCTATATTGCTCTTTGCTTGAACTGCCAGTAATCTATAAAGTCCAGACTTTTTTTTCTTTTATAATATTATTTTCTTTTCATTCTTCTGTATAATTTCATTCTTATAAAGAAGGTGGCGTGAGTAAGACTTTCACTCTGTGGATCTGAACTGGTTTCAGTCCCGGAGAAAATCTTAAAATTGAAATCGAGACTAAAAAAATGGAATGGTTGCATTACAAATAGATTAAAAAAAAAGAAGAAAAAAAAGAGCTACCTTAATTTTAGAAATAAGATGGATGCCTCAAAATGGTACTTCTTGTGTTCTCAAAAGTTTCTTCCTCATTAAATATGTTTTTGGCCTACTAGTGGTAAATTGACTCCAAAATCAAAAATGGTGTCTTAAGTTACCACTAGATGAATTTACTTTGTGAAATTGTAGAAGAAAATGCTTATTTGAGTTAAGCAATTAAGAACGAAAATGACTTTATGAGTGTGTCAGAAAGTTGCCAGAGAGGATTAGAGAAATAAATTGCAAAAAAATTTTATTCTGAATTTATTTGGCAAGATATCTTGCAGTATTCGGCAAGAGTTTAGCAATATTCGGCGAGATATCTCGAAATATTCGGCCGAAGCATTCGGCTAACAAGCCTTAAAAATTCGGCCAACCGAATAGTGGCCGAATATTCGCTCCATCACTAATAAATACCTTATCAGCTTATCAATAATTTCCCTCTCACCTGATGCATACGTTTGTTTCCGCATCCTTACCCTTGTGCAATAAAATAATCAACATTTTATATTAAAAAAAGATATCTATAGCTGCCTTATCATCTAATTACTGTCAGAAATGTTTTAGATTGGGGGGGGGGGAAATATATATATATATATATATATATGTTGGATGAGATATATATTGACACGACGTAAAAGAATCAAGATTTTTCTGCTTCAATGAACCCTCTGCATTGGGCACTTTGAAAATAACTAAGCATTTCCTGCGTGACCTAAAACGCCTATTTCCTGCATTTATTTTATTTTATTAAAGAGTTTGTCAGTAATTTTTGGTCTGCTATAAAGATTTCTAAAGCGTGATTTTTCTTTGCCGTTTCCAACATTCCTTTATCCTTGTATTTTTATGTGAGTATTATGTTTTGTATAGAAACATTTAAAATTTTAGATACATTTTAGAAATAAGATTTATCATGTCATAACACAATATCATATCAAGCTGTATAATAAAATATAATAAGTAACGTCTCTTGGTGCTGTAACGAATGTTTATTTGGCTGAATTAATAAATACAAAGAGAAGAAAAAAAAAAGCCCACTTTATTATTATTTTTATTTTGATTGAAAATTGAAAATAATATCAAAGACTACTTAAAATTGGTTTTTAAAAATTATTTGTTATAACTTTTTGATGGCAATAATAACGGGAGTTGATGCAGTTTCAAGTCCTATTGCTAAAGCTTTCTGGTGAACTTGTATTGTTTGCAAATTATGTATTTCAAATCCTAACGAAATAAATATAACTAATGAAAAATTTGCCTTTATAAAGTGGAATTTTGTGAAAAGAATCTAAAGAAGCTCCAATTTTTTCCACAGATTTAAATAATATCTAATAGCATAATTAAAAAGTCATTGCCATTGTTAAATATTATGAAGGTAAAAAGTTTCTGTAGAATAATAATAATAAAAAAGATTGGTAAGTGGGGTTTACAACGAAATTCGGTGACCATCTTAATAAAAGATTCATTAAGTAAAGAAATTCTTAAAATAGGCATTTGTTGTATAGAACTTTTCCTGCTTTGAAAAAAATAATTAAAAATAGAACAAAAAGCATGCTGAATATTACATTCTGCAGAATATTAAACTGATTTTACAAGATATAGTACAATGTACAAAGTTGATGCTAAACTGTAATGTAATGTTAAACTGTGATGTAATGATGTCTATTATATGAGTCCTTTTCTTTCATTATCCGAAATTTTTTCTTTCAAATATCTGACGTTATTTGGCTATAGTTATCGGGAGAATAGGCAAAATACTGAAGATGCTTTATATCCCTAATAACTGTTTACTATAGCTCTACTCGATTACTATGATATAGACTAACGAATGTAATTCATCCCGGAATGTGTGTGTATTCCTGACATACAAATGTCCGAGCACCACAGGTTTATGTTTCAGTTGCCCAAATTTTTAAATCGCCGTGAAGTATTTAGAACTATAAGAACAAATCTAGAATTTTTTTTTTTTTTTTTAATTTAAGAAGAAAATTCTGATATATTTTGTTATAAAGAAAAAAAAATTGAGTCTCTTCAAAATTTCATCACTCACAATGAGCAGCATATATCCCCACATATCACCTCTGTTTTGCAATAAGGGCGTAAGGCACTTTTTTTTCAAAATTGTGTTAAGTGCATATGTAGAGTCAGGAAGCAATATTTTATAATATGCAATAAGAGCGTAAGTGTATCTCTATTAATGAGAGAGTTGAGTTAGGGCTTAAGGTTCAGGTACTATTCATAGGTTTGTGCATTAAGGCCTTAAGGAGCTGCTTGAGCTCTTATTAACGATCACAAATTTTTGCAGGAAAAAACTGGATGTGAAAATATACCTAAAAATTAAAACTTTACTCACAAGTACGGATGCCCGAATACAAAATATTTGGCCGACAAGCGAACCGAGTACCGAATATTCGGCTAGCTGAATAGTAACTGTTAAGCCGAATACCAAATATTCGGCTTGTCGAATACTTTTATATTTCAAAGTTTAAAGGCATTAAAATGTTAAATTTTAAAACAATTTTACATAATATTTAAAACAGAAACTTTCATTTTGATAAACAAGATCTCTTTCCAAGTAAACTTTATGCTGAAAAAAATCTGCTTTGAGTTATTTAAGAGGAGGATAGTTATAAAACTTTTTTAATTAATAAACTTTTAAATTTCATGGCTTCTTCTTTGAATTAAAACGAATGAATAAAATTTTCTTAAATTCTAAAACAAACGTTTTAAAATCAAAGAGAAATTGTGAAAATATTGGAAGAAAAATTGTACAGGATCATATATTATTTGCTTGTGAGGAAGAGAGTAAAGTAAAAGTAAATAAATAATACAACCTATTCAAATTTTATATGGTGGCAGCTCAGCAAGAATAACTGTTCTACTCCCTTTGATTAAACAAGGAAGTTTTTTAATTCATCCTAGATCGGTGTTTGGAGTGGGCGATCATTTTCAGAGATTGTAAACGTTGTTCTTAAAATCTTAGTAAGAAACAGATATTTACTGGACAATGTTCAGAAATTTGCATTTGTGTACATAATTAATTCCTATGGAAATCCTCGTGATTGGTTAATTTTCTTAAATAATACTTAACAAACTGCAAATAAATAATGTAAAAACATTCTCTTTTATTTCAATATGATTCTGTTTCTAATTATTCTGAATATCTTTATAAGTTGACTGTTAAACGTAGAAGTTGTATAAGGCTTTTAAAATTATGTTTTAAAAGTTTTTTTAAGTATTCAGTTTGGCCGAATATTGAAATATTCGGTCAAACCGAATATTCGGTAACATGGTTTAATACCGAGTATTCGGTGCATCCCTACTCACAACGTTGCTTACAAAGTAAGCAATTACAGGGTGAAGAATTATTTGTTTTGGCTCTCCTGAACGATTAATCATTTGTGCCTTTTACGCCCTTATTGCAAAACAGAGGCGATATTTCAGTTTCACATATACAGTCGGACCTCGTTATCCCGACACCCAGTTTTCACGTCACTCCGCTGTTCGCGTCAGTTTTTCAAAGTCCCAATTTTCTGTATATGATTTTAATGTAAATCATCTCCGGATTTTACGTCGTTGAATACTTTTGAACTCCGGATATCCCGACGGTTTAGGAAAAGTGTCAATTTTTCAAATCCATCTTATAAACATGGAAATTCAGTGGTAAGAAATGTCTTAGCCAAACTTTTCACAAAAGTGTTTAAAATACCTATTGAGATAAATGAGAAATTTTAATTCAATCCTTTATCTGAATAAATAAACCCACACACATTTTGAATGACCCACTTAAGCTCCAGATAGACGTATCAGTCTACTCGAGGTCTTTTTAATCTGGTCAGGCGGCGCTGGTTATTGTGGTTACACGGCGTTTCTCATCCGACTTTAACCGAAACATTGCATTGCATTGAAAGGATTAGAAATTATCTAACATCCATTTCTGAAACAACGAATATTGATTACAATTCATTATATAATATCGAAAAAAGAATTGTAGGAAGCACATATCATCATAGATCTGATTTTTATTCTTTTCAATTTTGTTTTTGCTTTTATTTTGTTTAATAATAATGTCTTATTGCTTAAAGCTGCAAGAACAGTTATGAATTTCAAATGGTCTTAAATTAATTAAAAATACAGCTTTTTATAAACATATTTTTCTCCAACACCGGTTACCGCAACACTCCGCTTATGACGACACTTTTTTTCTTGTCATTAGAGTGTCGGGATAACGAGGTTCGACTGTACATTTGCAAATACAAATGTGCATTAAATTGTACGTACAAAATCATACTCGGGTAAAATGTTCCACCTCTGTCTAGTTATCTGAAATTTTTAATATTCATTCAAACTACTAATACCACAGTAATTATATAAATTTTAAAGGTCACTGTAGCATTGTTGGGTATAATCATTGTGAACAAATGCGCTAATAAATATTCTTCTATGTTACACAATCCATTACTGTCTAGAAATTAACTTCTCTGGAATCGTTTTTCTGTAGCATTGTGGAAAATACACTTTGAAACGGGTTTCATTGATACAAAATTTGGCATACCTCCAACGAGTTCTTTTTATGCCGTTTGAAATGAGACTAAAGTTTAGCGGAATTGCATTTAACTTTTAAAATTTTATTTATTTTCTCCATTTTACTCTTGTTTTATGTCTGCAGCATGTGTTATTTTTGAACGAAGTCAACATGAGGAAGGAAAGAAGAGAGAGAAAATGGGAAATGCTTTAACCAGATGCGATTGTTTTAAAACATTTTTTTTCCGTTATAATGCACATGTTTTGATTGATTTCTGACAGGTATTCGCGTGTCTTTCTTTCATTTCTCTTTCTATTTGTGTTGGAATTCACATACTTTTTTTTAATGTGGATTTTTTTTAAACATAGAATTGTTTCAATTATATTCAAATTTTGTTTTGAGTTTGGGAACTACTGCTACTTTTACTTCTTCATTTGTCTATTTTTATTTCTCATATGCCTTAGATTGAACTCGAGACTTTTTATTTTCCTAAAAGCCTTCCTGTTGTATTTTACATTTAAAGTTCTTTTTTTACCCCCCCCCCCCCCACTCTCACTAAAGTGTAATTGATCAGTATGTTCAATTCTTTAGAGTGCATTCGAAAAGTGTTTACTATTTCAGTTTTTCTGGCAAATTGTGCGGCTGACTGACGTTGTTTTTATAAAATGTGTTTTAGTTTATCATCTTACATATATGTTTTAATCTATATTCGTTTTCTAGCTTTCGTAAAGATATTCAGATTAACATGCTTACATTTGAAATTAAACATTATATTTTCCTTTTAAAGTAATATTTCCGTAAGTTGCATAATTCTTTTTTTATTCTTTTACATTTTCATTTAATAGTTAGTGTCAGCCTCATGCATGCATTCGAGATCGAGCAATCGTTACTGCTTATTTTATAAGTGTGTTAATAAAAGACAGAAAGTATCTTTCTCCCTCTGAATGAAAATACATTTTTGTTATAATAAATTGTATGTTATTTTATAAGTAAATATAGATAAACCTTAAGGTATCCGAAAAGCATGGTAATTCCTGTATGTCACAATAACCATTTTTTAATTTTAATTATTTACATTAAATAATTTATTCATAATAACTATATTAATTTATCTTCTAATACGATATGCTAATTGTAGCCATTTTTTAATCACATAATTAGTATTTTTAAAATAAAGTAAGGCAGTCTTTTCCTCTTTGACTGTTAGACTGTTGCAATGGAATTGACCTTATTTATAGATTGTTTCAGCAAACTCCATGTATTTTAAAGATAGACTGCATTGCTTCAAGGTAATCCCCTTAGTTTATACCTCCACCCTTAATTTAGCCCAACAAGGAGTCATAATGTCTACTTTTGCCATTCTCGCGTTAAAAAAAAAAAAAAAAAAAAAAAAAAGGGCAGGATTTCGAATTTTGAGATTTTTTGCTTTTTTCACGAGTAAAGATTTGAAAATAAATAATTATTGGATTCGAACTAAAGAAAAATTTAACAGTTTACATAAATAATATTTTGTCAATTTTGGACAACAATCAACAATTCTTTCCTTTTTTCTTCTCATTGTCTTCCGGAAAAAATTGCCTTTAACCAATTTACACCTTTGTCTCAGTGACATACAATATGTTTGGCGACACCTACACCTCTTCTGCTTTTCTGGGAATCTTTCTGCTTTACGTCAGTTTTTAGCAATCCAGTATGTCCTGTTAGCGAAAACTTTAAAGTTCTCAATCCTATGTTAGAGGTTCTAACTTTGTATACCGGATAAAAAAGTGGAACAAAATATAGATTACCTGAATTCTGTTTTATATTCTTTTAAATAATTTAAACGTGTTACTTTTTAGGGTTACATGTATAATAATCTAGAGGCTGTTTTTTTAGTCATCTGGCCTGAGCTTTCTACTGAACCGATTTTTATAATTATTTTGTTAAATGAAAGTACTTATAGATGTGCCCGCACTCGCTATTTTTAAAAAGAATCCCATTTTTATATTTTAATTCTAATTTTAAGTAATTTATGAAATTTTTTCACATTGGTGGCAATCGGGTTATTTCCATTGTTAAAGAGATGAGAGAAACAATGGGACTTACCATATCATTACGAATGCCATTTTCATATTACAATTAAAACTAACTTTTATAAAACTTTTGAACAGAAAGTGACTTCACGATTTAAAATAACGCATTTTTACTCATAAAGCTGTTACATTTCAATATTTTTTTCGTTCCGCTGATACTGAGATTGAGATACTGATCTCAGAGGGATTCAGTGGGTCAAAATGATATCATAGTAAAAATGAAATGAGTATTTTCTTTAGTAAAACTAAATATTTTACTACGATTGCGTGTAAAAGTAAATTTCTGGATTTCGCTGGTACTCAGATTAAAAACTCAAGCAAATAGTTCGAATGTTTACATGCAAAATTGTAACTGGCAAACCTGACATCAAGTTTGGGAATATATTAATAATCTATTACACGTTAAAATAGTCTTAAAATAGTGGATATGAATATGAAACATGTGCATGTAATTTTGCGACGGTGAAAAAGATGTTAGTTTTAGATTTCGTGGAAAACAAAAATTATAATTGTGTCAAAGTGGCGGAATTATCATTGATTTTTTATTATGTAATACAAAAGATGAAACCCCTCAATTAGGGATGCACCGAATATTCGGTATTAGGTCATGTTACCGAATATTTGGTTTGGCCGAATATCAAACTTCGGCATGCCGAATATTCGGCTTGTCCGAATAATAAACTATTCGGCCTGCCGAATATTCGTTTGGCCGAATATCGAAATATTCAGCCGAACCGAATACTTATATATAAGCTGCGGTGGCGTTAATACGTAAGTACCAAAGAAACTTTTAAAACATATTTTTATAAACCTTATACAACTTCTACGTTTAAGAGTCAACTTATAAAGATATTCAGAATAATTAGAAACAGAATCATATTTAAATAAAACATAATGTTTTTACATTATTTATTTGCTGTTTGTTAAGTATTATTTAAGAAAATTAACCAATCACGAGGATTTTCATATATGTACAAATGCAAGATCCTGAACATTGTCCAGTAAATAATCTGTTTCTTGCTAAGATTTTAAGAACAAGGTTTACAATCTCTGAAAATGATTGCCCACTCCAGACACCAATCTAGGATGCATTTAAAAACTTCATTGCTTAATCAAAGGGAGTAGAACAGTTATTCTTCTTGCCACCATATGAAATTTGAATAGATTATGTTATTTATTTACTTTTACTTTAGTCTCTTCCTGACAAACAAATAATATATGATCCTCTACAATTTTTCTTCTAATTTTTTCACAATGTCTCTTTGATTTTAAAATGTTTGTTTTAGAATTTAAGAAAGTTTTATTAATTTGTTTTAATTCTCAGAAGAAGCCATGAAATTTAAAATTTTATTAATTAAAAAAGTTTTATAACTATCCGCTTCTTAAATAACTCAAAGCAGACTTTTTTCAGTATAAAGTTTACTTGAAAAAGCTCTTGTTTATTAGAATAAAAGTTTCTGTTTTAAAAATTATGTAAAATTGTTTTAAAATTTAACATTTTAATGCCTTTAAACTTTGAAATATTAGAGTATTCGACAAGCCGAATATTCGGTATTCGGCCTAACAGTTACTATTTGGCTAGCCAAATATTCGGTATTCTGCCAAAATCACTATTCGGTGCATCCCTATCCTCAATTAATAACTTCAAAATTTCATTGTCTTAAGTGCATGTTACTGATTACGTATGGGAATAAAGTTTCAGTTTTCAATAATGTAAAAAGTTGAAATTGAACTTTAGTTTAAAATAATAATTTTTTAAGAGTTAGTCTAGCGAATATAATATTGATTAATTATTCTAATTATTTTGTTAATTTTTTATAAATTCAGTCAATCACTTCTTTTAAACATCTTCATTCGTCGAATTCGACGGGTTCTTGTACTCTTAATATAGATTCTTGAATGGGATATATTATATAATTAATACTCAGTTGTTGTTTTTTTTTCTTTATTGGAAATTGTATAACACGTAATATTTCTCTCCTCGGTTCTTCACTTTAATATCTGTAAGTTATTCTTTAAAATGAAATGTTTCGGAGGCCCCTATTGTATTTTTCTAAAGATTTCTGATTAACCTTATAATAAGATTTGTTGTTGAAAATAAAGAAATTTAAAATGTGAAAAAATGATTGCATTAAGACAAAATGAACGAAAAAACCTTTTTGTGAAACTTTCTCGGCCTTAAAAGAATTACCGAATTCGAAGTAGAATTTTCTAAAACTGAGGAAAAAAATTCCACTTCTTCAAAATTTAAACTCGCCGCTGGAACAACTTCTTTTTAGACTCATGGTATGAGGAAAGTAAATTTCTAGAAAAATTCGCAATTCTTGTTTTATGCCTGAAAAAGAAAGAACGAAATCGTAAATCTGAATTTTCCTCTTTCGATTTATGATATTGAAATAAAAAAATATCATACTTTTGAATTGAGTTAACAAGTTTTGCCTCGAATGGGAAAAAAATGTTGAGAAATCTGTTCTGTCGGAAACAGGAACAAATAATAATGATGATAATAATAATAATAATAATAATAATAATAATAATAATAATAATAATAATAAAATGCGGTTTACATTTATTTATGTAAAGTATTGCTGTATTAGATCCTGTTATTTTTAGAAAAAGTTTAATGTATACTTATAACTTATAATATACACAATAATTTGTAATTGTCTATATCAAATTGAATTTTTACATTCAAAGTGAAAATATTAAATTTCTCCCTGGATAATTTTTATTAGGCTGTCAACGATTTTAATCAAATGATTTAAATCAGCGATTAAATCGGATTTTAATCGATTTTTTTTAAATCATTGATTAAAATCATAAATTTTCTCAATGTTTAAAATACATAAAAAAGTACTAAAATCTAAGATGAACATCCTGCAGTTATTAATAATTTTAATAAATGTAAATATCAGTAGTGTATTTAATATGGTTTTACATAATTATGAAAATATTAATCTATATACCATTATTGTATTCTACTAATTAATGAAAATGAATGCAGTTTTTATAATTACTGTAATTACTAACTAATAATTGAAACTAATCAAAGCTTAAAAACAGAGATTATGTTAGTAATTAGAGGTTTAATTGCTTTGGAAACCTAAAATTATTGGTAGCTATTTCGTATTTTAACACAGGGGGAAAAATCATAAAAATCCGATTTAAATAAAAAAATTCTGATTTAAATAAAGTTAAAAATCCGATTTTTTAATCATGAATTTTACATTCTAATTTTTAAAATTGTCAGTTGCGATCAGAGGAAAAAAAAAATCCACTATGTTTCACATTTTTCATTTAAAAAATAAAAAATCTTGATGATGTTCTCAAAAAAAAAAAAAAAAAAAAAAAAAAAAGATAAAATTACAAAACGATGGTTGACGCCTAATATCAGCGAACACTAAACGGGTCCAACTGGGCTAGAATTTTGCCTTGGACTCAATTTATAGTGTAATATATCGCAAGGTGGCTGCTTGTTATTTCCGTTCTGACTTCGAATCCATGATAATACGTTTTGGTATCGAGTTTACTTAAGGAGGTTCTAAAACAAAAAAATATTTTCTCACAACCCGAAATTTTAGGGTTCATTTTTAAATGTAAAACATTATGCTTGCAGTCATGATTATTGCAGTGAATTGTAATCGAATAGTTTTTCGGTAAATGAATTATTATCTTGAATTATAAGCCATTGCTGTTTTATGAAGGCAGTTATTTCCTTTCCCGCGCTGCCGCGTTCGGAAATTCGGTTCAAAACGCTCACTTGGACAGCATTTTCTGAAAGATCTCTTGCTTTTACCGAAAAATAGAAAACTGTTCGATTACACAATTCGCAATAAGAGCCCCTGTCGATTCCCTGTGTTTGCAAACAAATATGAATTCAGAAATGTGTCAGAAAGCAGGCAGTTTGGATTGTTTGGCCTTAAAGGTTTTCTTTCTAAACTGCATATTTGGTAAAGCTTAAGCATTAAATAAATACTCGTTTATTTATGCTTTGAAGAATTTCATTTGAGGTCTCAGCCCGAGATCTTCACGAAGGTTGAATCCGGAATCCCCGCCCCGTGACGTGATCAATTGTTGCACGATTTCAATGAGGAGAAAAATAGTCGTTAACAATTATCTTTGTCTATCTGTGTCAATTTTTCGACTGTCTTAAATGATCTTAAGGAAGATGGAAATCTGATCTCTTCTTTTGTTTTGAGATCGCGATGACCCTGAATTACTCCGAAAGCGTAAGCCTATATCGAGATGCGTTTCCACTGAATGAAAACAAACGAGCATGTCATAAAAACCTTCAACTATTAAATTGGTTGCGATTGTTTTTGTACTGAATATGCATTTAGTTTGTAATCGTTTCGTTGTTATAAAAAATATAGTTAACCCCACATTTTGTAATATCCTCTCACCTCATGAATGAATGGCCATAATGTATCATAATGTGCCATAATCGTAATGGACACAAACATTATTCTATGTGATCATACATGCATGGGATTTTTATTTATTAAATTGTATTGTTATATTGTTATTTATCACATTAAATAACTCTAAAAAAAAATGAATTCGAGTATTTAAATCGAAATAGTGACTTAAATTAACAGCTTGTACTTTTATTTATTTATTTATTTTTTAACTTGAAATGCATCGGAAAGCACCAGACAAGGCAGTGAATGGACAGTGAATATAGGTTGATTTGTAACACACACACACACACACACACACACACACACACACACATATAGTAAAACCTCCATAATGGGCATCCCCGAACAGCGGACATCTTTATTTAGCGGACACTTTTTCACTCCTCGATACCTATACACACCACACACACACACACACACACATATATATATATATATATATATATATATATATATATATATATATATTTGTTTTTACATCTGAAATACGGACACCTCCGAATAGCGGACAAATTCCAGGCTCCCGAGTTATCCGGTATTCAGGAGTTTTACTGTATGCACACACACATATGTACTTTTTTTTTTTCTTTTAATGAATAATTTCACTTTCTTTCAAAATGTTGAGGAGTACAGTGTTATAAATTTTAGGAAATTTAAAGCATACAGTTTATTTATTTTTTTAATTTTATTTATAATGTTAGAAAGGGTGTTAAGTACATTAAAAGACAACATTTAAGTACTTTTTTGTTGTTTTCATATTCATATGTTTATAGACTCTAAAATCAATTTACTTTACCATTTAAAATATCAAAACAAAGTTTTCTTCAAGAAAGCTTTATAATTACGTCCACGTGGTCATCACCAGAAAGAAGTACTGTCTGTCTGTTAATAAGAACAATTTTCCTATGTTTTGGAAACGTGTGCATTATTCTCAACGTGTTTATTCTCCGATATAAATTCGTCAAGGTTTATTATTACATATTTAGTAAGTAATTCCTTAATTTTGTATTCGTAAAAATATTTTATGGAATGTTCCGTTTCCGGTCTTTTCTGAAAACTATTCTAATCTGATAAAATACTCATTCATGTGAATAATGGGAAACAGTGGTGAGGGGGACTCCAGAAGGCAGTGTTACCAAGCTGGGAATTTTTTAATTTCAAAATATCTGTCTCTATTTCAGAATGGTAATCTTCGTTTTAGTTAATGACAGACATTCGATGATTTAATGAAGCGGAGATGACTACTCAGATTTAGTGTTAGATATTTACATAAAAAAATTCCATAATCTGGCAACACTGCCATAAGCAATCGAACTTGAAGACCCCTAATATCCCAAGCCCATCTGCCAGTTATTAAAATTCTGGCAGCATGGATTTTTCTTTCGGATAAATTGTAGTAGTAGGTATGAGAAAATGACTTGCCACGATCCTTAAGCGTGCAGTTTAGTTTACCTGAAAGAAAGGCTCTTTGCTCGTTGAATAATAGCTTGTTCTGGTCAGGATTTGATGTGACCCGCAGCGTTAGCTCAAGGCTGTAGGTCACCCTATCTCTTTCACACACACGCAACAAAACAAAATTATTAAAGAATCCGAAATCTCGTTCGGGCGAGAAACCTTGGTGATCATGAGACATTTCCGTCGGTCTGTTTTGTCTTTCACTGAATGCATTTATGAAAGAGGGGATTTACGAGTTGAGCCTGTCTTAAAAAACACGTGGTTTCTTAGCTATTTTTGAATTCTGGTGATCCGTGAAATTGTTTTAATTTTTATCTGGTTTCAACAAACAGTTCATTTTTTATTTTTTTCCCCTTGCAAAAAATGAAAGTTTTTTTTCTTTTGTTTGTTTATTTAAAAGGGTTGCAAAGGAAATGTTTGTAAAATAATTTGGGAAGAAAAGATCCCCCACTCTCCACCCCTAAGTGCAAGGAGTACATTTTATTTCTGTCATCGATACATTTAATATTTAGTCAGCATATTTCAGAAATGTCAATAATTATTTTTGGTATTTTTCTTAACAGTTAACTGATAACGCTCACTTTCGACCTCTACTTAAAAGGACAATAATTATATTTATAGTAAAATCATAGGTATATGTATCTAATATATTTATATGCATATTTTAAGTCCTTAGGCTGTCACAGATTTAAATAAATTTATTTTTAAAATACCAAATATACCTTATACGATCACGTTTTTCGATTATTTTGGTTTAACATACTTTTTTGTTATAAATACTTGTTTATAACATGACTTATGTTTGCTACTAATAAATATTTTGCAAGCTGTTGAATGGTTCTAATTTAAGTAATAATGTAAAAGATGGTATTATGGAAAGAACAGGACAGGATTCCTAAATATTTTTAATCAAATACCGTTGTAAGACTTTGTAAGATAGCAATTTTTAAATGCTAATGAATCGAAAATCTAATTTAATTTCTATGAAAGGAACAGGGTTAATAAATATCGCGATATTTTGGAAAATATAAAAAATATCCGATATTTTGATATATATACGATATTTTAGATATATATCCGATATTTTCAAAATAGTCAACTTATTGATGATTATAAATATTTTCAGACCCAATATAAATTAAAAACTAAAACATATTGCACTTAGCATGAAAATAATATTCTAAATATCTTTTTCTTTTCTTTTTTTCACTTACGTAACAAAATTGGAGATCAACTAATTAAAAACAGACACAATCTGCTTTTTACAACAAAATTTTTATTCAAAATAATTTGTTTTTATTAAAAAGTTTGAACATAAATGTAAGCTTGCCCGCTTTTCCCTTTTCTAACCTGTTGTACAGTTTAAACTTGAACAAGCTGAAATCAGAAAAGATTATTTCTGTAAATAATCGATTATCTAAATTAGACAGTTTATCTTTCAATAGCTATTCTAAGCAAATATTGTCCCTCATACTTATTGGTTCTACATTGAAAAATTCAGCTTCAAACATAAAGCATAGAAAAGATTTTTTAGGGTGGGGGTGGGAGGAGGCTTAAAAAAGTCACTGCCAGAGCAAAAGCTCTTTATGTATAGAACAACACACTACGCTCAATAACAGGTTGAAAAATTCAATTATACTTGTTTTGACTGAAAATAAATACCATACACAATATTTTAAATATATAAATATGAATTATAAGAAAATATCAAACTTCATGATATTTTGAAAATAAATATTGTATATATATCATGATATACATCTTGATATATATCATCGAAACCTGGTAAAGAAGATAATTGTTTAGAAGATAATGGGTGCAGAGGTTGTTATGTAGGAGCGTAGAAAGAAGATTAATTACTATTACTAGAAGGAGAGTTTTTGACGATGTATTCTAGGATTTCTTTGCACTGTTAAATTTTGCTTTCTCAGCGGTCTTCTCAGAAGCCGAATTAACAACAATCGAGTGACAGTTCCTGCCACTTCAGTAGTTAATAGTTTTCGTAGTTCCCGGATTCAGCAGTTTATCGAGAGCTTTGTTTTTTATTTGTTTTTTTTTTATTAATAACTAGATTTGAAACTGATATTTAACGTGATGAACTACGAACGCTATATGCACTAGTTTCTGCTATTGTAATTCAACGACTCTTCATTCTGTGTTATATGCTTCGATGTATACTTTGATTTGCTGTTGAAATTGAAATTTCCCTTTCAAAATACCGTATCCATCCATGCTACTATTTTTAGTCCATAATAAATGGAATTTGTTGATTACAGTACGTCAGATGCGCCAGCTGCTATCACTTTCTTATTCTTGATGTGCTATCTATCGTAAAAAATTCCCGAAGAGTTAATTTTATTATTTCCATCATATCGCACTATCACCCACCTCTTCCAAATTACTATTTTACTAGCTCTACTCCCATGCCTATTATATGAATTTTCGTCATTCATGGAGAGCATCATCTTGGTGAAGTCCAACCCTCTACTCATGCGTTACATCATTACATGTTCCGAGGTTTTCCCTACACGTTTTTCCATTTCGCATGCTGGAATCGGAACGCAGACGATCTGCATTTTTCCAAGATGACGCTATGAAGTGACGTCACTGGGCGTTTATAGCGGTCTCAACTCTTTTGCTTCAAACTAAATCTTTTTTCTGTTCTCTTTTCTTATGTTGTAATTGTTTATGGTTTGTTCTTGCTTTGATGATTACTATCAGTTTCTGATTAAATGGCTGAGTCTCCGCAGAGCCTCGGATAAATGGCTGTCGTTTTGTATAATTTGTAAGCTTAACGTTTAGATGTAGATTAATTTATCATGAGGTAAAGGGTGGATTTTCAAAATTACAGGGTAAATTCAATATGCCGTTTTATTCTTATTGGGTTCAGTATGCAGGATTTTACGCGAAGGATAATTTGATTTCCCAGAACTATATTTCAGAAGAGAAATACATTTCATACTTAGATAAATTGCACTGTAATTTCCTATTTATAGTTCTATTTACCATCTCACAAAAGTATTCTAGTTGATAGCCAATTATGATATACATAGAAGTATTTATATATCATGTTGGCTTACTGACTTAATCGCATTTATGCTTTATTATTCGATATTTAAGGTCTGCCCAGAGCCAGTTGTTGTAATATTTTCAATTGTCTGATCTAAGAGTGGTGTGCCCATTGTCCTGATTTAAAGCAATGTCTTGTTTCAGTTTCTGATACTCTAGTACAGGGACGGCCAACCTATGGGATTTCGAACCGTCTGTAGCACGTGGCAAATTATTTTGGGCACGAAGAAAATAAATACTGCGGATTAACATGGAAAAAGAAAAAAAAAACCACCAAGCTATACTCGAAAATATTTCTTCGGTATTAAACTCATTAACCAAAGAGTTTTAATAATATTTACTTAGTTGAAAGGGTTTTGTAAACAGTATAATTTATTATGTGTCTTGATGAGAGTCTTCTATAGCTGAGTTGAGTTTGTCTAAATTACATTGATTAGAAACTGAAATGTAACAATTGATTTCCAGTTTGTTTAAAATATGAATTCGAATACTTATCAAATTAAGAGATTTGGAGTTCAAAGAAAAGGGAGTTTGTCAGGCAGTTTTGTCTGGGATTAATGTCAGTTAAAATACGATGACATAAAAAATATAATTGCCTGGAGTTCGATTCCATACGTACATGGACTTTAAAAAATGTTTTGAAGGTTTTCTCTTTACCTAATCAAGTCGCCATTTCCGGAAATTAATAATACTAAAAATTCAAATTAAAACAGCTTCTCAGATGACTCCCGTTCGGCATGATTAATGTTAAAAGTAAATTAATTGCAACCTGATAAGAATTATTTGGCCACAATTTCCAATAATACAAATAATATCTTATTACTTTCTAAAATATAACTGTTAGTATACTTATTGCACTAATATCTAAAAGTGTGGTTAACATATCTAATACCTACATGTATGTTACTTATATACGTCTATTATCTCAATAAAAACTTTCATGCAATTTATATTAATTAGTTTAAAAAAAGAGTTTTTCATGATACAGATTGTGAAAAGGTTCGCTATACCTGCCCTAGTAGATAAAAAATTTCTGATCAATTCGGTTATTGCGGGTTAAAATTATCGTTATAAAATTTAACAGTTCTATCTGCCATACATTGGTAATACCTTTTAATGATATTTTATTGGTTGGTTACGTTGAAATTTCTAGAGACACATTCTGGAGTTAAACTGTTTTAAAAAAAGTGAATTCTCAAAAGAAATATTAATTTTACTTGAAATATAAATAGATTTAACAAGCGAATAAATGTCCATTTCGTTTCCGTTCTTCTCTAATAGTCTCAATATTCTCTCCCACTACGAATTTCACATTTAAAAATTTCTACATAAGTATTTGTCACCAAGATTCCGAAAGCCACATACATCGGCATTTTCTGAGTACTGTAAAACTAGCTTTCCAGCAATGCAGTAAATATGGTATTGAAGAGAGAATCGCAGAGATAGCCTGTTCATAGGAGATCCTCAATTCCGGCTGGTGGAAAAGTAATCACAAGTGGTGGTTCACGCTTGTGAGGTTCTACGAAAGGGATAGATGATGTGAGGGCTCAGGGCTCTAACTGCAGAACCGGGCCTCTTCCGGCCCTTCTGCATGTAGGGCTCTTATCTGCAGGTATTGAGTTCGATTTAAGTCACCGAGTCCCGACGTCACTTTGAACTATTGTGGTGTTCAGTATTAACAACATCTATGATAACAGTCAAGAATATGTATAAAATGTTTCACCATTTTCTAACACTAGTATGTTGATGACCTTTACAGTACTTTGTACAATTTTATTCCAGTAACGTTTTAAGAAATATAATATTTAATGTACATACTTAAAATTCAATTTATTATCTGTATTTTTGTTTAGTGATAAGAGAGATAATGTGATAAACTAGTTTATAACAGGTGCGTGAAAAGCTGGTTATAACTTTAAAAATTAACTTAAAAAGAAACCGTGATGATTTTTAAAAAATGCAGTTTGTACAGCAAGGAATTGGGAAAGATAGGATCTTTTTCAATATTAAAAGAGTTGTATTTCCAAAAAGTTACTGTTAGAGGGCGCTTAGTCGAAATATGAAGCTGATGCATATAAACGAAGCTTGTCATATAGTGCAATAAATAGGAATAAAATAAAGAGACAGCTCGTGACAATCTTTCAGTATCTCCTAAGTTGAAATGGGCTCATTTTGATCTTTTGAAACAAATTAAGAATTCACGTGCATCCATGTGTTTTATTTACGGTGCGATTTGCACAAATCTGCTTCATACATTGCTTGCCAGCGCCCTCTATTGGTGGCTTGAACTACAACTTTTTTCTTTTTTATTAAAAAATTTGATCTCTTTTGTGCAAACCGCAATTTTTTGTCGTGATTAGCTTTGTTTCCTTTTTTTAAATTAAACCCGGTATGTGATGTGCCGAGTCCGATATCTTTCAGTAAGTATTTACAATATTATTCGAACGACATAAACCTAATCCTATAACATACATAATATATATATATTTATTCTTTCTCTATTTTTTGTTATTTTAAACAGGCAATTTTTGTTTGATATATGTTTAAATTTAATTGTTCTTTTAAAATCCTCGTGTTTCTTTATTGCATTCCTCATCGTGTTCAAAACTGTTCTGCAAACGTAAGAAAAAAGTTTGTAATCTGATCGTAATTAGCGTAATCTCGCTGGAAAACTGTGATAAATTATAAAGAGCTGCCTTTAGGTCATGGACATCGTTAATAATTTATGGTAGTTCGTGATATTCACGGGATGTGTCTTTTATTCAGATTGTTTGATTCCCACCAGTTTTATAAAATAGTGTAATTGGCTTTATTATGGTATCATTTTACCTGTTATTAAATAAGGTGGATATTTCTTTTCCAGAAAAGTGGTGCCAATAAGCAATTTGAATTTTTAAACCGTAATTTAATGCGACTATTAAGGGGTAAAACAAGTTTTGTTTAAAATATACATATAACTGGTGCCTCACAATTTATGATAAGGGAAAGTATACTCTAAAGAAATAAAAAAAAGTATGTCGTTTTTTTCTTTTTCTTTTTTCTCTCTCTTGTTTGAAGAGATTTCATAGTGATTTTAAATAGTTAAAAAAAAGTATTTTGCTTCTTTTAATGTTTTTATGTAGATCATAACCAACCCTTTTTAATTTATTCTGCTTTTGTTAAATAATTGTTTGTAGTAAAGCTAAGCCGGTAAATGTAATTTATACAAATGTGTGTAATATATATATATATATATATATATATATATATATATATATATATATATATATTAATTCGGAAAATTATTTTTTCATTAAAAGCACAGTTGAAATTGCTTTAAATATAATTTTAAGAAGTCTTACTGCTCTTTATCTTTTTTTTTTCTTTTCGAAAAACTGTGCCAAATGTTGTATATTTTTACTTGCAGTAAAGCAAAATCGTATTTTGATTTATTTATTTACTTATTTTTTAATTAGAACCCGAAATGTCAAAAACGTGTAAGGAATAAATAGACTCTCTAGAATGAAAAGCACCTGCTAAATTTTTATAAAAATTCTACCATAACTTACATAGTCTTAAAAAAAACTGAATCTTAATTAAAAATTATGGAAAATAATTTTCACTTAACAGTTTTTCTCAAATATTTTTTAACTTCACCAGAGTTGGGGAAAACTTAAATATTTTTTACTTCGAGTAATTTTTCATTGTAGAACATGTTTATGTTATTTTTTTTAATTAGTTTTTTTTTTCTTTATCTATTTATTTTATCACGTTTCATTTTCAAAATTCAAGAACGTAACAACTTTAAACAACTATAATATACTTACACAGATGAAAATCTTAAGTTCTCATTTCCCGTTTTTTTTTTTTTTTTTTTTCATTATTATTATTATTATTATTATTGTGTGTGTGTTCATTCTCTAAAATTTTTCCAACATCTTTCACGAATGAAATGGAATGGTGTACCTATTTTGACAAAAGATGATTTTCAGCCTAAATCCACCTATATTTTTTACAACGTAGCATAAGAGGGGGCAAATGAGTGTTAAGGATAATGGAGTGCTTACTGTTTGTTAAATAGATATATTTTTTAATTCTTTATATAAAAAGTTGGAATTTTTTTTAGAGCTATAGATAATGAATGTGGACAGATGTATTCCTACAGATTTTTGTATATCTCCTAAAAGTTACCCATCGCTCGTATTTGCTTTTGTTATTGATCAGATTATATCAAACACATAAGATTTCTGAAAGTGTTGAGTGTGACAATTTTGCATTGTCAGGCGTTTGTTTTGTGAGATATCTTAATGTGTGTGTGTTTGTTTGTTTGTTTATCTACCTTCCACTTTTTTCCCTCCCCTTTTTTATCGCGTGTTCTTTAGTTACCTTTTGTTGGGTGCCTTAGTTACTTTTTGTTTGACGGTAGATGTGCGTCATTAAAATCCAATCAACCGACCGGCTCGCGAAAATCGCGAAAATTAAAGACTCGCGAAAATAAGCGCTTTTACAGTAACTAATTTAAAGACAAAATATTCAGTGTTCATACTCATCAGGGGATTATGGGACTCAGGGAGAAATCAGGGGATACATTTTGGGTTATAAAAATCAGGGGAATCTCAGGGGATAATGCAAAACATTCCCCAAACCTGGCAAAACGACTGGCTATTCTGGGAAATTGAGGGCAATTGCTGCTGTTCGCGCTCTTTATGGTATCCAGTTACTAAACACACCTAACATCGTGAGGTTTGACAACAGCTCAAGGGGAACTTAAGAAAAATAAAGGACATTTTTAAATTGATATTGGCAATTCTAGTCTTCATATTATTCATAATGCTTTTCAAAGAGGTACTAAAGTCATAAAATGGAAATTAAATTCTTCCAGCAAGCTACCAAGTTTTTAAGGACAGCCCCACATAGAGATTTCATTTGTTTTACACAGGCTAATGTTTTCCCCTTAAAGTTCTGTTCATATTGTTTATATAGAGTGATTTATAAACTTTATTTTTAGGGTTTCGTTCATCTGACGAAACCCTATTCGTCTCGCTCCTCTGTCTGTCCATCACAGAGCCCGTTCTCAGAAACTATACATGTTAGAGACTTGAAATTTTGGGTACTTATAGCTGAACACCTCACATCAAACAACAAATCATAAAATTTTGAAAAAGTTGGTAATTAACCTAATTACGGGCTAATTAAATTCTAAAATTAACCAATCAACCTTTTGAATGCAGGTGCGAACACACGTTATCGAAATCCTCCCCAGTTTCTCCTAAGGGTTGCCAGTAAATTCGGCGGATGCTCCGTCAAATCAGCCGGTGCAGGGTTACCACGGAGTAATTTAAGCAATAAATGAGGTGGGCCTTTAAAAAGCAAAATCGGATCTGCCGAAGTATCGGTCGTACAAATTCGTAACAGGTGTAGAAATACGCGGAAAAAATTCTACTTTATTTTGGTATAAATTTCAAACTTCTGCGTAGGATAGAACGCAAAAAATCCACTAAAAATCGATCGATAAAAATTTAATTTCTGTGTTTGGAAAGACAATGAAAACAGATTTCCATTCACCGGAGGGCAGCTGTCGTCATCTCTCGACATATCGGCGCGGGAGAAATTTAAGGGGAGGAAAGTCTAATACGAAATTTAAACTTTTTAAATATTAAATTTTTTGACATCCGGGCTGGAAATTTCTCGCATATTTCATACATACCCGGTTCAAAGAGATAGCTTCATTACGAGCTGAGATATTAATTATTATTTTATTAATTCCTTTTATTTCCATCAAATGCCAGATTAAGATGGAGGCACGTGCTTTTTTAACGGGGATTTCATTTAAATTAGGAAATCTAACAATTTGCGTGGGGTGTTTCGACGGCGCGCTATGAGATAAGTATTAATTATTCAATGTGAAAAAGTTTATAGGTTTATAAGTGTTCATCCCACTATTTCCGAATAGCAATTTCAGGAAATATCTTAAATTATTGTTTAAGACCGCCACTCGATGTGTTCGAAACTTTGAGATACTTTATAACACATAAGAAAAAGTGTAAAAAAGAATGGAGTGTGATATTTCGAGGAGTGGAGGGGGGGGGAGGGGGGAAGGGACTAGATTTATTTATTAAATCTTAGCGTTTGTTATCGCAGAAAATGTTTTAAATTGTTGGTTACGACTACACCGCCATCCTCCCGACTATGTATCTACGGAGAGATTGCGCAAAGGAGTTTCGTTCAAATATGCTTTTGTTAAGAATAGAGTGCGCTCCCTGGTGGTGGAATGCGGAACTAACGTAACGCGATTTTGTTAAAATTAGGAAATATAACAAGGCGATCCGTTTGCAACTTTAAGATACTTCATGACACATAATAAAAAGCTTATAAAAATAATGGTGCATGCAATTTCCTGTGAAGAGAGGGCGGGGGAGGGGCGCTGGATTTCTTTTTTAAAAATTAGCGTTTACGACCTTTTTAGATGTCGTTTTTTGAGCACTATGATATACTCAGACATGTGCTGCTTATGAAATATAAAAATGTCAAAATTTTAGTTACCACTATTTCCGAATAGTACTTTCAGCAAATTTCTTAATTTCTCGCTTAAGGCCGCCACCAACTCGAGTAACACATCCACTGATAGGTTGTTTAACAGAGTTTCGATCTGATACACTTTGTTATGAATAGTGTGCGCTCCCTGGTGGTGGAATTTGCAACTAACATAACGCAATTTTGTTAAAATTATGAAATCTAACAAGTCGATCTGCTGGAAACTTTGACATAACACATAATAAAAGGCTTATAAAAGAATGTTCTGTGCAATTTCCTGGGGCGCCTACCTATCTCGGGTGCTATAGACTCGATCCCCTCGACTAATATACCTACGGATAGGTTGTAAAACGGAGTTTCCTTTGGATAGAGGTTTGTGTAGAATAGAATGCGCCGCCTGGTTGCGAAATGTGGAACTAACAGATTTCGCAAAAGGATAAAGTGTTTTAAAGGAACATTAAACGAAACCCTCTGTGCTATCTGTGACCACACTTACCCACTTGTTCATATTTTGCAGACGCTAACTGTAGCATCACCAAAAACAAACAAGGAATCATCTCATTTCTTTACAGGTAATTAAAAGAAAGGAATTGTTAATGGATCAAAGTTGAATGATTTTTGTGATGCTGTGAAAAACTTTCAATATTTCGCCCGCTAAATGTATCCCCCCCCCCCCCCACACACACATATACATAGACAGGATAATCTGTTCATGTTGCTTGTAAATAAAAGCACGGGTCTCGTAGAATATTTTGCGGCGCTACACAGTTTCAATATTTAGCGCGGAAAAAAAAATCGAATTACTCTTTACTTAGTATTATTATTTTTTCTTTCCCCCTCCCCTACTAAAAGAAGCAATGAGGAATTGTAATATATACACGCTTTCTCAAAATAATATAATGTATATAAAGAAACTTTACTTATTAACACCAGACGTGTCATCCAGTTAATTTACTCTTGCTCATCGTATTGCTTTTATCGCAATCAATATAAAAACAAATTATTTTAGCTAAAAATATATTTCTCTTAATTTTTCTTCTTTGTTTGTATTACTAAAAGGTATAAAAAAAAATATATATATATGCACCTTTCATTTCGTAATTTGTGAATAAATGAATGGTGAGTGACATAGTAAGTTTGAATTTAGTTTAACAAGCGTGACTTTTAAAATAGGAAAAACTGCTATTTGCAATGAAGCTTGCTTGTGCTATATATTATTTCATCATTACTTTTTTAAACTTCCGCGCTTTTCCTACTAGAAGAAAAGAAAAGAAAACCACATTACTCCTATTTAGAACTACTCATTTATTCTATTTTAGAAATTTTTCTTAAGGTGGGAGAAAACAGCACTATGATTCAGTATCTGTCTTTCTCTGTATCTGCCTTATTTTATCATTGTCTTTAATGATCGTCTACATTTCTTACTAAAATAACGCAACAATTTATTTTTATCATTTCTTTTCTTTCCAATAATTGTTTCTTTCGTTCTTTTACAAGTACCATAATTCAATCTCAAACTCGTGTTTTACCATACCTTATGCCATCATAATTTTTATCGAATTTTTTTTTTATGTCGTTGTTAAAAATAACGTTAGCGTTAGGCATGGTTAATTTATTGTTCGATAATGATCGTCATTTTCATTACTCAGTGCGATTCATTCCGGTTTCTGATACCATCTGACTAAATGCTAGGCTCCGAGTACAGCGTACCTCTACATCATTACTTGTCACTGTCGGTGCATATTTCTCACGTAATTAGGGATTCCAGCGGGACTGGCAATTTTCCAAACCCTATGTTAGTGGCAAGAGATAATAAAAAGAAGTCTTTATTTTTGCATAAAACGTAACTGTCATTGAACGTTTTAATGAGGTTGCTACTGAAAATAATTTTATTTTGTATTGTAGCATTTTTATTTGTTGTGAATAGCATTCTACATTCTGTTTTGATCTGATTTTTTTCTTCTTCCAAAATTATGTTAGTTAACAAACAGTTATGACTACGCTTAAAAACTAATGAAAGAAGGGCAATTATTAAAATAGTATTAATAGCAACGAGGAGGAACCCATCAAATTTCGACGAGATGAAATGTTTAAAAAATAACTGTTGACATTGAATTTTTAATGAACCTACAAAAATAATTATAATAAAAAACCCCATCTTACATTGGTTAGTCTAACTCTTAAAACAAATATAATTTTTAAACTAAAGTTACCAAAATAGTATTCCCATAAACTTCAACTGCTCAAGTTATTAAAATTAAACTATATTAGTATACGTAATGGAGGAAAGTATTTACGATCAAGATTTCAATTGGGATTCTTATGCCTAGTATTACGGAATGACAATTGAATTTGGTAAATTACAATAGTTCTTCTTGAACCAAAAAATAAACTAAATACTTATTAAAGCTTTTAATCTCTTTGTGGCAAACTTCTGGGTATAGGAGTACTTATCCTTTAAATTGCATAATTTTCTATAGATTTAATTCGCACTTTTGCATTATTTCGCCAAAGGCTCTTTATAAAAATTACAGCTGAACTTGATTATTTCAACCACGGCTTTTGCATCTCAGGTAAATATATCCAAGCGTTACCTACTTGTAAATGTCGAAAGAGATTATAGGTTTATTATTATTACTCGTTTTTACCAATATTTACTTGTTGCGGCATAATCTGTTTTGTCTCTTTGAGAGTCACTATAGTTAAGCTGTACAGTAATCCCTTAACATTCGCGAGGGTTAGGTTCCTGGAAAACTCTGCGAATGTTGAGACTATCTTCCCGAGCATAAAAAGGGGGTTAGGTTTTAAAATTTAGTTATAATGGAAAAAGTAATTGAAATGCAAAAATATCTTTAATTAAGCATTAAAAAATACATGCTGTAAATTAATTTGAATAATTATTAAATATACTGTGCAAAGTTTAGTTATTACTTGATGGCTGAAAAAAATTACTGATATACAATTGTTTGGAAGAACAGATCTTTTTGTTTATGAATTTCCATATAAGGAAAAGTTGCGGTTTCGATATTACCTTTAAATTTGAGACTGCTCATCAGTTTAGGATCGCACTCTATTGCTTTCTCAACAAATAGTTCTTGAAGTTTTAAAATTTCCCATACAATTTTTGCAGAAATTTTTTTCAATCGAAATAAAAAAATTTTAATTTTAGAAAATTTAGGATTTTTTTAGTTTTAACATTATTTTATATTTCGGGTTTCTCGGAATCACTGCTCTATATTTTGCCTCAAGACAAGGGCTGAAGCTACTGTATAATACAATGCAGCTGTCTATATAATACTATGAAGCTACTAATACAAAGCAATGTCCAGTGTCAAATAGTTTTATGGAATTGGTAAAACAAAGCGAGCTTACTTTGTAAAAAAATATTCCTTATGAAACAAAATTCGCGAATAACCAAATTAAGTATTCGCGAATGTTGAAATGTTCATTTGTTATTTCGCGAATGTTAAGGGATTACTGTATTTAATCTTCGTATTATCATTTTTACTATATTGTTATTTGCGTTATTGAGAAACTTTTTGGGGAAGAAATTAAAAGTTACGTTTACTCTGTGGTTCAACTTGCCCAATAATAATGAATTGTGTATCGTAATATCTGGCTTCTAATCCGTTCATTAAATAAACATGTTTAGACACAAATTTTATTTTATTAATTTAAGCCTACTATGCATTGTGTTCAAGTAAGTTATATTTTATTAAATGAAATTTCTTGGTTTAAACATGTTTGTTTGATCCGCGGATTTTAGGCCGGAAATTACACTAATATTTTCTGCAGTCCTACCAATGATATTTGCCCCCCCCCCCCCCTCTTTTAATTCCACCGAATTTGGTATCAAATGTAAAATTATAGCAGTTTTATGTAAACTGCATATGTCAAAATATTTGTAAATTGTCAAAAGCAACAACAGACGGAAAAAATTGACTAGAATTTTAGAATTCCTCATTAGCGATTTTATGTTGACTCCTGCTTTACGTGAAAGCTGTTATTTATCCAGTGTCAGCATGTGAAACTTTTAATGTGTGTGTGTATTAGGCCTGGGCCTTAAATCGATTTAAAGCTTACATCGGAAATCCGATTTAACCATTGGTCTTAAATCGATTTAAGCTAAAATCGGAAATCGCGATTTAGCTAATGTCAAATCGCGATTTAGCCAATGTCTTAAATCGCGATTTAGCCATTGTCTTAAATCGCGATTTAGCCATTGGCTTTAAATCGATTTAAAATAAAATACTGATTCAGAGCTAACATCGGAAAACCGATTTATCTACTTTGATGTATCTACCACTTACATGTCAAGCTGGTGTTAAATCGATTTAGGAGGATCCGATTTAAGCAAACATCGCAAGCCTCAATGCTTTCCGATTTAAGACAAACAAGGCAAGCTGGTGTTAAATCGATTTAGGACGATCCGATTTAAGCAAACATCGCAAGCCTCCATGCTTTCCGATTTAAGAAAAAGACGATTTAATGAAGACAAGGCAAGCTGGTGTTAAATCGATTTAGCTGGATCCAATTTAAGAAAAAAGCGATTTAAGAAAACGATGATTTAAGTAAGAATTGATATTTATTTATTTATTTTGTAAACAAGATTCAGAGTTTACGAGATTGGAATGTGTATTTTTCAGAAATTAAGAACTTATATAGTGGAAAGTTGAAAGGAAAAAGTAATGTTTAAATCTTAAAATCCAAATTCATCGAATTTCAATTTATATGCTAATGCAATCTTTTGATGATAAATTAAGTTTTCATATATTTGAGTAATATTGCAATATGTATTTTTTATTTTCCAATATTCTGTAATTAATTAAAATGTTTTAAAGTAGAATCCTGCATTGTTTCAAAAGATTGTTTTCCTGAAATTCATTCAGCATTTATATGATTAAAAATAATAATAATAAAGTTTTATATTTAAAATCCAAACTCATCGACTTGCAGTTTATACTTTTAAGCATTCTTATGATGAAAAATTCATTTTTTTACATGTTTTAGTAATATTTTAACATTTATTTTTTATTTTCTATTATTTTGTAATTAATGAAATTATTTTAAAGGTATAGTCATGCATTGTTTTGTGTATCACTATTTGGCCGTGATCCACATGAAATATTTTTCTTTTACTAATAATATTTTTTTCCTGAAATTAAGTATTTATGGTTGGAAAAAAAAAGAATAAAGTTTCATATTTAAAATCCAAATTCATCGAATTTCAGTTTTTATTTTTATGCATTCTTTTAATGAAACATTCATTTTTCACATGTTTGGGTAATATTTTAATACATATTCTTTATTTTTTATTATTCTGTAATTAATTAAAATATTTTAAAATAGTCATGCATCAGATTTGACATCAGATTTCAATGCCAGTCACATGGATTGAGTATCTTGCTGAAATTGATTCACTATTTATATCCAAATTCATCCATTTTTAGTTTATATTTTTATGCATTATTTTCATGAAAAATTAATTTTCATGTGTTTAGGTATTATGGGAATATTTTAGTTTTAATTTATTATTATTTTGTAATTAATTAAAAATACTTTAATAAAGTTCTGTAATGAGTCAAGTAACTTTATTTTTACAGCAGAATGAGGCAGGGCTGGAGAGGAGGCATTCATTAGATTTTTCTGCAGATCTGCGATTTTTTGCTTTTTTGACATTTTGTTATCATTAAAAAGAGATATATTTTAAGATTATATTTTATTACTAATCTTAAAGGATGGCAACAACCACGAAAAAAATCAGCAATTTCAGTGATGTGCTCCAAGGGTCACACTTTCAATCCTTCTCCATCCGCTATATAAATGTCAGCATTTATGTTAAACAAATCTTATTTTAATCTAAAAGTTAAAAAGATATAAAATTGCACCTTATTTCTCATATCTCCCCCCCCCCCCATTTTTTTTTTACTAATTTTCTCATCATGGTAAATGAATTGTTAAATTCATCATTGAAGTCTTTTAATATGCTTCTGTTTTACCCCAGTAACTTTTTAAATCTGTGTCTGTAAAAAAAAAAAAAAAAAAAAAAAAGGTGTATGTAGGCTGTTATCAATGAAGTGCTATTTGAGTGGGCTAGGGGAAGCAGCCCCCCCCCCCCCCCTTAAGGAATTTAGATTGTAGCATGCATAACAAGTCAGACAACAACAACAAAAAAAAAATAATTTTCTTTTATATTACTTCTTATAGAATGAGTTTATAAAATGTATTACAATAGGTCACTAATTTTTAAAATGGAAAAAAAAAAAACTAGTATTTTGGGACATTCGAAGCTTTTTTATGTGTAAAATATACCTCTTTTCAAAATTATTTGACAAATTGAAAGATAAGTATACTAAATAATACAGGAGGGGGGGGGGGGCACATAAAGATCGTATTTTGTTACTAAAAATTAAAAAATAGGCTTCCATATTCTAAAATGTAAAATCGGTGTTAAATCGCGATTTAGCACTAAATCGCGATGTTGGATGGATGATAAATCGATTTAAGAAATTTCTACTTCGCCCAGTCCTAGTGTGTATATATATATATATATATATATAATTAAATTTGAAATCACAAATATATGAAGAAATTGATAAAGTTCTAAAGATGATTTATATATATATATATATATTTTTTTTTTCTGTTAAATATCTTAAAGATATGATTTCTTGTTTCTTTGCTTCCTTTTTAAAAAAATAATTAATCGTACCTTTTATTTCTATTTTAAAAGAACAGACGAAAACGGTACAAGATGTCGATCCAAGAAAATTTTGGAGCCCCTTCACAAAAGTCTATTTAACAAAACAGGCCCCTTTACAAAATTCCATTTCATAAAACAGGCCCCTTCACAAAATTCTTCTTAATAAAATAGGCCCTTCACAAAATTCTGTTCCATAAAAAATTACCTTTCATTAGTTATTTTTATTGTTAGATTTTGACATGTGTAATTAACAAAACAAGTTCTCTAGAAAAGAAAACTTTACCAGAAGGACTTAAATAAGTTACAGTTAATGAATGCTTAATTCGAATTTGAGTAATTGGATTTCATCTTTTGTTACAAAATATTATCTTTCACAAAAATGTAATAAATTTCACAAAAATAACTTTACTTTTCACAAAATGGGCCCCAAGGAAAAGAAAACCTGCATCGATCCCTGGTTACTATAATAATTGTCTTGCGGGTATAAAAATTCAAATAACAAATTTCATTCATTTAATAGATTTTTTTTTTTTTCTTTTGACTAAGTGCGAAAAATGACTTGAACTAAGGATACTGAGCAAACGTTAAAATATTTTGTGCCTCGAATTTATTGCAAGTTAATGTAATTATTGCTCCTGTTCAATATATATATATATATTCATTAATATACCGAAATCTACTACTGGAGGTAATTTTATGACTTACTGCTATAGACTTTGGGCGCGGTTTGCCAGGAATTACAAGAACTAAATTCTTCGACTTTTCGTGTGACATAATATTTTCATTCGCTGTTTTATTTTCTAGTTGTTCTGATTCATGGTAACCATGGCACCCTATGTAGTCATATCGATGTTTAGCTACTTACGCAATACCTGTCTTTCTCTAATAGAGCATTCCTCAGTGGTTGCTGTGAGTGAATTGCTCTCTACCAGTAAATTTCACAGTTTTTTTCGAACTTTAAATTAGTGTTTTGCAATTTCCAAAATGAATCATAGCATTAAACTTATGGGAATGATTCTGAAGAAAGTTAATGTTGGGCAAGGTAAGACAAAAACACCTTTGTTTCTGATTAATATGAACTAATCTGTCCGAAACTGTAGATTATTTCATGCTTTTAAATTATTCAGTTTTTGTCCGGAAAAATACGCTTTTTGTTTGACATCTAGGTTAGGGATTGATCGAAGCAGAAATTATGCCGAATACCGAAGCTTCGGTCGAAGTGTATTCCGAATATTCTGTATTCGGCGACCGAATACTTAAAAAAATGTAATGCACATTTTTGAATATATTAGCTTTTTTAATAAACTAAGTTAAAATTAAATTCTCAATAATTTAATTCAGTTCTCATAAATTCATTAAACAATCACTTAGTTTTTATTATTTTATCACTAATCAATACTGAAAATAACCTCTGAAAGTATTAAATTCTACAGGCTATTATTAAAAATAAGGATTGTCAGAAAAACAAAAGTTCATTCAAATAAAAAGAAACAATGTTGTCATTAAGCTGATTTACTGATTGTCTAATACTAATTATAAACATATTGAATAGCTATGTTTTCAAATACAAAAGTTATCATATCAATTTGTACATTTAACACTTTTCTGTCAAATTATTGATAGATATTTATATTTTGATTAGTATTTTACATTGTGGTGATGAAGGTAACAAACCTGAGCTCTTTTAATTTAATGGTTATAAAAGCTATAGGAAGGGCATAGATCTGTATTTGATGTGCGTATTTTCTGTAATATACACCTTAGATATACAGAGATGAACTCTGATATACTTACTTGATGTGTATAAGTATATTAAAGAAAATACACATTAAATAAATTTAAAAGAAACTAATGTAGAAGGTAGAAGTAATTAAAATTAAATGATAAGGGAAAGGTTTTTTTCCCCTCTATTGTAGACAGTTGTTTTGATTTCACCCCTATGTCGACTATTTTAGGAAGGAAAAAGTTTTCTTTAATTAAAAATGGCCTTTGACTTGTTTTTTGTAGTGCAGCTGAATTCTTAACTCATGCACATAATATTGAAACTCATCGTTTGGCCAATTCTACTTCTAAGTAAAAGGGAATTCTTCTACTTCTAAGAAAATATTTATCTGCAATTATTCGGCCGAAGCCGAATATTCGGTTTACATGCCGAATCACCGAATACCGAATAGACTTCGGTATTCGGTCAATCCCTAATCTAGGAATTGTCCTCAATTTTTTTTTCTTTGTATATAGTGTATGACATTAGAGATTTATTGTGTCATATTCATATTGTTTAATATTTTGTCAGAATTCTGCTTTAGATATGTATTTTTTACGGCATGACTAAATTATTCAGTTTTTGTCCAAAGAAATCCATTGTGTGTTTGACATACAAGCTTTGGCATCTAATTTCCTTGTTTGCATGTTGCACTTATATTATTGATTTATTGTGTCTCAATCTAGTTATCAAGCACATTTTGTTAGAACTTATCTTTAGATGTATGTGTATTTCTGTTGGCATAGCTAAATTATTCAGTTTTTCTCCAAAAGAAATGCATTTTCTGTTTGACATCTAAACTTTCTTGTGTTTTGTTTGACATTTGGGCTTTGTTGTTTCTTCTTGTTTCTGTGTTGCACTCTATTGATGTATTGTGTTTTAATTTAACTAACTAATTTACATTTGCTAGAACTTACCTTTATACATGTAGCTGTAATGACGTTTGTGGGATTTAATATTTTTCCATTTTTAAAATAAATCATAATATCAAATTTATGGAAATGATTCTAAAGAAAGTTAATATTATCCAAGTTAACCTTTAACTGATGTTATCGGTTTCTCAGACGGCGTCTTTTCTCAATTTTTATAGATTAAATTGTAATTTTCAGTTTAACTACAAACGCTACTGAAATCTTGTTTCGTTTGGAACTTAAGTATAAGTACTATCACCAGAGACTTTTGAATAGGTGAATTTTAATTTTAACAGTCCTGTACAAAAGGTTTAGTACAAAAACACCATCCTATGAGTTAATCGTGCCTTTTATTCATCTTCGGATGGAGCGGTCTCACAATCACAGACCGCTTCACAGTAGTTATGTGACAATTTCTGTCACATCAGTTAAAAGTTAAATCTAAATAGTTCTGTTTCTTATTAATACGAACTGATTGATCTGTACGTAGCTTAAGCGATTTTATTCTTTCAAGTCATTCATTTGTTCTTCAAACAAGTTTTCTTTTCTGTTTGCCATCTAGACTTTGCCATCTAATTTTCCTGCTTGTGTGTTGGCAAATGACATTATTGATTTATTGTGTCTTAATTTAGTTGTCTAATACATTTCTTAGATTTTGTGTTTAAATGTGTGTTTGTGACGGCATAACTAAAATATTCAGTTTTTGTCCAAAGAAATGCATTTTCTGTATGACATCTAATTTCCTTATTTGTATGTTGCAGCATGACATGCCGTTATTGATTTGTTCTGTCCTAATCTACCTGCCTAATACATTTGTTAGAACTTATTTTCAGATGCCTATTTTTGTGATGTAACATAACTAAAGAAAAGCTTGGAATTATTAACAAAATTCAGTTACTATTAAAAACTACTCCGATCATAGTGCCCTTTTTTTTTGGGGGGGGGGGGGACATGATTTTATTCATTTGATTTTTAGATAAATTTAATTTTAGAGGAATGCAAATTCATTAACCTCTTGCGCTCTGTGACGTAGGGGAGACCGTGGGAATGGCGCCACTCGGGGTTATGACGCCACACCGTCTAGTTTAAAAACTAACGGCAGTTTGAGATAGTGATTGCGCCTGCACAATATAGCGGCCAACAATAGAAACAGTATCTAGAGTGAGAATGGTTTTGTTGTACGTCGTTCGCTTGTTATAGTGAAAAATTTAGTTTTCATCTAGTTGCTTCTTATTTTGGAGCTGCAAATGAGTAGAGGTAAACACCTTTTATTGAAACATTAGGTACTTAAGATAATATTACCCGTAATCTACATGCATTTGCCGACATTTTGATGCAATTTGTTGAACAAGTTTGGTTGTTCTTTCGGCTTTGCTGAGGGTTTTCCACTATATTGTCCTCTCGGGGTAATGACGCTACCATGGCAAAGGGTGACTTTTCCAATTTGAGTTAAATAGCTTAAGGAACAATGTAATTATTCATTATTTTGATAAATTATTGCTTTCTAAACATTTTTAGTAGGTTATGTGTTTCCTAGTATCCATTTTATGTATTTACTAGGTCATTAAAGATTGGCGTCATTACCCCGATACAGTGGCGGAATTACCCCAGCGTCCTGGGTAATCCTGCCACTGTACAGAGGTTGAAAGAAATTTTTTTATGTGTGCTTACTTTACAGTTATGGTTACGGTTAAATTTATACAGATACTAAAGATAATGATTCAGCTTTAGAATTTTTACTATTAAAAAATAAACATTTTTTTGAGATGAAAAAAATTAAATTCTCTTAAGGTGTCGCCATTCCCCCGGTCTCCCCTACGGCAGTGTACTTCATGCTATTCTGGTTATTTCCGACAATGACGTACGCGGTGTGCCATGATATCTGGCTGATTTTTTAATTAGATAATATCCGAATTCTCACCAGAAAGTTTTAACTCTTATTTATGCTTTACAAGATGATTGATTTTACACAAATAAAATAAAATTACCAATTAAATTTTTGTGGTGTGAATTCAAAATTTCTAAATAATAATAATAATAAATCTGCCAGATGCGGCAACACTGATGGCTAGACTGGTGACATACATCGACTAATGGCGTAAGTATTCTCTGTTTGACATATAGATTTTATCATCCAATTTTAATGTTTGTGGGTTGGAGTATGACATTACTGATTTGTTGTGTCTTAATTTACCTGTTTAAGACATTTGTTAAAACTTGTCTTTAGATCTTTATTTTTGTGATATAGCCTAGTTATAGAAAAGATTGAAATGATTATGCCATTCGTTTTTTAAGATAGTTTGATTTTAGATTAATTTAAATTTAGAAAAATGCAAGCTCATTTTTAAAAAAATCATTTTATGTTTGACATTTAGGCTATGCCGGCTATTTTCTTCCTTGTATAATATACGCGTAATATGACGTTCTTAATTAGTCGTGTCTTAACCTAGCACTGATGAACTAAAATGTGTTTTTTAGAAAGTGTCTTAACCCCTTAAGGATCGCTTAATATTTGGAAAAAAATACATAAAAAAGTACCTATTTTTTATTACAGAAATTGAATAATTATAAGGCTTCTAAATAAAATATGCAATTAGTTTTTTTTTTTAAGGAGGAAAAAGTAAGATGTTATAGAACAAATTTACATTTGTAGAAAAGCCATCCTGCCAGAATTCTGTGTCTTAATGTTTGTTTTACACCATACAAAGTAATGCGAATAAGACCTTTATTTTCCACATCTTAGATCTTTATTTATCATCATAACACAAATTTTTACAAAAAATATTTGAAATAATATATATACATTAAATTTTGATTATTAATTTTTTTTTTTTGAGTGTGATATATTTCGAAACATACAATACAAAGTCCAGCGTCACAATCAGCGCCAAAAACCAAATCCAAACGGTAATATTCAAAGACTTCACACGGAAACGCCAGTTAAATTTTTCTGGTTTCAGAAGTTTTCTCCTGCAATTAAATCTCCAGCCCGGAAACATGACGGGCACGAGAAATAACGAACGACACCTCAGCTCGTGATATTGACGGAAGTGAGAATTAAGGTGTTAAGATGTATATGCAAGATGATATAATTAAAGAAAGATATTGAGAAACATATATTCCCCTTCTCTCAAAGTAGGTCAAAAATTAGCGATTGCGGGGGAAAATAAATAAATAATGTATCAGAAATATTTACAAGGAATTATCAGTATCATAATTATTAGCATTATACTAATAATAATTAGAAATGTTATCCAGTGGTAGAATTGATTAAAAAAAAAGTCACTGGTCCCAAGGACAAGTAAGCATGAGAGTTTACTGGCCGCAGTCATCATCACTGGTCCGCTACATAAAATTCTATTAAGTACATTTAACCCTTTGAGTGACCCCCCCCTAGAATATAAACCAAACTTCCTTTGCAGTTACCGAGTTACCCAAAATTTTCAGCATAAAATGTAAAATTATAATTTGCTAAAAATTAAATAAAGAACAAGCATAAAATAATTATTTATTAAATATTTTATTTCCGATTATTTATTCCAACTGACTGTAAGGTTAAATGCAATTATTATTATTTTTAATAAAATAAAATTGTGTGGTTTGTGTTTGGTTGCAGTTTTCTCAGGGACGGGAACATGTACGTAAAATTTTCAAATTAGTCGTCCGATTGAATTTTTGGTGGTCTCGGATCAGCGGACCACCAAGGATTTCGAACGCTGTAAAATCTAACACTTTACTAAATGTGCTATATTACTAGTATCTTATCTAATACTTTGTAAATTATAAATATTTTGGAAATATGCGCATTTTAGAGATTAAATTTTAATTTTAATTTTAGAAGTTTTAATCCAAATATTTATAAGCATTGACATTTCATTAAAACTGAAATATTATGTCAACATACTGTGCTAACTTTTGGTAAATATTTGAAATATCGGCTATTCACATCAGTAATATTAAGGGGATGGGGACAGAGGCAAAGGCGAAATATTGTGTTAAATTGACTCACTGTTGCACTGAGCTGGCTTTTTTTTTTTTTTTTTTTTTTTTTAAACTGATAAATATTTGTTTATCTATATTTATACTATGCACTCGATATAGCGAGACTATATTCGTTTTTACAGTCATTTCAAATAAAGGGGACGTAGCATCTATAAAAAGTAAAAATATAGAAATTATTTTATCTTGTTGTTGACCTATTTCTCAGAAAGCCCCCAATGAGACTAAAAATTTTTATTTTTATTTTTTACCTTTACATGGAAACAAAAATTTATTACAGTAAACTCTGTCTAAGGCGGAATCGATCGGGACCGATGAAATTTTCCGCCGTAAGCAATATTCCGCCTTATACAAAATACCCCCCCCCCCCCCCAAAAAAAAGCACTAGTTTTTTGTTCTTTTGTAACCTTTAATACCGTTCTTTAAAATTAAATTTTTAATGAAATTAAACTTTTTATTAAATTTATAGTCTTTAATAGTATTTAAAACATTATTCGAACACTGAAATAAATAGTATTGATTAGAAATTGCTTCAGTTCTGGAATTTAATGAAAAATATTAACTTTAACAAATACAATCATATGTACCTCATCTTTAACATAGTGTCTGACGAGACGGAAAATATTGTATCGATGCTTGTTTTTACTTCCAGTTTAACAAGCATTCTTCAGTAACACATTATGAGTCACATTGTGTTACTCATTTTTATGGTTAAAAATTACCATATTTAACCATAAAGTTAAATATGGTTCTTTTGAATTAACTTTATTAATCTATTACCAAATTTAATTAAAATTTTCGAGACAATTTGATGTATATACATATCAGTTTTAAAGGTTCATGAATCAAATGCATTTCATATTTAAAATATCATTTTTTTCCAACTAATGCAAAATTTTCAGTTCGATGGGACCTTGAAAACCTTTCCGTTTCCGCGTTAGGCAGATTCCGGCTTAAACAGCATGGATTAATGTCATTTGCTTTGAGTTCGCCGGGACTTTGAAAAATTTCTGCGTTAGACAGATACACAGAGTCCGCCTTAGACAAAATTTACTGTATCTCTAAATTTCTTTTCTGCTCCTAGCGCCTTTGAATGAGGCCCAGCCTTGCCTGCTGCGGACCTTCACTTTTTTTCTTTTTTTTTCTGCCATGGATCCAACGTATACTCAAATGTGCAGGTTGAGCCATTTTTTATCGAGCTTTTAAAGGGTGCTGTATTTACTTACCTACCTCCTTGCCTAACACCTTTGTAGCTGTTTTCCAAACCTGTATACAGTATCAATATAGGTATTTTGTTGCTTTATATCTGGCAATAGCATTTGACTGCAGCTGTGTACGAATTCAGACACATTTATTCAAAGCTCAAACACTTCTTTTTTTTCTCTCTCTTTCCTATCGATATTTACCAAAATGATATATGTGCATGTCTGGGTTTCCTACCCCCCCCCCCCCTCGCAGTCTATTTTTGTAATTTTTACTAATAAATTATTAACTGTTTATGCATTATCTTCACACTAAACAAGAAAATGATGACTAATTTTAATACAAATTTTAATGCGTCTAATATGCAGTTCCACGAAAACAGTCGTCGGCTAAGTGGTTATGAAATATGCTCCAATTTTTAAAACTTGCTGTATAATTATAGAGTAATGGATATCATAGGTTAATACGTTTTATATGCTGAACAATCATATGTAGTTAAAGACCCCTCCCCCCCCCCTCTTTTTTTAGATAAAAAGTCCCCTGTATTTTAACCTTTAACTGATGTCACAGAAATTGTCACATAACTAGTGTGAAGCGGTCTGTGAGACTGCGCAACGAAAGACGAATAAGAGGCACGATTAACTCATAGGATGGTGCTTTTGCACTAAACTTTTTGCACAGGACTGTTATAATTAAAATTCACCTATTCAAAAGTCTCTGGTGATGGTACTAAAGTTCCAAACGGAACAAAATTTCGGTAGTGTTTGTAGTTAAACTGAAAATTGCAAGTTAAACAATAAAAATTGAAAAAAAAAAAAAGCTGCGGTCTGAGAAATCGGTAATATCAATTAAACGTTAATGTTATATTTTTTTCTTTTTTCCCGTAAACCGTTATTTGAAATTTGAAGATTTACTCTAATTGTACTTACATTAGTTAGTGCAAAATAATTTCCAGGAACACAGAGATAGATCCACACAGATTTAGGTACTAGATTTTATGCACATTTACAGATTTAATTGAGTAATAGTTAAAATAATTTTTGGGAAAAAAATAAATAAATAAAGCCCCTTTAAACGAGCAACTTTGGTTTAATTATACCACTATGTATCAGTAATTTTGTGTTACGGTTTAATTTCGAGGTTGCTGCACCTATATATGTCACTGAAAAGATTGAGTAATAGTTAAAATAATTTTTGGGAAAAAAAATAAATAAATAAAGCCCCTTTAAACGAGCAACTTTGGTTTAATTATGCCACTATGTATCAGTAATTTTGTGTTACGGTTTAATTTCGAGGTTGCTGCACCTATATATGTCACTGAAAAGTTTTTATTGTCTAATACCGCAATTATCGTTAAATCCAAGCATAGTTTTGTATAATATATTGTAATAATTGTATTCACAAAATTTCGAATAAAAATTATCGGTATTTAAAAAATTAGTAGGAATTTTAACATAATTTTTAATGGAATTTTGATGAAATGTGTTTTAACGATGACAATTTTCTTTTTCAAAATTTATCTATGATTCCATGTTGAAATACAGTTCCTTTTTGAAATTCCATTAGAATACTTGAATTTTTTTCGAATGTCAGTGGGCGCCATTTTCGTTTAAAGACAAGATCTCCTGTTTGGCCAAAACTTGAGGTGATGGAGTATAATTATGGCATTCATTTGAGACGTCCATTGTAACGGAAGTTGACTGAATAAACTTTTAACCCAAGTGTAATCGTGTGTGATATCCATTTGTTCTCATTATTTTTCTTATTACTCATTATTCTCATGATTAGAATATTTCGTGTTTGTCATTCCTCTACCTTTCTGGTTCTTGTTGACTCAGGAAAGTCGCCCGTTTCCTATAATTACAGGAAAGGCTATCTAACAGAAGATAAGACTTGCGTTTTGATTTTGAATAGCTGGGAATCTTTGATAGTTATCTTTTTTTCCGTTCGAATTGGGGCGGAAATGTCTTTGAAAATAAGGATGATGGTACAATTGATTGCCGGAAAAAATACAAGGCAGTGAGTAAATAGCGTCCTGTAATTTACTATAATTGAACATTGGGAGGCTATTAAAAGAAGAATAAAATAGTCGGATTTTAAGATTGTGCAAACTAAATGAACTGTTTGTATTTGATGAATCACGCTCAATTTACATTTCATTTATTCAAATGTAAAATGACCGTCAAGCTTGATTTCTTTAATTGACTAGGTAAATCTTTTGAGGGGACTTGATACACTTTGAATTATTTTTTGAGTATTTTATAATATCTTTTTTGACATATTATTAAATGGTTCTATAAAGAAAATGATTTAATCAAAATAAATAAACAAATAATAAATTGCAATTATTTTAGTAAAATTAAAAATAAAGAAAATAGTAAAATTTTTAAACCACAATTCTCCTACATTTTTTAACTCTTTGTAGTTTTTTTTTTTTTTTTTTTTTTGCTTTGCTTTGCTTTTCTTACAAGTATGCTCTGTAACTCTAAGAATCAGATTTGCAAAAAATCAGATTTGCACAGTAACAATGACTGTTTAACATTTTTATTAATATATATATATATATATATATATATATATATATATATATATATATATATATATATATATATATAAACTATTTGTGTTGCAGAAAATCCCATTTTTTCACCTTTGGCGATGAGGTGTTCAGAATTCTTGATTATTGCACTAGTAATTTTTTCTAATAAATTTTGCCTTATTTAATCAGAGTATTTCCGCGATTAAATTGGGCAAAAATTTCTGTTTTGAAAACAGATGATAAAAGATTAAAAAATCCGTGAAGTTCGTCGCGAAGATGTTAACTTTATGAAATGCACTTTAATCCCACCTCCACCTCACATACACAAAAAAGCAGGTCAATTGAAAATATATTGCGTCAGTGGGCTGATATATTGAGGGGAAAAAATACAATGAAAAATGAATTCAAAGATTGCAACTGAATCATTTTATGGGAAATTGATGCAGTAAAAAGCATTTTTCGCTTATTTTTAATTATCGGATCTCTACGACTGCTGATGATTTAATTCATTTTAAGCAAAAAATTTTAAAAAAATTGATACTTTCATCCCCCCTCCGCCCCCCCCCCAAAAAAAAAGGGGGGGGGCGTAACAGAATCCATTTTACAAAGAAAATATTAAAAGATTTTGAGTTTGTATCTGGAAAGTCAACTTTCTGAATTCATTACACAATCGGAGTAGTGTAATAGTTTAAAGAGTTATTGTAATATTGTGTTTAATAAAATTAATTCTATAATTGCATTTTTAATTTATGATAAAGTTAGATTTTATTTTTCAAAAAGAAACGAAGGATCTCATGCAATTCAGTTGCCTAGTTTTATTAAGAATCTATTTCTATTGTTACCCTGAAGGGATTTCTTCCTTTTAATAATTCTTAAAATTAAAATGACTGTTGGAGATTTCAGTGAACATAAATTTGGAAGGAAAATAATAATATTTCCCCCTTCCCTCACACTCCTCAACCCTGAAAAAAAAAAAATTAAAAACACAAAAGAAAATTAATACACGCTGTGTTGTGATTGTGTATTTCATGGATATAATTATATTTTGCGTCTCATCTAAGCTATATTTTACTGAAAAAAGTCCTTTGAGTTTCCCCTTGATTTAGAGTAAACATGCCGAAGTCCGTAACTACAGAACCACCCCCTGGCGACGAAAAGCAGTGACATGTTACTTTCGCATGTGCGTGACTCTTTCATCTGGCAACAAATGACCGACTCACGATTTGATCACGTTCTTTTTATCTATTTTTTATTTCCCGTTCCCTGCCTCTAGAAATGAAACTTCTTTCTGAACTGTCATTTCCTTTCTTTCCCAGACATATATATGTATTATTATTTTTGTTATTTTGTTTTCCCTGACGATTGTTGCTTTAGGTTGATGGCTGCATATCTTATTGCATTACATTAGTGAAAATATTTTCGAAGAAATCTCATGGAATTTTAAGTTGAATTCATATATATGATGCTCAAGGGAATTTTAAAACAATTTTAGTTTGTTCTATGTGTATTTTACATTTATTGTTCAAATATTTCGAATGGATTTTGGACTCCTTTTTTTTTTTTTTTTTTTTTTCAATTTTTAGTTCTGCATTCATTTCAAATAATTGAACCGTTTCACATTCAATTCTAAGTTCGATTGATATATGAATGGCGCCAAAGGGAATTTTTAACCAATTTTAGGCTTGTTTTGTGCATTGAACATTTATTGTTCGAGCATCTTGAATATGTTTTATTTTCTTCTATTTTATAATTAATAAAATAATTTTATCTTAGTTATTTAGAAGCATGTAAAAAATAAGGCCATTTTTGAAGTATTAGTTCATTTTAAAATTTCTAAAATGGTAAGCTCTGATTAATTACTTAAAATCAGTAAAGTTTAAGTGGAAGGGGCTATTTAAATAATTAAAGTGAAATCATGCGTAAGTATAATTTAACGTAAACAAGCAATAAAAAAATAAATATGCCATGAAATTTATTATAAGTGCGTTCGTAATTATATAAATTCGTAGCACCTATAGTCGTCATCTAGTCCGTCCATTTGTCTGTCCGTCCGCATATAATAGCGCAAAAACTACCCAACCGAATGGTTTGAAATTTAATATATATAATCGTCGCAGAATTTTGTAAAGTCATTTCAAATTTTATGAAAATTGAATCAAAACTTAAATATATATTAATAAAAGTTTTCTTCGTTCTATTAAATCCTATCGCACGTAATTAATTCAATGACATACCATATTTAATGATTCTAGGTTACCGTGGTGATTATTCTATTAAATCCTATGATGCGTAATTGATTAAACGATATTTCTAGGTTGCCATGGTGATTACGTCTTATTTAAGATGGAGTTATATTATTTCCGTATTACTGAATTTAATATATATAATCCTAATAAATTTTGTATTCAGGCCATTTTGCATTAGTGTGCAACAGCTATTGCACCAAGATCTGAATATTTATAAAGCTAGTTATGGTACGAACGCACCCCATTTGCCACGTTTGACGTACAATTTCTGACGTGTTTAACCCCTTCGGGACGAGTGTCTTTTTACCAAATTTTTAATCTTTAATCATCGGATTTTTAAAACAAAAATTTTTGTCTAATTGAATCGGGAAAATGCTCCGATTAAATAAGGCAAAATTTACAATAAAAATTTACTGGTGAGAATAATCCCCGATTCTGAGCGCCTTACGCGGCACGAATACCGGTCGCTCGTCCCCAAGGGGTTAATTAGATAAGGAATTCATTTTATTTGAGAAACAGAAAGATTATTTAAAACGGTGCTTTTACAAACTTGAATATGTTTTCTTTTATTTGCTTGTATTTCAATTCTAAGTGCATTTAATTATTCGTTATGTATGATAATGTGCATCGCATTTCGCTTGTGGATATTGAATGAAATGTTTAATAATATGCATAAATAATAAATAACCAACTATAAACTGGTAGGGTGTAGTAGAGTACAGTACAGGACCTATTATCCGGAATCCTCGGGACCGAAGGCTTTCCGGATTTTGGAATTTTCCGGATTTCGGGTCCTCCCGAATTCCGTCAAAAAATCGCGGGAAAAACGCAAATTTCGTCGAAAAAACACAAATTTCTTCAATGGATCGAAAACCTCCCGCAATTTCGACAAAAGATCGCAAAAAATGTGCAAATTTCGTCATAAGATCGCGAAAAAAACTGCAAATTTGTCAAAAGTTCGCGAATAAAACCGAAAATTTCGTCAAAAGATCGCAAATAAAACCGGAAATGTTGTCAAAAGATCGCAAAAAAATCGAAATTTTGTCAAAATCTTGCGAAAAATGCAAATTTCGTCAAAAGATAGCGAAAAAAAATTTCTTCAAAAAATCGCGAAAAACACGCAAATTTAGTCAATGGATCACGGGGAAAAAAACGCAAATTCGTCAAAATCTCGCGAAAAAACCGGAAATTTTGTCAATAGATAGCGAAAAAAATGTCTTCAAACTCTTCAAAGCATCGTAAAAAAACCCTTAATTTCGTCAAAAGATCATGTACAAATAAGAATTTCGTTAAAAGATTCGGAAAAAACTCATAATTAGTGCCGAGGAGCCCCCCCCCCCCTCTTCTGTGAACTTTAAAAAATTTTTTGCTGTGAATTTCAGATTTTTTTTTTTTTTACTCAGAATTACCCCTGATTCAAGTAACACAATTGTCTAGCCATAATATTTTGTAGATAGACCCAAAAAAAAAAAAAAAAAAAAAAATTGAAATCTGCAGAATTTTTGAAAAATTTCAAAAATTGCAAAATTTTAGTAAAAATTTGCAAATTTAGAAAATTTTCTAATTTTTTTCCCGGATTTCGGGTCCTGTACTAGAATGAATATAAAAATGAGGTGTTTTTTATTATTATTATTATTATTTTAGTTTTAATTTTAAAAAAATCTTAGTTGAAAGTCTGATCCCCCCCCCCCCTTCAGATTATTCATATTACAACCCTTCTGAGTAAAATAAATCGATTTTAAAGAATATTAATTATATTTTAATACGATAGCAGTGCTTTCTTTTTAAGCTGTCACTGTATCCATTTTACAGCATGGGTTGGAGTAAAAGTGGTAATGCTTAACATTAGCTCAAAACATTACATAGATTACGTATAACAACTAGAAGTTATTTTATAAGATTCCATTATTATATATTTTGTTTTCACATTTCGCATACTTCATGTATTAAATTTACACTGTACGTGACTGTTTAAGACTGACTCTGACAGAATTTTATTTTTCCGAAAAAATTGCACTTCATCAATATATTTCTGTTAGGTAATGAATAAAAATCACTCATTTCTGTTTTTTCTCAATAACTTATATTTTCAGTTACTTGACCGGTGAATTTGGAAATAGTCGCTCCCCACAAACACACACAATTCATTTCACTACACCCCCACACATAGGGCTTTTAACTAATATTGTGCACTGTATAATTAACCTTTAACTGATATTACCGGTCTCTCAGACCGCGGCTTTTTTCAATTTTTATAGTTTAACTTGCAATTTTCAGTTTAACTACAAACACTACCGAATTGTTGTTCCGTTTGGAACTTTAGTACTATCACCAGAGACTTTTGAATAGGTGAATTTTAATTATAACAGTCCTGTGCAAAAAGTTTAGTACAAAAACACCATCCTATTAGTTAATCGTGCCTTTTATTCATCTTCGGATGAAGCGGTCTCACAGTCACAGACCGCTTCACAGTAGTTATGTGACAATTTATGTCACGTCAGTTAAAGGTTAAATCTAAATAGTTCTGTTTCTTATTAATACGAACTGATCTGTACGTAGCTTAAGCAATTTTATTCTTTCAAATCATTCATTTGTTCTTCAAACAAGTTTTCTTTTCTGTTTGCCATCTAATTTTCCTGCTTGTGTGCTGGCAAATGACATTATTGATTTATTGTGTCTTAATTTAGTTGTCTAATACATTTCTTAGAATTTGTGTTTAAATGTGTGTTTGTGTCTCACAGACCGCTTCACACTAGTTATGTGAAAATTTCTGTGACATCAGTTAAAGGTTAAAGTATAAAAATAAAAATTGCATAGAAAGGGGGAAATTTTATTAAGCATTGGAATAGGAGGTTTACCCCCAAGAAGACTTTTGGGCGGGAAAGTGGCTCAAATGAACGTTTTTGTACTTAAAAATCTTACGCAGTCATACCAATTAGAATGCAGCAGCACTGAAATGGCGATTTCTTTTTCATTTTGATTCGCTTTGACAAAGAACAATCCATTTTAGTATTTTCCCCATAAGATAGCCCCTTGCCCCAAGCAGTTATTAGAAACCAAAAATAGACATTTCTTAAATGCTTGGCGGAATTGCAATTGGTTTAAGTCCACTGTAGATAAATAATTATTCCCGTTGCATAACAAGTTGAAGCGGCCAACTTTTGTGATACGTCACCTGTCATTTATTAAGTTGCCGGAATTCCAGCCCCAAAAATAGAGCGAGGTGGATGTGGGATTCCGGAAGCATTATCGGCCCACGACGGAAAGAACAAGTGGCGAGTCCCCTGTTAAATAAAAAGAAAGCTCCCACCGACGCCATTTGCTCCACAGAGAAATGAAACTAAGTTCTTCGCTCCTTTAACCTACGTTATGAAACCGGATCAAATTATAATCCATAATTATAGTGTCTGTGTTGATTTTTTTTAAAACTCGGGTGCTGTGTGTGTTGTTATTTTCAATTACCCATTTGTTAAAACTGTTGTATGTTGTGTAAGCTGTCAGTCGAGTTTTATGGTTAGAAAATTTGTGAATGAGCTGTTATTTTAAAATTCTATCTGAACCCTGTTGTTTTGTTTGTTACATTAAAATAAAATAACTAGAAATGACAGAGTTACCACAATTGTTCCAATATGCTTATCATTTTTTAAAACAAAAAATCTCTTCTGCATTCAATTAATTTTCCGTGATTGAGTTCATTTCATTATTTCGTAGCGTTGCCATCATGACTACAATGACCTTTAACGTAAATATCAATGTCATTAATTGTTTTGAAAAACAATCGTATCAAATCAAATTTGCTCAAATACGCCATTTGGCTATGTACCTGATTACTGAAGAACCATAAATACAGTAAACTCCCGACTATCCGGTCTAATGTGGCGGAAGGGTAGGCGGGATAACAAAAAAGCCGGATAGGCCGGAGTTGTATAAATATTTACTCACTTCCTGCCCTCCACCCACCCATTATATTAAAAACGCATGTTACACATTTTAAGATAAATTTTATATACACAGTACGTAAGTTTCAAAATAAGCGAAACATGAACGTAAAACGTAAGCCTAATTCGTAAAAAAAATGAGCAAATCTTATTTTACTTATACACTTGATAAAATATGATTAGTTTACTACACGGTATACAAAACTGTTGCAAAGTCAAAAATAAACTTATACAAACATTAAAATAAAGTTAAAATATCAACGTTTCGGTCATCCTTCTATGACCTTCTTCAGGAACGTTGTCGTATATCTTCTAAAATTAGAGCAAAACCGTCTTGAATTCAAAAGGTTGAACCTTTTGAATTCAAGACGATTTTGCTCTGAAGTTTGCTCCTGTTTTGCTCCTGAAGAAGGTCATAGAAGGATGACCGAAACGTTGATATTTTAACTTTATTTTAATGTTTGTATAAGTTTATTTTTGATTTTGCAACAGTTTTGTACACCATGTAGTAAACTAATGATATTTTATCAAGTGTATATGTAACTTTTTACGGTGTAATTGTCCAGTTCTTTTATTATTCTTATTTTACTGTTTATTAATAAATGATTGCACAAATATGAAAAGTTATGCATAAGATAGCAGTCAAAACTTAGTTTTTAGTTTTTGAAAACGGGCATGATAGATGACTGCTTCTCCCTGTTAGTCCTCTTCCGTAACGCAATGTCCCTCCATTTACGCAATCATATAATATCAGCTGGTCGTCATATAATATCAGTCGCTTTCTCCTGCTAACTTGTAGTTTCTCCTGCATAGCTACAACCTTTTTTCGTTTGTCACCCATTTCGTTAATCTTCAATAAATAAACGTGAAGCACACCAAAAGACTTCACGCAAGTAACCAGAATAAGCGGAAAATAACGTTCGCACTTGTTAAATCCGCTGCACAACTGACTAAACAGTTATTCAAGCCTTAAACACCCTACCTTCCTGCCTGTCTCTGCTGTTGCATTCTGCAATCCCTTCTTGCTCATTTCTGTCGTGAGTTAGCACTTTCCTACGGACGGGAACCTGCCTATCTCGGCCGCTTGCAACATTTCTTTTTTTTTTTTTTTTTTTTTTTTTTTTTACTAGGGCGGATAGTACGGAGGGCCGGATAGTCGGGAGTTTACTACGTAAATTAACCATAATATACTGTACTTTGGCACCAAGCTGAAATCTGTCAACGGAAATGCAAATTTTTATTTTATGTTGATCATAAATTTAATAACCGGTTAGGTTGGATTGGTTGAAAGTTATTTTGAGCCATAGTATGCTCGGAATTGTATTTTGATATTAATTTTTCTTTTAATTTTGAAATAATACTAATAACTGCAAGGGATCTTTCTTTTGTCCGTTTAATTTATTTTTTAAAGGTATCAATTATTTACGGAATAGACATTATTTCCATATGCTGTACTTGAATTCTAGAATTTTATTTTGTCAAATTCTTAAATTTCTTATTTGTAAAATTTGAATATGTAAATCTGTAAAAATAAAACTTTTAGCCATTAATGCATCGTGTAGCTTATCTGCAACATGTATTTTTTTTTTTTTTTTTTTTTTTTTTTTGACACCTGGTGGATTTTTCATTAACTAATGTATGTTTCATATCTGCGACATTATGTTTTCAGTAGGATGATTGCACATTTTCCCCAGTAGATGGCAGTAGGGCTGGTATTTACTGAATTTGGTGGGAATTAACAAAGAATATCAGATATTCAGAATTCGCTTATGTTTTGCATAGTACTTGGAATTAAGTTATTAAAAAACAAACAAACAAAAAAAAAACCTACATAAAATAAGGTATCTAGATTCATGCTTATTAAAATAATTACTAATTTTTCACTAATTTAATTATAGACAGTAGTTTTTGCTTGTCTTGCAGATGTGCAAAATCATGTGAATATTGTATCATTATGAAATTTTAGAATATGTTACGACATGATTTTATTACAGAAAGAGGCGTCGCGATGGGGGGTTAGGGGGGGGGGAGCCTCCCCCTCCAATGTATGTGAACATGGGAAATTTGACCTTAGGGTTGGGAAATTCTAGATTTTTGAAACGCTTTTTTTTTTTTTTTTTTTTTTTTTTTAATTAGTTAAAAAAAATATATATATATATTGTTTTGCCGATTACCTTTCTGAGTTCTGTAATAGGGTCATTTCATGGTTACGGACGTAACAAACAGAGACTTTAAAGCTTCATAAATAATGTAAAAAAATACTTATTACATGGATTATTTTATATTTAAGGTCGGTCCAAGGATTGTAAATAGAATATTAAATTTTGAAATCTGAAAAATGTTCCCATAATTTTTGAAAAAATAAAATCTAGGTGTTACGGATGTAATTCACAAAACAGTCAAAATTGCATATAGTTGCAGTTATTGTCATAATACTGTGAATTTTAAGGAAGAACATTTAACTTTTTCTTCAATAATTCATTATTATGGTATTAGCTGTTTGAAACTGCAATTTTGAAAACATTAAAAAAATTATTAATTAGTACATGGAATAATTTCGTAACAATTCAATGCATCAAAATTTATTTATGAATTCTAATTCATTTATAATATATTCCCTAATTTCTTTTATAAATTTTAAAAATAGAATATTCAAATACAAAAACTAGCCTAATTACTACTTTTACAAATAATTTTTGAAATTACAATAACTAGTTAAACTTTACCATAATTTAAGTGAAATGTTCTCAATCTCATCACTCTCACCTTTTTAGTGCTAATACTTTTATTTAATTTACTTTTTATACTTAAGCTGCATGTTTTCAAAAAATTCACACTCTAAGCTAGAGGTCTGCACGGGCCGGAATTTTCAGGCCCGGTCCCGGCCCGGCCCGAACGAAAGCTATCTTGTCCCGGCCCGGCCCGGTGTAAAAATTGGAAGTTCGGCCCGAGCCGGCCCGGCCCGTTTGAATTTTTACAGTTCTTGGCCCGGCCCGGCCCGTACAAAAATCAGTGAAAACAGGCCCGGCCCGACCCGGCACAATTTCTACAAAAAAAAAAAAAAATCCGTTTTTTCTCAACATACAATTAAGATTCTTTTAATGAATACTACATACATATTTATGGGAACATTTTACAGTATATTTTACATTACTATGATGTTCACAAAACAGAAAACACACAATAGTAAATATTAACGATTACTTACAGTGTTTTAGTCATCGTGTCTACAGACATTTCAAAATGGAAATAAGGATTCATTAAAAGATTAATGTAGTTCAGACTAAAGGATTAAAAACATGATAACTTTTGAAGCTGTATAATAAAAAGTAGATTTGTGAAAATATTTCTCTCATTTTTAAGGCTTTTCTCAAATCCAAAGGAGCTACATTTCGACACATTTATGAATTCTTTTCTTTTCGGAAATGCGTAAGATTGGCAGGTATTCTTATTCAGAAGCTATGTAAATGTCGTTTTTTTCATAGATAAAAGCAATATATCTTTCTGAAAATACGGTCAAAGTTAGCGTTTTGAATCGAATTTCCGGAAGCGATAGCACAGGAAGGAAGAAAAACGTACAGTCACGTGACATGAATCTCTGTTATCTCTGTAAGTAATTTATCAAATATGGAAAAAGCTATTCGTTTCCAAATGCCTTCAATAGGCAGGCCTGTCAATTTTATGCCTTTATAGTTAAAAATTTTGTCAGAAAATGTGTCTGAAAGCTTCGCATTGTTGAGCAGTGAATATGAGAACCACCTTAAGGTATATTTCCAAAGATACTGTTAAAAGAAGTTTGTTGCATCATAAAAAATATAATGCATCATTTCCCATTCAAATTAATTTAAATAATATAATTTATTTCAATTTTACAACTTAAATTAACATTTTCAAACACCTAATTTCTAATCACAAGTTTTAAACTTATAATGTAAATTTTAATGATAAATAATTCAATATTTCCTTATTTTTCAATGTAAACATTATCTCTTATTAAGATTATTTAAGTGCAATCAGTATTTTATTATTTTTCAGTAATTTAACTTTCAAATTTCTTTCAACATACATCGCGAATGTGTAAACACATCGGAATTTTCTAAGTCTAAAATATAAAAAATAGAAATCTTTTATTTATCAATATTTCCCTTTTAAATTATATTATGTGGATAGAAATATTTATTTCTAGCCGATTGCAAAATTTTCAGTGACTTGTGATAAATACTTTGGCAGAAATACGCAAAAATATATTTTCTATCTTTTCTCATTTTTAATTTCGGCACGCGACGCCATGAGATCATTCTTTCCGACATTTTGAAAGTTCCAACAAGAAGGGTATTCCCCTTTTGCCAAACAGATGCTTAGTTCAAAACCGGACGTCTGCTAAATCGTTTAACATTCCTTTTGGAACACGCACGTTGTGTGTGACGTCAGGCGCGGGGAGGATAGGCGTTTTTAATTGGCTGGCGCGCTCTGTAATGGCTTTTCATGTTTGAAACTCTGGGTTCTGGAAAAGTCATCAGATTCTTCACCAGGGAGCCGTTAAAGCAAGTAACTTGTGGGGGCTGCGACGCCGACAAGCGTCTAGCGATCACACTTTTTCATTTTGATCCTGTGATCCTGCGGGATCAGCGCGCTCCGCGCATATCGTTCCGCGCATGACGCATTTTGCATCATACCCATACCGTCCGCGCATAATGTATATTTGTTTATATTATCAAATTTTGAGAGGTACCACTTAGTTAGTTTTTAAGTTATTACTATTTTATTTTGATTCAAATTAATTAAACTCTAAAATTATTTTAAAGGGACGAAAAAAATTATTGAATTGTAATTTAAAAAACAGAAATTATTAAATTCAAAATTTTGAAAAAACAATTTAAACATTGTGAAAAAAATATGAAATTAAAATTTAAAAATATGAAATTATTAAATTCAAAATTTTGAATAATGCAATTTGATCATTATGAAAAAATATTAAATTTAAATTATTAAACATAAAATTACTAGAAACATATAAAAATTTATTATATTCAGAATTTAAAGTGCCTTTAAATGATAAAAAAAATTAAATTACTAAATCATTATAAAATTTATTATATTCAGAATTTAAAGTGCCTTTAAATGATTAAAAAAAAAAATACCAAATCATTATAAAATTTAAAATTATGAAAAAAAATATTAACAATTATTGTTTATTCAAAATTAAAAGTTCTTTTAAAATGATGATAAAAATTAAAATTAATAAATTTAAAATTATGAAAAAATAATTTAATTATTATTAAATTTAAAACATTCTTTATGATTTGCTTATCTTTACACTACTAGATGGCGATACTAAAGGTATTAAATCTGTTAAAACTACGATCACCATATCAAATATTTGGAAAATTCACAAAAAAAAAAAAAAAAAAAAAATTAATAGTGGTACAAATATTGAAAAATATAAATTTTCAATTTTTATCTTCAAAAAAATTAATTTTTTTAAAGCAATCTTGACATTAATTTTCATTCAGCTCCGTAAGGAATCGAACCCATGCCAACTAATCTGAAGATGAACGTCATACCACTACTCCATAAAGTTCCTTAAAAATTTTGCTTAGAATGTTATTTTACACAAACACCGTACGTCATGCGCGGAACGATATGCGCGGAGCGCGCTGATCCCGCGGGATCACAGGATCAAAATGAAAAAGTGTGATCTCTAGACGCTTGTGCGACGCCGTGCTTTTTTTTAGCCGGCTGTTGCGGCAAGAAGAGTTCGGCTAGCCAGTGAGAAGAGATCGACGTTTCGTTAGGCCTTGGCGGCCGTATATCATCTAAAGGAAATATAATATTTTTCTCTTCAAGAAGCATTTCTAAGTAAATTTCATAGAACATTAATTGGAAGCCCTGAATTGTTCTTCTGCTCATCGACATTTTATTATTCTTCGATCAACAAATATGAATTGATTATCTATTTTTTTTGTCGATGCGATAAATAGTAAATTGCCTATGTAACGAACTGAAATCGTCAAAATCTGCATTCCTGAAGGAAGTTCTCAAACATCCTATTTCCAATTCTCCAAATCCGTAACTTCTCGTTCGGTTCGGATTCGCATTTAATAAAAAGAAATAGAATCTACATTCCTGAAAGAAGTTTGTCTACAGCATGTTTCCAGTACTCCAAATACAAGAGTCCTTCTACGACCCTAGTTTGACTTTACATTCCTGAACTTTAATCCCTAGTTTGACTTTACATTCCTGAACTTTAATCCCTAGTTTGACTTTACGTTCCTGAACTTTATTCATTTTGGAGGCCTTAAAACAAAAAGAAATATTAAGTAAACTTCTGCTTTTTCTTAGATGACAATATATCTCTAATTGTCTAAAATTATATTAAATTTTACATTCACTTTGATAATCTTTACATAATTCATAATGTAAGAATGCATTCAAATCAGCAAATTTTATATATGTTTAAATAAACGTCATTCGTGAATTATCTTTCTGTGTTCAAGTACTTGGGTGAGTGTTTTCTTTTCTTTATTTTTTTTTTCAGCTACGATAACTAGTAAATATAATTTTATTTGATCTTAAATAATTTATAATAATTCTTAAAAAACACATTTAGCAATGTCTACCACTTACGTCATCGGCTGTAGTGTAATTTTGAGCTTATGAATCGGAATTAATTTTGTTCAATTCAAACTTTGGATTGAATTCCACTCTCCGATTCATTATGCCCAGCATTACAGTACAAAGTTCATTATCACTATTAATACTACAAAACACAATGACTGTTCTACACATCCTGAGATCGATTAAGACCAGTTCCGTCCCGGCACGAGTCTGCCGAAAAAAAATTAAACTCGGAATCAGACATTTTGTAACTGTACGATGTCGATCTCTACAATGGACGTGTTACATTTCTGTATTCATGTTGTTAAACTCGCATCGGCTCGTGACACACATTTATACTTCTCGAGAAAATCATATTCTTTGAAAAAGGTACTTTGGTTTCACTTTTCATGGAATGACCCAACAGTGAACTAGTTAAATTATCAAAAGAAATACAAAAAGCATCCAGACTCAATTTGTCATTGTGTTTCTTTGTGCTACGAAAATATCATACATCTGCCAGACCTGAATTTCCCTACTGTTGTCCATCAACAATGTCTGTAATCTATTTCCTCCAAAACTTTGTTCCTTTCTCAAAAATTTCAAAATATTAAGAGGCTATTTTCATATGAAGTACGATTATGACTCCTACGCAATAGAAGACAAAAACTTTTATTAAATGAAGGAATAATTATAATTTTTATGTTTTTAGTTAACTGTATTTTTCTTTGGAAAGAAATTTGTTTAACTATCATTATCATCATCAAAAACATACGTTGCACATATCATTTCAGTTGGATAAACAGAGCAATGTGTTTCACGTTGGGAAATTTTCGAATCCCCCCCCCCCCCCCCTGTAAAAATATCTGTAGCTACGTCTCTGATTACAGCAGTTTAATTTGAAACTATTCATTTGGGTCAATCCATTTCAAGTGGTCCAGCACTGGTTGCTCGACCATTTTTAAAAAATCTCTAATTTTTTGTACAACAATCCTAACATGATGGAAGTTCAAAATGACTATTATTTTAATTTTATTAATTTTTGTTTGTGCATGGCGGCAATCTTTGTTTCATCGTCTGCAGCAATTTTCTCACAAGAAGGGTTTACGGAATTGTAAATAATTCATCGTTTATTTATCCAATTCAACTGCGGATTAAAGAAATTTGTACAGAATACATTGGGCTAAAAATCTGGTAATGGAGTAGTTTCCGAAACTAACTGCTTATTGGTAAAATTTAAGCATAAAGTTTGTTTTTTTTTCCAAAAATTTGTCCGTTTACAAGAGGAAATTTTTCTAGCAAGGAATACTGTCAACATGACATAATTTTTTTTTTTTTACAAAAAGCCGAAAGTACTTGTATTCACACGCCGAGTTCCAGATCTGGGACTTGCTTTCTCTTCGCTAAAAAAATCGCAAATTTTTCAAAAATGACAAAAATCGCACTTTTCAAGCTTTGATATCTCTGGTGGGGCACGAGATAAAAATCGGAAATTTTTTTTAATAAGAGTATTGTATGGTAGTGTTATGCACAAGAAATTTCAGGATGGAGATTTGACTACAAGCTGAGATAGCAAGATCAACATGTCAAAACAATACTGACAAACTATTGTTTTGTTGTAGTCACAGCTAAGTATTTATCTCAGAGTGTCATTTAAATTTATGTTTTTGATTATCTTTAAATAATAGTAACAGAAAATAAAGCCCTTTGCAAAGCTTAGCAATTAATTAAAAAATAATTATGCCTAAGGCCATACATTTTATATGGTTTCAGTAATTTTTGTTGTAAGTAATTTTAGTAACTAAAAGAAACCTCAGCACTTTTACATAAAGAAAAAATATTTTTATACAAGACCCGAGACAAAAACAACATAGGGAAAAAGAAAATCTGTTAATGTTATCATACTTGTTGAGACATGATCAAACGTGTCAAAACACATTCTTGCTTGTTGGTTCAAAAACCACAAGTACCTACACCACACGTATCCAACAAGTATCCTACAAAATTTTATTTGTAGGAACCAAGTCTTGTCATCTCTTGATAACCTGATTGAAGATCTTGGCCTTGCTGGCTCATAGAAATATACTTTGAAATCACTATGTGCAAGTCTCAATTCATTAATAATTCCTAGCTTACTTCTTATGAAAAAATGTGATTTTTCTGCAGTATAAATTTTGAAAAGGCTTTGGGTATCTTTACTTTCTGAAAATTACTTGAGGCTGATGCATGGTAACATCGCATAATGTTTCATTTACAGGAACATACTTATGGTAGGAACAAGTTTCAGGGACTGGCAAGCAGCATTAAAATTGTGGTTTTTAAACAAACAAGCATGAATGTGTTTTGACACGTTTGATCATGTCTCAACAAGTATGCCAACATTAACAGCTTTTCTCTTTCCCTATTCTGTTTTTGTCTCAAGTTTTGTATATATATATATATATTTGTAAAAATGCTGAGGTTTCTTTTAGTTATTAAAATTACAACAAAAATTACTGAACCCATATAAAATGTAGGCCTTAGGCATAATTATTTTTTTAATTAATTGCAAAAGGCTTTATTTTCTGTTACTATTATTTAAAGATAATCTACAAAATAAATTTAAATGATACTCTGAAATAAATAGTTAGCTGTGACTACAACAAAACAATAGTTTGGCAGTATTGTTTTGACATGTTGCCCTTGCCATATCTCAGCTTGTAGTCAAATCTCCATCCTGAATTTTCTTGTGCATAACACTACCATACAATACTCTTAAAATTCTGATTTTTATATATATATATATCTCATGCCCCACCAGAGATATCAAAGCCTGAAAATTGCGATTTTTGTTATTTTTGAAAAATTTGGGATTTTTTTTTTAGCAAAGAGAAAGCAAATCTCAGATCTGGAACTCGGCGTGTGAGTACAAGTACTTCCGGCCTATTTGTAAAAAAAAAATATGTCATGTTGACAGTATTCCTTGCTGGAAAAATTTCCTCTTGTAAACGGACAAATTTTGGAAAAAAAACTGAAACTTTATGCTTAAATTTTACCAATAAGCAGTTAGTTCCGGAAACTACTCCATTACCAGATTTTTAGTCCAATGTATTCTGTACAAATTGCTTTAATCCGCACTTGAATTGGATAAATAAACGATGAAACAAAGATGGCCGCCATACACAAACAAAAAATAAATAAAATTAAAATAATAGTCATTTTGAACTTCCATCATGTTAGAGTTGTTGCACAAAAAATTTCAGATTTTTTAAAAATGGTCGAGCAACGAATATCTGATTTTCTGGACCACTTGAAATGGATTGACCCATTTAGAAATTTAGCATGTTTAGACGCTTTGAATTAGTATCAGGATTTGCTTAGAACTTTGAAATCTATACTGGCCAAGAAAACAGCCCTGAGTCCCGTTTACTGATGGAACCAGATCTTGGTGCAAGTTCAAATTTTGTTGTTAGACTTATTGTAAGCACCTCAAATATGCATCACAAGTTGTATACTACATAATTGTTACACATCAGTTCCATTTAGTGTTGCCAGATATCCTGCGTAAGTCGGGGCTTCAAATGCTCTGGACACCAGTATGTTAATTTTCTTTGCCTTTTATCTAATGGCGGCATTATCTGCGATTAAGGATGGCGAAATAAACTGTAAGGAATTAATGGTGTCCAAACATTTGGAGCCCTGATTTACGACAGACATCAGGCAACGCTAGATCCATTACTTGTGTACTTACTTCCATAAACAGGGCATGGCATAATCTCTTTAAGTACAGTAAGCAGGAACACAATTCCTAATTGTAAACTTCCTACAGAGCAGAAATTAAAGAATTTTTCCGAGTTTCATCTGAAGGATTTCTAGCAAATGTGGATGGTTATTGATGTATCATCTGTAATACACAAATTTGAAAGATAATCGATGCATGATAATTCTGTCAACATTCACAGGCAAGTTGCCATAAAAAAGTAAAACGCTTTGAGCGATTTACCAAAAGTTACAAGGTAGTTGACTGTCCAGAAATTGTCATAATCTACAATAAGCATATGTGGGTCATTCCATCCATGAAAAGTGAAACCAAGGTAATAATTGTTTTTTTATTTATAAAACAAATGATATTTAATTTATAAAGTCATGTAATACATTTTTTTATAGCTTAGAGTGTGAATTTTAAGAAAACATGCAGTTTAAGTATAAAAAGTAAATTAAATAAAAGTATTAGCACTAAAAAAGGTGAGAGTGGTGAGATTGAGAACATTTCACTTAAATTATGGTAAAGTTTAACAAGTTATTGGCATTTCAAAAATTATTTGTAAAAGTTGTAATTAGGCTACTTTTTGTATTTGAATATTCTATTTTTTAAATTTATAAAAGAAATTAGGGAATACATTATAAATGAATTAGAATTCATAAATAAATTTTGATGCGTTGAATTGTTACGTCCGTAACAGGCAAATGTTACGTCTGTAACAATTTAATTATCCCATATATTAATTAATAATTATTTTAATGTTTTCAGAATTGCAGTTTCCAACAGCTAATACCCTAATAATGAATTATTGAAGAAAAAGTTAAATGTTCTTCCTTAAAATTCACAGGATTATGACAATAACTATAGGTCAAAATTCTGAAATTTCATTAGCGGCCACTGGCCGGTAGGACTAATTTTTTAAGTGGCCACTTTTTTATTTCGAAATGCTAAACAGTAAAATTTCTATAAGTATTAATCTAAAACTGAGTAGCCCAAATAAATATGTTAATATAAATATATTGGAACCAAAAAAATAGAATTCTTGATGAAATGCAAGAAAATTTTATTATCTCCTTGTAAAAAGTTGCCAGAAGGTGGCCGCTGATAGACAATTTTTCACTAGCCACTTTTTTTAATTTACTGGGCCGGTGGCTAGTGTTAATTTTGACCTTTAACAATAACTGCAACTCAGTGGCGTGGCGTGAAAATTTTCGGTGGTCATCGCAATTATTTAAGTTTGTGGTGAAAAATTATTAACTCTAAAATTCAATGGTTGAATGTTCAAAAAAGAAACTTTAAATCTTACCTTCACTTATACATGAACTCCAAATGTTCTGCTAAAACTGGATCGTAGAGTTTTAAAAGCTTATTAAGAGTTTTAAAATATTGCTTGGTCATCGCTGCATCCAGCGATGACCGGATGCCACGCCACTGCTGCAACTATATGCAATTTTGACTGTTTTGTGAATTACGTCCGTAACACCTAGATTTTATTTTTTCAAAAATTATGGGAATATTTTTCAGATTTCAAAATTTAATATTCTATTTACAATCCTTGGATCGGCCTTAAATATAAAATAATCCATGTAATAAGTATTTTTTTTTTTTTACATTATTTATGAAGTTTTAAAGTCTCTGTTTGTTACGTCCGTAACCATGGAATGACCCCATTGTGTGGACTTGTTGGACAGTCGTTTGGGTCGCCATATATTCATATTAAACGCTAAAAGGTTGTATTTCAGGTTCTTACCATTTAATTGATGACTTTGCAGTAATAAACCCCTGAATCTAAAGGAGCTATCATAGAAAAAGATATCAAAACTAGAGTTTTAAATCAAAAAAGAGTTTCAGGATTGAAATTGCTGAGATTTTTGCAAAATTGGGGGGGGGGGGGGGGTGGCACCCTAAAGAGATACAGACCAAGCAACGAAATACAAGGGCAACTCGAAACAAGAAAGAAAAAATATCCCAAGGCTGTGGTCCCACCATAAGACTTGAGTCAAGACTCAGTCTATTACTGACCAAATTCGAATGCTAAAAGGAATATGAAAAAAGGCCTAGTTCCAATGGATTTACCTATGTGCCATGCACAAAATGCCTCGTATTTCTATGTTTCAACAAAGACAAGAATTGCTGTTTATTTTTTTAATCGACATTTTAAAAAATCGCATTTCTCGGTAGTGCATTTTGTTGTATGTGAATCATTTTAAATATATGATTTTCATATATTTAAAATTAACATAAGTATCGTCATGATTATATTTTCCCGAAAATTAATCAAAATGCCTATGAAAAATAACCATTTCATTGCAGATTTAAACAATAGTAACCAGTTTTGCAGAAAACGAAAAGTGAATTAAGTTTCAATAAGTGTCCTCACTTAATTTTTTAAATAAAAGATTGAAAGATTTTAAAGATAATTATGAGTATTTTAAAAATTGTGTTACGGTTTCAAAAAATTCCGAAAAGTAAAAAAAAGTGCTCTTTACTCGTTTGTAACTTTGGACTGGGAAAATATATAAAATTTTGGAACTTACAGAGGAAGTCATCCTCTCGAAAGCTGTCAAGGACTGCCTGCCATTCTGGTTGGATCTCGGACACATTTGCAAACAGGGCATCGGAGTCGGAGTAGCCCATTTTACTAGCAGTTCTGCATTGTCGGAGTCGGACCATTTTTGAGCGAAGGAGTCGGAGTCGGATCTGTTAAAATTCCCGGAGTTGGGGTCAGTCATCCATTTTTCCCACCGACTCCGCAGCCCTGGTTGCAAAGCGTCGTCCTTTCAGTTTCATTTTCAATTTTGGGAATAATTCAAAATCACAGGGAGCTATGTCTGGTGAATAGTGTGGGTGGGGGACATCAACCATGTTGTTATGAGCTAAAAACTTTCTTTAGGGATCGTATGTCATGTCAGAAGTCTTGTAGCAAATTTTGCAGCAATGCGTTGCATGTTCAAATTCTCCGCCAAAATTTCTTGGTAAACTCCTTGACAGATTCTAGCTTTGTCTGCAAGTTCTTGGATAGTTAGATCTTCTCGTATGAGTTTTATAATTTGTTCCACATTTTCATTTGTTTTGCTGGTGCTTGGTCGCCCTGAACGTTTGTCATCTTTAAATGAATGAATGACGACCCACCTTGAAACGCGCGAGTGCCATTCAAAAACCGTTGTCTGATTTAAAGCTTCATCACCACAAGCCGCACGAAGCATTTCAAGAGTTTCGATTGCAGATTTACTGAACTTCACACAAAATTTGATGCACACACCATTTCTAAATCGTAAACAGTTCAAACCTCGAAGTCGAAAAGAAAAAAAGAAAAAAAAATCGTAGCAACAAATTGCGAGATCACACATTAAAGTCAAACAGTGCCATGAGTATAGGAGGGTTTGGGGAATATAATCTTGACCTACTTTTATTCCGTTTTCACAGATACAATCTCGCTAAAAGCAATCCGGGAACATTCCGATAGCACCTCGTACACCTACAACTAACGCGGTTTAACATAATTTGCAAATAGAAAATGATAGAAAAATCAAAATTTTCCTACCGTAAATAGGCCTTTAGCGAAGACCCATTAACGAGAGTAAACTGTATATTTATTAAATGTTTCTAGTATCTGATATTTTTCCAAATTTATCAGTTATTTTCCTTCATCAATTCTGAAATAAATCATTCCGAAACTATGTTGAATAACTGCCAGTTTGAAAGCATTTATTATTGTGTGGTTTTATATTAATTGATTTAGCCATCTCAAACTTCATACTTGCATAATTTCTGTGAATACTGGAAGTAATTCAAAAGAAGAAATATTTTCTAGTAATTCGGGTGTGGAGGGGGGGGGGGGGACGTGGAACGTGACATTGTATATTTTCTGTCCTGGGGAATGCAAATTAAAAAAGCCAGCGGTAAATTTACCAAAAAACATTTTTCATTTTCAACGCATCTGAACTGCTTTTGTGTGAAGATAATCTGATAAAACCGACAGAAGAAAGAAACTGACTTTTTTCCAGTGTTTTATCATCTGTGGTCTGGCATTGTTCCCACCAAACAAGGTGGCATTGGCCGGGAGAATATTCGGAAAAAGTCTGACTAACTGTGGGTTGCGTGCCTGTATTTACATACGCAGGTGACAAAAGCGCGATTTGTACCTCCTGTTTCCAAGAGTCAATCTTTAGCATTTCAAATGAGATAAAAACTTCGATACTGGTAGAATGTTACGGGTGATTGTAGATTTAAAATATCTCCATGCTTATATACAGTTGAAAGTTTCTTTAAAGAATCTTGGCTATCTGTTGAATTGGTAACTAATTCAGTAAACTGGAGATGCATTCTTGGTAAGATTTTTTGTACATTTTCAACAGCGTAGTACTGCGCAAAGCCATTAACCTTAAAATTGTATTAAATAAATAAAAATTAGATGTCATATCAAATATCATTTAAGTTATACATATTAATGGTAATAATGGCCTTTGTAATAAGGTCATATAATGCCGAGTGCGTTTTGGGCTACTTTTGTTCTAGAAATACCACCAGGGACATCTCTCTTACGATGAATACTGTTATCTCTTCAGTTAGTTCTGTAGAGGGAAAAAAAATACAAACGGATAGCTACAATATTAAGAATACATTCTTAGGTACTTTTTTCTTCCCCTGTTTTGGATTAGTTGATTTAAATAACATACAAATTGTTTAAATTTTATTATATTTTAAGTGAAGGCAAAATTATATATTTTAAAATAATAAGAATAATAATATTGAATTGCAATTAATAATAATAATAAGAAGAAGAAAAATCACAGTAATTTAAATCGTGATTTTTAGTCATCACTATTCAAATCGGCGTACTCTGATTCAGTATTAATGAAAAATTAGGGTCTTTGACTAAAATTATCATGTTAAATTAAATGAGAAATTGAGTAAAACATCAGGTTAACCGTTTATCGTTCAAAAATTTAGATACGATATCTTATATGTACGGCAACTTATAGTGAAACTATCTTTTTCACTATTTATTAAACGGGAAATTAGGTACATGGATAAATCGCACCCGCACCCCTGCTTCAAAAGTGGCATAACTCAAAAAACTTCGTTTTTCAGAAAATGCGAAAAACTGTTTCCAGGCTTAAAACCAGGCTATGGAAGGGTCAATTAGAGGTCTGCACGGACCTAAACTTCAAGGTCCGGGCCCGGCCCGACTCATAGAAAAAAAATTCGGCCCAGCCTGGCCCGTAGAAAAAATAATATTGGCTCGGCCCGGTAAAAAAACTTCAAAGTTAGGCCCGTGCCCGTCCGAGTGAAATTTCTATAAAACATTGATTTTTTTGTCGATTTGGTTAAAAATTTGTCTTGTACGAGGAGTTCTAATCAAACATATTTATCTTAACTTATGTTTATAATCTTCATTTTTATAGAAGTGCCGCTGGCTGCGATATTTATTTTTTTAATGAATTTTTATTTCTTGTATGTAAATGTTTCAGTTATCATTAATATTGTTAATCCATAGTTCATGTGTTCATGCATTTCATGAAGTGTTAAAAATACGAAAAGTGCTATACAGTAAAATCTTCTAAGACAGAATTGCATAGAAAAGAAAAAAAAAATGCGTTATAGACAAGTTCTCTTTTTAGCAAGTGTAAATGTATTATATATTCTTTTCTTACGTATTAGTATATTAATTTTACATGGATCAACACGTTTTTCAGTTTAAAACAGAGTTCCGTCATAGGCAGGTTCCTTTTCACACGTTTCACTATATTTTAATTTAGCTATATTTTAATAAGAGTAGAAATCTACTATTTAAAAAGAATAGATTTTAAGTGTAGAATGATGGCAATTTAAAAATGTATGCATTTTTTGCAAAACATTTTGGGTCAGGCCTAATTTAACTGGCCTTTGAATGGACCAGGCCACGGTGAGACAATGATTTTCATACGGGCTGGTTCATAACTAGGACTGAAAATTTTGGGCCTTGAAGACTAGGAATGAAACCAGACCCGGCTCTGTACAAAAAAAAATAAGTTAAGCCCGGCCCGAGCCTTCGGAAAAAGTGTGGCCCCGGCCCGAAAAGAGTGGAGACCAGCCCCGGCCACGAGTACCGTGAATGAAAATCGGCCCGAGCCTGGTCCGTTCAGATCTCTGGGGTCAATAGCCATCTTGCAAACACTACTGCTACTTGCTGGCTGGATTTTTAGTGCGCTATCTGCTACTTTAGGAGATTGGTAGAGTCGTAAAAACCAAGTAAAATGGCAGCCATAACTCAAAAAACCCAATTTTTGAGTTGTGCCACTTTGAAGCAAGGGTGCGATATGTATAGTGAAACCTGTCAAAGGCTATTTTGATTTTTTCTAAAATTGAGTTATATATCATTAAAAAAAAAAAAAAAAAATCAGAGTCTATTTTCGAGTTTAATGAGCAGTCAGCTTGAAAAGGTGCCCCCACACGCACCACCACCACGAGGTGTTTCACTATCATAGTTCGGTGATTATATATCAAAGGATCTATAGGGATATATTGCGTGATACCTAGCCGATATTTATTTTTAAAATATCACACTTGTTTGCAGGGGAGTAGCTTAGCTACAAAAAATTTTTCGGGGTGGGAGGAGAGTTCAAAATTTACCCAACTTATAATTCAAAAATTTCCCAACGTGAAACAAATTTCTCTATTTTCCAACTAAAATGATATGTTCAACGTGTGCTTAATGATAATGATACTTATGCGGGGAAAAAAAAAAAAATGCTGAAACTAAAATTATAAAAATTATAATTATTGGTTCATTTAATGAAAGTTTTTGTCTTCAATTGTGTACGAGTCATAATCGTACTTCATATGAAAATAGCCTCATACAGACTTGCCAAGTTTCCTGATTTCGGCAGGAGACTCCTGATTTTTGCTTGTTTTTCCATACTCTTGATTTTTGACATATTTCTCCTGATTTTCTGACACATTTTTTCTCATTCTTATTTTATGCTTAAATATGTTAGAAAAATCTTGGATGTTTATTTTTTTATGTTTGATTAGTGCTATTTGATCTGATAGAAGTTCAGATCAAATTTGTAGGATGCCTCTTTAAAACTCTGACTCTTAATGTGGGCAAAAATACAATTTTCATTTTTAAATGCAAAAATCTGTTACAATTAATTTTATTTCCTATAATGAATAAATTGTAACTTTATGTTACAAACTGTAATTATTATTTTTTTAATGGAATAATCATGCATCATTTTGTTTTTAATGATTTCTTTATTAATTAAAAATTATCACTCACAACTTTTATAATTGTTCAGAGACAATTTGTATGAGAAGACAAAATGCATTCCTGGGATACATATAGTGATGAATTTTAAATTGTTTTAAAACTTTTATGTCATTTGCTTGATTAAAAGCATTTTGAGGCCCCTAATTAAAAACGTTTTTAATTTATTAAGTATATATAGCTACAATATTATTTCAAATAAATTAATTTATTATTGCTATTTTATGTTTGCATTTAAAAATGAAAAAATCTTCATTGAAAAGTATCCCGATTTCTTTTTAAAAATCTCCTGATTTTTGCCCTCTGGAACTTGGCAACTCTGCGTCATATTTTTAGATTTTTGAGAAAGGAAAAAAGTTTTGGAGGAAATGTATTAGAGGCACTATTGATGGACAACAGCAGAGAAAATGATGTCTGATATTTTTGTGATATTTTCGTAGCACAGAGAAACATAATGAGAAATTGAGCCTGGCTGCTTTTTGTATTTCTTGTGGAAGTTTAACTATTTTACTATTACAGAACTCAGAAAGATAGTCAGCAAAATAATATTTTTTTTTTCTTTTAAGAAAAAGTGTTTCAAAAATCTATAATTTCCCAACTCCCCCCCCCCCCCCCCCCAAAAAATAACCCTCCATCGCGACGCCTCTGCTTGTTTGATATTTTCGTACGCTTTGCTTTCGGAGTTGAATTTTTATATGAAGAACCAATACTACTGTGGTCAATTTTAACTTAGAACAATCATTGAAAGATAAACAGTCTATGAGCAGTTATTTACGGCTTCATTAGAAATAATCCTTTCGGGTTTTGATTTAGTTCAGCTAAAGCTAATGTCTGACGGACGTCAATTAATTGTTTTTTAACCTTTAACTGATGTCACGCGGTCTCCCAGACCCCGCGACTCCTAGCTGTAAACAGTTTTACAGTACTACGGTACTTTTCTGTACTGAAGTTAAATAATATGAATAAAATACTTTTTTCATGCAATTTAATTCACATGCTCCTAAGAGAAGTACAAAGATATTGTTAGGACAAAATTTAAGTAAATTCAACCATTTGAGTTATTTTTTTTATTCATTTTATTCGAGGGGTCTGAGAGACCGGATCACATCAGTTGTGTGACAAATTTTAGTCACATTAGTTAAAGGTTAACGTGAAATTTTGTTGTGGAAACATAAAATTTTCTTGATATTTGATACTGAATCTTATAGTTTGCTTTTTGATGATTATAGAAAGCAAAGTTTTCAGAAAATTATTTATTTTTCCAGTTAGTGGATCTTCAGTTATGTTGTAAGTGGGAGGGGGGGGGGGATTGGAAATATTATTTTATGGATTTTTAATCCTTGTGCCGTATGATTTAGTTTCTAAATTATATTAACTCTGAAAATATTTATAATCAGCAACAAATTGACTATTTTGAAGATATCGGATATTTTTTAAACACCACATCTTCCTTTTTTTGGCCTAAATTTCTTTCCCTCGCTTTTATTAAAATTTTTATATTATCTCTTCGCCGGTCTTGGGGACCGCTCACAGTATTTATACAACAATTTTTGTCACAGTAGTTAGAAGTTAACTGCTATTTGCGATTTCACAGACCGCTGTTTTTTTCTCTTTTTTTTTTCATGATTTAACTTGCAATTTTCAGTTTAACTATAAATACTAGTGAAATTTACTAATGCTTTTGCATAACTCATTCATTTTATTGGAAATGGGACAGAACCCCACAGTAATGGGGCAAAAATACGCACTGCGTATCATTGCTCCACCACTGCGTACTTTTACCCCATCCGATGGGGCAAAGATACGCAGAGCAATGTTTTTTTAAAAATTGCAATTTCTCACAGAATTATAATTTGACAGAAAGTCGGTTGATGGTGGCACTTGCCTAAGGTTATAATCTAATATTTTAATCACTTATTACATAAGTTTAGACCAATGTGTGCGTTAAAAATTAAAATGTATGGAAAGTGCGTATCTTTACCCCCACCTACTCTATAGATTTTTCCATCTTCCAGCATAGGCACGCTGAAGCAAAGTTTATGGCAGATTTGACTTTTCTGCAATTTTGAATTTTACTTCCGGTGCGATTTGTGAGAACAATTGCTACTTCTGATGTTTATAATTGCTCTCTTCTAACATGTCTACATACACTATATGCCCAAATGTGACCGGTCACTTGCGATTTTAGACGTTTTCTTAAATATCTAAAAAAATACATGAGGAAATTCACCTGAAACTGCAGCTGAATAATCAGTATAGTAGTATAGGTCAGGATTGGCGAACCTTTTTAAGTGCGCGTGCCAAAATTCCACAAACAATATCTATCAACAATGTGACGTGCCAACTTTGATATAAAATAGTTTTGCAGTGTGCGATGTTTATACAAAACACTGGTTGAAAAATCAGTTACTTTCATGCATTAATAATTAAAAAATATTAAAAATTAAAATGCGATTTCTTTATATTTTGGAATAAGCTATTAAACTAACGAAATTATTATTAATTCATAAATATGATTTATACGTAACTGTAACTAAGAAATGAAGATAAAAAAAAATTACTTTTGTAATTTTTGACTTTATTATTAATGCAACACCTGGTTGTAAATATCCAAGTTGCATTAAGCAATGCATTGATGAGAAAACTTATTGATGAGATTTTTGCTGATGTTCGATAGAGATTTATGTATAACTTATTCATATTTTAATAGTTTTATAAATATGCATAGAAATTGGATCCATTTTCCATCTTATTGCAGTGACTGTCGAGCAAAATTAGTCTGAAAAATGCGACTTTATAAATTCGTATAGAAAGGCAAAATATATGTTAAAAAACCGTCCACAACATAATAGGGGAAAAAATTCGTTTGATGTGTTAATCATGCAAAAATAGTTGCATTTTTCGTGATAGTCTGTGGAAATTTTTTTTATTGATTATAATAATAATAATAAAAAGAATGTGGAATCTGTAGAATGATTATAAAATTTATTTTTTCGCGTGCAGAAAAATTTTCTTACGTGCCAACTCTGGCACGCGTGCCGTAGGTTCGCCAACCCTGGTATAGGTCATATATTTCCGGAAAGATTTTTTCCCGAAACCCCATAGGGTACCGTCAAGAACTTTTTTTTTTAATATTAAGAACTCTGCAAATTATAAGAAAAAACTTGGCGAAGTTTGGGACTGTTTTTATAAAAACCTTAATTTCTCTACGAGTATACATGCTATCCTCAGAAAAATTAACACAGTATATTACAATAAGCCACTTATTAATAATCTCGAGTTTGAACGCTTTTGCTACATTAGTTTTTACAGGATTATCCAAAAGATATTCGTACTTTTTCAATTTGTTGACGGTACCCTATGGGGTTTCGGGAAAAAATCTTCGCGGAAATATATGACTTATACTATACTGTTTACACACCTGCAATTTCAGGTTAATTTCTCATGTATTTTTCTAGATATTTAACAAAACGTCTAAAATCGCAAGTGACCGGTCACCTTTGGCCATAAAGTGTAGTCTATATAGTATTAACTTTTTAATAGCATGATTATTCTTCGAAAAAAAAAGAAGAAGAAAAAGAAAGAAAGAAAACACGCCACGTGCCTACTCGTGCGAAATATTTAAGCCCACCCACTGAAAGATTAACAATTCCGGTAAGAAATAGCATACTTTTCAATAGATTTTATAAACTTGAAGCCGTTTACAAAAGAGGGAAATGGTTTCAAATGATACAAAGATAACAAAAACACCCTGTGTCAACAATCAATTGAGAACAGCTATTTTTCTAGAATAAAAGATAGTTTTATTTTTCATTTCATCCTTTACAAAAATGAAGGCGAAAATTCTCCTTTCAACCTTGAAAGGATATTGAGCAACATGCAACTGTTGAGTGAAGCATTATCTCTATAGATAATCCCAGCTGCTTCTAAACATGACAAGAAGAATATAAAAAAGAAATAAAAGAAAAGAAAAATACAATCAGTATAAAAAACAACCAAGTTGGCAAACCTTTTAAAAGAGTGCACTATCAAATATTTTATAGGAAACTAAACTGTTTATAAACACAAGCAGCGATAACATACGATGGATGCTAGATACAAACTTCCCAAGTTTCCTGATTTTGACAGGAGATTCCTGAATTTTAATCCTGTTCGGGATCATGGGTGCATATATGCACCCTCAAAAAGTGCTTAAAACGCTTGAGTTTGATACCAGTAAAAAGAAAAGAGTAAAACTGATTTTGTTTAATTACGACATTTTCATGATTTATAAAGTTAATTCAAACAATTAACAAAAAGTGGTGCCAAACAAATAAAATTCCTGCAAAATATGCCGGTCCTGACGGGTTAATACTTTTCTCCTGATTTTCTTGGTCAATTCCATTTAACGGAAGGACATTTTACAAAAAATGCTGATTATTTCTACTGTTTAACCCTTTCGGGAGCAAAGTACTTCTGTTGCTAATATGTTGAAATGATAGAATGACACCAGGATTTACGAACAAGTTTATTTGAAAATAAGTAAAAGCTTTTTCTCACGTAGGGTAGACCGGGGCTAGTCGAACCGCTTTTTCTTCTAATATTTTTTTAAAAATTACAATTCAACATTTTAAATTTCTTTTTATGTTACCACTATCAGTGTACTTTCAGGAAGAAGTCACAATAGTAAAGCTTGAAAATATTAACTATAAGTATTAGTTTAGAAGCTCAAATTGTCACCAAGTCGCTTGGGCCAACCTGCCCCGATTGCGGGGTAAGTTGGCCCACGTCACTTTTTAGTGTTCTGATAATGTAGAAGTTTAAGAAATGATCAAAATTTTACCAAATCTTAATTTTTATTTGTTGCGAAAGAAAACACAATATAGCTTCCTAAATTGAAATAAAAAATTTAAATATTAAAACTGTGAGTTATTCAAATTATTAACTTCGACCAAAAATTGCTTTAAAAATTGATTTTGTTTTCTCATAAAAAATGTCCTTAGTACATTACAGAACAGTAATAAATTTTAATAAATGCATACTAGGTGTTAAAACACCGTAAATCTTAGAGTAGAGTAATTTAAGAAATCATCCATCCTTAATTAAGTGATTTATTATAAACACCAGATGATAAATAAATTGTATCAAGGTCTCTATAAATCTGTTAAGTGCAATAATTCTTTTCTTTGTTGGCCAAGCCAACAGGGATTTTTCTATAATTATGAAAGTTATAAATGTTTTTGTACGACAGGAGCAGCTGATTTAATTCGGGGATGAGGTAAACATTATAACTTCATTTTTTAAAAAGATTGATTGGAATAATCAGGAATTCAATTAATAAAATAACTCTTTACTATTAATTAATAATAAATTAATTAAAATGATAATAAATGTTTATTAAAATAATTCATTAAAACTATCAAAATTCCAGTACCCCAGAGCCAAATTCCTACGGGGAATGTTGGCCCGGTGGGCCAACATGCCCCGTGCCAAATGGGCCAACTAACCCCGTATCGCCATTTTTGTTTTTCATGACTGTAAGGAATTATTCTGAAAATATTTCCATAAAAAATCATGCCCTACAATAACTACGAACAATTATTTTTCTGAATTATTATGTATCAAAATTTAAATTGTAATCTACAAGCAAATAAAAACCGATTATTTATAAGAGAGGAAATTTACTCACCTTTGCAAAATTTTGAAAATTCTCAATAATTCTTTAACCCCTTGGGGACGAGCGACACGTATACGTGCCGCATGAAGCGCTCAGAATCCTTGTTTTTCCTCACCAGTAAAATTTGCCTTGTTTAATCAGCGCATTTTCTCGATTCAAGAAGACACAAATTTCTGTTTTTAAAAAACGGTAACAAAAGATTAAAAATTTCGTAAAAGGCTCCCGTCCCAAAGGGGTTAACGGACGCTCCGACTTCAATGATGCTGATGTTGAGGGAGGAAAGCGAAGCAACTCATACTTGGCTGGACTGGCAATGTCATCTAACGCAAAGTTTAAAAAATATCGCGACTGGGCCAACATGCCCCTATGGCCAACTAGCCCCGGTCTACCCTACATTATAAAAGCAAAATTTTACTCCAAAATACTGATGTCATTGTGGTATTTGAGTCTTAAAATTAAGTGAGATATATAATATCCCACCGTCTTTCAAGCGGTTAAACAATTTATCAACGTGGAATCGACAAATCGTTTTTTCAACTTTAAAGACTTTCACATAGTAAAATGTTGCTCCAAACATAAACTTATTATTTATGTTAAGTGTTTTTTGAAATGTGGTAACGGAACGACATTTTACGACACGCATCTTGACAATGTTACATTCTGTTGAATAATTCAGTTAATTTATTCGTGTCGGTGAAATTTCGATTACTTACATGTTAATAGATATCTGATCAGTTATATCTTATATACTATACGTTTTTACTATAGATTAAAGATTTAAAAAAAATACTCCATCTTAATAATGGAAGGACAGTAACTGAGAGACAAAGGTGATATGTAATTCAATTTAGAAAATTCTAATTACTTTATTATATTTAAAAAGCCATTATATTATGCTTAAATAAATATATTAATTAAAAGCGAGAAAAATAAAACCTGTTAATTTGCAGCTATAAACTTTTACATAAGATTTGGATACAGGTGCCAGTTTGATTAATCAAATTTTTTTCATGCGGTACGTTTTTCTGGGATTTAATATTTATTCAACTGCCATTTGTCTCACTTTGTTAGGAATTTATTCCTTTTTCATAAAATTTGAAAAATCCAATCAGTTCTGAAAATTTTGATGCCCAGCACTTCTGGAAAAATGATGATTAATTTTTTGGAAGTCATGTCTCTTAAATGTGGAATTGCGGCTCTTGCACATTTTCCAATATTCTATTTCTTCATCCTGAAATGTACCGCGATTGTAAGATAAAAACTGCGAATCAGGTACTTGCAAGACCCGGCTGTTCCTACGTGGGATCCTTGGTCAAAGGTCCAGTTGGAGATTCAGCGTCCAAAAATATATAGATTTTGATACTCCGGCGTCCGGATTACTTTTTATGGCATTTATTTAAAAAAAAAAAAAAAAACTTTTGGAGTGCTTTGTTTTTTATTATTGATCCCTTAATTAGGTCTGATTAACCTGATAAACAAAGACATTCAGCTATTTGGTTAGACATATTTTGCGATCCGAATTTGAAGCCAGCTCTCCCCTTCAAAAGTTATTGATTTTTTAAGCGCTTTTTTGTAATTTTAACCCGCCGTGTGCCGGTACCAAAGCGGTAGTTCCTGAATTATCTTTTAGCTCTGAACTTTCACTTAATGTAGAGTAGGTGGGAGTAAAGATACGCACTTTTCTTACAGTTTGATTTTCAACGCACACGTTGGTCTAAACTTATGTAATGAGTGATTAAAATGTTAGATTAGAACCTTAAGCAAGTGCCACCACCAACCGACATTCTGGCAATTATAATTCAGTGAGAATTGCATTTTTAAAAAAACATTGCTCTGCGTATCTTTGTCCCATCAGTTGGGGTAAAAATACGCAGTGGTGGGGCAAAGATACACAGTGCGTATTTTTGCCCCATTACTGTGGGGTTTTGTCCCATTTCCAATAAAACGAATGAGTTATGCAAAAGCATTAATAAGTTTCACTAGTATTTATAGTTCAACTGAAAATTGTAAGTTAAACCATGAAATAATAAAAAAGAAAAACCAGCGGTCTGTGAGATCGCAATAGCAGATAACCTCTAACTATTGTGACAAAAATTGTTGCATAAATACTGTGAGCAGTCCCCAAAGACCCCTTGATCGTAGAATGAATAAAAGTGTTGACTGACTCATAAGATACTGTTTTTGCGCTAAACTTTATGTAAAGGCCTATTATAATAAAATCCCCCTCATTTAGAAGTCTTTAGCGATACTACTAAGTTTCCAAACGAATCAAAATTAAACTAACATCAATAGTTAAATTGAAAATTGCAAGTTAAGCTATGAAAACTGAATATAGCAGCAGTCTGTGAGACCGTTAACAGGAGTTAAGGGCTAAGACTTAAAACAAAATCGTTTTACGAAACAAGAATACTGATTTTTAAAAGTAGATAGGTAGATACCTACGTTCTATATTTAAAAAAAAAAAAAAAAAAAAAAAAAAAAACTGAACTAGAAAAAACAAAAGGTTTAGAAGCTATACAGCTTCCGTTCTCCGCTGAATTTTTTGATTTGTAAAATTTCTAAGTATTGTTAGCTAAACAATAAAGTGATATTTAAAAAAATATTAGATCAAGATGCGAAAATTTAAACTTACCTCATTTTCTTGGCGCGGAGTGCTACTTTTTTCACAAAGTTTGAACACACAAATACGAGAGTAGGTGGGGGTAAAGAAAGATACGCACGGGGTAAAGATACGCAGTGGCTGATTTAATATGAAGAAACATTTCTACAATCATGGCCGCTAAGGTTGTAGTTTGGTCTCAAGTGTAGTAGTTGTGTGGGCAAACCTTGTGAAAAAAGTAGCACTCAGTGCTAAGAAAATGAGGTAAGTTTAAATTTTCGCATTTTGATCTAATATTTTTAATTTTTCACTTTATTGTTTAGTTGACAAAACTTCGAATTTTTACAAATCCAAAAATTCAGTGGAGAACGGAAGATTATAGCTTCTAAATGCCGTATAGTTTAACCTCGGTTGCATTTGTTTAACCTTTAACTGATGTCACAGAAATTGTCACATAACTAGTGTGAAGCGGTCTGTGAGACCGCTCCATCGAAAGATGAATAAAAACCGCGATTAACTCGTAGGATGTTGTTTTTGTACTAAACTTTTGTACAGGACTGTTATAATTAAAATCCACCTATTCAAAAGTCTCTGGTGTTAATACTAAAATTCCAAACGAAACAAAATTTTAGTAGTATTTGTAGATAAACTAAAATTTGCAAGTTAAATTATGAAAATTGAAAAAAGCACCGGTCTGTGAGACCGGTAACATCAGTTAAAGGTTAAACTTGTCGTAGCCGGTTAAGTAAAATACTGCAGAATGGGGTAAAAGTACGCATCAATCGTGGAGCAAACATACGCACAAGTTTAAGATTCGAAACTTTGTCCTATCGTTTTAACTTGATGCAAAGCTTTCCACAATTGTTGTGGAAAATTTTATTTTTTATATTGTATAAAATATAATAGCTACTTAACTAATATAACCTAGTTGGTACCTTTTCCTTTTTCTAGTTAAGTTTTTTACAATATAGAAAGTAGGTATCACCTACCTACTTTTAAAAATCAATATTCTTGTTTCATAAAACGATTTTGTTTTAAGTCTTAGCCCTTAACTCCTGTTAACGGTCTCACAGACCGCTGCTATATTCAGTTTTCATAGCTTAACTTGTAATTTTCAATTAAACTATTGATGCTAGTTTAATTTTGATTCGTTTGGAAACTTAGTAGTATCGCTAAAGAATTCTAAACGAGGACAATTTTTATTATAATAGGCCTTTACATAAAGTTTAGCGCAAAAACTGTATCTTATGAGTCAGTCAACTCTTTTATTCATTCTACGATCAAGGGGTCTTTGGGACCGCACACACTATTTGTGCAACAACTTTTGTCACAGTAGTTAGAGGTTAACTTCTATTTGCGATCTCACAGACCGCTATTTTTTTCATGGTGTAACTTACAATTTTCAGTTTAAATATAAATACTAGTGAAATTTACTAATGCTTTTGCATAACTCATTCGTTTTATTGGAAAAGGGCAAAATTACGTATTGCTTTACCCCGCCACTGCGTACTTTTACCCCAACTGATGGTGTAAAGATACGCATAGTAATGTTTTTTAAAAGTGGCAATTTCTCACAGAATTATAAATTTGACAGAATGTCAGTTGATGGTGGCACTTGCCTAAGATTCTAATTTAACATTTTAATCACTCATTACATAAGTTTAGCCGAATGTGTGCATTACAAATCAAAATGTATGGAAAATGCGTATCTTTACCCCCCCTTCCCCAATTCTACACTTGAGACCAAACTACCGCCTAGTGGTCATGATTGTAGAAATGTTTCTTCATATTGAATCAGCCAGTGCGTATCTTTGCCCCGTGCGTATCTTTACCTCCACCTACTCTCTATATTTTATTCTTCCTAACGAACAAGCACCCTTCCTTGCAATCGAATAAGGTCGGAAAAACAAGTTCGAACTGGTCATCATGTACCGGGTTATTCTTACCACAACCTATAATGATATGTGAAAATACAGCTTTGAGATGCTTATTGTAAGGAAACAAAATGTGGTCAGGAGGTTTCTGATTTGAATTTTGATTTGGATTTAAATGTTCGTAGTTGTTCGTACTCCATTTTCACCTTACAAGTCTGACCTGCATCACAGTGATGCAGTGGTCAGTAAGTAATTGTAGTAATAAGGGGGCAGTATGTATTGAACTGCACTAAATATTGCAGTAATTATTGGAGGTATTGTCAGTTAGTATCGCAGTAATATGGAGGTTCACGCAAAGGTCAGCGTTGCAAGGTTAACAACCCGTCATTGGTAACGTGAGAACTTCACACTACTCTCTCCCATTGTATAAGCAGTGTGTGTAATGAAAATAGTTATATAATCTTTCTTTGGGTGAAATATATTATAATTTATATTTAAAGAAAAGCAAGGGAATTCGAATGCAAGGAATTTTAATCTTTAACTGATGTTACCGGTCTCTCAGACCGCGGCTTTTTTCAATTTTTATAGTTTAACTTTAAATTTTCAGTTTAACTACAAACACTACCGAAATTTTGTTCCGTTTGGAACTTTAGTACCATCACTAGATACTTTTGAATAGGTGAATATTAATTATAACAGTCCTCTGCAAAAAGTTTAGTACAAAAATACCATCTTTATAAGTTAATCGTGCCTTTTATTCATATTTCATTGCAGCGGTCTCACAGACCGCTTCACACTAGTTATGTGACATCAGTTAAAGGTTAAGATCATTTGTAAATTAAATACTTGCTAAAGCCTAGCGTGAGAGAAATGCTCACAATGCGACCAATGACGGGTTAAGACTGAAGGTCCTGGTTTAATTAGTTCTCTTGTGTATTAAAGTGTTGCAGCTGCACAAAAATTACCAGCCGACCAGCCTTTGTTTTTCTCTATAGAGTTGTATGAGGTATGGGGAGTAAAGATACGCACGGGCCAAAGACACGCACTGGCTGATTTAATATGAAGAAACATTTCTATAATCATGACTGCTATGTGGTAGTTTGGTCTCAAGTGTAGTAGTTGTGTGTTCAAACCTTGTGAAAAAAGTAGCACTCCTTACCAAGAAAATGGGGTAAGTTTAAATTTTCGAATTTTGATCTAATATTTTTAAAATTTCACTTTATTGTTTAACTGACAATACTTCGATTTTTACAAATCCAAAAATTCAGTGGAGAACGGAAGCTCTATAGCTTCTAAATGCCATATGCTTAACCTGGATCGCATTTGTTTAAACTTGTAGGTAGCCGGTTAAGTAAAATACGGTAGAATGGGGTAAAAGTACGCATCCGTCTTGGGGCAAAGATACGCACAAGTTTAAGATGCGGGGCTTTGCCCTATCGTTTTAGCTAGATGCAAAGCTTTCCACAATTACGTTGTGGACATTTTTATTTTTTATATGTTAGTATTGTATAAAATATAATAGCTACTTAACTAGCTGCTAGTTAACTACCTTTTCCTTTTTCTTGTTAAGTTTTTTTTTTTTTTTAAATATAGAACGTAGGTACCTACCTACCTACTTTTAAAAATCAATATTCATGTTTCATAAAACGATTTTGTTTTACGTCTTAACCCTTAAGTCCTATTAACGGTCTCACAAACCGCTGCTGTATTCAGTTTTCATAGTTTAACTTGTAATTTTCAATTTAACTATCGATGTTAGTTTAATTTTGATTCGTTTGGAAACTTAGTAGGGGAGACCGAGGGAATGACGACACCTTAAGGGAATTTCATTTTTTTCACCTCAAAAAAAAATGTTTATTTTTTAATAGTAAAAATTCTGAAGCTGAATCATTATCTTTAGTATCTGTATAAATTTAACCATAACTGTAAAGTAAGCACACATAAAAAAGATTTCTTTCAACCTTTGTACAGTGGCGGGATTACCCCATGATACTGGAGTAATTCCGCCACTGTATCGGGGTAATGACGCCAATCTTTAATGACCTAGTAAATACATAAAATGGATACTAGGAAACACATAACCTACTAAAAATATTTAGAAAGCAATAATTTATCAAAATAATGAATAATTACAATGTTCCTAAAGCTAGATTTATTAATGTGCTAAGCTTACAATTTAACTCAAATTGGAATGTCCAATGGAAATATCCCTTTGCCATGGTGGCGGCATTACCCCGAGAGGACAATATAGTGGAAAACCCCCCAGCAAAGCCGAAAGAAGAACCGAACTTGTTCAACAAATTGCATCAAAATGTTGGCGAATGCATGTAGATTAAGGGTAATATTATCTTAAGTACCTAATTTTCAATAAAAGGTGTTTACCTCTACTCATTTGAAGCTCTAAAATAAGAAGCAACTAGATGAAAACTAAATTTTTCACTAGAACAAGCCAACGACATTCAACAAAACCATTCTCACTCTAGGCACTGTTTCTATTGTTGGCCGCTATAGTGCAGTCGCAATTACTATCCCAAACTGCCGTTAGTTTTTAAACTAGACGGGGTGGCGGCATAACCCCGAGTGGCGCCATTCCCCCGGTCTCCCCTAGTATCGCTAAAGACTTCTAAATGAGGATAATTTGTATTATAATAGGCCTTTACAAAGTTTATCACAAAAACAGTATCTTATGAGCCAGTCAGCCGTTTTATTCATTCTACGATCAAGCGGTCCTTGAAACAGCTCATAATATTTATGCAACAATTTTTGTCACAGAAGTTAGAGCTTAACTGTTATTTGCGATCTCACAGACCGTTGTTTTCTTTCTTTCTTTCTTTCTTTTTTTTTCATGGTTTAACTTACAATTTTCAGTTCAACTATAAAAATTCTAGTAAAATTTACTAATGCTTTTTTTTGCATAACTCATTCATTTTATTGGAAATGTGACAAAACCCCACAGTAATGGGGCAAAAATACTCACTGCGTATCTTTGCCCCACCATTGCGTACTTTTACCCCAACCGATGGGGCAAAGATACGCAGAGCAATGTTTTATAAAAATTACAATTTCTCACAGAATTATAATTTGACAGGATGTCGGGATATGGCGGCACTTGCCTAAGGTTCTAATCTAACAATTTAATCACTAGTTACATAAGTTTAGACCAATGTGTGCGTTAAAAATCAAAATGTATGGAAAGTGCATATCTTTAGCCCCCACCTACTCTATATCTAAAAATCGTGTATTCAAATATAGATGCAGAAATATTTGCATCGCATACTTCTTCTAACTCGCCAGTTTTTAATTTTTTTTCTCAACAGGCTTATGGTACAGTGTTGCATTGATTTTAAACAGGGGTAGTGTTAACCGTCCTGCTCAAGATATTCTGACCATCATAGTTCATTGACCATATAAGTCATATCATCATCATTGACCATATAAGTTCTGACCATCAGAGGTCAAAACTGATAAATTTAGTGCAACATTTGAAAGGATTTGTCTCAAGAACTTTTAACAATATTGATTACAGTGTTTGCAAATTGTACTTAGTGTATTATACTTTAATTTGTATTACTTTTTCTTAATAGCATAAAAAAATGTTTAAGAAATTTTATTTAAAATTCAAAAAAGGATTACAAATGTTGTATTAAAATAAGACAATTTCATAGTCTTTATTCTAGATGAGATCAAACTTGGGGGGGGGGGGGATTCTAATTGGGAAGAGTTAGCACAACCATTCACAAGGTGCATTATGAAATTTACAAATCGAAAATCAATATTTTCATTAGTACCCGTCCATCAAATATTCTATTGTATGAGTTACACAATTTAAAAATTTAAGGTTTATGAAATGTATGTTTGTGCTATGAAAGGTTATTACATGAGATACAGAGAAATTCCATATTCATAATTTTTGGGGTTTTTTTTTTTTTCTTTTTAACGACGTGAAAGAGACTCATTCGGAAATTCAAGACAAAAAAAAAAAAAAAAAAAAAAGTCATATTCAATTCAAATAAACTTCTTCCTTAACATTATTGACCAACACCTGAGAGTTGAACCTCGATATCATAGCATATTTTTTCCCAGCAGTCGTATAATGAATGAAACAATAATAGATGAGTAAGAAATAGGAAAGAGAGAAAAAAAAAAAAAATACAACCAACCTTGCAGCAGCTGAGGAGCCATATAACTACGGGGTTAAGTAGCCAGACACTATTGTTTCTTGCATCGTGAGATAGGGTAGCCTTCGTAGATAGCATCTGCTTCCGATGGTTTCTATCCCCTGAGCAAGAATAATAATGTAGAAACCATACAAACAAAACAGAAGTAGAGACACTATTAGTGGTTGCCTTGCCTTGAGGTATGAATGAATTGAACGAGTAAAAGTGTGTTAGACGAATTCCAATGAAAAGATAAAAAAGAAAGAATATCTGTGTTTTTAACCGCTTTTTAAGGAAATAAAAATAATAATGAGAGGAGTTCTTAAATCGTACTGTTCTACTTTTAAACATTTATATGTTTAATGGGTAACTTTAGAACAAATGTGTTTGATACTTTTTTTTTTTCGTTTGAAAGGTTTTATTTTTTGGATGGTCCTGTTCGTTCTTCTATTCATTCAGTGTTGAATTCACGGAGCTCTATCCTCAGGACGATTTCGGATTTTATGCTTAGTAATTATCAAAAAGTGTGAATTCCCCCCCCCCCCCCCCTTCTCTGAAGCTGCCGAAATCCCTCCCAGAAAAAGATATCTGTAGCTTCAAGACCATCTATCCTCTAATCATGTTAAAAATCACAATAAAAAATGTATTAAGCAGTGATGTCAGTATGGTTTACAAAATTAAGCACCAAGTATTTTAACCCGTAATTGAAATGGTGAAAAAGTAAAACATAATACGGGACGTGCGGTCTCGAAGATGGCATTTATTTATGGATCCCTGGGTTCCCAAATGGGGAACTCCCATTTGGTGGGTGATTTACCGATTCTAGCTGGCCAAAAGTCGATTTTTAAAAGTTTATCCTAGCGTAATTTATTTTTTGCCTGTTATAGCTCAATAGTTAGGGCGTTGTACCCTGCTATTGGTTTTGATATAAATATAACTGTATGATCCATAGACTAGCGCAAAGTTAGTGCTTCTTAGTTGGAAATGAATCAATCAATTTGAGTATTGTTCTTTAATCTGTTACTTGAAGCGGAATAAAATATACTGCTCGATTATGGACGCTTCCAAACAAAATATGGACTTTATTTTATCGGATTTATGTGCATAAAGTTTGCACATATCAGCTGTTATTTCATATTTAATGTCGTAAAAAACTGTATTTTTTTAACAATTTCTCAGTTTTAATATAGAAAAAGTTACATGATAAAGCACGATTAAGCTCAATTTTTGATATGATTAAATAGTTTAGATTATTACCTTTTTGTTTCAATTTAATTTGTCTGCCCCTAGGTGCCCCCTCCTCCCCCAGTTTTTAGAACTGTTTTTAGCTTATTAAGTCTAAATAAATTTTTTTTACATTTTAGTTCAAGTACCATTTTCTTTTTATCAAAGACAGCAGAATTTAAGTTAGTCACATAAATAAACTTTTGCACCATTATGCAACGGCAACAAGATTTAAAATTTAGCGAAAATGTGAATTTGGTTGAAAATATTTTGTTTATAGAGGAAAATTACAATGAAGAGCACATGAAGTTTTGCAAGAGCGAAATGTTTAAATTAATGACCAAATTTGGACAAAAATTGCCAGTTGTATGTAGATATATCAGGACAAAATGATTTTAAAATATATTACTTGGCTGCAAATTTTGAGTGGTTACAAAATTGATCCAGACAAATTCTCTAAATTCAGATTTGATACAATGCAAAACATAATGTAGGCATTTTCTCATGATATCTTATGATTCCCATTCTTAACATAAGGTTCCTCTGTGCAGAGATAAATATAAATATACAACAGAATATGCAAAACACCAATTTTCATTAAAGCTGTCGAATGCTTGCCTCGTACCTTAAATTTTAGAAAAAGAAATTTTAGGATTTGTTTATAATAATACAAAAATAGTTTTATCACTTTAGCTTCCATACCGTTAAGAAAGTATCATTAAAATTAACAAGAAGAATGTAAAATCGCGTGTCAATTAAATTATGGAACACTTTTCAACGCATTCTGACTACTATAATAAAACTTCATAGTTTAATAATGTGAAAAACGATGTCTAAGTAATAGTTCGTAAAACATATAAGACGTTTGAAAACACAATTTCAACCAAAGTCGAAAAAACAGCTGAAAATTTTGTACATCCCTGTATATGAACTACAGATTTATCATATAATTCACAATATGCTAAAATTTAGAACAGTTTAGTGAACGCATAGCACAGTTGAAAATTCCTCGTTAGCAATTTCCGGCAATAAGCGGGAATATACTTCAGATGTTTTGTGCAGCCCTATGATTTATAGAATTTATACACACTAAATAGTATGCAATTTTTATAATTTAAAAAGGTGTTCCACAACTGAAAACGCACTTCCATCAATTATTTTTCATACAGAGAAAAATATAACTGATTTATTTTGTGTGCCCTGTATATGAAAGATGAATGGCACATCATATCCAATAGTAAGTATCTTATAGAGCACCTCGGAGATATATATCTAAATACTTTTGAAAAGGTGCAACATGAACAAAATACAAAACAAACAATTTTTTCCATAGACCGTAATGTAACATAATTCTTTTTAGTGCCCCTGTAAATGATCGATAAATACTACCCATACCATATTCTATAGCAATCATCTTGTAGTGCACTTCATAGATATGTATATAAATTTCAAAGTATTTGAAATTATGAAACATCATTAAAAACCACCACAAACGATTTTCCCCCCATAGGCCGTAATGTAATGAAATACTTTGGGATGTCCCTGTAATGAAATTATCACTGCTACAAGCTACATTTTACAATACCTAACATTCAATAGTGAATATCAATAACATTTTTCAATTTCATGGCGATGTGACTATATTGACGCCAAAAATAATTTTGGCAAGCTAGAATCGGTAAATCACCAACCGTGCTCCGTTTTGTCCCATTTTATTAATGGTACTCGAACATAATTACAATTTCGATATCAGAATTATATGTTTCGAAGTCTAAGATTCAAACTAATGCAAATAAAATAAAAATCTTGCTCTGAAGTCAAATGGGAGAAGAAATAATTCAGTAATAATTAATAATACTGCATTAATACTCAGTAGCGAAGAGGAAAATGAGGATGTAAGTTTCAAAACTTCGCCTTATCCAGAAAATCAAATTTTGGGAAATCGCGAAAAAACTCCTAACTGCGTCTATTGGCTTTCATTGTAAACTAAGATTTTACAATGCCAGAAATACAGAATAAAACTTGCTTTTTTACAAATTGTTGTGTTTTTTCGATGCAAGTTTACTAATAAAATAAACTGATAGAGAAAACACGATTTTTTAAATTTGGGATAAGGCGAGTTCTGAAACTCACGTCCTCAAATATTAGTATGAACTTGTATAGATCTATACTTTGAGTATTCAACTTATGAAAAAAAGCAAAAGAAAAATTAGTTTAAAAAAAATCGCAGGGGTGTGGGGGGGGGGGGGACTATTCCCAGTTACATGTTATAACTTCTTCACGCAAATTTATCTTTTATAGTTTTTCTTAATAATCTGTTGAAGTATTTTTACATTGTACACGAATATGAGTTTTATTAGCTGGATGTAAATAAATGAATAAATAAAGCAAGACAGGCTGACATTCAATACACGTTTGAATCATTTTACCTGATTTAAAGTAATAGTTACACAATTAAAATAGCTTAAATAATATTTCATTCAGCTGAAATTTCTACTTTACTTCCCAGCAATTATTATTTGGAAGTCCCCTCCCCCTCCCTTTTTTTTTTCTCTGATTGTTTTCTATTAGAGGTAAAAAAATTAGAAACTTTCCAAATCCACTTAAAAGCTGACAGATATTAGCAGAAAAAAATGTATGGTAGATAGATGTACAGGTGCAGACAACCCTTACAGCTGTTATAAGGTCGTGTAGCTTTCGTAACAACTACGTGTCTCACTCGGTTAGAATTTCAGTTATCATTCTTCTGTGAACAACTGTCATCTTTGCATTTTTTTTTTTTTTTTTTTTTTTTTAAAGAATACGCGGGAATTTAAAAAGATACGTAATACGAGGGGAATCGCATCTATTTTAAAATGTGGTAACCAGGACTTATATGAATCACTACTTAATCATTCTATGAATTAAAAATACTTTCTGAATAAAAGTTTTGATAAAAATTAACAGATATTTTGAGTATTTTGCTCTGTTGGTGCGTTTATATGTTGTTGCGTTATTTTCCATCAAACGCTTTCAGAATTCAATGAAAGTTTGTTACGTTATTTAAGAGTCCACACTAGTCACGGAAAGAAACGCTCAAGCTAATATTGATCCTATAGGAGGTTTTTTTTACAAATTTCTCGCTCGCATTTTAATATTTTTAAACAAATTTTTTTGCATAATATACCTGAGGTCGATATCTGATGTTGTGCGTTTGTACTTTTCGATTTTAGCTTGTAGTTTTTTTATATGCGGACTTTTTTCACTTTTGGAACCGGTTCTGAAAGTGAAGATATCCTCATATATATATATGAAACTAACCAAAATAGAAAAAATACAAACGCACAGTAAAAGTTTTCAACCTCAGGTACCCTATTAGGGGGGGGGGGGGATAAATAAATGCGAGCGAGAAATATGTAAACAAAGCTTCCATACGATTAACATTTACATAAAAAATTTCAGTTGCTGGGCTGGCTCTCAATTGGTCCTTTTTTGAAATACCAGTATTTAGTAAAAATAAATAAATAAATAAATAATAATAATAATAATAATAATAATAATTCGTTTTAAGTTTCTACAAAATTTGCAAGAAAAATATAAAAAGAGAATTATTGTATGAAAAAGGTGATATTTAACCCATAACTGCTGTTAGCGGTCTTACAGACTGTTGCTTTTTTCAATTTTTACAGTTTAATTTTTAATTTTCAGTTTTACTACGGAAACTAGTGGCATTTTGTTTTGTTTGGACTATCGATGGAGAGTTTTAAGTAGGGGAATTTAAATTTTATAATTCAACTTGAGCATTGAGTTTAGTACAAAAACTGTATTCTGTGAAGATAATCGACCCTTTTACTTATCTTTCGAACAAGCGGTCACAGAGGCCGCCCGCAGTACCTATGCAACAATTTCTGCCATAACAATTAAATATTAAATAAAATTTAAATTTAATGAAGCAACATTTAAGTAGATTTTACAGTGGAGCTAACTTCTCAAACTTAACTGATAGAAGATTGACTAATTAAAATGCATTGTAGTCTAGAGTAGAGATCTGCACGGGCTCGTGCCTATTTTCATTTGCGGCACTCGGGCCGGGCTCCGGCCATACTTTTTTCTGAAGGCTCGGGCCGGGTCGGGCCTAGTGACTACTCTTTACGGGCCGGGTGTTACTTTTTTCCGGAAGAATCGGGCCGGGCCTAACTTATTTTTTCTGTACAGAGCCGGGACTGGTTTCTTTTCTAGTCTTCACGGCCCAAAATTTTCAGTCCTAGTTTTGAGCCAGCCCGCATGAAAATCATTGTATCCGCCTGATCTGTTCAAAAGTCAGTAAAATTAAGCCTGGCCCAAAGATTTTTGAAAAATATGCATACATTTTTGGATCGCCATTATTCTACAATTAAACATTAACATTTATTCTTTTTAAATAATAGTAAATTTCTACGCTAATTAAAATATAGCTAAATTAAAATATAGTAAAACGTGTGAAAAGGAACCTGCCTATGACGGAATCCTGTTTTAAATTGAAAAACGTGTTGATACATGCAAAATAAATATACTAATACTTAAGAAAAGAATATATAATACATTTACATTTGCTAAGAAGGGAACTTGTCTATAACGCATTTTTTTTTTTTCTTTTCCATGTAATTGAGTCTTAGAAGATTTTACTGTATAGCATTTTTCAGATTTTTAACAACTCAATGCATGGAATATGGATTAACAATATTAATGATAACTGAAATATTTACATAGAAGAAATAGCGATTCATTAAAAAAAATAAATATAGCAGCCTGCGGCACTTATATAAAAATGAAGTTTAGAAACATGAAAAAAAAATTAAGATAAATATTTTTGTCAGAACTCCTCGTAAGAGTCAAATTTTTAATCAAATGGACGTAAAAATCAATGTTTTGTAGCAATTCACTCGGGCCGGGTTCGGACCGAACTTTTAATTTTCCTACCGGAACGGGCCAATATTTTTCTACGGGCCGGGCCGAAATTTTTTTCTATGAGTCGGGCCGGGCCTGGAAATTTCGGCCCGTGCAGACCTCTAGAGTCCTGCATCGGGTCGGGTTACCCACTTTTACCAGCACCTGACCCTACCCGACCCAACCTGCGCTTCGTGTTGGGATTTGGCCCTTGCGGGTCAAGTTCGTGTTGAACCGATTTTTCAAAAATAATGTCTATTTTCTCAGGTTAAGAATCTGTATACAACAAAACTTCCATACTGAACACTCTCGAAAAGCGGACGCCTCAATTTAGCGAACAGTTTTTCAATTCCTAACACGTATATTCGCACGCTTATACCTCTGAATAGCGGGCACTTCTATATCTACACACGCGTAACATGTATATGTGTGCATAAACTATCATAAATACGATACATTACTTTTTTGTGTGTTTAAAAAAACGAAATATTGATAATATTTTTCTTTTTCCGCGACAAGAAAAAATGATTAGAGAGAATAATCTATTATCACATTTCTTATATACATTTTGTATTGAATATATATTCTTTCTTATTCAAATACGTATTTATTTTCATCTGAAAAATAGTTTTACTCGATTTTCCTTTTGTGAAAATCCCAAGATCCCGATTTGCAAAACTTTTAAATATGACCTGCAAGATCCCGCAGAAAGAAAATTAGTCATCCCAATCCGGAAAAAGAAAATTAGTCATCCCGATCCGAATAAAAGAAAATTAAGTACAACACGACCCGAACCCGAAAATTCCATTTGAAACCAACCCGAACCCGGAAAAAAAAAAAAAACGCTCTGTTTGCAACCCGACTCGAACCCGCAATGAAAGGAAAGTAAATCATGTTTTAACGCAATTATGAAAAGTAATCTACAGTTGCATCTCTAATACCAATTTTATATTTTATATAGAAAAATGGACAAATATATATTTTTTTAAATTCAAATATAGTAAAACCTCTGAATAGAGGACACCTTAGGATCGTTATGTAGTCTATTTTTGTCTATTTTTCTAGGCTATTTTTGAGATTACTTTTTAATTTATTTGCTTTGTTATCTATACGATATACTGCATTTATATACATTGTTCAATACAAAGCAGATATGCAAATGTATATGCTTGAAATCAAAATTGCTTTTGCCATAATCTGTGGTGGATGACTGTTTTAATTTTCCCTCCACGTTCTACTACTGTGATATTATATTGTATCAACTCTCCCCCCCCCCCCTATTCTGTACAGTATTTTAAAACTGTTTCAAAACATATAGAGTAGGTGGGGCAAAGATACGCACTTTCCATACATTTTCATTTTTAACACACACTTGGTCTAAACTTATGTAATGACTGATTAAAATGTTAGATTAAAACCTTAGGTAAGTGCTACCATCAACCGGCATTCTGTCAAATTATAATTCTGTGAGAAATAGCAATTAAAAACATTAGCTCTGCTTATTTTGCCCCATCGGTTGGGGTAAAAGTATGCAGTGGTGGAGCAAAGATACGCAGAGCGATATTTTGCCCCATTGCTGTGGGTTTTTGGCCTCATTTCCGATAAAACGAATAAGTTATGCAAAAGCATTAGTAAATTTCACTAGTATCTATAGTTAAACTGAAAATTGTAAGTTAAACCATGAAAAAAAGAAATAAACAGGGGGTCTGTGAGATCGCAAATAGCAGTTAACCTCAAACTACTGTGACAAAAATTGTTGCATAAATAGTGTGAGCGGTCTTAAAAACCCCTTGATCGTAGAATGAATAAAAGGGTTGACTGACTCATAAGATACTGTTTTTGCGCTAAACTTTATGTAAAAATCTATTACAATAAAAGTTCTCCTCATTTAGAAGTCTTTAGCGATACTGTTAAGTTTCCAAACGAATCAAAATTAAACTAACATCAATAGTTAAATTGAAAATTATAAGTTAAGCTATGAAAAATGAATATAGCAGCAGTCTGTGAGACAGTTAACAGGAGTTAAGGGTTAAGACTTTAAAACAAAATCGTTTTATGAAACAAGAATATTGATTTTTAAAAGTAGGTAAGTAGATACCTACGTTCTATATTTAAAAAAAAAAAAAAAAAACTTGAAAAGAAAATGCAGTTAACTAGCTTATATTAGATAAGTAGCTATAATATTTTATACAATGTAAAAAATAAAATTTACCACAACGTAATTGTGGAAAGCTTTTCATCTATAAGCTAATTGTGTCTAATTTATAGCTAAAACGATAAGGCAAAGCCCCAAATCTTAAACTTGTGCGTATCTTTAGCCCCAAGACGGATGCGTACTTTTACCCCATTCTGCAGTATTTTACTTAACCGGCTATCTACAAGTTTAAACATATGCTATCGAGATAAACTATACGGCATTTAGAAGCTATAGAACTTCCGTTCTCCACTGAATTTTTGAATTTGTAAAAATTCGAAGTATTGTTAGCTAAACAAATAAAGTGAAAATTTAAAAATATAAGATCAAAATTCGAAAATTTAAATTTACCTCATTTTCTTGGCACAGAGTGCTACTTTTTTCATAAGGTTTGAACACATAACTACTACTCATGAGACCAAACTACTACCTAGCGGTCATGATTGTAGAAATGTTTCTTTATATTAAATCAGGCAGTCCGTATCTTTGCCCCCACCTACTTCAATTTTAATTCCCTGCGAAAGGCTGTTTTGAATAATTTTGCTGTACCAATTATTGAAATATTTCAGTATATATTTTCTCTCCATACGTGTGGCACATTTGTGTAGTTTATTGCTAGTTCATACCTTTTTTGATTTTAAAGCATAGGAAATCGTTTCAAACTTCGACAATATTTAAAAAGTAGGCAGACAAACAAAATAAATAATAAAGATAAATAAATCGCTTATTTGTTTGAAATCTGAATTTCATATAAAAAAAGAGTAGTTTTGGATTACATAACAGCTTTAATTGAATCACTTTTATCATTCAACAAAAGCATTCGTGCTTTAATGCTATCTGCTACAGCTGTCAGCTCGATTCTAATTCCGTGTAATCCGTCGAGAATTGCCCCAGTGAAATGTCGGCCGAGTCAATGGACATGGTCGTGCAAGAATTATCGAACGCATGTGAGTCACCGGGTTTTTACTTACTGAAATAATCTCTGATCACATGGTTTGTTCGCTCACTGAGGTTAAGTTTGGGTTAAGCTAAATGTCAGTGTTGTGTTTCTCACAAGCTGCTGAGATTCTAATGTGTAAGTTTTTTTTTTTCTTTTAATGACAAAAAATCGTTTTAAATGTGAAAATTTTTTTGCTCCGTAACTTTTTCTTGACCGATGTTAACCATTATTTTATTATGCCAATGCCAACATATGCGGTCTGAAATTGTTGAAATCTCGAATTTTCTTTTTATTTTATGCTATCATATTATTTTTTGGAGATTTCTTTATGATATTATGACGAAATAGAATATATAAAGTAAAAATAGTAAAAAAAAAAAATAGAACACCTTCTTTTATAAACAGTAATCTTGAAAATCACATTTAATTTTTTGACTGCATTTTATATTCCCTCCCTCCCCAAAAATTACCGTTACAATACAATAATACAACAGGGGATAAAAAGAAACGTTGTTTAAAATATCATTTTAGGATTTCATATATTAATTTTTCAGCGTATAATCGTAAATTAAATAATATTAAACTGTTACTAATAAAAGTGTGTTTTAGAAAAGTATTACAATCTTCATTTTTAGGGTTCCGTACTTAAAAAGTAAAAAAGGAACCATTGTAAGATCACTCCTGTGTCTGTCTGTCACAGCCATTTTACTCGTAAACTATGGAACGTGGAAAGTTCAAATTCGGGGAAGTAATAAAAACCATTGACCCACATATTTTCAGATTAATAAACATTCATAAATATATTTAGTAAAAGGTAGAGGGTCTAATTATGCTACTTGAAAAAAAAAAAAAATCTTTTCTTTGTATATTATGTGGGTATCCTGTGAAAGCTTTCGTAACACTGAACTGAAAAATACATTCCTTTTAATTTTAGGTATTATATTTTCAAAGATATTGTCGAAAATATAGCGCAAAAATATGTCCCCCCCCCCCCGTCTAATTCCGAATCTACTGGAACTAAAATTATGAAAAAATTAGAGGTAGTAGAGATTAATTTAAACTTTGCCGGAAAATTATAGCGATTAACCTAGGTCACATACTTTTTGAGAAATTGGCATTTTTCTGTTATACACAAATTTCGATTTACGGGCATTCAGAAAAATTGTTGAGCATCGGTGGATATACCTATTGTTGCAGAGGTATAAAAGCATTGTTGATAATGATTTTCGAAAAAAAATCATGGGTAATTAGCCGAGATATTAACCTTTAAAGGTACGGCCAGTTTGGACATACAAAAGGCCAGGGGCGGCGTACTCTATGCCTAGTTAACAACTTTCAATGATATATATGTGTAATGTAATGTCCAGTAACACTATAAAAGCAATAAACGTTAAATTGCTAAAAACATACTAATTTAAGGGATCTCGGGAACCTAAAAAATGGAAAAAAAGGAAAAAAAAAAGAGACCATTTTCAACATTTAATGCCTTAAAATGTATATGATTTTAAAACACAATTTTAATTGGGATGAAAGATGTTCTTTCATTTCATGTATTTAAAAAATTGCAAGATACAGAATTGGTATTTATATATGGCTCGAAACTGTTAGACATTTGTCGAACAAAAAAATGGCATAACAGTTTACGCGCAGGATTACAAAATAAATATTGCAACTAGAATGAAAATGTTGGTGCTTACTTATACTTCAGATTGTAACAATTTCCCTGAACTTAAATAAATTTGTATTTAAAGTATTTTTATATTTTTAATGCAATGTTGCATTTAGCTAATACAAAATTTTAAAAATTCCAACAGTAAAATCATCTAAAAAAATATTTTTTTGAACAATAAAAAGGAAATTTTAGGTTCAGTTTATACGGACTAACATGAAATATATGTTTTAAAAATTTAATGAAAAAATATTCAGAAGTTTTTGAGGTATCCTGCGCGTTATGACCAAAAAACGCCATTTGGAGAAAAATGACTTCAAAGTTTCGGAAACGCCCCTTCAGTTATTGAGCGGGTATAATTCTAAAAGCCATAACTTTTGTTCTAATGGGAGTTTGAAGGAAACAATTATAACAAAATATTCATAAAAGATAGCAGATTAACATCTAAAAAAAAAATTAAAATTTCTTAAATTTTGAAGCTTTAAGAGTCCTACGACCACTTAATCCTTTTCGTCGCGGAGTAATTCTATTTATAAACTTATGAAATAATGAACTGACACCAGAATTTATGAACGAATTTATTAGAAAAGGCAAACTTGCTTATTTTCACGTACATGATAAAAGGAAAATTTTAATTAAATATTCTTGGTTCCGTTTGTCTGTTTTGGAATTAAAATTAGGTGTCCTTTTTTAAGAGCATTGCCCTCGGCGGAAGGTTTAATTACAATGAATCGCATAAATACTGTGGGATTCGCGATAGTTTGCATTGAGTCTATCTCTCAATACGCCTCGAGTGACTTTAAAAGTTAATTAAAAACCTATCTGGAAAAATGCGGCACTGACCAAGGCGTCGTTGCAACTTTGAGACCTCCTTTCGAAGCGCGCTTTCGATTGCGCTTAGCACAATGCCAAATTTAAACTTTGAACAAAGGTTTCGTTTTAGCTACACTGTAGAAATAAAGGTTATTACTACGCTGAATTTAGTTTTATGAAATGCCAAATGAAGTTTAAATATGCACTGCTTTTATTGTCAATACCGAATTAAGTTCATCATAAAGAGATTAGGATAATATTAAAAAAAAGAGTTATACGAATAGCTATATTTGATATTATTTAGGTTCCATATCTCTTTGAACTTTCATGGTATAATATTTACACTTTTCTAATATATACAGTTATACCCAACCCTACGTTGTATAGTTTTTTACAAAGTCTTAATATTCTTTCAACTTTTTTTTTTTAAATAATACAATTACAAATTCATATATTTATTCTACGGAACCCTCTGTGCGCGAGTAATACTCTCACTTGACCGTTTATTTATTTATAATTTATTTTCTACTTTTTAGTCTTTAAAATGTTTCATTGTTGTAATTTCGCAGCGATTTAGCTTATTTTTGCGACCTTTTATCGGCACATAATTAAATCCATTGTTTTTTCAACTCCCATACAATTGTATGAGATACAGAGAATGTTTGGTGATTGATCACCCGTGGCGGTCAAATTGAAAAAATGCCTTAAAATTAATGTATTAAATAAAGTTGTGAAAATACTAAAATCTCGTATTGTCATCGGAAACACACCATTCTACATGTGTGTTACAAGTAAATAATAATAATATTATTAATAATTCAGCCTAAAATAAAATTAACTGCTCAATTTCTTCCTTTAAGACAATGTTATACCAAAATTTTCTACTGAAGAATAGTACATTGTTATTACTTCTTACTTAAATGTTATCTGGGTACTATGCGAATTCATTATAAGTAAAAATGAAAATAAAATAAAAAGTTGGGATAAAATGTCAAGATAGCCGGTAAGGAAAATTAAACTAGCAAGTTTAACTTCGTTCTTAAGTTAAATAAAGTACCGTGTTTACTCGCGTAATAGTCGCCTCCGCGTAATAGTCGCACCCCCATTTTGAAGCAGAAAAAATCGTCAAAATATTTTCTTTGTATAAAAGTCGCGATCGCATATTTGACTTTCATCTAGAAAATTAACAACTGTATTGTTCCCAGAACTAGTAGTCATAATGGATTCATGTGTTCTGTCACTTCCTTTGACATATCCAATGGTCACTCCACTCTTCAGACACCTATTCACATTACAATAGTGATACTGGTACCTTCAGTGAAAGTGATTTATTATGAGAATTTTTGGTCAAAATTTTCACAAAGATTTCTTGTAAATTTTAAGACTATAGCAATATTACCACAAAAAGAAAAATGATATTTAATAAACAGCACATAATCTGGAAACATTTGGGGAGTTACTATATTTTATTATAATGTGTTTTTTTTTTTTTTTTTTATACCAGTAATGTTTTAGCATAAGGTGTACAATATTGTGTAGTAGATTTCCTCGCATAATAGTCGCACCTAGACTTTTACAACGAAGAATTGGCAAAAAAAGTGGTACTATTACGCGAGTAAACACGGTATTATTAAAAATCATCGCTGCTGACCACTTTTTCTTTATTTTGAATCATTAAGGCGTTCTTCTATAAGTTTAAAATTTCATTTTATTCAGTTTAATTTCACTGGATTTTTATTTTAAACGTAGCCCGCAGCTTTGTATAGGATACATAATTTGGTCCTCGGCGTAAATGAATTTGATGTACCTGTTCTACACTATAACCCAATATTGAAACTGCTTTCCGGCACCTGCACTCTTACTGTTAGGAAAGTTGTTTTACAGGAATAATAATTTAATAATAATAATAAAACCCTATTCGATTTCGTCGCGTCTTATCCTCCTTTTGCATGCAGCTTTAACGAGAAATTGCATATTAAAATCTTATATTTACCTTTATGTTAAAAACATGCACAGATAGTGTGTAGACTGTACACTTGCACGAGCTCGAGCACATGTGTCGCTACTGTTTTTTTTTTTTTTTTAAACCATTTGGAAAAATGGTTATTGTTCTCGTCAGGATGGGAAATTAAAAGCATATCTGGAGGTTTTTATTGGTTTAATCCGCATTTTATTCGTTTTATGATTGGTCTATACAGTAATCTGTATTTCCCTTTAATTTCAACAACCATGGATACCTTCTGTTGCCACTATGACAAAAAAGTAATAAAAACTACAAAAAAAAAAAAATAATAATAACTCAGAAACAAATTGAGATACAGCTTTTAAACAAATTGCATTTAAAAGTACATTTTTTTCTCTATCCGACGGTGTAAAAAGGAATAGTGTCGGATGTTTAGAAGTTTAAGAATGAAATTTCATTTAAAATTGGCCGTCAGATTTCTTGGAAATCTGACGATGGAAAAGCCTTTTCCCGAACAGCCAATGAAATGCTTGGATATTTACGTAAGTTTCAGGTGGATAATACTTAAGTTTCATGAAATCTAACGGGTCGCAGGCGATATTTTTGGCTTGCAATTTTTACGTGTAATAACACTATTAATGTTTAATTCATGGCGTACGTAATGTATGATCAACGCCGTGCGATTTTTTATGTCTTAAATTTTAGTCTTCAAAAAAATTGTTTTCCAAATGGTCGTTGTAATTTGATAAATTGCTATTTTTTTTCTTTCTTTCCCCCTATCATTTCTTTTAATCTCCCACTGAAGAAGGGACTCTTTGTGAAACGTGAAGCAGGTTCATGCTATATCTGTTTACATTATTTTGTATTCACCAAAGAAACTATTTTTATACAAATATAAACACGACTTCCTTTTTCTTAATTTAAGGTATACGTTTACCTAATAATAATAAAACAAATAATAATAATACAAGAAAACAAATAACCAACCACTAAATTTTAGTTTATCTATGTATTAACTATGCATAGTTTATACTTCCATTAAATTACTTTAGTTTTAGTTTAGGGCAAAGCTCCGCACAAGTTTAAGATGCGGGGCATAGCCCTATCGTTTTATTTTTTATAAGTTAGTATTGTATAAAATATAATAGCTACTTAATATTGTTAACTACCTCTTCCTTTTTCTAGTTAAGTTTTTTTTTTTTTTTTTTTAAATATAGAACGTAGGTATCTACATCTACCTACCTACTTTTAAACATTACCTACATAAATCTACAAATTTTAGGCTACTTCTTCTATAAATACATTTTAGATTTAGTCGAAGAATCGATACTAGATGTTTGGCATTTTTCACATCATCGTTATTCAAATATAATGCCATAATTTGAAACATATTGTATTCTTATTGTGAATATTATTTCGATCATGTCATTGGAAACATTATACGAGAGAGAGAAAAAAAACAAAAAAGATTAGTGATAACAATTTAAATTATCAGTTTTGAAAGTAAAGCTAATGTTCTATTCAATAATTCAAAACCTGATTTTTTTTTTTTTTTTTTTTTTTTTTTTTTTTTTTTTTTTAAATATATTATTTTAATGTATTCGAATACCTTAATGTAAATGATTACGGTTCAACGTGCCCGGGCCAAGATCTTAACTGCTCCACTTGGTTATCACTTGTTATTTACTAAGGTTCAGAATTTTGTTTGACAAAAAAAAAATTATAATTGAAGTAAGTTTTATTATTTCTATCAGAAGTAGTAGTATTAGTTTATCTAAATACTGTTGTTTTGTATTGACTTTTCTGTTGTTCATGGCTTGGAATGCAGGACGCTGAATGATAAGGAAGACCGCAATTTTCGTAACGTATCTGTTTTTATAGTCGGTTTCTTTGTTTTTTATTTGGACTGTCTGTCATTTTTTAGAACATTCTTATCTCTAAATTTATGCCGCTTGAAATGTAGCCGTAGTAATTATTTCATCAATATAAACGATACACGGAATCTTTAGAAATTCTATCTGATAAACTCCTGAGAAAAAAAGAAAAAAAAAAATTCAACTCTGGATTTGTTACGTTTTTGTTTCAATCCTGCTGCTGAAAGAAACTTCTAATTCGTAAAAAAGACTCATTTTATTGTTGTTGTTATTTATTTATTGAAGTGGAAAGGGCGATAATATTTTTTAAGGTGCATTTCCACACAATAAAATGTAATGTTCCGTAGATTTTGTTTCTTGGTTCAAGCGGTGGCTTCTGTTTGCATGTAGTAAGTGGATCACGGATACTTCAATAATGTTCAACAGTCAGATTTTCGTTTCATTTTTTATTTTATTTAATTATTAGTATTTTTTGTGGTCTCGTGTCCCCCCCCCCCTCTCCCCAAATAATAAAAAAACTGCTTTATTGTAATATTTTATATATTTTTTTGAATGAAAGTTAATAATTTTATTTCGTTTATAGTTGAAAATTGATGGATACAAACTAAAAAGATTATTAACCTTCTGCATTTAACCTCTTTCCTCACCAAAATAAATAAAAATAAAATAAAATATATATTATTGAAATATTTATTAAGAAATCCCCCTTCCCCCTATGTATGCATTCCAATATTTTATGTTATTTTTAACCCATGAAGTAGTTTTTACACATTTACATAGAGCCTTATTGTACTTTTAATGTTTTTAATGGAAATATACCTTGTACAAGTGTAATTGAAATACTTTTCGTTCTTGATATCGGTTTTTAATTTCGAGTCATTTGGATAAAACAGAAAATTAAGATCATGCCATCATGGTGTTAAAGAATTACTCCTAGCATTATTAATTGGATATTTATTATTGGAAAGCATATCATAATCAGTGCGCGGCGTAACACCACTCTTTTCAGCGCCATCGCTAAGACTTTTTATTGGTGGGGGAGAGAATCTTAAATTGCCAAGTCAAATTTCAGTATTTGCCAACTCGTTTTATAATTTTGCCAACTTACCACAGTTAGAAAATGTTATATAGTTTTGTTAAAAGTTTAATAATATTCCCAATTAGTTTTGTAATTTTTGCCAAGTCTATCAGAAATAGAAAATATATTATAGTTTTTATAAAAGTTTTAAACAGATTTGCCAACTAAGTTTGTAAATTTGCCAAGTGTAATAACATTCGCGAATGTTTTTTTTTAAAGGGGGGGGAGGCTCCCCCCATCCCCCCCTTAGCGAGGCCCCTGACTCTTTTCACCGCAGTTTTGTTTCATGCATCAGTGTTGAAGGTTGTACACATTACATCACACGTGACAGGGTTGTCCTTTGGGTCTCACATGGGTTGACACAATGCGGTCAAATGACTCGAGTCACTTGACTGATGCTTCCCTAAAATAATCCACTTTCTGATAACAACGGAGAGAACACTGAACTATTTCCAGGTTATAAGTAGGTAGGGGGTGTGAAAGCCCTTGGTCTACTTAATTCTCACATAATGTTTACTTTCTCGCGTTTGTGTTTAGCGTATTTTTGTAGTTCAGATTCCACGAGATTTACTGAAATAAAATCGGACAATATATAGCGGGGAGGGGGAAGCAATGTAGAATTCGATTTGGAATCATGAAAAACCCAGCAGCTGAAACAGTGCTGCACGGCAGGGGTGCTGCAGATTATTTTAGATTTTGTCGATTAATCTAACAGCTTAAAGAGAAATAAAAAATTGCTAAAATTTACTTTGTCTCTAGAGTTATTGTATCTTCTTATATTTTCCTCGTAAATTCAAATTTTGCTTATTTTGTGAGTTACTGTAAGTTCTTGTGATAGTAACTTGGTTTAGAATTTTTCGGGGGTCGCAGATAAATTTTGGTTTGCTGCAGATTGACACAGAAAATTCTTCTATTACGTGATCAAGTTTCAGAATCAGTCTTATAAGCGGAATTCAGGAGTGCCCGTTTTTCGTTTAATTTGCACATTGTTTGAAAAGCAGAAGCTGCTCCATTTGAGCAGTTCTTTTTCTGCGCCGGTGTACTTGCAACGGGGTTCGTATTGTTTGTGTTTCTCTCTATTCTAAAACAAAAATTAAATAAGTAAAATAAAAGAACTAATGCTGCCACCGTAATTAAATTTATTGTGACAGGGGTTCTTTCTCGGCTTATATTTAAAAAAATACATTACATATAAAAACACGAAAACTGGTACAGTTTTATAGGGAAATGTATGATAAACACGGTGAAACAGACAGTTTTTAAATAGAATAATTATTTTAAGCGCTGTTTAATGTTGAAACCGGTATAGTTCAGTTTGTACATAAATTTTATAGGATAAAAAAAATTATGCATAGCATTGGAGGGAGGGGGGGGGGGGGGTGATTGCATTAAAAAATTTTTAAGGAGATATTTAACTCATTTATTTAACTTAACTGGTTCATAAACTTATTTATTTCATTTTCCATAAAATTTACCCTTTTATGCAGCCGTTTCGTCTTCTTTTTTTGTACCTGTTTATTTGAGATATGTTTCGCCAACTAAATCTTTATGATGGGCATATACCTTAAAAATAGCAATTGTTATTTATGACGTTTATATTAACTGTATTATTTGTATTAACATTTTAAAAAAGAAAGAGGTGAATTATTGTTATCATAGAAGCTAATTCGATATTAAAACGCATTGACAGAGTTTAGAATCGTGCTCCAAGTTTCATATCCATTCAAAATAGAGATTGTATTGCCAAACTTTAATTTGCTCATAATAATATGTATGTGCATGCAAAGTGTTATCCTTCGTAATTTGATCGAACATTGTAATTCTAATAGCCGATCATGCTACTTAATGAAGTTACCTGTATGCACTTCCATAACTGCTACTTATTAAGAACTTTCACCATTCTTTGTACTTACGCAATCTCCCCGGTATTTTATCTTTTTAATCAGCGGCTGACCTTCACTTTCATATTGGAATTTTTTAATTGGTGCTTTATCTCTTCTGCTAGCGGTGTAAGAACAAAGATTTCGTCATTTTTACCTCTTTGTTCCTATCTAATCATTCATTAGATTTTTTCCATTCTATTTTATTGAGATGGGAAAACACTTCACAATGTTATGCAACTTATGTAATAAGGGTCAATGATTGATAAATGTTTTCTTTTTAAAATTTTTTGAATTCGTAGAAGTTTTTTATAGTTTTTCATTGATGATAAATAAATATACAGTAGCTCTTCGTTACTGTTATATTGCTCGTTATATAAGAAAAAATACAATCTAACCGAGGACATTAAAAATTGATAGCCCGCAAATAAATGTTTTAAATTCATGTTTAAAATGTTAATTTTTACGCTTATTACTATTTTTCTTAAGACACGTTTCTCAATGTTTGCCTTTGAGCTACCAAATGTCATCGCGATCGACATTTATCGTTCAGCATCTTTCGACATTTCATTTATCGGCTTCAAATTTTTTAACCTTTTTTTGAATTGCCATGTGCCACCAGGACTGCGAAGCCGGAGTCGGGCCCATTTTTGAGCGAAAGAATCGGAGTCTGATCTGTTAAAATTTCCGGAGTCGGAGTCGTCCATTTTACAAGCAGGTCTGCGTTGTCGGAGTCAGCCCATTTTTGAGCGAAAGAGTCGAAGTCGTCCATTTTCATCACCGACTCCGCAGCCCTGGTTGCCACACTATATCTTCTTAAGATATTTACATTATGACGTTATGGTCCCGGAAGATGGTTACGCCATAATGTAAACGCACAGGGCAAACGAAAAAGGCAGACTGCCGCATTGCGTTACACGTCTTTTTTTCTTTTTTCTTCCCAGACCGCTTAAGTCACGTGATGCTCGAGTGCACGACCACGAAAAGAGCATCACTTGATTCTAGCGGTCTAATGCGAAAGGCAGTGTGGCAACCTGTCTTTATCTTTAGAATCTGTAAACGCACCATCAGATGCTATACTAGGGTGCCTAGATATGAGAGTGGCGACATACGATGCCCAGACTCTGCTTAGACAGACACATTTGTATAAACATGGCATTGAGCTCACAGGCGGCTATTCACACTAATGGAGGATATTCCATCTAAATTTTAATCACGTGGTCAAGGTAAAAACTTTAAGCGCAAAGAAGGAGAGACTCCGTAGACGGGTAATATGAATCCCCGCTAGCCAGTGAAACAGTTCATGAGGCAAAGCAGTAGTATCTTCTCCTCTTATCAGTTAGAAGTTCCTTGGGTAAATTACCGGTATCACGTGACTTTTGTCAGCCTCGAACCCAGATCTGGAATATCCTCCATTATATATTATACTCTTATTTCAAAGAATAATGCCAAAATAAATAAATAAATAAATGAAGGGGGATTTGCCCGTTCCCCCACTTTAAACTTAACCAATGATCCTCCAAATCTAATCCGGGAAACACCTTAACATAATAAACCGGTATACTAAATTTGCAGCAAATCAGATAATCCTGCATGAGAAAAAACCATTTCGCTAAATTAAGGGGGGTCTAACCCCCTTTCCCCCCTTTATATTTAACTAATGAACCTCCAAATCTAATTAGGAAATCTCCTTATCAGAATGAACATAAAAAAAATTAAAGCAAATTGGATAATTCTGCATGAAAATCCATTTATCTAAATTAAGGGGATGGGTATTGCCCCCCTTTCCCCTTTTTATACTTAACCAATGAACCTTCAAATCTAATAAAGGAAGCACCATATCGGAATAAACCGGCATATCAAATTTGAAGCAAATCGATTAATTCTGCATGAAAACCCATTTATCTAAATTAAGGGGCAGGGTCTACCCCCCCCCCCCGCCTATAAATTTAACAAATAAATCTACGAAATTAATCAAGGCAGCTCCATAACATAATAAACCTGTATACCAAATTTGGAGGAAATCGAATAACTCTGCATGAAAAACCCATTTATCTAAATTAAGTGTGTGTGTGTGGGGGGGGGGGGGGCTAGCTCCCCTTCCTCCCTTTATACTTAACTAATGAACCTCCAAATCTTATCGGGGAAGCCCCTTAACATAATAAACCGATAAACCAAATTTGGAGCGAATTGAATAATTCTGCATGAAAAATCCATTTACCTAAATTAAGGGGGGAAAATAGCCCCCTCTCCCCCCTTTATACTTAACCAATGAACCCCCAAAACTAATCAGGGAAGCGCCTTATCAGACTGAACATAGAAAAATAAATTGAAGCAAATCGGATATTTCTATCAAGAGTTATCGCGTTATGTATATACATACATACAGAACCCGCGGGCACATTAGCTCTCAGACTTTGATAGCCTGTGAGCTAAAAAGCGCTAAAATATTGTATCCCTTACATGTGCAACGATGCTGCTGAAATATGAAGATCGCAGCGACATCTGCAGGATATTTTCTACAACTGCAAGATATTGTTAGTACAGCGCCTAGAATACCTAGTGTGGAAATTTGCTATCCAAACAGTGCTAAAAATTTGCATCCCTTAAATGTGCGACGATACTGCTAAAATTTCAAGGGTCGATCGCAGCGACATCTGCGGGATTTTCGTATTACTAGTATTACATTGTATAGACTAGCAAATTCTTGAAGTTGTAGAAAATATCCTGCAGACTTCGCTGCGATCTGCATATTGCAGCAGTATCATTGCACATTTAAGGGATACAATATTTTAGCGCTTTTTTAAGTACTACAGGGATAGCCGATTTCCACACTATATATTCTAGGCGCTATAACCTAAGCATGCTGCTTGCACGTGTGTCGACTCTTTTTAATAGAAACACTCTATTGTCGTTACTGCTAAATGGTTTTGGGAGAAAATTGTTAAGGACAGAGAAGTTTCGAATGAAGTAGGTCGTTATCCAGTTCGGTTTTCCGCTGTTAGCGAATAGAGATTGACCAGAAGCCTGTATTTTTGCAAAAAGCGAAAAGTTCGCAAAAATGCAGGGTTCTGATTGGTCAATCTTGTTTTGCTAACAGCGAAAAATCTATCTGGATCCTGGTCGTCTCGCTATTTTGAACTAAGCTCATGGACGAGTTGTTGAGATATCGGTTCGTTTATCGTAACTCTCCAGTAATGGCGAATCACCTGATAAATTATATAGATGACTTGAGCGTTTGAGCGACTGGAATCATTCACACTTTCATTCTGAGTTCATCTTTAAGCATTTAAGTTTTGAACATTCATTATTTGCTGGTTTATACGTCGGTTCCACGTACAGCGTAACATTTTAAAATGCCTCCTGTTATTCGGACAGCTGTACGCCATGTGTTTACATTATGTGAGTATTATTGAAAGTTTTCGTATTTTAAAGCAGTCATAAAGGAAATCAATTTTAGACTTTAATAATTCGAAAAACATTATTCTACATTCCTTAAAAATCGTTTCGCCAAATACACAAGTTTATTTTTGGGTTGCTTTGTATCGGAATTAAAATTTCATTCATGTATTTTGGTTTCGGCGAACAATTCTTTAAATGTTTGAGCGGATAAATGGTTAAGAATTTTGTAACTTATATTGATCGATGGGTAAAATTGTTTATCTGAATAGAATTAAAGTTTAAACCTAGTAGGAAAAATACTACTCCGGCGTTATAAAATTAAAATAAGTTATTTACCCTTTTTTTCGGAAGGTTGGGGGGAGTGGATTTAAAATAAGTTTGTTCGAAGTTAGACAATCATTTAGTGTAATTTTAAGTCTGCGATTTCTTTCAACAATGAAACTCCGTAGCTTTCTAGTTAAGATTTTTTTTTTTCCCGATTGAGTTTTTAATTTTGAGACTAGCTTGTTGCTTATTTTTAACACTTAAATTAGCGTGGGATTCCTTCTTCCCGCTTTCACTACTGAAGATAAGATACTCATATCGCCCTTTTTAACTCTTTTTCGATAATGCGTTACTGTGGTAGTTATCTATCATATTTCAAAGATTCCGCTGAATAAATAACTTTTATCGTCTCCATAGCTTAAAGAACTAAATAAAATAACGCCAGAAATATTGTTGCCTATTTTAAGTCTTTGGACGATGTTTGCCTTAATTATAGGTAAATTACCGTTATTTTAAGCTAGGGACAAGAATATAATGCACTAACTTTGACTATTTTTTTCACTTTTTATTAAAAAGTAGTTCTAGATTCAAATAATATCCAAGGGTAATTATTCCTTTTCGCTGCCCCCCCCCCCCCCCCTGTTGCGCGACCGTTCAACCGTGGGAAATTTTGACACATTAACAAAGTCGTTTTTGTACGTGGATGTATCGTATTTTGATATTTGAAGCACTGTTTTTAAGTGTCAAAGAATCAATAGTGTTTGCAATTTCTTCTGATTGTGTATAGTACATCTTGAGATACAGCAGATTGCTTCCTCGTGACAACGACGTTTCACTACTGTGTCCCAAAAATCTGCATAAAATATGCCACTTTTGTAAAATTGTTTGAAAGATCCTTTGCATTTGTCGGTAAGCGGGAGACTGTGTATTAAGTTTTATGGTTTTTGATTAAGAATACCTGACTGTTATGCGCTTATCAATCAATGAAAATGACTTAATGTTAGAAAAATACCACTTTGAATGCGAGAACATAAGTTACATGTTCACGCATATTAAAATGAGTACTAGATTTCGATGTTTTGGAATGAATACATGACTGATCTCCCATGACTATATTACGCTAGATTAAAGGAAATCTGAAAAACAAAAAATGGCCTCTGTAGAGATCGACCTCAGCTATTCAATGGGGGGAGGGAAGTTTTAAAACATTGAAATGCAAATGAGATCTTAAAAATTTGTCTTTCGTAGGATTAACATTAGCCAGGGTGTGTTTTAGCGTGAGTGAAGTAGCCCCTTAAGTTTAAAATATGAATGTTTTTGTCAAATAGGGGACACAGCAATTTGCCTCTGAAAAAGGATGGCTGTAATAAGTTTATTATTTTTTCAGTTGCACCTTTTATTTTTATTAGGTGTCGTAGCCAGAATCTTCATATGGGAGAGGTTTTGAATTATTTTTACTCATAAAATGAACAATTTAGTCTCATGTTTATAAAGTCATACAATAAAGTAGAAACTGAAGGGGGGGGGGGGTGAAACTAGGTTTGAGTTTAATAAAGTAAAAATAAAATACATGAAAATGGACCGAATAAATTCAGGTAATAACAGCGCTAACAACAAATAATGAATTGCAATTTAATGAAGTAACAGATTTTAAATATTTAGGATCTATGATCACCTGTGATAATGTGGTAGAAGCGGAGATTAAAGCTCGACTTGCAGCTGGAAATATGTGCTATTTTTCTCTTCTAAATATTCTAAAATCATCTCTAATATCCCGAATAACTAAACTCAAAATTTATAAAACTGTTAAAGCCAATAGTAATTTATGGTAAGTGAGACCTGGACTACTACAGTAAAAAGATGAAAAGTTATTTATTACTTGCGAAAGGAAGATCTTAAGACCAAATTTTTGGACCAATTAAGGAAAGCAATACATGGCGTATCAGGTCAAATATGGAGATTGGACAACTATATAACGAAAAAGACATCATAAATGCTATTAAAATAAGAATGCAATGGTTAGGCCATTTAATCAGAATGAGGGATGAGAGAAACAGATACATAATATTAAATTAATAGGGAAAAGGAGTATTGGTAGACCCAGTAAGAAATGGATAGAAGAGGTAGAGAAAGGCCTAGCACAAAACCAAATTATAAATTAAAGGTCATGGATCGGAAGATATGGTGAGATAAGGGAGGTCAAAATCCTTCTTGGATTGTAGTACCATTGTGTATGGTGTATGTATGTTTATAAAGTAGTTTTTATTAGTTACGTAACGTATGAAAACAGATGTAATGAAGTGCACGAGCATTCATAATGAATTTAGTATACAGATCGTATGCTTTGAATATTAAGGGTTTGTAAGATTTTATTTGCACGGAAAATTGTCTTAACTAGTTCTCGCAACTTTCAGAGGCAGTATTAGCCTATGTACAAATTCCCTTTCTTCTGAAAGACGGGTTTAAAATATTCCACATTTTTGAAAGCAAATAAAGCAACTTGACCCTTAAATGCCTGCTTTTTCAAAAATCATTGTAATGTTTTTCGGCTTTCATTTTTTTAATAAATCATGGGAAAAATACTTAAAAAAATCATTTTGTTTTTAGTATAGTTTACGGCTAAAAAAGTTTTACTAATCGGCAATACTGGTTTTTAATTGAAAAAATAATTTGCCTTAATAAAATTCTATAATATTAAACACAAGAATTTTAGGAACTATAATAAGAAATAAATTTCACTTGCTCACTGCAAGTCAAAATAGGGTATTTCGCAAGCTCCCAAATAAAACAAAGAACAAGTAGCAACAATTGAAAAAATAAATCTATATTTATTCTTAAATAGCACAAGTGTTGCCATCTACATGTTGAAAATCTATTTAATATTTTCAGAATGTATTTTATTGGCAACATTAGGCATTATAGCTTCAATATTATTCTAATAGTATTTTAGAGCCTAAATTGGGTATGTTGCCGAAAAGCAACACCAGGCATTTAAGGGTTAATATAACCTGCTATGTACCCCTCTCCTCCCCCAAAATATAAATATTTGTTTTAAAATGTTTGTTCTATTTTAATAATTTGTATTTTTTTTCTTTTACGAGCTTTATTAATTTATGTATTTTTCTTTTAGGTAAGAAGTCTAATGGTGCTGCTATGAGGACGGGTCCCACGGTGGGTTCTAACTCGCGGTCGCCGACTCCCTCCTCCATGGAGGGCAAGCACAGTCGCTTCGCCATGCTTGGACGCATCTTCAAACCCTGGAAATGGAAACGGAAGAAAAAAAGCGACAAATTCGAGCAGACTTCCAGGAGTAAGTTTATTTTTCTAGTCTTTAATACTTACAGAATTAAAAAATTAGCCGAAGTTGTATTTCTAGAACTCCAATGCTGTATATTTTCTTGTTATGCGAGAAAAGAAAGTTACTGAAGTTATTTTCTTGTATTCAAATGGTATGCTTTTTATAAACTATTTGACTGATATGGAAACTGATTTAAGAGAAATGATTTTTTTTAATTTAAGCCAAAAAATGATTTGCAGCTACAATCAAAGCAGATCTTATAAAGAAATTGGAAATGCTCCGAAAATTTACTCTCTATAACGTGCTTTCGTTATTCAGTAAAAACTCCAATTATCAGGATTAATGTATTATTTCCGAACATAATCTGGGTATGCAGAAATCCAGGTAATGGGACAAAGTGTTTTCTTAGAAATTTCTCTTTTGTTGAAGCAGGCCATATACTATATTCATATAAAATATATTTATATTAAGCTTTCATAGGATCGCTTTTATTCATCGTTCTCAAATGTTACGGATTTTGGATACGACTATTTAAAAGTAACTTCGCCTTATTTAATCACAAATTTCTACAATAAAAAAAATGTAAGTATTAAAATTTAAGTGGTATTAAAAATCCGTAACTCTCGACATTTATGCTGTTACTACGAACAGTAAACACGAGCTTCCCCTCTAAAATTTAAGAGGGACCCCAAAATAACTGTAAAATAGAGCTTCTAATTCAAATTTTGAGTTTTTACGTAGAAATTAAAATTTTTTTGAAGGAGCAAGTTTGTTTAATGCTATAGAACATACACACTACTTCAGGAATTTTATCTAACCAGGAAATCATATGATCAATAGGCTGTTAACCAATTATACAGAATTTTGATTTGCCGATTAGAAATCATCCGGGTAACTGCAAATACAAGAACCATATATACTTCAAATATACTACTATGTACAGAAAAAAAGCTGTTCCCTTAATGAATTGTATCCTCAATGAGTTTCCATCTAAGTAGAAAAAAAAAAATTCCCTAAATGTAAGGGACCCTAAAATATTGTGCTCACCCCAGTTTCAGAAGGTTAATCGGGCCCTGCATCTTTTGAGATAAACCATGGATTTTTTTTTTTGGCTGAGAGACTTCTGACAGTTTGTCGAGGAGCCTGGGGGCCAATTGCCCCACATCACCGAGAGTAATAATATGGAGATACTAGCAGGAACTGAATCATGACAGTTTTGCTTTCCCAATTGAAAGAAGTCTTCGCTTTTCAAAACTGTTGTCATTGCAGCATAATGCTAAGGAAATTCAATCCTTGCTCCTTTTTCCAAGTGACAAGTTTTCAGAGTGACAAGCTCCGTGACAAGTTTTTATTTTATCGGCCATCAAACTAAAAAATGTTTCAGCCATAAGTTTTCCATTAAGAGGCTACTTCAGTCACCTGAAAACATCCGCTCACTAATGCTAATCCTATGGAAGAAATTTTTAAAGATATCTCGTTTGCATTTCAGTAATTTTAAACAACTCTTTTCGCATTGGCTAGCTGAGATTGATCTGTACAAAGGGCGTTTTTTACTTTTCTATTTTCTTTACAGATATTTTTAATTAGGATACTTTCATTTTCGGAACCGGTTTCGAAAGTGAAAGCATCCTCTTGAAAAGAAAACTCTGCAAGCGAAATCGAAAAAGTAAAGGGCAGATGTAGATCAATCTCAGCTATCCCAATATTAAAATGCAAACGAGATATCTTCTATTTCTTTCATAGGATTAGCATTAACGAGCGAGTCTTTCCAGGTGACTTACGCAGCCGCTTAAATGACTTTTCGATCGTAAGGGGCTGTGCAAATATAACGTTATCAACTTTTTGGTAATTTTGGACCCCCTCCCCCCTTAAGATATCATACCTTATCATTCCTCGACCCCCCCCCCCCCAATAATGATATCGTTATCAATGTATAGTAATTCTTTAGATTTTGTGAATTTTTTTCTTTTGTTTGGAGTGATATACAAATATGGCTACATATATTTTTTCGCATACTTTATTGATTCAAAGGAAGAGAAGTCAATAAAATATCAGCTTATATATCAAATAACACTTAAAAGAAATAGTTACTATTTAAAAGTATTTAATAGCTTTTTGTTACATAATGCATTCAACAGTAATGTCTTTTTGCACTTGCCCCCTCAAAGGGGATAAGCAGAACTTCTTATAAACAAAACAGGTGGTCTTTCTCTTTTATTTATTAGTAAACACAAGTATCATTTCAAACATACTTCGTATATGGCTTGTCGAACAGCGGATTATATATGCATACATGAATGACAGAACAATAGCAATTCCATACGTTGGGGTGTTCAACATTTTAGAATTGGACGATTTGATAATCATTTAATGATTTTAATAATAACTTTGTATTTTCATAAAAATAGATAACATACTAAAACTAGATAGCATATTATTTTGATGTAAAGACGAAGTTACAAATAAAAATGGATCAAAAATGATAACGATATCAAAAGACAACCCCCCTCCCCCCAGAGATATCTTACGATATCATGTGCCAGACCCCCTCCCCCCCACCCCTAGAATGATAACGTTATCTATGCATAGCCCCTAATCCTCGAATTTGAGTTTTTGTTCCTGCATTCAATTGTTTATTCTAAAACATGTTGCTTCTCTACTTATTTTTTTAAGCTATTTCGTCTCCCCCCCCCCCCCTCAATGTACTCAACCCTTACTTACGACACGAGTCTCTGTATTCAATTTTTTTGGCATACAAATTTTCTTTTAAAGTATTACAGCTAGGATGTTTTTGAATCTTTCATCTTTAAACTATGAAAATACTTCCTCCACATCTGCATATTTCTTTGTGCGTATACGTTTAAATGACTTGCCCTTCTCGAATATTTTTCAAGGATTTTTTTAAACTTTTATCTCCTTTTCTGGGAAAAATTAATGTTTAGAATTGCCACTTTAGAAAAAAGCGTGTGGGGATATGTTTAGAGTAGGGGGGCACAACCTTTTAAAGAGAAGTGCCACTTACAAAAATGTCTGCTGTCGAGGGCCACATCAGTAACATAGGGAGAATTCAATTTTTTGGAGGTGATCTGTGGTCTATAATCAGATAAATAGTTTTAAGAAAAGGGGAAGGGGAGTTTTACACCTCTAGGTTCCCCTACCCAGTCAATATATCAAATTCAGTTGGTAAGGATGCATCAACAGTGTTTGTGTATATATAAAGATATAGCAAGGATTATTTTCAAGAAGTGATAATATTCCTTGACTTTTTTCGGGAGAGTAAATTTTGGTTTATTAAAAGTGCTAAAAAAATAAACATAAAGCATGTGCCGAAAAAAAAAAAAAAAAAAGTGTATGAACGAAGAGGGGAATGGGAAGAGAGGAGCCGATCAAAGAAATTGGACATTTTCTTTGTCGGATCAACGAAATTTGCGACTTTTCCGCACCCGATCGACAAAATTCACAATTTTCCCGTAGCCGATCGACAAAATTCGTGATTGTTTTCGCACTCGATCGACTAAATTCGCTTTTCCCCGCACCTGATCGACAAAATTAGATATTTTCCCGCACCCGATGGACGAAATTTTCGATTTTTCTGCGTGTGATCGTCAAAATTCGCGATATTTTCGTTCCCAACCACCAAAATTCACCTTATAAGAGTCCAATTGACGAAATTTACGATTTTTCTGTCCCTGATCGACAAAATTCGCAATTTTTCCATGCCCAATCAACGAAATTCGCGATTCTTAACTGGCTCTGAAGAAATTTGCTATTTTTCCGCAGCAAATTGACGAAATTCGCGATTTTTTTCTCGCGATAATCTGAAGAAACTCACGATTGTTCTGCAGCCGATCAACGAAATTTTTAATTTTTTCGCGAATCGACAAAATTTGTGCTTTTTCATGACCAACCAATGAAAATAGCGATTTTTCCGCGCCTGATCGATGAAAATAGCGATTTTTCCGCGCCTGATCGATGAAAATAGCGATTTTCCGCTCTCGATCAATGAAATTCTCAATTTTTTTCCCGCGATAAACAGACGTAACAGGCAATTTTCCCACAACCGATCAACAAAATGTGCAATTTTTCAGCGCATCATCAATGAAACTAACGATTTTTCTACATCCGTAAAACGAAATTTGCGATTTTCCGCGCTTGATCAACGAAATTCGCCTTTTTTCCGTACCCGATCAATTACATTCGCGATTCTTATCCGATTGGTGAAATTTTCAATTTTACCGCAGCCAATTGACGAAATTCACGATTTTTTTTCCTGCGATCTATGGACAAAAATTAATTTTTTTTCCAGTTATAAATTGACAAAATTCGCGGGCCACACGTTAACCCATCGCGGGCCACTTTTGGCCCGCGGGCCACAGGTTATGCATCCCTAGTTTGAGAGTAAATGTGTATCAAAACTTTGTAAATTTGTAGTCTAATCGGTAAGCAACTTTAAACATCTAAAATTGCTTGGCATTTTCTTGATAGTTGCTTCTATTATACTTTCTTTTTTCCACAATTTATATATCACCTTGAACAAAGCCTTTTACGCGAGAAACATGTATGCATATAGATTTTGCACAAAAGTTGGTTCATCTTAAATCCAATGACTACGTATCACCAATGTTGAATAAATAAAAATTTGTATAAATAAGAAATTTGTATAGAGTAAGGAATCATTTATGCATTTTACAAGTGACGCCACTAAACGTATTTAGATTGGACTCTCTGCTGTAGTCGTAGTGTAGTGACGTACCCAAAAACAGCATGGTGCAGCGTAGAGGTCTGCACGGGCCAAAATTTCCAGGCCCGGGCCCGGCTCCGGCTCATAAGGGAAAAAAAAGATCCCCCCCCCCCCGGCCCGATACAAAAATTAAAAGTTTAGCAAGAGACCGGACCGGCCCGAGTGAATTTTTACAAAACATTGATTTTTACGTTTTTATTTGATTAAAAATTTCTCTTACGAGGAGTTCTGACCAAAAATATAACTTTTTAAATTCATGTTTATAATCTTTATAGAAGTGCCGCAGGCTGCGATATTTAATTTTTTAATGAATCTATTTCTTGTATGTAAATGTTAGTTATTATTATTGTTAATCCATATTCCATGTATTGGTTAAAAATCTGAAAAATGCTATACGGTAAAATCTTCTAAGACTCGATTACATAGAAAAGACAGAGAAATGTGTTATACAGTCGAACCTCGTTAACATGAACCTCAAGGGGAATCAAAATTTTGTTCATGCTAACAGTAATTCATGTTATCAGTATCAAATCTTTGTATTCGTTTTTATAGGGGACTGAGAAAACAATTCACGTTAAAAGTAATTCACGTTAAGCGTGTTCATGTTAACTAGGTTTGACTGTATAGACAAGTTCCCTTCTTAGCAAGTGTAAATGTATATATTCTTTTCTTACGTGTTAGTATATTTTGCATGAATCAACACGTTTTTCCCGTTTAAAACAGAATTCCGTCATAGACAGGTTCTTTTTCGAACGTTTTACTATATTTTAATTTAGCTATATTTTAAACAGCATAGAAATCTATTCTTTAAAAAGAATAAATTGTAATGTTTAATTGTAGAATGGCGATTTAAAAATGTATGCATTTTTTGCAAAAATATTTGGGTCACACCTAATTTTACTGATCTTATAACGGATTAGGCTACGCCGAGACAAAGATTTTCATACGAGCTGGGTCAAAACTAGGACTGAAAATTTTGTGCCGTGAAGACTAGGAATGAAACCAGTCCCGGTTCTGTACAGAAAAAGTTAGGCCCGGTCCTTAAGGAAAAAAATAAGGCCCCGAACCTGGCCCATAAAGAATAGTCAAAAGGCCCGGCCCGAGCTTTCTTTCAGTAAACATTATGGCCCGTATCGGGCCACGGGCCGGCCCGTGCAGATCTCTGGTGCTGCGTTTCTCGAACATATTTCAAGAAGACAAATTTTACAATTCTGAATATACTGTGGATTGCCACGGGTAAATTTCCAAACTAGGAGATTTTGAGTTATTGTGTGTGATAAACAATACCAGTGGAATTTTTCTTTCGTCTTTTTTGTAAATTAGAGGGCCGCAAGAGCAAGTTTCGAAGACTGCTGGCGGACCATAGTTTGAGAAATGCTGGCATAGTGCACCCCCCCCCCCCCCTAAAAAAAAAAGTAAATAATTAAATAAATAAAATAAAATCTCTGTTCGCTAGGAAAACGTTGTGCCGCGCCATGCTGAGTTTATGTTGAATAATCCTTGGTGGATCAAAGCCAAATATAAAATTAAGGACCTGTTTATCTACCAGGGGTTCTGTCTGTTCCCTTCTAGGTTCGCCTACCCCTGTTCAAACACCGAGACCTCTTAAAAACACGCTATTTGCTCATTTAAAGATATGGGAGAAAAAGGATGCTTCAAATGCAGGAACTAAATTATTTGAAAATACATATTTTAAGAAATGGACTTGCCGAGCGAAATAACCATTAAAAGCGCATTTAGTAAAATGTTGTTTGCTGTGCTTCCTCCAGAAACACGAAGAAAAAAATCTGAAGAAAGGAATTATAAACGTTCAAGTTTTTGGAAATTACTTTACTTTGGGCAAGCGTAATAAAATGCCTTCCGAATAACTATGGACGTTTCATTTTAAATATTACATTTTTAATAGTGGGAGCTTTTGAAATTCATGATTTACAAGTGGAAATACTACTTCCACATGGGTCATGCAAAATGAGCAAATCAGCTGTGGCAGCTATGTCGGATTTTAATGAAAATCGGTATACAAGTAGATCATATATTTATTTCTGAGTAAATGTAAAATAGATTTCAGGATTGTTTATTTAAGTATTAAAATTCACATTAAAAGTGGATGCAAAATCGAGGTTTTGTCTACATGCTTAAAATTTCAATTTCGATTATTAGCCTTAGGAATGGAAAGACTATTAAAAATTATTTATAATTAAGAATGAATAATAAGAGATTGGCGTTAGTTAGTAATTGTATTTTTATTCCGTAATGAGAAATTATTTTTCAAAAATTTTGAGGGCAAAATGCAATATTTCTATTGCTTATTTAACTCTTTCATCGCGGCAATGGCGCGCCTTTGTCCCACCCTCTGCGCTAAGAGCCTGAGCCGCTCCTCGCAGCGCTAAAATTGAAACAAAACACAAATTCATTTAAAACTTGTTTATTTTACTTATAAAAATAATCAAACTTTTCTCACTCTAATGATTTTTGTCCTTACAAACATAAAAAAAAAAAAAATAAAATGCTGTATCCGTTTGGGAAAATCAATTCGCATCGGAAAATTCTGACCGGTAATTATTAGACATTAGATATCAATGTCTAATAATTAAATGACAGAATTTTCCGGTAAGAATGGATTTTACTTGATAGCTAATATTCCTGGAAGGCAAGTTATCTCGTCCCTAGCGATGAATGTGTTAAGCAAGGACAGCTCTGACAAGTTTACGTTTTTTTGACGTTATAGCTAAAAGTATATATTTTAAATATAGAAAATTTCATTGCCTTTTTATTCCTTAATGGGGAAAAAAAAATAGAAAAAAATGTTGATGGTAAAATGCAATATTTCTATCACTTCTTTGAAAGTGAAGGGAAGCTTTTTAAATTATTTGATATTATAGTTAAAATTATATATTTTAAATATAGAAACTTTTATTCTTGCTTTCAGTTAATTTTTACCTCAAGAATGCATTTAAAGTAGAAAAAAAATGATTCAGTTTGGACAAAAAATTGCATATTAACCCTAAATCCAGGTACAAAAACTAGATGACAGCACTCATTTTTTTCACCTTGAAATCGTGCTATATTTTGAAACAAGCGCGAATTGAAAGAGATAGCTCATGGAATGTAACAGATATTACCTTTTTGAACTAATTTTTGCTATGTTGGGAATGAAAAGGCAATTTTTAATTTTTTTTTTGAGCATATCATGGACTTATTGGTCTTTGTCTGTGCAATATTGTTAATGTTGGACCTTTCCTTTATATTTTGGTCATACATAAGCGGAAAAATTACGATTTTGTAATTTTTTTAAAGTTTCTAAGTTTTTTTTTGAAGATGAAGGAAGTAAATGGCAATTTTCAAACTTGGGGAATTTGATCTTCATATGTAATAATAGATCGGACATCAATTTCAGATGTTTTTGAATTCCTTTGATTTTTTTATAACGTTTCTAATTTATTCAAATTTTCAATTTTTACAACCAATTAAAGATTAATCATGGTGTTGCCAGATTAATATTATTCAATAAATAGGAAGATAATTTTTCAGAGGTTACAATATTGCCAAAAAAAAAAAAATAAAATAAAAAAAAAAATTCATTTCTGTTAAATAGTTTCAAGATACAGAACTTCAAACTTGCAACTTTTGACGATTGCACATATGTCATTCTTTACAAGTTTTTTAAATGTCCAAAACTGCTAAAATTTATTTTTTGTGAAGATATTTTGCATAGCTCTGTTTTAATATGAATTGAACTTGTGTATCAAAGTATATTAAAATCGGTTACTATGTGGCCCCGACTTTTTTTTTTTTTAAATTTTTGCTCATTTTACGTGGAATGACCCACATATAAAAACAATACATTAATTGCTAAAGTATTGATGTCATATTTTTAATCTCGCCCAGTTTATTTAAAAATACGGCGAAAAAGTAAATGTTTCAAATCTTGCAACTAAATTGTATTTTAAAAAGTCTTATAAACACAAATGTTTCCTTATCTACTGTTATCCAAGTATGTCCTTTAAAAGTATTTCAGCGCATGAAAATGCACAGTTCCTTTTCAAGTATGACTTTTCACCAGCAAATGCTTTTCGCACGTTTATTTTTTTTCTTCATATGCACATATAAAAAGAGCTGAAAATATATTATTAGCCCCCGGTACGGCATGCTATTTCTTTCTCCCAGCTTATTTTGTGTATTCCAAAACATGTTACCTTACAGAAACCAGCCGTAAAACAAAGCAGTATGATTACTCTATAGCAATTTTTTAAACTTTTAAGCATCGCATATTTTAGATTTTTATACCGTCGTATTGGGAAAAAAAGTTCGTTTAAATGCATTTTGTTTGAAAACTGCATCTCCATTTATTTTTGAAATATTAATTTTTTTTGTGGTTTTTAGAGCTATTTGCTTAATATTGGCAACGGAAGTATACTCCATTTCTGTAGGAAAGTAAAGGAAAAATAGTTCTAAAATAGTAATTATATATTTTTGTTGCCAATTTCTCATAACAACCGAAAGAAAATGTAATTAAAATACGTGCTGTTTTGAAAAAAATATAAATGAATGACTTCTGTTAAAACAATGGAGCAATTATAAACTGTTTAATTTTAAACATCTATAAATCATTAGATAGCCCTTTTTGTTGATTTTCTTGAATGACTGCATCTTTTTGCTGCATTTGTGCATATTTCGCGATAGTGATGTGCTATGCATGCTTTACTGTAGATGTTTAAGAGTAGATCGTAAATGTGGAATTCTTAAGCGGATGCGAATGACGTCATTTTACATAAAATAAAACGTGTCCGTGTGCCTTAAGTCGAAATATGGTTTGTTCTGCAGTAGAGTCCCGCTTAACCGAGTTTTCTTCCGACGGACTGGTGGCTTCTATTATTATGAAACGGCCATTATAAATGAAGTGTTAGGTGAAGATGAAAGAGCAGCCGTAAAAAGTTAGAACTCTGATTTTCTGGTCAGAATGGGGGAAAATCAGAGTTTAACTTTTTAAGGCTGCTCTTTCTTCACCTAACATTATAATGGCTGTTTCATAATAATAGAGGCCATCAGTCCATCAGAAGAAAATGAAGTAATGGAAATGCCGGGGGCGATACTAAGTTCTGAAAAAGCAGAATTCCTGTTCTCTAGTTTATTTGGGAATTTTCTTCGGGCTTAATATTGGTGACAGGAAAATAAACGTTTATTTAAAAACTCGAATGGATTCGGATAATGAAATTCTGAATAGATTCGACCCCCCCCCCCTCCCAAACCCAAAATATTTTTTAAAAGATGATTGAACACTGCTTGCCACAATCTATTCAAGTATGTGACAACAAAAGATGGTTAAATTGCTATGTATGGTTTTTTGTCTCCTAAAACTTGTGTAACTGAATTATCTTGGCCGATTTCAGCGTCCAATAGCGCTTAAAATAATTCTGAGATTTAAACAGTTTGCTTCACAAAGTTTTTAAGTAAAAGATTCATGTTTTTATATGCAAAAGACAGCCAATAAAAAAAAAAAAAAAAATACCCGGTGTTCGTAACTGTTTAGAACAGATACAATAATTCAATTTCAAGATGCAGTAAAATTTTGTTTAGCAAAAATTCCAATTTTTTTTATTTTATACTTTTTTCTAAGATCTCGAAACAAAGATAAGTGCATAGATAATCAGAACAAAAATAATTGATTTTTTTAAAATTTAGGATTGTATTTTTGTTGTTTTCTAAAAAAAATTCAGATTAGCCAGTATTAGAATTAAGTTTTGTTTATTATTCTAATAAATTTATTGGATCTGAATTGGAGAATTTCCTTTTTCAGCTCTGGAGAGAAAAATTTCCATGCGTTCAACCAAAGATGAGCTTATTAAAAAAGGCGTTCTGCTGCCTGACGGGTTTGACAAAGACCAAGATGGTAAAAATGGTAAATGACATTAACTTCTTTTGTGTGAGGGAAGCCGAATCATTTAAGGCTAAATTTAAAATTGTTCATTGCAAGGAAAATGAAGTAGATTGACGTTCATTGTACACTCATGTAAATAGTGTTTTTGACCTGGATGAATCTGGAGTCAAGTAATGGGTGTTCAATTGCTCTGTTTATATTTACAGAACTTTTGAGTCTGGAATAGATGGAAATTAGGTTTCACCTAATGCTTTAACTGAGTTTTTTTTAATATCTAATCGGAAATAAGCTTCCGCATACTCTCAATTTTCCGCTTGTTACCGATTGTCTGTTTTCAAGCATTTTTTAAATAATTTTTATCATTCCCTAAAACTAACGTCTTAAATTTGATTCTTGCATACTTTCGAAACTGGTTCCGAAAGTGCGCCCTAATTAAAAATACCTGAAAACAAAATCGAAAAAGTAAACAGCCGATGTAGAGATAAACTTAAGCTGTCCAATGAGGAAAAAAAAAAAACAAACATTTAAGAATATTGAAATGCAAACGAGATATTTTAAATTCCCGCCCCATTTTTATTAACATTAGCGAACAGGTGTTTTGGCCTGACTGAAGTAGCCTTTTAAAGGTAATTTATCAAAATTAGATTTAACTCTTTGCTAATATTAATCCCTTTTTTGTATACCTCTGTATTTCCTTCATTATGAAAGTTTGTCATTTTAATCTGGTTAATGAAATCAGAAGCACATAATGTTGGGTTGGAAGGAGCATAGCGTTTTGCCAATTGGCCAATGGTCCAAAAATTTTATAGATTGCCATACAATACCTTGTAAAAGTTGTAGATTGTTTCAGAATTGTAGGACCCAAAGGCCGTTTGGGCCAGCCTTCCTTCCACCAAAAAAAATTTAAACTTTGTCTGGTCTTTTGGATACATATACATATTTTTATCAAACTTCGTTGTGTAAAAACACAATGTTGATTTGCCCAGTATTTCATTAACCTTTTACTGTTTTTAGCGGTCTCGCACGCCGCTGCGCCTAGTACTGTAGCTAAACTTCTAAATAGGTGAATTATAGTTTAGTTTGGTACAGAAACAGTATACTATGAGTTAATAAACTTTTATTAATATTTCGATCAAGCGGTCTCAGAGACCGGTTATAGTATCTATGCAACAATTTTTGCCACAGCAGTTCAGGGTTAAGCAAATCAGCACGTAAATAATTCTGGAAGATAAGCTAAATGTTACTTTAATTCAATTTGAGGCACCAAAAATCAAAGGCTCACTGCCACTGTCCCATCGTTCCATGCTTTAATCAGACCTTGGTACAAGGCCGTTGCAATATTGTTTGTTCATTAGCATGTCTGCCAACCGTTCAGATTTTTAAAGTGAAATAATTTTGAGCCAGAATTTTTACTTAAGAAACGAAATTGTATACTTACCATGTAGAAAAACTATTTTTAAGACTCTAGTTCGAAATATATTGGACTTGAAAAGAAACAGTTGGCAGCTATGCGTAACTTTCATAATTCCTTTCTCTTTAAATTTTCATATAGTTGCTTATATTCACAAGTGATTTAAATATAGCATTACAGTTTTCACTGTATAAAAATTGGTAGATTTGTCCAGTATTCTAATCCAAACCATAGGTTTCTCTAGAGCAGGGCCCGATTATCGAAGGGCAAACTTCCACCAGTAATTAAAAGTAATTATGTAACCTTATTTAAACTCTGTCAAATTGTAACTCAGTATTTAAAATTTGTCATAGATGGGGCCAAAAATTTCTTTTCAGAATTACCTGTGGAAAATTGCCTCATGCTGACACCGGACCCGGCACCGGAGTTCAGCGATTTTTTCTTTTTCCCTTCATAAATAGCCTGAAATATGCCTTCCCAAGATGTCATACCTGCACTTTTGTCTCAACTACCTGATACGCTAATGCATGCTGTATTTTATGTGGGATGTTTAGAGATTAATGAAGACTTTTATTAAACGACTTAGATTTTTAAGTTATGTACTTGTTTACGTGGTCGTTTTTATTTTTCTCGCAGATGTTAAAATGTTAAGTAAAAACGTGAGCTACGCAACTCGGCTGTTTTCTTTATTTTGGAGCTGAGCATTACGTTCGCTTCCAAGTTAACTCGTTGTCCCATTTTTTTTTTCTTTTCCAGAATCTTTCAACTTCCGGCCTTATGTTCTTTACGTTAAACAAATATTTTTACTCCCGAAGTGAAAACATTTTCTGCCAGATGGCAGTATTTCCTAGATGTTTTCTAAAATGCAGGCGGTTTCCAAAAATTGGGCCGAATAATGCAGCTCTTATGTTTATTCGACAATAACATGAAAATTTCTGTCAAACTTTGTTTTAAAATTGTTTCTTTGAATAATTCGTTAATAATGCCCATAGTTTTAATCAAAAGTTAACTGCTAATTAGCTGCATGATTTTTGGTTGAGTTTTTACAAAAAATAAATTTCGCAATGTCTGTACGGTTATTTTTCAGATTCCTTGCACCAGAACCACATTCCTCAAATGAACGGCTTTGTAACAGAGGCTAACATGGCGGAGACTGACAGCTGTCGAAATGTACAAAGTGTTACGAGTTTAAGTTCTAATTCAGACGCGTACAACACTATTGTGGTGACCAGCGTTCAGACGCCGTTGACAGCAACACCCCATAGTAATGGTTTGTATGCATTTTTTTTTTTTATTATTCATTTAACACGTTAACCCCTTCGGGACGAGTGTCTTTTACAGAATTTTTAATCTTTAATCACCTGTTTTTAGAACAAATTTTTGCCTAATTGAATCGGGAAAATGCTCGGATTACATAAAGCAAAATTTACAATAAAAATTTACTGGTGAGAATAATCGGATTCTGAACGCCTTACTCGGCAGGAATACCGATCGCTTGTCCCCAAGGGGTTAGGCGCCACGTCAGTCACCGGTGACTGACACTAAACTTTCCGTTTAGAATGCGTCATTCACCGGTGACTGGTCTAAAATATGATGTAAAACTAAATATAGATATTGTTTTAAGTAATTACTGAAAATTTAAAATTTACTTACCTTTTATTTGTTACAGGATTATACTTTCTTAAAAATTACTTAAAACATTGTAAATTTTTCAGCTTCGGTGTCAGTCACCGTGGCACTCAACGTGTTAACAAAGGTACTGTTATGGCGTAGGGTGGGTTGTGAGCGCACCGAGCAATTCAAAATATTTAACGGTGCTAGAATTTTACATGCTAAATTTTTATACAAGAATTTTTTAGAGTCCCTAAACATTTTGCACTCGGGAGCAATCCGCCCCTGAATTCCGCCCATCTCCTTCCCTACGCCACTGACATTTTAGTGTGCTCAATAAATACGGTTTGATTAGGAAATATCATGTGTACTGAACATGAAATTTTGGCGCGATTTTATTTTTCGTGCCAGTGCCCGATTTGTGTTTTTTTTTTTTTTTTTTTTTTTTTTTTTTTTTTTTTTTTTGTTTGTGAAAATATTTTCTTATTCACTGCGCGTAAGGTGTAAACTCGAAGATTTGAACTCAATATTTGGGGGTCTGTAAAAATTTGCAGAGGGGGGGGGGGGCGCCTTACCGTACCCAATTGGAAAATGTGGTCCTATTTCGTGTGAATTTTATTGAAATCTCTTTATTTGCGTGCAGATTACGGTGAAAAATGGTTGACACACAATTTGGAAGATTAAGAAAGGAAAGTTAAATATTTGTTGTCTGTCGGCAATCGTTGTATAGGTCATTTTTTTGTTGGACTGCATGAAATGATTATTTTCCCTTTCAGCGATTTGTTACTTTTCCAGTAAAATTGATCCATATTTGAAGTATGCAATATACCTTAGAAAATAACTTCAATAATAGAACTTAGAAAATAACTTAAATAGATAACAGAATTTTTCATATTTATACGTCCGGAATTAAACTGTCAGTTTATTACTGATTTTTGTTTAGTGTTGACTAGACACTCTAATTGATGTCCGATCCTATGATGTCCGATGTCTAATTGATGTCTAAATCCGATTGACACTCTAATTTTAAAATTTTCCCGCTAATCAGATCGATGAATTTTGCTATATTTTCCTTTTACTGATCAACGAATTTTGCAATTATTTTTTCCGCGCCCGATCGACGAGTTTTGCGATATTTTCCCGTGAAAGATTGGCGCATTTCCGGATTTTCCCGCGACACTAGGGAAAATGTTTTTATTCAAACGATGGATGAATTTAGTGGTTTTTAGCTCAGGCTATCAAAGCCCGAGAGCTAATGTGCCCGCAGGTTCTGTATGTACGTACGTAACGCGGTAACTCTTGATAGAAATATCCGATTTGCTTCAATTTTTTTTTCTAGGTTCATTCTGATAAGGCTCTTCCCTGATTAGTTTTGGGGGATTCATTGCTTAAGTATAAAGGGGGAGGGGCGAACGGCAAATCCCCCCCCCCCTTAATTTAGCTAAATGGGTTTTTCAGGCAGAATTATCAGATTTGCATCAAAATTTGTAAATAGGTTAATTCTGATAAGGCTGTTTCCTGATTACTTATGGAGGTTCATTGGTTAAGTATAAAGGGGGGGCTCGGGGGCTAATCCCCCCTTAATTTAGATAAATGGGTTTTTTCTGCAGAATTATCAGATTTGCCTCAAATTTTGCAAACAGGTTCATTCTTTATAAGGTACTTTTACTAGTCTTGGGGGTTCATTAGTTAAGTATAAAGGGGGAACGGGGGGCTAATCCCCTCCTCCTTAATTTAGATAATGGGTTTTTCAGGCAGAATTAGCAGATTTACATCAACATTTGTAAATAGGTTAATTCTGATAAGGCTGTTCTCTGATTACTTATGGGGGTTCATTGGTTAAGTATAAAGGGGTGCTCGGGGGGGGAGGGGGGGTGTAATCCCCCTTAATTTAGATAAATGGGTTTTTTCGGCAGAATTGTCCGATTTGCCTCAAATTTTGAAAACAGGTTCATTCTGATAAGGTGCTTTTACTAGTTTTGGGGGTTCATTGGTTAAGTGTAAAGGGAGATGGGGGGGGGGGGGGCTAATCCCCTCCTCCTTAATTTAGATAAATGGGTTTTTGTCTGATTTACTTAAAATTTAGTATACCGGTTTATTCTGATAAGGCACTTCCCTGATGAGATTTGGAAGCTCATTTAAGTATAAAGATGGGAAACAGGGGTGGGGCTAATCCCCTTTATTTTTCGAGGGCACTGTTCTTTGAAATAAGAGTATAATATAAAATTAGTGTGAATAGCCTGTGAGCTCAATGCCATCTGTTTAACTGGGCACTTTTAAATTTAACTTCCTTGCGACAGACTAAAGATTTTTTTTCTTGTCACGAACGATCGACAAACTTCGCGATATTTCCTCGAGACCAAATTACGAAAGTTAAAATTTATTTTCGATGATCATCAGACATATTTAACGTTTTTTTACCTGCGGCCAAAAAAGGAAACTAATCCAAATTCACATCAAAAAGGGCAGTAAGGACTGCCGAGCGCATAAAGTTAATGGACCAATGGGTGCGGCGAAATTGGCTTAGTCAACACTATATAGTCTTACTAATTTCAGTAATTTTGAAAACTGCACTTGTTTATCATTCTAAATTTTAGTAATTAAACTAAACTTTGCTTGCTTTCTTGCTTGTGGAATTTTAATTTATTCATATTAATGAACTGATCTTGTAAATCCGTCGTATTCTGGATTATACTTGGTTATTGTGAGACACTTGAAGTGTCTCACTGTATGCTGTTTTTCATTCACTGATCAGTGCAACCCTAAGTTAAAAAGTTAGGAAAAGAAATAAGAATCATATGTACAGTTATATTTCATTTTATGGTGTAAATAACTTTCAAAATGTGTTTAAATTGTAAGAGATTGACGCCATTGTATAGATGGAAAATATATTTTTCTCCTACTTTCAGGCCTGGTTCATAGAACATAGCTTAAAATAAATCTTATATGTATGTTTAAAAGAATATTTAGAATTAACTCAAACTAAATTTGTCTTTATTAAACAATAGTTTCTTGTACACTTTCTCTACAGTGAAACTTTAAAAACAAGTTTTACTGAACTTCAACCTTACGTATTCCATTTTATCATACCCTTCATATACATTAAACTCTCTATAAGGCAGACTGTGTAGATTTTAAAGTCCCTGCGCATGCCCCATAGACAGAGTAAAATTTGTCTAAAGCAGAATATTGTGTACTATGGAAAATTTTCTCGGTCCTGATGGATACAGGCTTACAGTTTACTGTATTTATTCATAGTTAAATATAAAAATTTCATCTGGATGGTTTGGGTTTTCTTCTAAAAGACTATATGAATTGACTTGAAAGTTCGGAATGGGTAAAATTGGGTTACCAGACTTGATGCAGGTACTGACTTTGGTTGCTTTTTGACAATTCAGTTTAGAAAAACTACATGTACAAAAAAATTTAAAGTATTCTAATATTTTGACATGCACATATTTCTGTGTATTTTATTAAACAGTTGTTGGCTGAGTGAATGTAGTAGAGCAATTCTAATAAGAGTTGCTTGTGGGCTATTATACTGATGTTTTATTCACAATTGGTTGAATGGGGTGTGCCAAGGAACACTGCTAAAAGGTGTTTGTGCAAAGCCTGGTAGTGTATGTGATGTGCTGGAACTTCAGGTGTCCTGTGTAAATTGGGTCTCCAAATGCTCTAGACACCAGTATTTTAAGCTAACTTTCTTCACCTTATCTAATGGCAGCATTATCTGTGATTAACGAAAGAAATTAAGAAATTAGTGGTGTCCAGAGCATTTGGAGTCTTGATTTAAACGGGTAACCTGGCAACACTAGCTGGAACAGAACATTTGGATAACTGAAAATTTTGATAACAAAGATTGACATGTAACATTGGATCTATATTACACTAGCATTAAAACTGTTTTATACACTTTCTGAAAAGGGGGTGAGGATGAAAGCATATTTAAAGAATAATTTTAACTTTTCCGGAAAAAAATTAAATCTTTGTAGAAAACAGTTAGTAGTATATTCTCAAGTTTTTTAGATCTCCTGAGAGGGTGAGACTGCGGCTTTCATCGCATATCTAAGCTCTTGTTTGTGAGTATTAATTTCAGTATTTTGCTAGTCTGCAGACAATATTGCCAAATATTTTGAATATTTTTTAGTTTCAAATGTTATTTTCTCTTCCTTATTAGCAAAAGTGTTTGAAGCAAACATTCTTACAATTCTGGAATATTTAATCTTTCTGCTTTTTTTTACAGCTGTGCCTGTGATACACAATGTTTCCCTGTTAAACCTTCCAGATGTTGAAGAGGTGCCTTCAAATGATGGGGAAATACTCCTCTCTGTTCTTCCAGAGCCTCCAATATCTGTAAATGACATTGGGCCCATACCACCTCCTCCTATGTTTTCTAATCCATCACCTCTTTTAATGTCCAAATTTCATTCTCAGCCTGGTAAGTTGCTTTTCAGCTCTCAAGTTATTTTGTAAATGTTTAAATTAGCTTATCTTTATATATCATGCAATTAAAGCTGCTAATCTTTTTAAGAGCTTTTTCAATACTTAAAGGAATCCAAACTTTCACATTTGGTGTTTACAAGTATTGATACATGCCAGGATTTTTTTGCATTAGATGTACTGTCACTTTTTACTTTCACTTTTTTTTCCCTGCAAGATTTTTCTAATGTATCCTTTTTAAAGTGGCTTTTAATCAGTTTAATCACTGTAGGTCTCATAGTATTACTTTGAATCTAAGCAACCCTAAAGAAATAGAACACATTTGAAAATCGTAATTATGGGTACCTCTAATACAAGGCAAGAAATGCCCACTTGCCAGCTCGGCATTGGCGAGCAAATATTTAAGATTGGCGAGTAAGTTTCATCTTTTAAAATGTTGTGCATCAAATCAAACTATACATAGAATATCGTGCCTCAATTCAGCGACATGCGGAAGTGTTTTAAAATCAAGCGATGGCATTTATCTTCCAAAACAAGGGAAAATGTAGCAGCATCCTCTTCCCCACCAGTGCTCACAGAAAAGACAATGATAGTGCTAAAGCTAAGGATTTACTGAAGGATTATAAATTTCTTAAAGTCCTGCACTTCCTCTTGGATTTCTACAGAAAATTGAATCCTTTAAGTGTGGCATTACAAAACAAGGAACTTGGCATTTCATCTTTGAAAATAAAAATTGACATTGCATCTCAGTTCTGACAGATCTTGAATCTAATGTTAGACCTAGCGAACAAGTTTTTGGACCAACTATCCATCCATCTGAGCAGCTGACAAATACTAAAAATGGTGAGCAAGAATTAGTCTTTAAGAGGAAGATTAATTAAACGTGTGAAGCTATACATCATAGAAAGACTGCAATCGATGTCAACGGATGTGTTAACATCTCTGCATATTTGACACTTGGGTTGGCCTCCCAAAGAAAAAAATCTTAAATTTGGGATAGAAAAAACAACCTCGATGTATTTGAAGCCAAGTCTCTTTAATCAAAAAGTGGATATTGTACTGACAGAGTGGGCAGAATTCAAGTTTAAATGTTCTCTTAACTAACATTGACAGATAAACTGGAGAATTTTACAGTGAAAAGTGTTCAGCAAGATTCCCCAATTTTCTCCAGATTCTAGCATTTCATGCTGTTCTACCAGTGATCACAACTTCGTATGAGAGAGGCTTCAGCTGTCACAACAGACTCGAGACTGCATACAGGAACTTTGTGAAGACTTGAGACACTGGATGATTTACTCAGAATTTCTATTAGATGATCCAACCTGACAGTTTGACCCTACAACTGTGGTTGACTAGTGGCAGAAAGGCAGCGCTACACAAACATTAAGTGCTACAAGTATAGGAACTTTTTCTTTCATGACTTTTTAGTGGTAGGTGACATTTTCTGCAACCACTGAAACTTAATGGCAACCTTATTTTGAGTTATTTTTTTATTTTGCAGTAAATGTTTTGATTTTTAAATTTCTATATTGTGTTTTTGGTCACCAGAGTTCTTAATACTACATCTGTTAACATTTTAAAAATTATTCATATTTTTCAGGAATGTAAAATATTCTAGATTTAGCAAGACAGCTCCTTCTAACAATAGTTAATTTAAATTCAGTTTGTCATAAATAGATCATTTTCTGGGCAGGTGTGGTTGCTGACGTTGCTGTCTGAATGAATGTAAAACAGTGGCGAGCAAAACTTTTAGTTTGCCTAGTTCCTTTTCAACTGAAATTTCATACCCTGCTCCAATATAAATTTAATTTCTTTTTAATTTTTCGTTTCTATTTCCTATTAGAGGCTTCTTGTTCGTACAAAGTATTTTGTCATAAGCATGTTAGGGAAATTTTGAAATCCTGACTAGATTTTCTATTCAAATTATCTATTTACTACACACAGTTAAATATCCACTTTAAATTATCTTAAGTTTGTGCAATGTAATTAACACACTATGAAAAGTATACATTACTTCTAACATAAGTGCAGTGTAAAAGTCTTTAGTTTAAGAAATTTGACTTTTAAAAGGATGAAATACTGCGGGAAATGTTCTAAAATCTCCTTATGATTTCTGTGAAATTACATGTCATAACCAGATTGTCTTTATTTAGAGAAGGGTGCTAAATTACATATTGCCCTGGTTGCTAAAAACAATAACTATGTCACTATCTGGAATACAAATAGTCAATCTCCAACTCTCCCCTCACCAGAAGGGAGAAAAAATATACAAAAAGCATATTTTAAAATTCAAAATCAGTTAAATTAAAATGCATTTTAATGGGAGAAAATTTGCATAGCTGTTGAGCAGGGGTGTAGCCCAGGGTATATGGAATTATACACCACATACCTTCAGGATTTTAATTACATACCTACTGTTTCTCAAATAAAACTATACTGTATATTCTCTCTGGGTATATCCTCTTCCCACGGTGTTATATCCTCTGTTTTGTTTTTTGGTTTTTTTACTACACCACTGTTTATAATAGAATTTATGTGAAAAAATGAATCGTGTAAAAACTCAACCTTAACCCTTGCAGCCTTGAAATCTGAGATTATGTCAGGCTAAATGCATAATACTAATAATTAATAAGAAACAAGTTTAAAACAATGGTACTATTTGGTTATCCCGTCGACCAGAAATCTATCGCCAAACTATAAGATTAAATGCCAATAATGGCTAATCATAAATGTCACATTCACTTGACTTTAAGCAAGTTACACATGTTTATGTCATTAAGTGATTTTTATTTAGATGTTTTATTTGTATTTTTATTAATGTTATACTAATTTATTTGTTCTTTCATTATTTAAAATGAAAAATTGTCAATTTGTATAATTTGGCGATTTATATAATTTGGCGAAATTGTCGACGAGATAACTAAATAGTAGTAGTACCAAAATAACTTATGTCCATCATGCATAATTTTACTTGCTTGAGTCAAAAAAACAAAATGTTATCAAATATTTTCCCCAAACATGGGTATGTGATGTGATACATGTGTCAATCTGGCCTGAGCTCAACTTTCTACACTTTTTACATGCTTACTGAATGTTACCTTGATTTCTTGCTACTTTGTGCCATAGATATAAAATAATTTTTTTATCCATTTGGAATAAAAATGGTATGTAAAAATTGTCAACTTTTTGTGTCAATGTCCTTTTTAAGATTATTTTATATAATTTAGAATGTTTCATGTAAACATGCAAGTTTATCTGTTATAGTATATAATTATTAAAAAATTTCTGTAGTTGCAGCTAATTTTTTATTTTATTTTTTCTCCTTGTTTAATTTTGTATTTAGTTCTAATTTGCAATGTTTATTGCACATTATTTATTACCAGTTAAAATGTTCATGCTGTTTTGTTTCATCATTCTACTACTTTACGGCTTAGGAATTTTTTTTTTTTTTTTTTTTTTTTTTTTTTTTCCCTGAGAATATACTTGCGATTTTACTTTGTTTTATGTTCAATTAGAGGATTAAGAAATAACTTGGATTCTTAAAATTTGGTACTCATGAAATTTTTTCGAAGATTTAAAAAAAAAAATTTTTTTTTAAATTTAATATAGTAAATAGAATATATATATATATTGAGAGAGAGCATATTTTAAGCTTAATTTTGCCTTCCAGATCAAAAAGATGATCAGAGTACTCCTGAAGAAAAAATCCCTGATGTTGATTCTCCAAGCCCATGTGTTGTGTATGTATTTTCTGACCGAGACCCCATGGTGAATACCTCAACTGTTGAGGAGATCCCTGCCAAAGAACCTCTTATGGATGCCATGCCCAAAAAGAGTGCACTCAAGAAAAAAGGTCCATTTACATGTGCAGATTTCCAAAAACTTTCAATTGTTCATAATAGGTGTGTGAATACATTACTCATTTGTCATCTCCAGTATTTATTCAAATGTTAGAACAATGTCTGATACATTTTATTTTTAACCCATTTGTGCCTGAATTTTTGTTTTCTCAATTTTTTTGGTAAAATCACTTTAAAATGTTACAAAATGAACTGGAAAAATACTAAAAAAAAATTAAGCTTAAATTTTTTTTGTATTTATTTGATAAAATGTAAAAGAACTACATATGAGTATTTCTAGTAGAATAATATGCATAATTTTATATTTTGCCTATATTTATATTTAAAATGTTTTTAAATTGTATATTATGTACTATAATTAATATTTTAATGACCTACAAAAAAAAAATATATTCATTTCTTTGCAGAGACTAATAACGTTATAACTATTATTAATAATAAAATAAGAATAATCGTATTGCAGACTTAATAACAATTTATTTCATAAATATCTTCGAAAGGAGATTGCATAAATAACTGTCTCCTAAATTTCTAACAAAAATATGTGCCCATTAGTGCCTAGAACCCTATATTTTGTACATTACAAAAATGCATAAAAAATAGGCTTGAACATTTAATTTCGCAATTTAAAAAAATACGTATTTCAAAAAAGCCCACAAGCTAAGATTATAACTTGCGATTTTGGGTCCATGATAGAAAAAGTAAAAATAAACTTACTTTTTACATTTCGCCCTCTTGAAAAATTAAAAATCTATAAACACCGAAAAAAGCCTTAATTTAAGCAAATAAATATCCACCTTGTGCTGTCATCTCTCGGTTATAGATAAAGACATTTATAAATGATTTCATACAATTTTCATGTTATAAAGAATAAAATTATACAAATGCATTAAAATTTGAAATGTCCCAAAAATGGGACGCTAGGCATAAATGGGTTAAATACAGTCACTCATTGTTTGCATACCGTAAAGTAATGGATAGTTAACATATTTTTATACTTTGACATTTTTATACATTGACCATTTTTATTTCATATTTCAAATTTGAAGTGTGATCTGATTGAGATGTATATGACCGACCACCAACAAAAATTGTTATATTATGAATGAAATGACAAAAATAGTTTCTCCCAACACACTTAACATGGATACCAAAAACATAGAATATATATATATATATATATATATAATATTTGCATTTTGACATTTTTTTTTTTCTTTCCTCCCATTTGTACTACTTTATTGTAGCAATAAATTTCATTGTTGAATTATTCCCTTTAAATTGGCGCATCCCCCTATACCTCTTTATACCACATTTTCAATGTTTAAAGTCTTCAGAACTATTTATTTTCTGCCCTATTTGCTACTTTGTAGTAACTATAAGAAAATCTTAATTGTCCTTCCTGTAAAATTTCTTCTGCTTACTCCTAAGCTCACCTTAAAATCTTACTCTTGACTTAAGTTTCTGCTCTGTTTGTTAATTTTGTAATGGTAGTCATCTAAAACTGTTCTCCCCACTCTGAATTTCCACATCCTTCTGGCACACAGTTTAATTTTTTTTAAATTCTATATATCCTCCTCGGTCCCGAGACAAATATTGCGTAAGACCACAAGTAAGTTTGAAATGAGTTTAAAATCAATGCTTATGATATTCATGCATTTATTAAAGTAGGTCTAAAAGTAATTTTAACAATTCTAGAAGCATTTAAATTGGTCGTTTAGTGTCTCTTACAGGCAACACCGCAACTGTGAAGTTTCTCTCCCTTATTTGTTGCTTTATTTCAACAATAAATTATTTAAATCCCTCCCCCTTACCTGAAATGTCTGCTGTTCCTCTAAAAAAAAAAAAAAAATTCTAGTCATGGGTTATATTTTAATTCAGCATTGCAAACGCTTTCCCACGATACCCCACATGATATACAAAGAAAATTTTCTTTCTTTCAAGTAACGTGATTAGCCCCTCTACATTTTTAATAAATATATTGGTGAATGTTTAATACAGTTGAACCTCATTAACACGAAATTGAAGGGGCTGCAAAATCTTTTAGTGTTATCCGGGATTTCGCGTTAACCATCAAAACAGTGGTGCCATCTATATTAGATAAAAAAAGCTAAATAAATAAGCTTACAAATATATCCCTGCTAAAATCATAAATTAATAAGAAATAGAAATTTTAATTAAGAAACAGAAAATTTAATTAAGAAATAAAACAAATTGGTCATTTTAGGCAATAAGTTTATTTACCTGCTAATCATTTTTTTAAAAGTCCGTTATTGACTTTTGTTTCAATTTTTGTAGACTACTTTGTTCTAAAAACGTATGGACCTCATGTAATTTGTCCAAAGCTCTGGAAGCGTTCTCTTGTTCCATAAGGAAATGTAGTTTTTAATGCTGCAGTAGCTTCATTTAATGACACTGAACTTTTCTGTGTCGAATTCTTCATCCTCGTCTAAGATGTCGATGTTGTCATCTTTTTCTTTTTTTTTTTTTTTTCAGTTAATGAAGCAATTATTATTTCGTCTGTCGTCACATCCGAAGTCAGCACATCTTCATCTATGCAAATACACTCGACAAACAATGTCTGCAAAATAATTCCTTGTTTTTCGGCTTCTTCTATTAAATCAGTCATTTCAGATTCTATTTCATTAGTTTTTTCATTTATCTCATGCGTAAATCCCGTGTGTCTGAAACAATTTTTCACAGTTCCAGTAGTGATACTGTTCCAGGCACTTCTTAGATAAGTTATAGCTTCTAGTAAATTCACAGAAAATTCCGTTTTATGTTTTTATTATCAAAACATTGAATCATTTTATGAACAATTCTTTTTCTGTACTGCACTTTTAAGCATTGGATAATTCCTTGGTCACAAGGCTGAAGTTTTGCTGTAGTGTTCGGAGGAAGAAAGACACATTCAATTGCTTTTAACATTGGAACATCTTTATGAACACTGCAATTGTCCAGCAATAAGCAGATTTTTCTCTCTTCTCGGTAGAATTTTAAGTCCAGATCAAGTAACCATTTCGTAAAAATAACATTGTTTATCTATGCATTTTTGCTGGAAGCGTAGCAAACTGGCAAAGTTTTAACGTTTTTGAAACAACGTGATTTCACCGACTTACTGATCACGAGCAATGGTAATTTTTCACTTCCGTCCATGTTGCAGCCGACCATAATCGTAATTCTTTCTTTGCTGAATTTTCCTCTAGTACATTTTTCTCCTTTTTAAAGTAAGTATTCACGAGGGTTGTACTTTGAAAAAAAGTCCTGTTTCATCGGCGTTAAAAATGTCACGGGGTGCATAATTTTTTTTTTAAATGCCTAACCACTTTCCTAATAAAAAAGACTGTATCGAATTCTCATCTACGGCAGATTCTTCTCCACATATCTTTTTGCAAAAAATTCTATGACGCTCTTTAAACCTTGTCAGCCATCTGTTAGAACATATGAAATCGTTGTAACCGAGAGCATCAGCAAAAGCCTTTGCTTTCTCTTGCAAAACTGCACCAGTTAAAACAATATTCTGGCTTCTTGCTTCTTTTATCCACCGTAAGAGAGCAATTTCAATTTCTTCATTTTTTCCTGTGCGCATCCGTTTTCTTGCTGGTTCGAATTAACTGACAGCATAAGCTGCTTCAAACTTTTCACGATCCTTTAAAATTGTAGAGAGTGTGCTATTAGGTATTCCATACTTTACCGCAATTTCCGTTTTTTTTCAGCACTTTATCGCTGACTTCATTTAAAATCTTTTTGCTTTGTTTCTAAAAATACAGCTTGCTGTTTTCGACTCATCTCTCAAAGAATTCTACAGAGCAACTGCAAACAGAGTTTCAGTAGTCAGGTATAGAAGTAAGGATTGTCACTTTTTTCACTGGAAGATATGGGATTTCGGAAACACTGTTTATGGTTTGTCACTATCAATAGTCAAATAATTAATGGAACAATCACATTAAAGAAACTCCTTCACCCAAACATTCATTGTGTCCGATCTATAGCTCAAAGAGAGAATATGTCCACATAAAGGACCAAACAGATAGCCGATTTCTAAAGATCAGAGGTCAAGAGCAGGGACCCTGACAGTTCGGACCCCACCTCTTTCTATTAATCACCTCTCCTTTGTTTTGTTCACCCCTCCTTTTCTCTCCTTTCTTTTGTCGATGACCACAAAATGTAATTCGAAAAGAATAGGAAGACATATGATTGATTCCCATCTCAGGCATACTTGCTCAGGATGTGAATAAATGCAACTTAAGCGAAAGGGGGGGGGGGGGCTGGTGCAGAATATCAGAGGATAAAGAAAAGCAGAGATTAGCCAAATATTTCACCATTTTTTGAAACCCTTTTCCTCTTTGTCATTTTCAAACAGTGAGAAATTCCATTTTTGTAAATAAGATGTGACATGCAAGTTTGAAATATTAAAAACATCGCTTAAGAAAGAATGCTTTGATTTTCAAGCAAAAAAAAAAATTTAGCCTTAAGTGGGATTTTGCGAAATTCTATTTCTTGTTAAACGAATTTACATTGGTTTTCAGACTTATCTGATGGGACCCCAGTATTTCATGTTATAAGTGATTTCATGTTAACGAGGTTAGACTGTAATCTGTAAATATGTGGGTCGATGATCTTTATTACTTCCTCCAATTTGAACTTTGCCCATTCCATAATTTACGAGTAAAATGGCTATGACCGACACAGGAGTGATCTTATAATGGTTCAATTTTTAGTTTTTAAGTACGGAACCCTAAAAAAAAAGGCCTGCGTAATTGTGAATATTTTGACCTCATTTTTACCCACATGGTAATTATGTCATGAGATATCGTACAATTTAATACACCCAGCGCAATTACCCACACAAATTAAAACTTTAAATGGCTTTTTCTCCATGCTCATATTTTCTTCACTTTCATGTTTTAAAAATGCTAAGGTTTCTTTTTGTATTTGAGATTTAAACTTTTATGTTCATGTTCTTTATTATGTGATAAATCTGCGCATGGAATTAGCCTTAAAGTTTTTTTTTTTAAATAAAAGTATATGAAGATGTGTAAGATTTAATAGTTTTACACTATATATATCTGTAAAAAGAAATATATTAAATGCAATATTAGATGTATCGAAAAATCCACGCAGTCTTGTGTAATATATTTGAAAACCTAAAAAAAAAGGGGGGGGGGGCAAAAATATCAATTTAAAGTAGATTTAAAAAGATTAAATTTTTTGAAACAACTTTTTAAAATTTTAATTAAATATGCAGTTATTTATTTATTTATTTTTGTGTGTACTTTTAGTTGAACATTAAAATGAAGTGAGTTCACCATTTGAACCGTATTTTTTAAAATAAAAAAAAATTGTTGAAAAGGTAAACTGTCACCTTTTTTAAAAAAGTTTAATTACGCATTTTCTCTAAACTTAGAGAAAATTAAGGGACAGGAAAAGCAGATACAAGAAATTAAGTGTGGGGCAGGACTTTCAAAATAAGTTGTTTACAAGAAGCAAATCCTAATTGCATAATTTTGTTTTTATCTCAAGTGAACCCTTTGACTGCACTTTACTAATTTGATAATTTTTTTGTGAATCTGTTCATTTAAATCATTTTCCCGAATCATAAGCATGCCAATTGTAACATGATTTTCCTTTTTTCTCTGACTTCTAAGTTTTTGACTCATCCTGTAATCTTAAAATAACAATATTACTCTTATAGGCAATAACAAAAATTATACTTTATTTTGCATAACAGTTCATTATACATATTCTTAATTTAGTATGCATAGTTAAAATTTGCTTTGGCTTATTTAGAACAAAGGTTTACACTTTTTTAAATTTTAAAAGCTAATTTAAGTTAGCATTTGAAATGAATTTGATATTTCTGCTAAAGTCTTCACTTTAAAAATTCAGTTGAGCTACCGGTTTCTATATCAGAATTAAGTAGTCAGCTTATCATGCTACAGGTCCAGAATTAAACTCCAAACTGGGACAAGGTTCTCTCAACCTTTCATCAGGTTCTATAAAATTAGTACAAAGCTCTTGCTTCAGAACTAATCACTGAGGTTCCTGTGTTAGGGTGACCACCTGACTGGCACACATGCTGTATACCTCCAGGTCCATGGTAAAAAAAAAAAAAAAAAAAAAATGCTGGATACTGCAGGCTACAGTCCTTAATGGATTGTAGTGTCATATGTTTTTTCTTAAATCCTGAAACAGGGTTCTTACGTGGGTGGAAAACAGGGAATTGTCAGGGGAAATGACAATTGCTTGAAAAGTCGGGGAAAATTAATTTTTTTTTTTTTTCTCTAAAACCTGGAAAAGTCAGTTTTTTGTGTGCTATCATGCGTCAATATTCTCCTGAGTTCAGAGGTCAGTCTGCTAAACAGTTAAGATTTTTTCACTTACAAGTAGAATTTTCGCTATATTCATGTTTTTAAACATAGATGTTTTAGCTATACAAATTTGTCAAGATATCATGAAGTTGAAATATTATGAATATTAATAGAAGCAAGGGGGGGGGGGGAAGCTGTAGATGAAATTAAAATGTTAAGATGAAAAATTGAAACTTATACAACAAACTACTTCTGAAACGACACAAATGGTATGATAGACTGTCTATTTAATGTTTTAATGTGTAAATTCAATTATGAGTAAAAAGTTACTTTGAATCCATCATAGAGTTGTATTTTAGTTTTTTTCATTTTGTGTTTAATCATTTTTATATTTTAAATATCAAATGATATAGATTTTTAGTTTGCTTTATAGATTTTTCATTTTCAGAAGTAATTTACATTGTATGGATTCTCCCTTGACGTAATCTGACATCAGAAAGTTTTTTAAATATTTCTTTTCAAATATGATCATATTAATTAGGGTTAAAGATCAAGATCCAAGACTTAATTTCTACCAAAATTCTCCAGGTCTCAAAGGGTTAAAGTATGAGCCCTGTGATATGTTTTCTTTGCTGTATGCAGTAAAAAAAAAAAAAAAAAAAAAAAATTAGTGAATTTTTAGAATGGTTCCTTTGTTCTGCTTTATCTAATGGATATTTTTGGATCCAGCACCCCTCCTTCAAATCAGACTTCTGTTAGCTATCAACATGTGCACATTTGTACTACATTTAAGAAATCTAAATTAATAAATTTATTTAGCTTCTTTAACAGTTTAAAAGTGTAAAACACTCTGTATAAAATATGCAATACATTCTCATATGGCATAATATTCGAAATTTTAAATGTTCTCATGGCAATCTGATTTAATGTTGGTTTTAGTTTCATTTCTTATATACTATTTCCTGTTTGTATCAATAGTGTTAGTCAAACTTGAAGAGTCACTCACATTGAACTAAACCCAATTTCACTAATAAGAAATTGTACTTTGATTTCTTGGTTTTTCTGGCAATGTTGAATTCTATTGTGATCTCATTTTCGTCAGATCTCTGAATATAATTAAGTTAAATTCATGCTAAATGAACATGCTTTTAATATATTTTTTAAAAAACCTAATTTTAAAATTTAGATTGATTTTGACTTCTGAAGTATCAAATTTGTCATCTAGCATTGAATTTTGCTTATGCATAATATTTATTCACCTGCCCTCTTCCCCCCCCCCACCCCCTTTTTTTTCCTAATAAAATTTATTTTGTCTGAAAATTTCAATTTTTAAATTGACTGAACAATTTTTAGCTAGGTGTTCAAATAATCACCTAATATAAAAACCAAATAAAATATAATGTGTAATAGTCTTGAACCTAAAACATTGCTTCCACCCAAGCCTATATAAATTTTTGGCAACCCGTAACCCCACTTGTATCCGACCCAAACCCAGAAATACTTAAACCTAACCTGAAAGTAAATCTTTCTTTAATGCAATTATGAAAAGTAATCTAAGATTATCTCTGTTTTCCATAATTTTCTTTTTTTGGGAGAGTCTAAATCAACCCTAGAATATTTCTTGCAGGTCATTTAGGTTTAAGTCTGGTTTTTGGGATTTTCACAAAGTTTGAGTAGAACCATGTTTCAGATGAAAATAAATACGTATATGAATGTGTATATGTATTCAATTTACTGCATGAGAAATAAAATGTACTTAAGAAATGTGATCATTGATTATTCTTTAAGAAACATTTTCTTCTCTGAATATGAAAAATATTATCAACATTTAACTTTTCATACACACAAATGCATGTATTTTTGATTATTTATGCACACATACACATGTGTGTGAAGATTGGGAGGTGCTCACTATTCAGAACAGAAGTGTAAATGGATGAGTAAGTCTTAAATAAAGTGTCTGCTTTTTGAGTGTCCATTATGGAGGTCTTATTGTATATAGATTTTTTACCTGAAAAAATATCTTGGACATTATTTTGATAAATCGTATCTGTCCCGATCAGCATGAGTCAAAACCCAACCCAAAACAATGAAAGTCAACCCGACCCTGGTAGGAAAAATATAGCTTTAACCCAAACTGCAGGTTGGGTTCATGTAACTTGACCCAATGCAGGCTTTTGTTTACTTTAGTTGAAAAAAAAAACTTCATATCCTTCAAATCTACAGCCACCCCCTCCCCCCCCCCCCAAAAAAAAAGCCATTTGACTAGAAGTGGTTTTTCAATTTATGGTAAGAGGGAGGGGGGGGGGGAATGTTCATACATTATTTTTGTTAAAAATATCAGATGTTTTTGTTTTTTTCTATTTTATATTGTCAGTGAAAACAAGTGTAAATGAAATTTTCAACTGTTAAATTTTATTTTATAAATTAGATTTCTTGATACTGCTATAGGTTTTTGTGCATTTAAAGCAAATTGTTTTAGAAATTTGGCGATTTAAAGTTTTTTTTTTCCTTTTCTCCCTGTGTGTGTGTGTTTGGCAGAGTATTTTATGGGTGTCTTGCCATGAAATTGTTACGTGCACTTTGCCGATACATATGTATGATCTATTGCAGAAATTTTCTTCAAATGTTCATTTACTTTTATGTCTTCAATTTTATCTAGTATTTTTAGTACTGTTGCTGATTTATTTTTTCCTCATTAGGTCCAAAGCTATTGATTCTTCTCATGAGAATGAAAGCCGTCCAGTTCCAACAATTGCTCTCAATTCTAATGATAGCTCTGATTCTGACTCTGAATCAGATAGTCCTATTTTATGGAAGGATTATTATGGTGATGATGAAGAACGTGAGTTATTTTGTCAATTGTCTGACCATAGTTTTCTTATGTTATAGTACACTGCTTGCTAATATGTTATACTTGCGGTTCTTATGGTCCTTAATTTCTTAACACCCGATTAATTTTTAATGGTTCTCTAAAGTACTTTTAATTTTTTTAGTAGTATCAAATCTCTTGTTTGTCCTTGAAATAAGTTTATCTCAAGGCTCATGTGTTGGAAACATATTTAAGAAAATTAATCTTGAAATTAAATTAAAATCAGCAGATATTTTCGGAAAAGTTGATTTAGAATGTAAAATTTTTTATTTTTTAAATAATTTTGTTTGTAAAGATTCTATTTAAGTTTGTATTAAATCATTAGAATGTGCATTCCTAACTGCCTTGTATTTGAAAGCATGTCCCAAATGTAGTTTCTTCAATATTCATGTGGAATATCGCAAATATTTTTACTTATGGTAGTTACATTTTCTTTAGTGATGAATATTTGTTCTTAAATATCCATTTTATCATATGAAAGAAACTATTTTATCAATAACTTGTTAATTATATTCTGCACTGTTTAGCAAAAGAGCAAATTTGTAATGTTTCCTTTTTAAAAATTTAACATACTTTCTAAAATTATTCCACTATGTATGTGAAGGTAAATCTTGAAAGTATTAACCACTATATTAGAACAGTAGAAATATATATTTTTACTTTCTATCTTTACAAGAAGAAAGTATTGGATTCATGAAAAATTTCAGGTAGTAGGTTTATAAGTTTTTAGAAGGACCTGAACACAATTTGGTGGTTTTTAAGAAATGCCTGTATGTGACAAATTTTGTGGGTGCTCATGAACTAATGCATGGAATTTTCATATCTTTAGAATTCTCATGATAAGCATAGATTGCCATTTAATTTTGGCATTGTTATAGCGAATTTTGAAGTATTAGCATGTATGAAATGGAAGAAAGTTTTGGGATTGGCACGTCACACTAGTTAATTATGTATTTCAATAAAGACTGCATATCATTAAATGGAGTTTACTGTTTGGACAGTGAAGATGGCTTTAATTTTGGCTATGTTTAAGATAGCTTTAATATTTTGCATGATTGCCACTTTTAAAATCCTTAAACTGTTTTTAAGGATTTTACCCCCCCCCCCCCCCTCCTTTTTTTTTTCTTTTTTTGTACTGGAAAGTGAGAATCTTGTAAACTTTTTATTTTGGTAAATTTTTAAATTTCACTTATAATTTTCTCTTATTTAATTTTTCAATTTAAAATATTTGCATGCTCTGTTGTACTTTTCTGTAGATAACCTTGGCATTCTGTACAAATTAAGGATGGCTGATTGTGAATGCCACACAAGTGCATTAATGAATCATTGATGTTTACTTCTCAGCCCTTAATTTTATGTTCACAAATATTTTGAAAACAGATTTTAGTTAAATAACTGTCTTTAATTTATTTGAAATAAAACAATTATGCTTTGTTTCTTAATTCTGAAATGAGTTTCCCATTTACAGTTTTGTTTGTTACATATTATCCACTTGCAGCAATAAAGGAATTTAAATTTGACACATTTAAATGTTTTTTTATTTATATGTTGAACTTAAATGCAAATTTTGTCACTCCTTTATGCCCCCTTATAATAGAATATACTTGTCATTTTAAGTGATTTTAAAAATATTTATGTATGGTGTTTGCATCTCATTTAATTTTCGTCAAGCATTCATGCTGTTAAACTTTATTTGAAAAATATTATAGTAATGAATAAAATAAACTTCGCAGTTTAAAACTTACTAAATATTTAATCTGATACTGCTTTTTAAATATTTCATTCATGATGGAATATGTTTTGATATAAAATTCTCATTTTTAAAATGAGATGTCAGTTTCATTTAAATGTACCATAATCCACAGTTAACCTTCTAAGTATTGGTGAGCTTTATAACTTTACACACAAATCTACCTTAAAATCTAGCTTGCTTTCCTCATTTTTTTGTTAACCAAGCCATCCTGAAGCATAACTTATAAGAACAAATGTGGAGAAAATAAGTGCTTGTCTGGTTTTAAGATCATTAGTCTTTTAAGAGTGAATAACTTTTTGCCAATATTTAATCTCCTGTCATGAAAAAGTTGAAACTAACAGCATAGAGCATTGCTCTTTCCAAGAATATTAAAAAAAATAATTGGTGTAAAGGTGAATGTAACTGAAATCGTAACTTTTAAGTAAATGGTTTATATTGGCTGAAATTTGAATTCTGTACTGCAGCTCAATTATCTTTCCTGGAGGATAAGGCATGCTTGATTCTGATTTTGAAGAAAAAAGAATTTTTTCAAAGGAATTTGAGAATATAGCATAACAATGGAAGTATAAAACTTTAATAGAAAGCGATCTCTTAAAAATGGAACTTTTTTAATTGCTCCCAATTTATTTATTCATAGCAAAAAGATGAAAACTTCCCTTCTACCTCAAATACTTTGTTTCTTTTCTGATGTGCCAAAGCTCCCTTCCCTCCTCCCCATTTCACAAGGAAATAATTCAGTGAATTTTAATTTAAAATTGTTAGTTTTTGATTCATTACCTTTTCAGTTTTTACAGATGAGAATCTTATGTGTTTCAGCAGACTTTTTAAAATCTCTCTCAGAATTTCATCTTTCCCTTTTCTGAACAGTTTTTATAATCTTTCTTAGAATTTCATCTTCAACTTTTCTGAACAGTTTTTTTAATCTTTCTGTTACCTTCTAACAATATTACAATAACATTAAATGCTCGCCCTTCCAGTACGAAGTTTAAAACTATTAATTTTTCTGTCTTGTTTGTTACTATACTGTAATAATGTCTTGTCTACCCTTCTGCTTTCTAGCACAAGATTTAAAATCCTTAAACCTAACTTGTTCTGCCCTGCTTACTTTGCAGTAACTATTTCTCAATCTTCCTCTAGTCTCCTAAAATTTTAGTTTCCCTCTTTTTTAAATGGGTGTGTAGAGGGGGGGGGGGGGTAATTTCTAAATAGTAAAGAAGCAAAGAAATTTTCTTTATCAGTTATTACAATTCTGCATACATTACTTCTAGAAAATGTATTATTCTTAACTTGTGTAATTTGAAGACCTACTTTAAAGAATTTTGATAGTTAATTTATTTTTTCCAACTATCAGGTCGGAAGGTGGCTAAAGTGGCTCGCAAAGATTCACTTGCTCTGAAACTCGCTCAGCGTCCAGATATACAAGAATTAATAGATAAAAATATCTATATTGCCCATTCTGAGCAAGAAAGTCAAGAAACGAAGGAGGATGTAAAGAAAAAATTAACAAGGTATATATAAAAAAATTTCCCATTTTTAAACTATTGGTGATAATCTGATTTCCTGTAAGACTTGCCATTCTTTTTTAAAGATTCACATTACATTTTATTCTAAACCTCCTGGTTTTACATAAATTGTTTTAAACTTGACAGAACTTTTTTGTTTTTAATATACTAGTACTTAGTTGCCAGATTCTGGATTTTGTGAAGCATCTCCTAAATATCATTTAAGCATCTTAGCTTTATTCCGGAAAAGACTTTCTTTCATGCCATACTCTTGAAACTCAATTTCCTAGAAGCAGTTCTCATAAAAATAATTAAATGGATATTTTTGTATCTTCAGAAAGGTTATTTAAAGTGAATTTTAAAATTGTTTTAATCTGTGTAATAATTGTTGAAATTATTATACTTAATATATAATGAACTTTAGTATTTATAGCTAACAAGGAGAGGGTCTGGGGTTTGTCTCACCGAATGCAATGAATATTTGTATCGATAGAGTAAGTATATAAATATGAGTGCCATAAAGTGCAACCCCCAGGGGGTCTTGAGAAAATAACTTGCAAAGTTTAAGCTACAGTTCATAATCTGATAAATTTCCTTCTTTGGCAAGTGGATCTGTAGCATGATCGTTAGCTCAATTTCAGTTTTTTCGGCCCGGGATCAAATTTGGCTCAGACTTGTTTTTCAGAACGAAAATTTTTATCTATTTTCGAGCCGCAATTGAAAAGATATGTATAATTGAAATTTACAAAAAATATGAATTAAATGTGTGTTTTGTAGCATGTAAGTTCTTTTTTAACTACAAAATTTTGCATGTTAAAAAAAAAAAAAAATTATGTTTATAGACCACAATTTTTTTATTTAAAATTTAGTTATTTCAATGAATATCAACAATTTTTAACAGAAATTAAAACGTGTGATATAAATGTGTGAATAATTATATTTTAATTTTTTCTATAAAAGTATTTCGAATACTTGATTTTTTTAATATCCTTTTTAAAATTCTTAATGACTTTTTTATTTTTGGTTTTGCAAATACCTATATAACTATTTTCAGCAATTCAGTATCTTTTAGAACTTATTTTTAAGCACAAAGGCAGTTATTCTAACTATAATCATAAGAATCCAAGATTTAAAAAAATCAAAAGTTAAAAAGCGAGTTGGTTAAAAATTATACATTTTTCACTTTGAAAAATAGTAGCTTATTTATGTAAATAACAGTAAAAAAATTTTAATATAAGCTTAATTTTATGGTCTATAAAAGTTCAAATTGACTTTTTTTTAGTTTATTATTTATCTTTACTTTTCATTAAATATGTAAAAATGCAATGATTGGTACTTAAAATTGTATTTATATGATTAAACTGCATTATATAAAAATATTAAACAAGAGAAAAAATTGATTTTCGAAAGAAATTACTACATACTTATTCTAATTAAAAATCAAGTATCACAGACTTTAAAAATCTCATTAAAAATATAAAAGCATATTTTTATAAATCATGAAATATTTGAAGAGTTTGAATGAGGAAACAAAATGAAAATATATTTGTTCACTTATTTTAATTTATTACTCTGTTAAAAATTGTTGATATTCATTGAATAACTGTAAATTTTAAATAGCAACAAAAAAATTTCTGGTCTATAGACATATAAATCTGCATTTTTACTTTTCATTACATATTTAAACATGCAAAATTTTGTAGTTAAAAAAGAACTTATATGCTACAAAACATACATTTAATTCATATTTTTCGCAAATTTCAATTATTATACTTTATATATTATACTGATAAAAGTCTATTATCTTTTTGACTGCAGTTTGAAAATGATTGATAAAAATTTTTTGTTCTGAAAAACAAGTCAGAGCCGGATTTGATCCCGGGCCGAAAAAACTGAAATCCAGTGTCCTACCGATTGTGCTACAGACCCACTTGCCAAAGAAGGAAATTTCAGATTATGAACTGTAGCTTAAACTTTGAGAGTTATTTTCTCAAGACCTCCTGGGGGTTGCGCTTTATGGTGCTCATATATTTATATACTAACTATACTCTATTGATACGCAAATGTTCATCGCATTCGGTGAGACCAACCTCAGACTCTCTCCTTGTAAGGTGTGTGTGTGGTGGAGACACTAAATAGTTTCCCAAACATGTTTCACCTTTTCATAACGCATTTTTACACAAACATCTGTTGAGTTCTGTTTTTGGAAGAATCTCGCATATTAAAGAGAACTTCTTTTTCTTTATTAGGAGGAAAGGGAAGGTTCCATTTTGTGTGTGGTTCTGAATAGTTGTTGAACTGCCAATAATTTCTTTTGAAAGAGATTGGTTTCTAAATTGAAATTATTTGATCATATAAGATCATATATTAAACCCTTTAAGACCTGAGCTACACAATTGCGTAGGTTATCCAAAAGAAAAAAACATTTTCTTTTTGTGCAATTTAAAGTCGAACCTGCACCCACAGAATTGTATGGATCCTGTCCTGGCATAGCCTGAGACCAGTTTTTTTTTTAAATGTTTCAATCGAATAGATCCTATTAATTATGGGAAAACCTCCAAAACTTTTCATTTCTACTAAAAATCTTCTGGTCTTAAAGGGATGAAGAACTTTGAACCCTCTGAAATTTGTATGGTCATAGGCCAGAGTTCTTCACTGAAAAATCCATTCTTAACCTCTTAATCTTTTTTTCTCAACACGTTCGAAAATAACTTAATTTTTTGTAAGTTCTTATAAATCAGTTATTCGTCTAAGATAAACTATCTGTTACAGAAACTTAAAGTTAAGTACATTCTAAATATCTTGCACAATCCAGAAAAAAATTCTAAACCAGATTTAACTCATTAAAATGTTATGAAATAAAAATTTTCAACCTAAGTAAACTCAAGATTTTAAGATATTACTTCCAATGAATTCTGAAAATTTAAAAATATATAACAAAGTATGTCACATAAAAAAAAAACACTTTTTCTAGAATTTCTTTTCATTGAATGACGTATTTCAAAGGCAGTTTCAAAATATACTGTTACCTATTGGATCTGTTAATGCATACTGAAGTGACATTGTTGACATTTCTTGCATACAATTTATCAATTTATTTTTTGTTCATCACACTGAAGCTTCTTCGTCATTGAACATAGTAGCAAGATCACAGTGAAGTGTAGAATGTTGTAGGTTGAAAGATAAAGTTGCTGCAGGTCATTCCTTTAAATGAAATCTATGGTATTCCCATGAATTTATTCTGCAAAGAATACTCACTTATTTAAAATTTGTGGGAGATTCTTTATGTATTTTTGCTTTAAATTTACTAATACTTTGTTCTTTTTATCACAAATTGTGTAATTGGATGTCTTGAGGCTCATAAACTTTTTATAGTGTTCTTCACAACCAGAAGAAAGACCCTCTAAATATTTAATTGTAAGCTTGACACTTTGCAAAGAAAAGTCGTTCTGCTTTTGAAAAGCCAAGCATAATTTGTTGAATAAGCAAAACATCAGGAATGAAATCTGTTTCTGCTGCTTATTGAGCTAACTAATGCTAGCGTATGTGCAACACAATGGATTGTAAACCCAGACTTGATGACTGTCATTTTATTTGTTCTATCTGTAGGCTACCCCATAGATTTTGTTCTCGAATAATAATTATTCATTACTTTGCGATAGCTTAACTATCATTTATGTTGGGGTTGGGGGGTATGATGCCTGGAAAGATCTCAACTTTAGGCTACCTCCTGGATAATTAGAGCTGAGTGGATGAACATTTTAAGGCTCCTGTCCCTGCTGGTGAAGACACTCACAAGCTAATGTATGGGGAGGGATTTTTCTAATATCTCGTTTGCATTTTGACATTTAAAAATTTTTTTGCATTGTATAGCTGATGTCAGTCTCTACATTGCACCTTTTTTACTTTTTTGATTTTGGTCGCAGATATTTTTATAAAGTTACTTTCACTTTCAAAACCGGTTCTAAAAATGAAAGTGTCATTCTAAAAAATATCTGCACCCAAAATCAAAAAAGTGAGAAAGGTGCAATGTAGAGGCAGATCTATGCTATCCAATGCCCCCGCCCCCCCAAATAGCATTAGCTTGTGCCTTCGCTGGCAGGACAGGAGCCTTAAGTGATATGGAACAGATGCGCTTTGACAATAACTTTGAATCATGGGAAATACACTACTTATAAATAACAATGTATTGATAAGCACAAAAGACTTATTTTTACAAAACAAAGCAAAAACACATATTTTACAACATAAATTTTATGGTAAATGTGCTTCTTGCGTGATTTCTTGTTTTTAAAATGCCCTTGTACATCAGAGTAGACATTAGATAGTTCAAACTCTAATTTCTTGCACGCTTTCAAATAAAGTAATCTCGTCATTTTAATAATTTAAAGTGGCCTGTTACATTGGGGTAAACATTGTTAAATCCACAAAGAATTTCAGAGTATTTCACTATTTTGTTTATCCAAGTTACAGCGTCTAGAATAAATAGTGTGGGAATGTGCTATCCCAAAAGTGCTAAAAATCTGAATCCCTTAAATGTGCAACAATGCTGAAATCCGGTATATTTTCAAATTTCTATGTAAACACCGTATTATTGCAGTGTCCTACAGTGTTAAAAATCTGCAGCTTTCAGTGCTTAGTCACTCCATCGCTTTTGTAGAATCTCTATTCTGACCAATGAAAATGCGCCATAATATAGTCAAGTAACCATTTTCTCTAAAAGCGGTGGAGTGAATATGCAGCAAAAGTTGAAAATTTTTAACAGTATATATGATCGAATTGACGCATTGAAGTTAGCTTACTCAGAGATAAACTTTGAAATTCTGTAATTTTCGATATTTCATCATCAGTGACGTAATAAATGAATTTGCAATAATTTTCCTTATCTTTCCAGAACCACGCAAATGAGGGTTGCAAAATCAAATTTCAACAGCAATAACTTAATTAGAGCATAATAGCCAGGTTACCATTGAAGGAAATGTTCCTAAAGTTTGGCAGTTTTTTTTCTCCCTTTTGTAACAGATAAAACGCATGTGGGTAAAGCATCTGAGCTTTATCACTTAACATGTTCATCAACTCAGCTCTTCAATTATCAGTTTTAACTCCTTATCTCTGTCACTGTTTTTCCCTTCACAAGTCTAACTAGAATAAGAAAATGGAGAATTGTATTTAAATATAAATTGTAAAGGAAAATTATTTAATTTGGTCTTTACATAAAAAAAAAAAAAAAAAAGTACAAATCAAATTGCATTTGAATAATTGTTAATGAAAGTTTTTAGTTGTGCTAATAGTTCAGCAACCTTAGTAAGGGGTTACATATTATGTGTTGTCATTAAAGTTTTCATTCAGCAAACAAGCTTTTAAAGTATGTACTATATTTAAATTATATACCAGTTTGCTAAGAGAAATTAACATTGTATTATGCAGTTTATATTATATTTTGATGTAATATATATATTTTTTTTATTACCCCTAGTTTTGTGTTGCTAAACGCAGAAATTTATATTATGGGAAATCTTTCAGTGTAAATTAATAGAATTAATATGTATTAATTTTTCTGTACGTTAAAAAATTTGTCAGAATTTTTATTTCATTTATTCAAACTCGTAGTGTATAAAGGAAGGATTAAATTATCAAATATTTTAAATGCATGGAAATAGGTAAAGGAAAATATTAATGGATACTTATTTCATCTTGTTAAATGAAAGTTATGTACCATGTTGATTATATTGATTTGACTTTTCATTCCTGTTAGAAGTTTTTCGAATTCTTTTGAACAATTAAATGACTTCAAAATTTGTTAGAATTACTGCTGCTAAAAATTTATTGGTAAAGTAATTTTCTGTGAGCATTATATTAGCATTTTCTGACTTTTTGATACTTTTTATTTTTTAAATCCACAAATTTTGCTCTTAAAGAATTAATGGGTGGAGGATTTTTATAGATACACAATTTTGTGCCCCTCCTTCCAAGCATATATATAATATATATATATATATATATATATATATATATATATATATATATATATATATATATATATATATATATATATATTTAATTAGATGTATTAAGCAATTTTACAATCGCTTTTCATGTAAAAATTATTTGCTATAAATAAAATAGTTTTCAACCTTGTTGTGAAGGAAACACGGTCATAAATGAAATTGTATTGTTTTCAAAAAGTATGAATATTCAAACTTTCTTTTCTCTTTTAAGGCGGTTAAGTTTACGACCAACACCAGAAGAGCTTGAACAGAGGAACATTTTAAAATGTAAGTTAAAAATATGTTAATACATTTTATTTTATTATTTTTATTAATGCATTGGCTGGCCCATGACAAATAGACTTTTCAGAGCTGTTTTTTGTTACCAGAATTTTTGAAAAATCTTTGCCTTACTTAGCCACTTCACCGGCAACAGGTATGAAGAAAGTGCTTTTACCTCAGACTTATCTTGGGACAAATGGTGAAGTGGTTAATTGCAGAAGTTTGAAGATTATGCATTTTGTTACTCCCACATTTTAAAAAGATTTCATACTAAATTGCTGTTTAACAATGTTAACAAGTTCATGATAGTAATACTTTTATTTTACAGATCAGTCACCAGAGGAATTACGGAAAGAAAAGGAACAGAAGAAAAAGACTCTAATTAGAAAGGTAAGCATTAAATTGATTATGAATTATTAGTATTAGAATGATTCTTTTATATGGTAATAAATTTAATTTTGAGTGTTGTGTATAATACTATACTATGTGTGTATTTAGTATTTATTCATTGTATTTTTATGTATATATCTTCAAAATTTCTTTATCCCAGTTTTCTCTTCCTTTTTTTGGTATTGGCCTTCATACATAAAGTAGTGATGCACCGAATAGTGATTTTGGCCGAATACCGAATATTCGGCCAACAGGCGAACCGAATACCGAATATTCGACTAGCCGAATAGTAACTATTCGACCGAATACCTAATATTCGGCTTGTCGAATACTTTTATATTTCAAAGATTAAAGGCATTAAAATGTTAAATTTTAAAACAATTTCACATAATATTTAAAACAGACTTTTATTCTAATAAACAAGAGCTTTTTTCAAGTAAACTTTATGCTGAAAAAAAATGTGCTTTGAGTTATTTAAGAAGAGGATAGTTATAAAAAATTTTTAATAAAATTTTAAATTTCATGACTTCTTCTGAGAATTAAAACAAATGAATAAAATTTTCCTAAATTCTAAAAATGATTTTTTAAAATCAAAGAGAAATTGAGAAAAAATTGGAAGAAAAATTGTATAGGATCCTATATTTGTTTGTCAGGAAGAGACTAAAGTAAAAATAAATAATACAATCTATTTAAATTTTATATGATGGCAATTCAGCAAGAATAACTGTTCTACTCCCTTTAATTATGCAAGGAAGTTTTTAAATGCATCCTAGATCGGTGTCTGGAGTAGGTAATCATTTTCAGAAGTTGTAAACGTTGTTCTTAAAAACTTAGCAAGAAACAGATTCTTTACTGGACAATGTTCAGGAACTTGTATTTTCACATAATTAATTCCTATGAAAATCCTCATGATTGGTTAATTTTCTTAAATAATACTTAACAAACAGCAAATAAATAATGTAAAAACATTCTCTTTTATTTAAATATGATTCTGTTTCTAATTATTCTGAATATCTTTAAGTTGACTATTAAACGTAGAAGTTGTATAAGGTTTTTAAAAATATGTTTTAAAAGTTTTTTTTAAGTATTCGGTTTGGCAATATTCGGCCAAACTGAATATTCGGCATGCCAAATAGTTTGCTATTTGGCCAAGCCGAATATTCGGCATACCGAATAGTTTGATATTCGGCCAAGCCGAATATTCGGTAACATGGCCAAATAGGCCGAATACCGAATAGATACCGAATATTCGGTGCATCCCTAATAAAAAGCTTTTGTAATTATCTAACACTATAAAAGCTATCAAATATTTATTGATGAAAATATTGTTCTTTAGCTGAAAAAGTACTTAAATTGATTTGTTTATTGGACCACTACCTATATATTTTCAACAAGTTTTGTTTGGTATGACCTTTTTTGACTAATGTAATTTTTTCTCCCCCCCCCCCCTTTTTTATGTAATTGTTTTGTTATGATTAAATCATTTATGTTTTGGTGTTTTTAAATTGCTTTCAAATCAAGAATGTTTGCTTTTAAACAATTTACTTTGGAAACATTTCTCATCTTGGTTTAATAAAACAGAAGTTGGTTTATATTAAGAGGCTTGGAGGGGGGGGGGGGTTAATAATTGAAAGTGGCTTTGGCCATTGTTCAGCATTTTCTTACTGTTTTCCTTGACACTTCCACCTTGAATTTTTTAAGACAAAATAGTTATTACGAATGAATTTTTGTTTTCAATTGCATAAGCTTAGCGTGTTTTTTCAAAAAAGTTTAGTTTCTCTTGGCAATTAAGGCTTTTCTCAAATCTAAAGGACTTTCCAACCCATTTCTGAATTCCTTTTTGCTCGGAAACTCGTGAAATTGGTAGGTGTTCTTATTCAGAAATTATGTAATCGAATGGCATTTTCCATTTTATGTTTAAAGGCAGATATTTCAAAAAATACTTTCAAAGTTGGTGCTTTGAGCCGAATTCTTGACACCGCAGCACTAGAAAGAGAAATGTGTCCCACAATAAGAATTGTATGTATATATATATATAATGGATAATGCTGTTAATCCAAATTGCTTTAATAGTCAGGCCTGTCTAATTTTATGCCTAATGTTTAAACATCTTAGTGTTATCATTGACATTTAATGTTACAATTAGAGACAAATACCATAATATTTTAAATATTTGCAAGATTTTTTTTTGGTAAATGACACCATATTGAGTCACTTTATTCTTTTTGAAAGAGTTAGGATTTGATTTTGCTCTTTACTCTAATTTGTTGAATTAAAATTTTATTTAAAATTGCTTAAATATTCTTTATTTAGTTGAGCTTCCGACCAACAATAGAAGAACTGAAAGAGAGAAAAATTATTCGCTTCAACGATTATGTGGAAGTCACCCAGGCCCAAGATTATGATAGGAGGGCGGATAAACCTTGGACTCGCCTCACTCCAAGAGATAAGGTAAATTATTTGTATGAGTTTTTCAGTGGTAAAGCTATTGAAATTTTTGTTGGTAGGTTAAAACAAGCTTCTTTGTTTTTAAGCAATGCTGATTATCAAATAATGCAGAACAAATTCATGAGAAGCATAACTATGATATTGCCATTAACTTTTCATTTTGAAAAGAAAAATTGAGTTTTTGATGTATAAAATAATTATTAAATGTGCATGTATTTCAAAGCATAAAATGAGCAGCTTTATAACACTTAAGCTGTTTAGAACAAAGCTAACATTTATCTAATCCTTTAAATGTTATGAATATAGCATTCACAGATATCGGGGGAAAAGCAAAAGGTATCCTTATGTGCTTATAAATCTTGAAATACTGTATATCTGAAAGGAAAATGGGATAACTGCAGTATCACACATTTAACATGGCACAGAAATATTGGACTGCGTAAATTAGGTTTAAATTGGTAATTTAAAAGAAAGTACTGAGATAAGAAAGATAATGAAAAGAGATCTACAATATAGCAAAATTTTTAATAAGATATTTAAAAGCATAAGAAAATAACTTTTATGCTTTTTTTAATAGCTGTAACATCTAAATTTGTGCAGTTTTCTGTGAAAGAAAAAAATCCATAAATTTGTAACAATTGGACTGGGAGGGGGGGGGGGGGGATCTTGTAGTAAATCCATATTGGAACAATGAAATTTAATGACATAAGAATTTTTTGTTTTTTAATACCTTTCAATCAATTGTTTAATGTCCTGTAAAGAATTTTTTTAAATAAAAGCTCATTAGATCAAGTTAATGTTTTCATTATTAAATGATTGTTTTTAGATCATTATGTATTCAGAAAATAATTGTCTAAATTTATTACCTGTGATAAATTATTAAATTAGTTTAAAATGTAAGTTTTTTTAAACAGTTGTGAAAGTATAACAGACATGATAATGAAGCTCTTTTATTTTTAATGAGCTTTTATTGTGAACTATTCAATTGCATCATTCATTATTGGACACTTCCATTAATTTCTCTCTGGCTAGTCATAGTTAGGGAAGGGAAAGCCTTTTCAGAAACTTAGAGGCTAATTTCCCTAATGTTAGGTTTAGCTGGTCTTCAGTAGGGGAAGGGATATCTAACAACTCGATGTAGACATATGCACTATTATGACCCCTAGCTAGTCTACTTTGAATCTTTTTCATTCTAGTCTTTCTCCAGGAATCATAAACAGCAACAAATATTAAAAGAATTGAATGAAACCAGCATGTAAAAACACTTAAATGTAGCATATTAGTATCGTGAATATATCCCCCCCCCCCCCCCAAAAAAAAAAAAAAAAAATCAATATAGAAATTTTCAGAAGTTAGTTCAGTGGGCAATCTTAAGTCTCATAGCAAATTCACCACTGTTCTTTTTCTTTGTATTTCTGTCTGACATAGTGACATGCCAAAAATATTTTTAAATCTAAATATAATAAATTATTACATTTAATTTATATTGTAATTTATATTTGCTAAAAGCTACATTTGCAGTTAATAATTATCAATGTTATTTCTAAAATTAACTTTTTAACTCTTACATTTAAGCAATGATGGGATCTTATTAAATTCCATTTATGCTTCAAAATATGGTTTATTTTTATTAGATGTGTAATTTAACATTTTACTCTAAATTAGTCCTGCATGCGTCAAGTCATGCCAGTCCAAAAATTCTTAAGTAACCTGCAAACCAATGTGAATTTAACAATTTTCTGCAACCCGAAGTCTGACCCAAAACAACCTGAAAGGATAAAAATTAATCCATATTTTAACACAAATATGGAAAAGTAGTCTAAAATTCTCTATATGTAGAAAAATAAACTATACTAAATAATACTTAATATTCTAATAGTTTTTCCATTTTAAAAATCTTATTCCAAGGGTTCAGGGTTCGATTTCCGGCTTGGACATTTTTCACTCTGTTGTTTCTTCTATGCTTAGTTAGGAAATGTGATAATTCACGTATATCCACTTCAATAATTGCAAGTGTAATCTCACTGCTGATAATTGAATAATTATGTGTTCGATGCTGGATTTATTAGTGTCTCATGTTACGCTGCAGGATTGTGTGCTCATGAAGACTGTTCCATTTTGTGCTGTAGTTGCAGCCTTACCAACATAAGAGTGCGAGATGCTAAGCTGCGTATAGTCTTCGTAGCTTAAATGGTAGAGCACTTGGAATGCTATTCAAAGGGTTCCAGATTCGACATTTTTCACTCTGTTGGTTCTACGCTTAGTTAGCAAATGTGAATTCACGTATTATATATTCAAAAACATTTTCTTCGAAAAACTGGGACAACCTGACCTGCAAGAACTGAAACAGTTAGAGGCAACCTACCCAATCTGTACTGAATTAAATTACCATCAAACTGGACAAATCTGTGGGTCTGGTTCAGGTAAAATCGGGTTATCCTACCAGGATATGTAGGATCTTTCAAAGATATTTGTACTAAAAATAAAATTGAATTGGTAAACCTTCTACATGAATTCAAAATTTATGTCTGTATAAATACATTTTATTGTAAAATTTTTATGAAATTGTTTAAAATTTTAGATTACTTTCTCCTATCTTAACAATATTTGATTCGTGAAAATTTTCGAATTTTGGTTTTTGATGGATTTACACATTTTATGGGTTAGAAATCCTGAAAAACATGTTTTTATAAAATGTTTGTCTGTGACACATTTTGTGGTTGCCCCTCTCAAGAACTAATGCATGGAATTTAATAAAAATGTAGTTTGTTAGTCCTCGATACATATTTGTATTGATTAGTTTTTGGTGTAAATCTTCCAACAGGTGGCACTGCTATGCTGCATTTTTCACGATTTCCACAATAGCTCTGTCTCAGAAACTGATGCATGAATTTTCATCAAACTTCAGATTCACTTAATCCTTGACTAAATGAATCTGAAGACTGATTACTTTTTGGTGTAAATCTCCCTATAGGTGGTGCTGCATTTTTCACGATTTTCACTAATTCCATCTCAAGAACTAATGCATTGTTTTTTATGAAATTTCAAACTGAGTTAGGCGTTGACATATGTTTATTATGTTTTGGTGAAAATCGCCCAATAGGTAGTCCTGCTATGCTGCATTTTTCACTATTTCTGCAATTGTTCTATCTTAAGAACTAATGCGCAGATTTTCATCGAACTTAAAACTCATATGTTGACATATGATGTTGATTAGGTTTTGGTCTGAATCTCTCAACAGGTGGCACAGCTATGCTGCATTTTTTAGGATTTATACTATTTTAGCGATACTCATATTTTGAGAACTAATAAGTTGGTGCTGATTATGCTTTCCTGTAAATCTTATAACAGGTGGCACTCCTAGCTGCATTTTTCGCGATAGCTATATCTAAAAAACTAATGCACAGAATTTAATCAAACTTGATATGTTACCCACTTATCTTTATTAGGCTTGGGTGTATACAGCCAGACAGGTGTCGCTTTTATGCACTTTAGGCTCGGAATTTTTGTTGCAGGCAAAATTCAGTTATTTGTTTGAAAGATGCGATGTTATCTCCTTTCTAAAATATACACAATTCAGTGAACCTATGTCTTTAGAAGCCTCATGATGGGGATGAGCATTGTGCTTTTTATTTAGTTTTGGCACTGTGATAGCAAATTTTGAAGTATGAGATAGAAAGTTTTGTTATTGCTACATCTGACTAGTTTACTTAGTTGTTTCAATAATTTAGTTTAACTGATTTCAATATATCTGCCATTTGCATAATATCTTTAATGACGTTTCTCCAATTAAAAAAAAAGATTTTAAAATCTGTGTAGATAATATAACTTTTTTTAGCATTCAATGAAATATTTTCAAAACTCATAGTAAATTTTTTAAACCTTTTTTTTTATTTATTAAGTCAGTTTGATTCTCTCGAATCTTGAAGTATAGAGGTATTACTTAAAATTGTTTTATATTCAAATTTACTGTTTACCATTCTACAATGAGGAATATCCATACATCTGTTAATTACATGTGCTCATCTTTTTATTGTATTCTCAATGTAATTACTTTGCTCTATGTATAAATGTGTACGCTGTATTAGTAAGTTAATCAGAAAAGACCTAATTAATAGAAATTTTAGCTTTTATAATTTGAGGGCAAAATTGCCTTATCAGTTTTATTTTTATAGCCCCTGAAAATTGTAATTTAGTAGTTTTTGGTAATTAAATCTTTTTGAAAATAGCCATATTTTTCTTGGTAATTTTTAAGTTTATTTCTTAAGGATGATATAACCAAAAAGGTGTAGACTGTAAGATCTCCCTCTTGTAATTTTTAAATTGTAGATTCAAATGTTAAATGGATTAAGACTTGAAATGCAGTATTAAAACATAAAATGGAGTGTATTTGGGGGTAAAGGGGGGTGTGGATTTAAGTATATCATGACAAATGATTGTTCCATTACTTACCAATCTTGCAATAACTTTCTTATAATGGAACAAGTGTTTTTTAATTTATGAAGGTGGGTTAATATATTTAAGTGAGGTCTTATTTTGTATTCTGATGTCAGAACATATAACAAATGAAGAATGTTTTTGTTAGTAGCCAATGTAGTATTAAACATTTTAATTGGTTCTGCTGAAAAGAATAATTTTGAAATGTTTTTTGAGATTAAAATTTTGGGGGTAAGTGTAGTTGCCATATTCTTGTTGTTTTGGGATATTTTAAAAATTCAATAATTATGTTGGTGAATTAAGTTATCTTTTGATAGTGTTTTGTTATTGTTTTAGCATTAATAAAAGTTTGATTTTTGATATTAAGATGGACATTTCTGTTTACCTGACATCACGGTTTTGAAAAGAAAATATGAAACTTGAATTGCTAAAAGTAATTATTGTTTAGATTAATAGTAATAATGAAAAATTAATTTAAATGGGAGATTATTCTAAATACTTTAATTTTTGAGAGAAAGTTTTGACTTAGATTTATTTGATAAATTAAGTTGGGAAAGATAAATTGGAATACTTCAATTATTTTGAATAGGAAATGTTTCCTAATTTTATGACGTAACAGATAGCAACTTTTAATGTTGATGTTTATGTATACTCCAAAAAGGGCTTAATGATTTTTTTTTTTTTTTTTTTAACATTTTAAATGTAATTTATTTTTTGACATGTCCTTTATTTATGTATGTTAATAAAATGTCTTTCCTGTTTAGTTTCAATATACATTTATTTCTATAACATTTTTTAATTATGAAATGTATTAGATATTCATTTTTAAAAATGTTTGAAATTTGCTTCTGTAGGCTGCAATAAGGAAAGAACTAAATGAATTCAAAAGCACAGAAATGGAAGTTCATGAAGAAAGCAGGCATTTCACTCGGTAACTTGTTACTTTTATTGCATCCATTTTATTTAAACATTACTGATTAGAATTGTAAAATTAGTAATTTACTGATTAGTACAGTGTTGCCAGTGGGCTACTTGAGAGGGGAAAAAAACAAAGAATTTTATCATTTCAGAAAACTGGTGCCAATCAAATCCTGTAGCCATCAAATTTTTTTAGCTATTAAACATTTGTGCCCCCCCTCCCCCCACACACATACACACACAATTTTAATCTTATTTTCAAAAAAGTTTAATATAAATTTATACCAAATAATTCATAGAATTGCAGTTGCCAGTTAAAATATTTTATTTGTCCCTGGCTAAAGATGTTTCAATAGTTTAAAATTATTTGAAATGAAAATCTAATTTCAAATTAATTGCTTAAAAGGCGCAAAGGCCAACATAGTGAGAAAGATTCCATGCCGGGACTCTAACCCGGGCCATCAGTATAGCGCACCGACGTCCTACTAACTAAACCACATGGAACGATACCCAGCCTGGAAAATTTCTCACTGTTACATGTTGGCAAGGCTACAAATGCTGCACAAGATGGAATATTTTTCGTGAGCCACTGACATGGGGCGAAAACGAAGCTTTCACGTATTAATATAGTTTCAGTCGATGCTGTTTTTAATTATGCTTCGTGTTCGCCCCATGTCGGTGGCTCATGGAAAATATTCCGTCTTATGTTGCGTTTTGTAGCCTTGCCAACATGTAATAGTGAGAAATTTTCTAGGCTGCGTATCGTTTCATGTTTAGTCGGTAGAATGTGAGTGTGCTATACTGATGTGATGGCACGAGTTAGTCCCGGCATGGAATCTTTTTCACTATGTTGGCCTTTGTGCCTTTTTAAGCAATTAATTTGAAATTGGATTTTCATTTGAAATATTGTATGTAAGGTGAATGTTTCTCTATGGGAAAAATTTCCATGTACAGTAAACTCCCGACTATCTGGCCTATTAAAAAAAATGAAGACTGTTGCAAGCGACCAAGGAAGGCACTTTCCCATCCAGGTGGGCGTCAAAAGCATGGGGAAAAATCCCAAACATAGTAATTGCAAGGTCTTGGAACGTTCTTTTGCACCAAAAAGGTACACATAAACCCGCATGGGAAACTGCAATGGGAGATGAGAAAGATAAGCTTATTCTATTGCTGAAAAATATACCGGGCTCTGACAATGTAAATGCAGAAGACATTGCAGAATGGATGGCAAACGACGAAGTCAATGGATTAATTGAAAACGATATTGTAAAGTGTTTAAAGAGGGAGAAATATGAGAAAAAGATTAAAATGATTGTAGGAAAAATCTCATCCCACATTCGTAAGAGTTTAAGATGATTGAGGCAGCACTATAGCACATTAGTCAGCAGGAATCGACGCCACCTGATATCATCTACTTGCCTAAATGGAGGGACACTGTGTCGCGGAAGAGGCCAAACAGGGAAAAGCAGTCTTCTATTAAGGAGTTTTTCAAAACTAAAAACTTGAAGTTTTGACTTTTATGCATAACTTTTCATATTTGTGCAATCATTTAGTAATAAACAGTAAAATAAGATTTACTCATTGTTTTAAGAATTAGGATTGCGTTTTATGTACATGTTTTTAATATCATGGCGGCGGGGAGGGCACGAAGTTAATAAATATTTGTAGAACTTTGACCTATCCGCCTTTTTTGTTATCCGGCCTACTCTTCTGCCACATTAGGCCGGATAGTCGGGAGTTTACTGTATTAATGTAGTTTTAAAGTATTTCTTAATCGAAATATCATGTTAGTGCAAAATTGTTTATGCTGCCTTTTCATAACAGTGATGTAAAAGTACAGCTTGTAAACTTCAGGTACTTTTATTTACTTGTAACTGTGGGCTAGTAGCTTCTTGCATCTTAGTTCATTTCGTTTGGTGATTACAATTTGTTTTTAACTTTCTTATAATTGCAAATTTTTTTATGAGTACTATTATTATTATTAAATGTTTAGAATAATTATTTAATGTGAACTTCCTTTTTCAGATTCCATAGGCCATGAACAAATTCCTTTCACCTAAGCCGAGCGATTTTGTCAAGTTAGTTCCTCCTATGACTTGCATTTTGTAAGTGCTGGCTGGGCCTGCAACTACTAAATGTTTAGAGTTCCATTTCCTCCGAATTCCCAGAGGGCCATGTGTATTTTAATTTGGACTAAATTTAACTGGTTTAATGTGCAAGCTGTCAGCTTACATTACCTGTTGATTTTCTTTTTTTAAACTTAGAGCTTTTTATAGCCAAGACTACTGTTTTATAAACAGATGAATTTTGATATTTTTGAAAATTTGTATGATCATATTTTATTGTGAATCCTAGTTGTGTAACATAGTAAAGGTCTCTGTTCAATCTTTGCCATGTGCTGTTGATGTTGTACAGTGTTTCATGCAAAACATCTGGGAAATATTTTTTGTTTTGTAATATTTGTACATACTAGCATTCCTGAGTCACGTGGAGTTATGTTTGGTGCTTTTATAATTTTTAAATACACTTTTAGGTCTCATTTGCTCATTTTGTAAATATATCATGTGTTTTCATTGCACAGTGCCTGTTAGTTTCAAATTAGAATATTTTTCTGATATATTTTGTAAAAGTTTTTAGTCACGCAAAGCACTTGGTGTTAGTTTCTTTTAACTGTTTTCTATGGGAAAAAAAAATAAGCTCTGTAAAATAACTTTATATTTTCAGAAGTCAAATTTATAAATTTATTTTATGTTCTTTTGCACAAATGTCATAATTTTTAAATTAACATTTTGTATGTCTGAACACGCAACATATTGACAATGTTTTAATGAATGTTTATTTTATCACACATACAATTTTCTTTTTGTTTAAATTATTTTATAGTATTTTTAATTTTTTATTGGCTATATATATCCTTATTTGAAAGGAATGTGTAGGCCATTTTTTTGGGAATAATTCAAAGGAAAAATGATCATTTAATTCTGTTTTTTATAAATTCTGGTTATTTACAAATTTGAAAAAAAAATATAAATTTTGCATTTCAATCTCAGTGCAACTTTAGTACTTCATATCAACTAGAATTTCTTTTTAAATTGCTGAATTTTTAAGAAATTTAACTTGGGCTTTGATTAAACTGATGAAAATTTAAAGTGCTTTGCCTTTATTAAAAAATTTCCAGACATTAAAATGTTCTTGTAAATGATTCAGTATTAAATTGGCTTTGGAACAAGACTGTGATATGCTTTTTCTATCTATATAAAGCTGTTTGTACATAATGTGCTATATTGTAATTTAGTTCCTGCGTGATCACTTCATCAACAAAACAATGCTATGAAATTAAACACAAACTAAGCAATTCACATTTATGCATTATTTAAATGCATAAATTCAAAGCTTTGAATCCATATTTGTGAGTCAGTTTATTTTACTTCAGCATGCTGTGCATCAATCAATTGTATAAAAAGTATTCATTAAGCAATAAACATCTTTTTGAATTAAATCACTGTTGTATTTTTTTTCTTTCATTCCATGATTTATCTGGGCATTTTGGATTTTTCGTCAATGAGTGAATAGTTTTTAGGAAAAACTGGAACATTTAATAGCTTTTACAAAGTTTGCTAATACTAACCAATTAGCTTGTTAAACTGCATAATCTATTTTTAAATAAATGTGCATCAAGATCAAGCATAGATTATGAAATTTAACAATTCTAGAATTTTAACAAAACTTAGTTTAATAAGATACATAACGGGATTTGTTTAGGAAGAAATTGGATCCTTTTAAAGGACTTTTCACAAAACTTTTCACCTTTTTTTAAAAAAAGGGTGCTTCACAAAATTCTTTTTCCCAAATAGGCCTTTTACAAAATTTTTCCATCTCTAAACTAAAACTTTCACAAATTTAATCATTTAAAAGTAAAATCTAGCCTGTTACTTTTACACATATAAAGAAAATATATGTATTATGTTTACATACATATATTTTCTTAAAAGTATATAAAAAAAACCAGAGTATAAAGATACTTTCAAATTCACAAATATATAGGACTAGATTTTTCACATGTAAAAAAGCTGTTCACAATTTCACAAACAGGACCTTGAGAGAAGTCTGGACAGACCCCAACATAAGATGCCAAAGTAAACTTTTTTAGAAAACACATATTTGAAAATAATTTTAGTAATTACCTTCTATAGCCAGAAAAGTACTCCCCCCTTCCCCCCCCCCCACAATCTTTTTGTGCAGCCTTGTATTTGATTTATAGATTTGTATACATTATACATACTATGCTAAAATTAAATATGAAAATATGTAATGAGTTGAAAATATCCTTCAGTAATGTCTACCAATAGATGGAAAGGTACTTTAATGTTTTTGTACTGCTGTGGTTTGCCTATAGATTTACACATTGCATATTAAGCTAATATTTAATTGCCTAATATATGCTTAAAATTACTAATCTCATTTCCGAGAATTATCATACATGGACAGTCATTTATCCAGTTCTTTATATGACCTTGTATATGATTGTATTTATATTCTACAAACATCTCTTAGCAAACTAAACAAAGCTAGAAAATGCACAACTTGGTTAAGAGACCTTGAGAAATTGTTATTCTGTAATGTTTAAGAATTCTTGTGTGGCCCTGTATATGATTAGCATTTTTTTACACTTATTATTTAGCACATTTTGAGCATTATGATTGGCATTCATACACACCACGTAGTATGCAAAAATTTAAACTTAAAGATTTGTACCATAACTGAAAATGTACTTCCAGCAATTATATATACAAGGGTACTACTTCAGATACTGTACTGTATCCGAAATCTTTTGAATGTCCCTCTAAATAAACAATAAATGCTATGAAAATCATATTCTACGGCAAGTATCTTGTAATAAATCTCACTAATATATAAATTTATTATACTTGAAATAGTGTATTAAACGCTGCAAAGTTTTTTTTTTTCCCTTGTAGAGCATTATGTAACAGAACTCTTGAATTGTCCTGTAAATGGTTTGCACCCCATATTTTGCAGCATGGATCTTTTAGTGCACTTCATAAATGCATATTGGTTTCATTATGTTTGAAATGGTGTAACATCATTAAAATGCACTTGAAACAATTTTTTTCTCAATTCATTGTAATGTAACAGAATATTTTTGGCTGTCACTGTAAACAACTATAAATGCTACACATTTCATTTAAAATATTGTGCTGTAGTAAACGTCAATAGCATATAAAAATTGCAGGGCAATCCAATTATATTTTTAGAGCTGGGATAGATGGTAAGATAGACTGAAGTCATGCACTTTTCAACTATGTGGGAAAAGTGCTAAAAAGATACTTAAAAATGGCCTATTTGGCATGTAATGATGTAGCAATGAAAGTCGTGTCTTAAATTGGTGCTAAATGTATAAACTGTAATCTCTCTCTCAAAACTACCTGTGGGCAGCATCAGAAAATATTAGATCACATTAGAATAAATTAACATTCCTAGGAATTCATTTTTTAAACATTGAAAATAACTTTCACCACTGAGTAAACCGATTCATTTAAAAGATAATTTACATTAATCAAAAGTTCATTACAGTTTAAATTCATTAAAAAAAAAAAACCCTGGTGTGGGATGCACCAAAAGACTTGTTAGTTTAACTTTTTGTGGCAGTACTGGGAAAAATATATTTCGGCAATGCATACAAAGTTGATTTAAAAAAAAAAAAAAAAATTAATGTTGTCATTTGAGTACAGTGTACCCCATAAAACTTTGCTATGAAATGTTAACCATTTGACAATACTTTTGGCGCACTGTTAAATTTTCATGAACAATGATTCGCCCAATATTACTGATGGAATGTGATTAATGTATTGCATTCTTTAGGATTAAAGTTTTCCGAAGTTCAGGTTTTTTTTTTTCTTTTTTCCGTTGAGATTGATAAAATATTTTCTTAAATAGTGCTTTTTTTCTTCAAAACTTTTTTTGTTACAAATTTAACTTAATTATTCAACAAATTAAAAGCTTTTCAGTTATGCTTGACAATATTTTTTTATTATGTATGAAATTATATTAGAAAGAGGAGTGTGGGGTGATCCTCATTTAACCAAAATAAACTATTTAGAACAATTTTTTTTCTTTAGACTTTGATTAATCATGTTAAAACATTATTTTGTGCGTTTTATATAGCATTAGCTGACCTGCTCGCCATTGCTTGGGCCTGTAATATTCTTAAATGAACCTTAAATTTGTATGATTTTCTTTTACTCTATTTTGTCTGAAATATGAACAGACTGTGTGAAAATTTTTTTTAAAAAATTGTAAAAAGGGCTCTATAACTGCCACGTGAAACGAAGGGCGTTGGATGAGGGACGATATATTTGACTGCGTAATTTTCGTGCTAAACTTTTGATAATTAAGTGTAAAAAATCTGACTTGTGTGTAACCACTGACAATCTTAAGTGAAATTTTTTGATTTTCAGACTGATTTTTGCTCCTGGACAAGTCAGCTAGATATTAATAATAATAATAATAATAAAAAAGTGTATATAAACATATACGGGTGAGAATCTTTCATGTCACGGCAGTTTTTCTCTTAACTTCATCCAAATCCTCCTCTTATCTTGCAGCCTCTCCCAAATAAAAAGCTTTAGCATTATTGCAAAAGGTTAATTTTAGTATATTTTTTAATGTTTTGCAGTGTTTCAAAGAAAACTGAAAGTATGGTATTTTCTTTTCTGCGTAATTTTGAAATATGCTGGAAAAGGGAGGGAAGGGCAAGATTCTTCTGGTATTTTAAATGCTTAAAAAAAATTATCCAAACTGTTTTAGGTGTTAAAACAATATTTTCATATCCTGGGTGAAACAATATTGATATTTAGTGAAAACGGATTTTTTTTTTTTTTTTAACTACAAAGTAATTTTGAGGTTTTTAATGATTTTATCGAAATTTTCAAACATTTCATTCTGAAAAATATATCTGTATGTCAGAATGTTTCAAAAATTTTGAAGGTGATGTAAATTTGTTCTATTGAGATGCTCTAAAAGATTGTGCTAAATGCTTTTAGCATTAAAAAAAAAAAAAGTGTGGTGCGTAAAGTGACCTATGTTAACCAGTGTATTTGAAAGGGTTAAAATTCATATTTTTAAAAACCAATTGTACTATCAATTAGAAGGTTTCAGCTTTAAGAGCATATATTTGGTTTGTTGGTACCTCTAAAATTGCATCTTGGAGGAGTGTTGACATAAGCGTGAAAAACTTTTTAATTTTTTTTGCAAAGTTTTAACTGCATCGTTTTTGTTTAAAAATTTGTGGCATTTGAGACGTATGATCTTTCGGAATGTCTTTCAGTTTTAACTGTGGTCATCGATTTGGATTAACACTATCGACAAAACTGTCAAAAACAGAAAATTGAAAAAATTCTTCACTAGCTTCTAATGCGTAAATGGGTTTGTGTGCGAGTGCAAACTCTTTCCTTGACTGGGAATGAAATTGAGGATTTTTTTTATGAGTGATTTGCGATTTTTAATTAACTCAACTAATTATTATAAATTTAAAATTGAGTCTTAGGTGCACCAGGAAACTCTGGCCTAACCTCATGAAAATTTTGATCCTTGTATATTTTGCTACCCATCGGGAGCACACACACCTACACAGAGCGAAACTTTTTTTATTAGTATAGATTAAAGCAAAATTTGAGTCTTTAAATTGAACACCTATAAGTTTCTGATAATTAATATAATATGGTTAAAATTAATGACAAGAAAGAAACTGTCACAAGTAAAATAAGAAACCTTTTAAACATATATTACTGTTTAAAAAAAAAAAAAAAAGTTCAATAAGGTCCGATATCTAAAACAATTAGAAAATGCATTGTTTAACATCTAATTTTAACAATCGCACAAAGCCGATAAGATATTGGAATTATTTTAAGCAGTCTAGTATGATCTATAGACTTGTATGCACACCGTTGTTTGTTAAAATTTAATGAAGTTTGGAAACTCGTAATACATTTGACACTTTTTCAGCAATTGCTGTCCATAGAAGGTAAATTTTTTACGCAGCTCTGTATGTATATGATCAAAAGATTTTAAACACCATATATTAGCTAACATTTAATTCAGCTACTTTTGCAAATCAATGTACAGTAAACTTCTGATTATCCATCGCTCATGGGGCAAAGGTATGGCAGATAATCGAAATAGACGGATAATTGAGACGGTACAAGATGGTTGCAAAAATTACATTGCTATTTGTCATTTTATAAAAAAGAATAAATGTTTTTTTTTTAAATCTGTTGTGCACTTTTGCTAATAAAATGCACGATTGATAAAAAGAAATCGATTACGGATACAAATTTAGAATTTTACAGAATAAATATGTAGTAACCTGTTTTCGTCCAAAGCGGTGGTTCCCAAGTGGGCCACCTGGGGGGCAATTTGACTTTTTAGGGGGGGGGGGGCACTTCCAAATTTGTTACTCACTTACTGTCTTTTTTTTTTTTAATATCAAAAAATGTTGTAAATAAAAAAAATATAAGTAATCCATGCAAAATTTGAAAATTAAACAAATTTTTTTGGTTAATTTTTAAAATATTTCTAATCAAAAGTTTAAAATGGAATTGGAACCAGAATAATTATGTGAACGATCTTTTAAAATATTTTGTCACTTTTCTTTTTCTGTTTAATTTTTTCATAATTGTTCTGGTTATGAATACATTTTGCAATTTTTTTATTATTTATACAAGGAGTCTTGTATATCAATTCACTCTACTATATGTCATATGAAGAAACTTTTACACATGAAACTACTTAAGGCTAAATCTGACAAACTGTAATATATTTAACCTAAAAAAATATTTGAAATATCTAATTGAGGTACTATCAACTTTATAAAATTTATATATCTTAAATGGATTAAAGGTAAATATCCACATTTCTAGTGCAGACCTCTAACATAGTAAATACGACATGCATTTTAAATTTCAAAATCAGATAATACATGGCAGTCAATTGACGATAATGGGAAAGATAAAACAGAGAAGTGCGTTTTGATGGGGAATAATAGCTACTTAAAATCTATAAATATGAGAATCTTGAAATGCTACTTGTGTATTGTGTTATCCATTGAAAGAAAATTTAGTGTCCAAATCATTTCCATAAACTCTTGAGTTATTAAAAGGAATAATTAAATATGTCAATGTTATCAACTGTAACGATAAATGCGAGAGTCGCTTCAAGCATATTGGGAAGATAAAAATGCAGATCATATAATACTTTTGTTTAACACTGAGGTAGGTTGGAAAGAAGCAACAAAACTCTTTTTATATAAAAGCGAAGATGTATAAGCCTTATTCTATTTATAGAATTATGTTAAACAAATTGTGGCAAAAAATTCACCTTAAAATGTGAAATGAATAGTTATTGTTAAAGTTCTGATGATTACAGTTCAATTTTTAAATAATAAGAGATATGTTATAAAATATGTGTGTGTTTGAGATCGGGCTCATTTTTTTGGAGCCTGACAATTTTACATCAGAGCCCAAAAGATTTTTTGTCGTCGGAGCCCAATACCTAAAATATACAAAAAAAAAAAAAAAAAAAAAATTGCATGATATTTAAAAATTGTTTCAAAAGCGATCTCATTTTTAAAAAACTTCTTGCATAGAAATATCTGTTAAAGGAAAATTTAAATTCAATCTTATCAAAAGAGCAGTTCGGTAACAAATGAAAGTATGTATACTTAAAAAGATTCTCATATTTTTTCTGCTTTAACAAGCAAGTTTGCTGGACAGTGGACATGTTAAATGAAGTGTGTTTAATGAATAAATGCATAGAGTTTGCAGAAATTACTATTTGTATGCTGAAGAATCGAACAGCGTTTTTCAATTTCTATAAAAGCTGAACATCTATAACTATAATAGATTCCTTTCTCATAACAATCTTCCGTGATTGACATGAACCTGAATATCAACATAAAATAAAAAAAATCCCTGCCAGCTCGGCCTACAGGCGGAGGTAGATTTCGAAGTTAAGTATACTAATTTCACCAACAAAAACTAAATCATGATTAGATATAAACCCACTTTAACAATTTTATCTGGCTGCTTTTGACGAGTTTTTATTTCATTTTTATATAATAGCTGGTTTTATCAGAATCATGTTAAGACGGTATTCAAAAAAATACTTTTCCATGCTCAACAACTCGAAATTTTCTGGAACATTTTCAGATTTATTTTTAATAGAAAAATATGAAACTTGCTGGCATGATTTTTGAAGAGATTTATAAGTAAACTGTGTTTTTATTTTTCATTCAATTAATTAAAACTTGATTAATAAGCAATTCTTTTCTCAGTAGGACAATATTTTTCATTTCTAACACAATCGCTTCGGGAAATTTCTGTTCAAAATGCCCACTTTGACATCATTTTTTGAAATATATGCTGCCTCTATCAAAAAATCGATCATTACGGTACATAATATAGTTTCTGAATAAGGGAATCTACCAATTGGATGCGTTTGAGAGCAAAATTGAATTTAAAAATGAGTAAGAAAATAAGCAGTTTGGATTAGAATACACCCTTAAGATGATTTTTTTCTTCAACCTCTATGTATTTTTAATTTGTTTTTGCTCTAAGAATTGGTCATATCAAAAACTTCTCTATATAAATGTTGAATACAATATAAGAAAGTATATGATAAATTCATGGACATTTTATATCTTGTGAATTGACGGAGTTATGGATTTTTTTCTTCTTCACCCCTCCCTCCCCTTTTTGTTTTTGTTTTATTTTTATTTTTTTTTTTTGCGATATGAATTGGTCCTATCAAAAACTTGTGAATATAAAAGTTGTAGATAATATTCAGGAGATGTATAATAAAATTAATTGGATTTGATACCTTGAGAATTGACGAAGTTATGAATTTTTTTCTCTCAAAAATCCTATTTTTTGCACCCCTTGAGCCCATTTTTAATTTTATCAAAAATTTGCACTACATAAATTTTTTACCCTATTTTTAGAAGTAATAAAAACTTTAAACTGATTTGATATGTACAAAAATTAAGAAGTTATGGGGTTTTTTCGGTTTTCACAAAACCCCTCCCTATTTCCATCCCCTTGGTCCGATTTTGCCCATTAACGAACTTGACTGAGATTTTATGCCCCTTGATTAAGTTTTTTACTGAGGGTGATTTTGGGTTCTATGGGTCATGATCGGTGTAGGTTTGCAAAAATTTTTCAGAAATTCCAACATAGGGGAGAATGTAATAGGTGGTATTTCATACAAAATCTACCTTAAGATTGACACCGTTAGAAATACTGATCGATTGCTTTCTATCTGAATATTATGGTAATTAAAGTTACTGATGAAGGAAAATGACTGTAAATGTACAGAGTCCTCGGCATGAGCAGAATTCATGATGACAAATAAATATAATAATCACTAAAGTTATTTTTAAATGAAGAACGATAATGACTTGTGCATAATACAGGATTAAATAATTTGCAAACCTCAAGCTAATTCTGGCCTACTAAAAACTGAAAGAAATATTGTCTTCGTGTTAGATAAATAAATAAATACACAATCGGATTAAAAATGTCCTCTGTCACAAATGAAAATTCAACTAAAAACATATACAGTGTTTGTGCTTGTTTTGATTGCCGCCATATCAAAAGATTGTTGCCAGCAATGCCGTAGACATATCTGAAAATATCGCAAATTTTCTTTTGAAACAGCAATCAGATACTAAAATAGAAAAACGCTATTTCTTTATTAAAGGTACATCTATATATATATATAATAAGGCAGATTTAAACACAATTAATACCATAACCCAACAGGAGGAGAAATTAGTCGGGGCCAAGATTCGAACCTGGGTGCAGAGTGTACCGTGCTGTTACTTTTCCATTAAGCTACCCTGGCCGATATCCTAGCCGGCAATTTCTCACTAATAAACCATGTTGAAGAACGTCATCGGCCGTCAACCGCACGGCACATGATGACTGGAAATACGATGAATAATTTAATATTCTAACGATCCACAATATTTATTAAAGCACACATAAATTAATGTCTGAATTTATTTATTTAATTATTAAAGGTATATATATATTAATGCAGACTTGAATACAATTAATACAATAACACAACAGGAGTGAAATTTTAGTAGTGAGAAATTGCTGGGCTAGGATATTGGCCAGGGTAGCTTAATGGAAAAGCAGCAGCACAGTACACTGTGGACCCAGGTTCGAATCCTGTCCCTGACTAATTTTTTCTCCTGTTGGATTATTGTATTAATTGTGTTCAAGTCTGCCTTAATATATATATATATATATATCTTTAATAATTAAATAAATAAATTCAGATGTTAATTTATGTGTGCTTTAACACTATTTCTGTTCCCACTTCACTTTGATCAAAATAGCATTAAAAAGTCTTGAAAAGAATAAGTAATTTTAAGGAGAAAAAAGTTTTTTTTAATCTGGATTTTACAGATGCTTCAGTGGGGGCCTCGCCAATAAAAGGTTGAGAACCACTGATTCCAAATAATACATTTTGCAAATATTTGTTTGCGCTTTTACTGCAACAAGGTTCCAAATTCTACGTAATAAAAAGTTTTGGGTTTCATCTGTTTCCTCTTGCATCTCAACCCAATTAATACTGAGAGAGCATAGCCTTCACTTCTGCATGCCTGACTCTTGAATCATCATTCCCCAATGCATCACATTCATCCTCTTCCGGTTTCTCTGGATTCAAAAAGTTTTGAATAATTTCGTCATCTATGAATCTTTGATAACCAATATCATTCTTGTCACAACCAAGACAGTATGCGATTCCATGTTATTATTAAATAAATGAGTGAAAGGCATGTACTTTAAACGAAATGAATGCAATACGAATGATGGTGATGGTGGGTGCAATATTTGGCAATTTATCACCTTCCTCCGACTAATATAAAAGTACCAAAAGTTCTATAGAGAGTTAAATTAATTGCATTATATTCACCACCAGCACTGAAACAGAAAAATAAATACCTTTATTATATCAGTTAAACATTGAAATTTCTTGGATTAAATAAAAGTTCTGCTTATATGGATAACTAATACGACAAGGATGAGCAGCCTGGGAACTCAAGACTAATACAACATGGATAAACAAATAGGGAATCTGCAAAGCATCGTGCAGAACATTTGCCCAGTAATCAATTCTCAGCGTTTTAAAAACCAGTGTAAAACCTGATGACTATTTTTGGAGCATCCTAATTGAGGAAATTCGAGCTGATACCTATCATAGGAGATACAAACAATTATAAATTCATCATTAATAATGTTACGAGTGGTAAACTATTACACAGTGTGTTTTTGACCTTTTTCTTTTTGAAATACGTGTTTAATAAAAAATATCTAATATTGCTTATGATAGGATGGTATGTGTGATCGCAGCTTAAGTTCTTTTATATGTGATTGGGTATTCTTTTGAAAAAATTGAGTAATTTTCATCATATTTAATTTCTAATTTTTTTATTTGCTGTGAAATTTATTCTCATTTTTTTCTTCCCTTATTATTACACCCTTTCTCCTTAACATTGCTTAAAAAAATATTTTTGTTCTGCTCAACAATGTAAAATTTTGTCGTGCATTCGTAGAATCTTTTTTATAAGTAAGAGAAAGAAATTTGCAGCATGACTAAAGAAGGGTTTGGGAATCAAATATTTTTTAGGTAGATTTCGCAAGAAACCCTACTATTACAATCTCCCCTATGTTAAAATTTCTGAAAATTTTTTGCAGATCTACGCAAATCTTGACCCCTAGAAACCAAAACTACCCCTAGTTCAAAACTTTATATACAATATAAAGCACTTTTTTATGGATATGATAACTTCCATAATTCTGCACAAATGTCTTCCAAACTGATACATAAAATCAAGGGGCAGAAAATCTTGGTCAACTTCGTTCATGGGAAGTCTTAATTATGATACATATCGAATCAGTTTAAAGTTATTATTACTTATAGGAAATGGGCCTAAATCCTAAATTTTTGATGATATTAAAAATGTTCCCAAGGGGCATAAAAAATAGGGTTTTAAGAAGAAAAAAAAATCATAATTTCATCAATTCACAAGGTATCAAATGTACTTAAATTTTATTATAAATCTTCTTAATATTATCTACAACTATTATGTTGACAAATTTTTGATAGGAATACCGCTCTTGCTTTCTGGGAAAAAAAAAAAAAAAAAAAAAGCCTGTGTTAATCCGCAACTAAGGCGATAAAAAAAGTATAATTGCCATGATCAAAATTTTTTACGACCTTTTGAGATGCTGCATATTAGGGTTGAATTTAGTTTTTATTAGTGAAATTACTACTTAACTTCAAAATCTACCTGTGCCTGTAGGCCGAGCTTGCAGGGAATTTTGATAAGTATTGCATTTTGAGAAATAATTTATTTCTGTATGATCAATTTATTGTTGTCTCATGATAACCTTTCTCAGGCTATCGTGTCTTGAAAATTGGCTTAAAACACCTAATTTGGTTCTGTTTTCTGAAAGATCCTTTGCTTCTCTTGAAAAATGATATTCAATTTCATATTTAAAAAAAGTAATAACTGCAAATTTCATGTGTATAAGAATAAAAATTGCTTCTAAATATGTCAGGAAACAGCAGGTTTAGTTTGACAACAGCCTTTTAGGTAAGAAGCATTTTTGAGGCGCTAACTTTTTTATGTAATATTTTTGTAGAGGTTGTAAAATGACGCATCTCATTGGAGGCCCTGATTCAAACCTTTTTGAGTCCTTTATTTTTTGTTTCAAAAGATCTAAAAGTCATAATGAAGAGAATGAATATTTTTTCCAACTGGATTAAATCATATTCAATTCCGTCCAACAAACAAGAGTGAATTATGTCGGCTAGATACCGTCCGGATAGCTTAACAGGTAAAGCATTGGCACAATACGCCAAGTATCCAGTTTCGATCCCTGGTCTGGACATTTTTCGCTCTGTTGGAATAAACTTCAACTGTGCTACTCCAGCATTGAATATGATCTAAAAGTCTTTTAATCTTGTTAAATGACCCTTTGATGTATGTTTGGGGCCTGTGTGCATTTAACTGGAAAAGAATTGTTTAACATCATCTCATTTCAGAAATGACCTTTAATAACAGATTTTCATTTTTATTCCCCCCAGTTAAATCACCGAAAACCAGAAATCCTCTCATGGTCTGTTATTAAGTGATGATATCTGTGAAATAAATATAATTCAGGAATATCTTGCTATACTCGTTATCCCAGTATCAACAGAAAGACAGTTTAAAGAGAGCTGGAAATTTTTAATTAAAATCTGGGCTTTGCTTCTTTGAAAAAATTAAATGATTTTGTTAACAAATACAAATAGGAATTGATAGTAAAATTGTAAAATTTTACAACCATTGTCCAGTCATACACATCCCAGATAGCATGAACATTAGCAGCAAGTTTGATTTTTTCTAACATTATCTAGCCGTGACAAATTTGAATTGAGAAGTTCGCAGCAAATTTCCCGCAAGATATACCATCCCCCACTTGCATGAGTAGTTTGTTGTGTAACTGACGGCAAGACTGTTATTAATTCACGAAAGTGACGAAAGTAAAAAATCCTACTGTTGAGAGAATAGACAATCAGCACATACGCAGAAATTTTATTCCATTGGCACCAGTTTTTCTAAACGCTATACTTATCAAATACGAAAAAAGGCTCGTATTGAAAAGTACAAATATTACCTTAACTTGTTTATGGTGATGAAAACGATGCATGCACCTTCATACGGTGTGTTCGCATCAATAGGTCTATAGACCCCTCCGAAGGGGTTAAACTTATCGTGTAACAGTTGTAAACAGATAATGGGGCGAGGAAAGATTACTACTTTGCAGTATTTTTGATTACTTGTTTGCCGTTAATTTGCAATAAATTTGATACAACATGAATTTAACTTGCACGACAAGTTAGCTGCAAGTTCAAAGTGTGGTGACTTCGGCGTTTGCGTTATCTTGCTGCAGTCTTGTTATGAACTTTCAGCCTTGTCATGCTGAGCTTGCTGCAACTTTGCAAGTTTTCAAAGCAAGACTGCTGCTAATTTTCTGCAAATTAAAAATGCTATCTGGAATATGTGTCGAAAATACATTTTCAAGTTTTAAAATATAGTTGAATGATAAAAAAAAAAAAAAAAAATCCACTGTTTGAAGTTTTAAAAACTTTCTTGTGTATTATAATAAAAATTACTCAATATGTGCAAAAGTAATTATTCTAAATAAATAAATAAAATGAAATCTGTTTCAATAGAAAAATATTTCTATTAATATATGAAATAATATTATTTTTAATGATATATATAACCTTTATTATGTTAAAAACACCTTCCCACATAGCATTTTTAGTTTGCAGAAAATTTGCCGAAGTCTTGCTTTGAAAACTTGCAAAGTTGCAACAAGCTCAGCATGCCCAGACTGAAAGTTCATAACAAGACTGCAGCAAGATAATGCAAACGCCGAAGTCACCACACTTTGAACTTGCAGCTAACTTGTCGTGCAAGTTAAATTCATGCTGTATCAAATTTATTGCAAATTAGTGGCAAGCACATATTCAAAAATATTGCAAACTTACTACAAAGTAGTAATATTTCCATACCACACTAACTGTTTACAACTGTTACACTATAACCCCTTCGTTGGGGTCCATACACCTGATCAGGTCTATTGATGCATACGCACCGTTAAGGTGCATGCATCGTTCTGACCACCATAAACAAGTTGAGGCAATATTTGTACTTTTTTGGTATTTGATAAGTTTAGCGTTTAAAAAATGCGGTGCAAACCGAATAAAATTTCTGCAATTTTTGCGTATCTGCTGTTTGTCTATTCTCTCAACAGGGGAATTTTTTGTTTTCGCCACTTTCGTGAATTAAAAACAGTCTTGCCATCAGTTTCACAACAAACTACTCATACAAGTGGGTGATGGTATACCTTGCGGGAGATTTGCTACGAATTTCTCAATTTAAATTTGTCACGGCAAGATAATATCGGAAAAAATCTAACTTGCTGCTAATGTTCATGCTATCTGGGTTCAAATTAAAAGAAATTTAATTACAATTTTTCGTATAGCTAAGTAAATATGTAAATATAAATTTTATGTATTTTTATGTGCATATTTTAGCAGTTTGTGCATTTAAATATCAGTTTAGTCGTGATATAAACTGGGTTTTACTCATTCGTATGCAGATATCTTACTTGTAATTAAAAGGAAGTTCTACGCATAATTTTATCTATCAAAAAAATTAAATAGAGTAAAAGTAAAAAATAAAATTGTGTGCAACTCTGAAAAGGAAGCGGAGAGTTTGGTGCTGCCCTCTGTTAGCATTATTTGAAATGATTTTCTTGGATTTATATTTTAATTGCTTCTTGCTGTATGAAGATAGTGAGAATCCGTTTGTGAAGGATAATAAAAACATCACACAGGCCAGAATGTAATTCCTCTGTTGAGAGAATAGACAATCAGCAGCTATGCAGAAATTGCAAAAATTTTATTCGGTTGGCACCGCTTTTTTTAAACGCTATACAGTCGTCCCCGTTTAAACGAATATTGACGGTTCCAGAAATAATATTCGATTTAGCGGGGTATTTGATTAAACAGGGAATCATGACTGTAATATTTATTGCGTAATAAAAAGGCAAAATAACCAACTACGGTATATTTCATTAGCAGCATAATAAATCATTAATAGAATAACATAAACTAAAATAAATACAAATGTTAATATAAAGTAAAAACGTATTATAAAAGTAATGCGAACATTTTAATTTTTAAGTGTAGAAAGGGGATATGGTGTCCACTAAGCACTGATCAAAAATGCAAAGGGACTAGATTCCTTGTAACATATATTATGCATATTAAAGTGCAAGTATTACCTTTCATAATTAAATTATTAAGAAGCATAACATAAGTTCTCCATTATTATTTTTTAAATATTTGTTTAGGGTAATCAGTACATTGTATGCCTCTGGAGTAATCAGCCTTGCTTCGGATTCAAATTATCTTTAAAACGCTTTTTTACAAAATAGACATGAATGGTTATTTGTCATTTACTTATTTTTTTGGAGAAACGCAGATAGCATGAACATTAGCAGCAAGTTTGATTTTTTCTGATATTACCTCGCCGTGACAAATTTGAATTGAGAAATTCACAGCAAATCTCCCGCAAGGTATACCATCACCCACTTGCATGAGTAGTTTGTTGTTGAAACTGGTGGCAAGACTTTCTTTAATTCACGAAAGTGACGAACGCAAAATATTCCTCTGTTGAGAGAATAGACAATCAGCAGCTACGCAGAAATTGCAAATATTTTATTCGGTTGGTACCGCTTTTTTTAAACGCTATACAGTCGTCCCCGTTTAAACAAATATTGACGGTTCCAGAACTAATATTCGATTAAGCGGTGTATTTGATTAAACAGGGAATGATAACTGTAATATTTATTGTGTAATAAAAAGGCAAAATAACCATCTACGGTACATTTCATTAGCAGCATAATAAATCATTAATAAAATAAAATAAACTAAAATAAATACAAATGTTAATATAAAGTAAAAACGTATTAATTTAATGTCAGTACATAATTTATATGGTTTACATCACATTTAATGCAGCTCCTTTGAATTTCGTCAAAACTTTGCTACTTCTAATTTACGTTACTTATACTGCCTTAAAAAATCGTTTAAAGTGGTTTGTTTAAATGGAATTTTAAAGGAGTAAATATCGAGTTATTTTTCGAATGAGTGCAAATGCAAAATATCACAACTACCATCTCGAGTCTCGAAGTGACGCCACATTGCCATTAAAGCCTGGTTAACTGCAAGAAGTGATGGTGGGGAGATCAAGGTGGGTAAATCATTTGACCAGTCCATTATACACCTGCCGGCCGAAATCATTGCAGGAAGAACGGAAAATTTGTTTTCAGCGAAAAGGAACCGAAAATGACAAAAGGTGGAAAGAAATTCCAGCTGATAAGTACTTTCCACGCCTATTTTCAAACATAGGTGACAAACTTGTTATTCGATTAAGCGGGGACGTTCGTAAAAGGTATTTGGTTTAAGCGGGGAAAATAACATAGAACCGATAGGAATAAATTCGGTTCCGGAGGATTCTATTCGAATAAACGGATTATTCGATTATCCGTGACCCGTTTAAGTGGGGAGGACTGTACTTATCAAATACCAAAAAAGGCTCGAATTGAAAAGCACAAATATTACCCTAACTTGTTTATAGTGGTAAAAACGATGCATGCACGGTGCATTGTTTTTACATCATCCATCAATAGACCTGATCGGGTCTATGGACCCCTTCAAAGGGGTTAAACTTATAGTACAACAGTTGTAAACAGTCCCAGATAGCATGAACACAAGCAGCAAGTTTGATTTTTTTCTGATATTATCTTATACCATGGCAAATTTGAATTGAGAAATTCGCAGCAAATCTCCCGCAGCCGCAATGTATACCATCACCCACTTGCATGAGTAGTTTGTTGTGAAACTGATGGCAAGACTGTCTTTAATTCACGAAAGTGACGAAAGCAAAAAATCCCTCTGTTGAGAGAATAGACAATCAGCACATACGCAGAAATTGCATAAATGTTATTCGGTTGGCATCGCTTTTTCTAAACGCGATATTTATCAAATACCAAAAGGGCCTGAATTGGAAAGTACAAATATCACCTTAACTTGTTTATGGTGATAAAATCGATGCATGCACCTTCTGACGGTGCGTTCGCATCAATAGACCGGATCAGCTCTGTGGACCCCCTTGAAGGGGTTAAACTTAATTTAACATTTGTAAACCGATAATGTGGCATGGAAAGATTACTATTTTGCAGTATTTTTGATTACTTGTTTGCCGTTAATTTGTAATAAATTTGATACAGCATGAATTTAATTTGCACGTACAAGTTAGATGGAAGTTCAAAGTGTGGTGGCTTCAGCGTTTGCGTTAACTTGCTGCAGTCTTGTAAGGTTCCTAGGTCTTGTTATGAACTTTCCGTCTTGTCATACTGAGCTTGCTGCAACTTTGCAGGTTTTCAAAGCAAAACTGCTGCAAATTTTCTGAAAACTAAAAATGCTATGTTGGGTTAATTGGCATGAAAAGATTACTACTTTGCAGTAAGTTTGCAGTATTTTTTATTACTTGTTTGCCGTTAATTTTCAATAAATTTGATACAGCATGAATACAAGTTAGCTGCAAGTTCAAAGTGTGGTGACTTCGGCATTTGCGTTCAGGGCCGAAACTAGGGGGGGGGGGGGGGTACAGAGGGAGCATATGCCCCGGGCGCCAGAACGTAGGGGCGCCAAATGAACGGTTATACCTTTGGAATGGATCATTTTTTTCTGATGGACTGATGGATTCCTTTATTATAAAACAGCCATTATAAGTAAAAAGTTAGGTGAAGATGAAAGAGCAGTCGTAAAAAGTTAGAACTCTGATTTTCTAGTCAGAATGAGGAAAAAAATGGCGGCCATTTTTTCCCCCATTCTGGCCAGAAAATCAGAGTTCTAACTTTTTACGGCTGCTCTTTCATCTTCACGTAACACTTCATTTATAATGGTTGTTTCATAATAATGGAATCCATCAGTCCATCAGAAGAAAATAACTCGGTTAAAGCGGAACCTCAGTTAAGCGGGACTCGGATAATCAGGACTCTACTGTATATTTTATTTTGAAAATGATCTTTGGAATATTTTTGTTGGTGTTCATAGGTGGGTCGTGACCCCCCCCCCCTTGGATCCGCCATTGCAGATTACGTAGTTCAGTATTACATATTTTATGATTACATATATTTTAAATTTTATTTTAAATATTTTAGATTATTGATATATTTTAAATTTTAAAATAAGTCGGCTATTAGAAAACTAGTAAAATTCTCTTTCTAAATATACTTTGCGGAAGAGAGGAGGGGGGGGGGGGGGGTGCCAAAATCCATGTTTGCCCCGGGTGCAAAAAAGGCTAGTTTCGGCCGTGTTTGCGTTATCGTGCTGCAGTCTTGTTATGAACTTTCAGTCTTGTCATGCTGAGCTTGCTGCAACTTTGCAGGTTTTCAAAGCAAGACTTCTGCAAACTAAAAATGCTATGTGGGAATATTTTCTCTCGAAAACTAGTGTTATGAAGCAAAATTCTGTACTTACATTTGTTAATTGTATTACAAAATATAAAAAATGGAACAGGCATACCATTTTAAATTTTGTTACAAAATTTCGTCACTGTGTTTCATTTTTTTTAATCTTTGAAAAAAATAATTTTAAAAATGTTAAATACTTTTTTAAAAATTATTTATTTATTATATAGTTGTAAAAATTCATTAAAAAAAATAAAAAACGCACTCAGACACGTTTTATTTAAAATATATAAATTTAACCTGCTGAAAACGCAGATTTTTTTGGCAAAATGGTAAATTAAATTTTCGTTTTTACAAATTAATTAATATGTGTAACACATGCATATTATATGTTTACATTTTTACTTTCTTCTATCTTTACAAGAAGGAAGTATTGGATTCGTGAAAATTTTCGACGGTTTTACCCGTTTTAGGGGTCAGAGATCCCGAAAAACACGTTTTTACAAAATGTCTGTCTGTCTGTATGTTATGTGACACAAATTTTGTGGACGCTCTATCTCAAGAACTAATGCACGGAATTTAATAAAAATTTATATTCAATTAGTCCCTGATATAAATTCGTATGATTAGCTCTTGGTGTAAATCACCCAACAGGTGGCGCTTCTATGCTCTATTTTTCACGATTTTCGCAATAACTCTATTTCAAGAACTAATGCATGAATTTTCATCCAACTTCAGTTTCAGTTAGATGTTGATGCAAGTCGTTACTGATTAGGTTTTGGTGTTACTTGCCCAATAGGTGGCGCTTCTATGCTGGATTTTTCACGATTTTCGCAATAGCTCTATCTCAAAAACTAATGCGCCGTTTTGCATCACATTTCAGATTCAGTTAGACGTTGACATAAATTGTTGCTGATTAGGTTTTGGTGTAAATCACCCAACAGGTGGCGCTGCTATGCTGCATTTTGCAGGATTTACACGATTTTAGCGATAGTCATATCTCAAGAACTAATGCATGGAATTTTATATCTTTAGAATCCTCATGACAGGGATAGATTTCCATTTAATTTTGGCAAAGCACTGTCATAACGAATTTTGGAGTATTTGAGATAGAAAACAATTTTCGGATTGGCACATTCGACTAGTTTATTATGCTTGAACAGATATAGTTTAGAAATAACTAAAAACATATTCGATTAATGCTATTGCTTATGTAGAATATGATAAGAAGTGTTTTCATAATGGTTGCAGTTTGCTGACATCCACCAGAAAGAAACTATGTATCTGAATTTTCATTGAATGAAGGTAGAAAAGCAGAGCAATTTCAAGAGATATTAATAATTTCAGTTAATGTTTGGTTTCAATAAAAATTCATTAAAACAATTACATACAAAAAATCAAGTTTGATGAATGTTATCTATGTTAGAGAATGAAATAGATCAGTTTCGACTACGTACCCACCAATTTTCAATAATGAACCAACCGGAAAAACTGATAGGCAAACAAAGCTTGTCAAGTTAGTGCGAAGTGGCTAGCGTGTGACGTCAGTTGAAACTGATCTATTAGCTGTTACTTTTTTTTTTTTTACATTTTCCAACATAATTCAGAAGTGTTCATGAATTCGATTTCTCTGTCTACCGTCTATCCGTGTTCTAAATCGCGTAAATATACTCGTATTGCCATGAAATTAAAATTTGTTATTGGGGTTTACTGTTGCATGTTTTGTATTGAAAAGGAGGAGTAGCATCTATGGTTCGTTTACAAGGACACTCAAAAAATTATGTTACATTACGGTCTATTGAGAAAAATTCTTTTCGATGTGCTTTAATGATGTTACACTATTCTAAACATATTGAAATTGATGTAGTATATCACTGAGGTGCACTACAAAGCGCTTGCTGTAGAATATGGCGTGCATAAGAATTTATTGTTCATTTACAGGGGACACACAAAAGAATTTGGCTACCGTGCTGTCTATGAACAATAATTGCTGGAAGTGGGTTTTCAGTTGTGGTACGCATTTTTGAATTTAAGTAATTTTTTGCAAAGTACTTGGTGTGCATAAATTTTATGGATCATATAGGGCTGCATCTCATGTACATTTCCGTATATTGATGGAAATTGCTGAATGAGAATTTTCCTAACTGAACTAACTTTTATTATAGGGGAGACTAGGGAAGGTTGACCCACTTTTTACAAAATGATTTTTTATTTTTTAAATATTGAACGTAGAATAAAGTTTTATGTATTATTTTATTCGTTATACAATCATCAAAATAAAATTGCTACATAAGTGTAATATATAAGAAATTTGAAAAATGATTGATTTTAATCATGAAAAAGTAATGGGTTAATGATCCCCACATATGGGAGGGTTGACCCACTATATGGGAGGATTGACCCACTTTGTTTTATATTGAAATATTTGTGAAGAGAAATAAAAAAAGTTAAAAAAAAAAGAGCAAAATAACTTTATGCTACATGCTTAAATTCTTATTAAAAAATATTTTTGAAAATATGATGCTTAAACAAACCTGTTTAGACGCAATTGCAAATCAGAGGAGAAAACTTTTGTTTTAAACAGGATTTTGTCAGAGCAGGCATAACTGTACAGCAGAGAAAAGGAAATTTTAACATTTAAGACAGTATTCTGTTAGAGATAGGTTCGTTCCGCTTTTATAGGGTTTCATGCATTATTATGTCCGGATTTAGGAGCCACTGTCCCGCTTTTTTTTTTTTTTTTTTTTTTGTCTCCTTGTCATAATTTTGTGACATTCGACCTGTTAACTCTAGTCACATAGCTTCATCTCACTGTATTCATCCTGGTGAAATTTGTCTACATACCTTTCTAGTTTTTTTTCGATCAATGCTAATATGTTCTTTTTCAGCCGCATGAGCACTTATCATTAACATCTTAAAACCCTTACAGGGGCAAAGTACTTTCAGTACTAAAATGTTAAAATAAATGGCTGGCACTAGAATTTACGAACAAATTTATTTTGAAATAAGAAAAAGGCTATATTTCACATACATATTAAATGGAAAAGATTTTCGAAAAATTCTGGCGTTTGGGAATTAAAATTAAATCGTTTCATAAACATATCTCTGGCCTGAAAGGGTTAAGACTGCTGCTTTCATACTTTCTAGTCTTTTCTAGTCTTTTACACTGTTTCTACAGTGAAACCTCCCTGTGCGACTACCTCCCTGAACGGTCATTTTTTTCTTGGAACAAAATTTATTCCCATAAGCTCAATACTAATTTTACCTTTATTCAGAGACCATCTTCGTTGAACTCCATCCAAGCGACCCATTTCTTTGTAGAAAATGAAACAAATTCTGTTTTTTTCCTGGTCGCTTGAAAAAGGTTTTATTAAAAAATAATTCCGGAGGGCGCATTATTCATCAAACTTCTAAACTAAGTTTAGATTTTATTTTATTCCAGCAACTTTTAAGTGTTTAAAACCTTTTGTGCCGTTTTAGGCAATGAATCTCTGATGGCGAATTAAGAATGACGGTTACTCTCCTGCCTTATTCTGTTAGGAAACTCTCAGAGAAATAGACAAATTAATGAAATCGTCATTATTTGTTCTAGTCAAAAAAAAAAAAAAAAAAAAAAAAAAAAAAAAAAAAAAAAAAAAAAAAAATTGCATTTATTTACTTAACTTCGAAAGGACTCTTGGAAATAAAAATTATAGAAGATGAAACCGTAAAATCAAAGCACACGTCAATATATTCATTTTTTTAAATCTACAGTAATTAACTTTGTAATTAACTTTTGTTTTGGATACTTAAATTTTTATATTTTTTCCTAATGTGAAAAATAAATTTTAGTAACATTAATTGTTACCTTTTTTCAACAATTAAAATCTAGATTTAAACGTGACCTCCATTAAGAGACCACCTCTTGAAGCGACCAATTTTTATTGGAACGGAACGTGGTCGCTTTAAGGAGGTTTTACTGTATTTACCTATTGTAAGTAATATTGAAATGGAAAAAAGTTCCTATCAACTTTCCCATTTATATTTTATTAAAATTTTTTCTTGCAGTGCATACTATAGCAAATTTTCACATCTTTCTTTAATCAGTTTTAAACATTTTCTTTTCTATCCCCCCCCCCCTTTTTACTGTAGCTTTACAGAATAAATTTACGTTCTTTTTTATATATAACCATTAACATTTCATTATGGCCAGTGCATAATAAATAGATTTTCAAAACCACTTAATTAACGGAGCCTTGAGCATCTGGTCAATCTTCCCCCACATTGAATGGGGCAAGCCTCCCCACCTAGCCCTTTTCTAAAGAATAGCACATCGTTATGTTAAGCCTAACTTAATGTACAATCTTTATGCCTGAAATGAAAGCTCCATATTTCTGCATTAGTAAAAACCTACTTACTTAAATTTCTATGATATATTTTATCTAAAAAACACTTACAAAATATTTCTAAAAAACACAACTTTTAGGTTGAAAAGGCCTCACAATTGATTTTTTCCACACCTATTTTGATTATCTGTATGAAGCAAAGACTGTTGTTTGAGCATTCCAGTAGCTTTAGTTGACACCTATTGATAAAACTCTGACATTCTTTTATGTAAGAAAACTGATGGGTGGGTCAAGCATCCCCTATGGTCTACCATCCCTAGTCTCCCCTACTATCTAGTATACATACAGATCTATAGATAACATGCAGGGTTGCTCAAAAAGATTCAAATATTTTCCCGACTATTGATGGAAATTGGGAAACTGAACTTTGTTCATTAGTTGAAATTTGAAACCCCCTCCTAAACACATTTCAGTTTGCGCTACTTAACCACTCCCAACGATTCAGATTTTGAGCTCAAAATTTAAGTTTAAGTCTAAGCTTTTGAAAGCATTTAATGAAATACAAAAAATAACGGTAAAAAATAGTTGTTCGTTACTCCAAAGTCTAAAGCGCCCTCTATCGGCATTTTTTGAACTTTATCTTTAAAATTTATTTTCAATAAAATACTGACATAAAGAATAGTTTTAGTGAAAACCGCAAACGAATCGACCAATTTTTCCGTTTTTTATAATCATTTGAAATTTTGGACCCTAAACTTTAATGGCTCCTATCTCCTTCGGAAGACGTTTGGGACCCTTAGTTTCCTATTTAATATGGTTTGTCTTGATATGTACTATCCTCCCTTAAAGTTTTGCCCAAGAGTTTAGATACACCCTATATATACTGTCACAAATTTACTGTTCTGAATATAAAATCGTATTATAGCATTCGATAATTTTCTTCTTGCACATTAAAATCATTCAAGAAATGCCCGAATAGCTACTTTAAGATAGAATATAGATCTTTTTTAAAAGTGTAATTCTGAAAGAAAATAAATTTGCCTTTTAAAAATAATAAAGTATCATGTATACTGTCACAAATTTACTGTTCTGAAGATAAAATCGTGCCACAGCATTCGTTAATTTTCTTCCAGCACATCAAAATCGTCCAAGAAATGTCAGAACGCACAGCCACTGTAAGATAGAATATTGAGTTTTTTTAAAAGTGTAGTTCTGAAAGAAAATAAAACTGATGCCAGTTAGAAAATAATAATTTATACTGTCAGAAATTTACTGTTCTGATAGTAAAATTGTATCAAAGCATTCGTTAATTTTTATAGCGCATCAAAATCGTCCAAGAAATGTCCGAACGCACAGCCACTGTAAAATAGAATATTGAGTTTTTTTAAAAGTGAAATTCTGAAAGTAATTAAAACTGCCAGTTAAAAATAATAATGTAACTGTCATAAATTTACTGTTCGGAAGATAAAATCGTGTTGTAGCATTCGTTGATTTACTTCTAGCACATCAAAATCGTTCAAGAAATCTCCGAACAGCCATTGTAACATAGAATATAGAGGTTTTTTAAAAATGTAATGCTGAAAGAAAATAAAACTGCCAGTTAGAAAATAATTCATACTGTCACAAATTTACTGTTCTGAAGTTAAAATTGTGTCACAGCATTCGTTAATTTTTATAGCACATCAAAATCATTCAAGAAATGTCCGAACCGTCTGTGTAACGTAGAATATAGATAGAGCTTCCTTTTCAAACTTTGTTGTCGTTTTCAGTTCTATTTGTTCTTGCTGACGGTTGTTGACAGAATGTGTGATTTTGTTTGCTTTTAAGCTGAGCAAAAAAGTTTTAATAAATTTATGAAGTTTATTCAAATGCATATTTAGGCACAGCTGTTTTATTCATATTCATACATGCGTCATAAACGTGTTGCAAGGGGAAAAGCATATGTGCATTACTCTTCGAAATTTATTCTTAACCAAAATAGAATGTGGGTGGAGTGAAAAAAAAGACTGTGTTTGAAGGTTTTTAATTACGCGTATTTTAAATAAAAAACATTTATTGTGCCACGATATTCTAGAATTTCACTAACATTTTGATGTCTACTTACCATGAAAAGATAAAAGTTGTTTACTCTGAAAATATATAAAGGCACACCCTTCAGAAAATCTTCCTGAACAATTGAATACATGCATAAGAAAATAAAAAGAAAATAAAAAACGTTCATCGTTGAAAAAATAATATCATCACGCTACTCTGTAAGATGTTCAAAAAACAGCCTATTAAACAAATTAACCCTCGCAGTACTAAGATGAGGTCAATTTGTAATCTGGGCATTTGCAGTTTTTTTTTTTTTTTTTCATTTAAAGTACGTATGCTAAAATTATTTTCTAAGAATTATCCTATAAAGGACTCTTTCATAATTTTGTCTACTCAGTGAGTTTCGCACAGTTAATTTTTTTTGTTTATTTATAGAAATTGTGAACGCCGACACATTGGCCCCCTGTTAGGCAATCAGGGGATAGGGGAGACTACGGAGGGTTGACCCACTTTTTACAAAATGATTTTTTATTTTTTAAATAGTGAACGTAGAATAAAGTTTTATATATCATTTTATTCCTTATGCAATTAGTTATCAAAATAAATTTTCTACATAAGTGTAATATATAAGAAATTTGAAAAATGATTGATTTTAATCCTGAAAAAATAACAGGTCAAGGTTCCCCACATATGGGAGGGTTGACCCACTATATGGGAGGTTTGACCCACTTTGTTTTATATTGTACTATTTGTGAAGAGAAATAAAATAAGTTTAAAAAAAGCAAAATAACTTTATTCTACATGCTTTAATTATTATATAAAATATTTTTTTAAATATGAAGCTTAAACAAACCTGTTAAAACGCAATCGCAAATCAGAGGAGAAAAATTTTGTTTTAAACAGAATTTTGTCTGAGCAGATATAATTGTACAGCAGGGAAAATGAAATTTTAATATTTAAGGCAGTATTCTCTTAGAGACAGATTCCGTTTTCATAGTGTTTCATGTTATTATGTCCGGATTTAGGAGCCACTGTTCCGCTTTTTTTATCTCCTTGTTCTATTTTTTGTGACACTCGATCTGACAACTCTAGTTGTCACATAGTTTGGCTTCATCTCACTGTATTCACCCAGGTGAAAATTTTCTACATACTTTCTTAAAGTTTATCGAATGATACATTTTCTTTTGCAACCGTATAAGTACTTAAAACGTATCATTAAAATGATTTAAACCTTTAAGGTGCAAAGTACTTTCAGTACTAAAATGTTGAAATAAATGACTGACACCGCAATTTACGAACAAATTCATTTAGAAATAAGAAAAAGGCTATAATTCACATACATATTAAATGAAAAGATTTTGGCAAAATTCTGGTGCCATTGTGAGGTTTCGGAATTAAAATTCAGTGGTTTTATAAACATACCACTGCCCCTCAAAGGGTTAAGACTGCTGCTTTTATCCTTTCTAGTCCTTTCTAGTCTTTCCCACTTTTTCTATTTATCTATTGTAAGCAATATTTAAATGGAAAAAAGTTCCTATCAACTTTCCCATTTTCTAGCAAATTTTCACATTTTTCTATAGTCAGTTTTAAACATTTTCTTTTCCATCACACCATTTTACAGAAGCTTTACAGAATAAATTTACATTATTTTATGTATGTACCATTAACTTTTCATTATGCACAGTGTATAGTAAAAAGATTTCCAAAACCACTTAATTAAGGGACCTTGAACATCTGGTCAACCTTCCCTCACATTGACTGGGTCAAGCCTCCCTACATAGACCTTTTCTAAAGAATACCAGTAGTAACCAGCGGTTTACTAGAGGCGGAAGTGAGGGGCGTGGTCGAAGGTCACGTGACCGGAAGGGGCGTGGTCAGCTGTCAATCAAAAAGGGGGGGGGTCGGAAATGGGTCACGTGACTGGATCGTCTAAGAGTACGGGGGTTCTAGGTTGAGTTGTTTTTTTGCTGAATGTTGAGTTGTTTTGGGGCTGGATTTTCGAGGGGTCAGAAAAGGGGGAAGGGGGTGGGGGCGGTAGTGGATGTATCACGTGACTGGATCGTCTAAGAGTACGGGGGTTCTAGGTTGAGTTGTTTTTTTGCTGAATGTTGAGTTGTTTTGGGGCTGGATTTTCGAGGGGGGTCAGAAAAGGGGGAAGGGGGGACGGTAGTGGATGTATCACGTGACTGGGTCGTATAGGATAATCAAGGTTGAGTTGTTTTTTTGCTGGATGCAGAAGAGGGGGAGGTGGAAATGGGGGGATGATTTTTTTTTTTTTTTTGCTGAATGTAGAAGTTTGGTTGATTGGTTGGTTGTTTTTCATTCGCTGGATGTTGAGTTGTCCGTTCAATTAAATTAATTAATTACGGTGTAATTAATAATCATTAGAGACGATTTCACTCACCGCGAGGTGCATGACGTCATACATTCATGTTGTACGTTCATACGTTCATGTTCATACGTTCGTTTCCTGTTTCGACTTGAACGCTGATCCACGTGGGCAGTGACGTCAGACATGCATGTTAGAACACAAACCTTTGACTGTAACCGATTGCAAAGTTGAGTTGTTTTTTTAGCTCAAGGTACCGTTTAACTGTAACCGGTAATGAAAAAAATTTGTCATACAGCAAATGGCAACAGTTGTATTTGTTTGCTGTTTACAGGTGAACACGTGCTAGCGTTTTCAGACTTGTTGTGATCGGAGTAACTTATTTTTTTGCTGTGTTCTGTAGAATTTTTATTTTTTTTCTATGGATTTATCCCGCAAACGTTCTATGCAAGATGTCGAGTATGATGATGATGACGATTTAGTAAGTATTACTTATTTTGTTTCATATTAATTTTATTTATCAATTATATCAATAATTTAATATTACTTATCATTTATGTATATATTTTTTTCAGATTGGGCCATTATCCCAAGAATTTTTGGAAGTGACTGATGATGTAAGTTTATTAACGATAGATATTTATTAAAACTGATTTTTTTAATTATTTATGAAATATATTAATACTTTGTTTTGCTTTTTTAGATAGGGACATTAACCCAAGATTTTTTGGAAGTGACTGATGATGTAAGTTTATTAAAGATAGATTATTAAAACTGCTTTTTTCTTTTTTCAATTAAATGAATATTTTTTATTTTGCTTTTTTAGATAGGGATATTAACCCAAGATTTTTTTTTTGAAGTAAATGAGAATGTTATTTATTAAAACAAAATGTTTTAATTAAAAGTTTATTTAAATGGGTATTTATTTAATTATCAATGAATACCTTTATAGTGTTATGGAGAAGTTTCTCAAGGTTTTGATGAGGCAACTCAGTTTTTTGAGAAGCTACCACTTTATTACCAAATTGGTCATGGATTTGAGACTCGACCCTCGACTGAAGGCGGTTTGCCGTTTGTGGAAGAGGGCCCAAATGTTTGCGAAGTTGATGTAAGTATTATTTACAAATTTATTATGAAAAGTTTTTTTCCATATCAAGTTTTTTACAAAATTTATTTTGTAAAGTTTTTTAATATTATGTCTTTTTTTTAGTTGGAAAACGCTATCATATTAGAAGAACGTGGTCGCAAACAAAACAATAAATACAACGGTGAAGAAATTTGCTTTCGTGCCCTGGTGGATACTGAACGACTGCCCCAGCATTTGATCGGAGCCCCACTGTGTTCCGCTGTACTGAGGGTGCTGTTTAACCTATTGCTTCGCCGTACCACGGAAAACCTAAGACCGTTTGACCTCATTCGGTTTTGTTTTCAAGCCAACAGTTTGGACAAACCGACCTCTACGTGCCTGATGCCTGTGTCCGACGTTACCATCGAAAAAGTCCTGGCCATTGTGATGAAGGTGTTGCAGTCCCACGAGGAAATAGACCTGTCTAGTGGATTTTCAGTGGACGTGATCACCATTCGACGGGATTACGGCGATGGTCGCACTAACAGGAGGGTAATCAACGTGGAGGTCGACAGGCTACGCAAGAAATGTATTTTTCCCATCCCCTATGACAACGAAGGCCTGTGCTGTGCCAAGGCTATTGTCTACGGCTTAGCGTATGTAAACAAAGATCGAACAGCTCTGAATGCTGTTCGAGATTTCAGGCGCCCAGCCCTGATGAACCGAGCGAAAACATTGCATGAAGCGGCTCAAGTTCCCTTGGGTCCCTGCACCTTCACCGAAGTGGCCCTCTTTGAGCAACATCTCAATGTGCAAATAGCTGTTTTTTCCACAGATGCCCTGAACAAGGTACTTAGGTTTTTTATTAATTTATTTTTTATAAAAATATATATTTCTGTTTTTAATCTAAAACAAAAATACGTTTTTTCTTTTTTCAAGTTGGCCTACAAAGGACCCCAACGCTTCGATCCCGAGACAGATGAACTCCAACCCCGCATCAACCTTTGGTTGCACAACAACCATTATGATGTGATTAAGAGCATGAAAGCATTTTTTGGCTCCAATTTCTTTTGTGAAGACTGCGACAAGTCCTTTCAGAAACCTGAAGATCACCACTGTGCTCATGCGTGCCATATTTGCAAGAGATCGCCGTGCCCTCGAAATCAGCCGAGACGTTGCCCGGACTGTGATCGACTCTGCCAGTCCGAAAGCTGCTTCACTGCCCACAAAGCCGTCACAGAGAAGCAAGTATTATCTCTGTGCGATCGAGTACGTATTGTTTTTTGTATGTTTCTGTTTTTAAATGTTTTTATTTGAAAAAAGTCTAACTTTATATTTTGTTTTAGGTCTACCAGTGCAGACAATGCTGCAAGGTGATTGAACGCAGAAAATGCCCTCGAGAAGCCCATCGATGCCACACCATTAAGTGTCCGTCTTGCAGTCAATATGTAGTGTCCGAAGAGCATCTATGCTTTTTAAATAAAGTGCCAGCCAAGACACCGTCAGAAAACCTCTTGTTTTTTGACTTTGAAACGGACCAGAGTTCAGGAGAACACCTAGTGAATTTCGCGGTGGCTCATTATGCGGACGGTACAGAAGAAGTATTTAAAGGGTATGATGCTTGTTTGAACTTTTGCAAGTGGCTTTTCAAACCGAAACACAAGGGCCTTACAGCCGTGGCCCACAACATGAAGGGGTAAGTTTTTTACAATTTTATTGCTTTTTAAAATTTTATTACATCATGTCTGTATGTTTATTGGATGTGCGTAATCGTTTTTTTTATTCTTTTACAGGTTTGACGGCCAGTTTATCATGGCATGGCTGCTAGAACAAGGGATTGCCCCTGAAGTCATCCCCAACGGCTCGATGCTCATGAGTATCTATGTAAAGACTCTGAACATACGTATCATTGACTCGATCAACTTCATACCCATGTCTCTCTGCAATTTGCCAGCCTGTTTTGGCCTCACAGAATTGAAAAAGGGGTATTTCCCCCACTTTTTCAACACCATGGAGAACCAAAACTATGTAGGACCCATGCCAGACCCTTCTTTCTACGGCCCTGACACCATGTCGTCTACTGCAAGAGAGGAGTTCACGCATTGGTATGAAGCTCATAAAGAAATGGTGTTTAATTTTCAAGAAGAAATGTTGGCGTACTGCAGGTTTGTTTTTAACGCATTTTTTTAAGCTTTTATTTTTCTCTTAGACTATTTTTTTCTAATGTCTCGTTGTCTTTTTTCAGATCGGATGTTGATATCTTGCGGCGTTGCTGTTTGGAGTTCAGAAAGCAATTTTTGGAAGTCTCCAAAGTCGACCCGTTTCAGTAAATAAATTTTAAAATATTTTTTCTAGTGTGGTTTTAAAATATAGTTTTAATTATTAAACAAGTCATTTATTATTATTATTATTACTATTTTTTTTAGGTACGTCACGATCGCTTCAGCATGTATGGCCGTCTATCGAAGCAATCACATCCACCGAAACACAGTAGCCATGGTACCCATCCAAGGATATATTAATCACACTAATTTTAGTGCTGATGCCATACGATGGTTGGACTTTGTAGCCCAAAACGAAAAAGTGAACATACAGCATGCCTTGAATAATAAGGGAGAGAAAAAGATTGGAGGTATATCAGTAGACGGATACTGCGAAGACACAAAGACTATCTATCAATACTACGTAAGTCACTTTATTTTCATTTGTTTTCTAAGAAAATCTTAAAAAAAAAAAATGTTTTTTTTTAATGTTATTATTTATATAACGGATTTTACAAAATCTATCATATATATATTTTTTTCAGGGATGCTTTTTTCACGGGTGTGAAAAGTGCTTTGAATCGGACATTCAACACCCTTTTAAAGGTGTTTCGATGGGCAACCTCCGTGAGAAAACAAAACAAACAACAGAAAAACTCAAAACATTGGGCTTCAACGTCATTGAAATGCGTGAACACGATTTCCTGAAGCAAAAGAAAGAAGACGACGAATTGAAGTCTTTCTTAAAAACCCACGATCTCCAAGATAGTCTCAACCCTCGTGATGCCTTTTTTGGAGGGAGGACCAATGCTGTTCGCCTTTATCATCAAGGCCGAGCTAAGTATGTGGACTTTACGTCTTTATACCCATGGGTAAGTCTGTTTTTAGGTGCGTTCGTAATTATAAAAATACGTAGCACCTATTGTCGTCGTTCAGTCTGTCTGTGTGATCAATTTTTTGCATTCACATTTGGTTTGAACTTTTCATTTTATTTTTTTTTTCAGGTGAACAAATATTGTTTGTACCCTGTGGGCCACCCCGAAGTAATAACCGACGGCTTTAAAGACATAAAAGATTACTTTGGCTTTGTCAAGTGCAAAATATTGCCACCTAAGAACTTACATCTCCCGGTACTTCCCTACCGCAGCAATGGAAAACTCATGTTTCCCCTTTGTCGAATCTGCACGGAAACCCTACAACAGACACCTTGTACGCATTCGGATGAAGAAAGATCCCTGACAGGCACATGGGTAACGGAGGAAGTGAAATTAGCTTTAAGTGAAGGCTATCGATTGGTTAAGGTATACATTTTAAATTTTGTTTTTTCTTGTATTTTTTGTTTTCTAATAGAGTGTTTATTGATATACTTAATGTTTTTTCATATATTTTTCGTTGCAGGTCTATGAGGTGTATCATTTCTCCCAGACATCAACGGCTCTCTTTAGGTCGTACATCGATCTATTTCTCAAGATCAAACAAGAGAGCAGTGGTTGGCCAACCGACTGCCAAACAGAAGAGCAGAAATCGCAGTACATACAGACCTACTTAGAGAAAGAAGGGGTACTATTAGACGCTACCAATATTATGAAAAATCCGGGTCGGCGACAAGTCGCCAAATTAGCCCTCAATAGTTTTTGGGGAAGGTCAGTATTTTTTTTTTGTTTTATTTTTATATTATATTCGTTTTATCGCTTTTTCAAATGACATAACTAAATATGTCTTTTCTTTTTTAGATGGGGCATGAACTTGAATAAAACCCAATTAAGTTTTGTGACGACGATATCCAAATTCAATCAAATGTTGGTCGATAGCACTAAAAAAGTAAGTTTCATAGACAAAGTATGAATTGGTATTCTTTTTAATTGTTTATGCTTTTTTTATAGATATATTGTTTAATTTTTCAGATAAAGGATGTCTACTTTCCCTCGAAGGAAATAGCAGCCCTTCAATGGGAAATTCAAAAATTATTTGTTGAGCAAGACGCCGTGACAAACATTTTTTTGGCCGCCTTTACCACCGCCTGGGCTCGAATTAAACTTTACTCGGAAATGCAGAAGCTTGGAGATGCTGTCTTGTATCATGATACAGACAGCATCATTTATGCTACGAACGGACTGAATGACCCCCCTCTCGGCAACTTCTTAGGGGAATTTACCGATGAATTAGACGGTGACGTGATCACCCAATTTGTATCCGGTAAGTAAGTTTTCATTTTGAATTAAATGATTTATAAATAGTTTTTATATAATTTTAATTGCTTGTTTTTTATTTTTTAGGAGGTCCCAAAAACTACGCATTTCGCACGGAGAAGGGCAAGAAGACACACTGCAAAGTTCGAGGGTTTAGCCTCCATTTCAAGAACTCTCAACTCTTGAATTTTGACAGCATCAAATCAATGTTGTGCAGTCTGGACCCCAAACCCATACCGCTTCACAACCCGAGAAAGATATGCCGAGATTCTAAGAGACGAAAGGTGGTGAACAAGTCTGAAACCAAACTCTACAAAATCGTGTATGACAAGCGGGTAATAAAACCCGATTTTAAGACAGTGCCCTACGGATATTAGTAAGGAAAAAAAGTTCCTTTTCAAGACACTAAATAATCATGAAAAAAAAGACATTTTGATTTCTTTATTTTTTCTTTTTGTAGAAATACAATGGAAGAATAAAACATGTAAGGTTTTTTTTAAGTTTCCAAACTAAATTGTTGTGTACATTTTTTTTAATAATAAATAATTGTGTGAATATATTTGTATGTTTTTCTTTGAGTTTTATTTTAAATTATTATTGTTTCTTAGAAAATTTCAGATTATTTTTAAAGTTAACGTTATAGAATGAATAACGAGTTATTGCAATTTTTTCTCAGGAAAAAAAAATTGTATCAATATATATTTTTTAGGTTATAACTTTTTTTTTTTTCTATATTTTTTCAATATAAAAATATATTTCTAAGTTGTATTTTTTTTTATTTGTTCCGAAGCCATTTTCTTTTTTAAAAAAACATTTATATTGATACTTTTTTTTGTGTTGTTGTTTGAGAAGAAAAAAAAAAGGAATTTATGAAAAGAAAAAAAAGATATTTCTGTATTTTATTTTATGAAAATAAGAAATTACACATACATGATTATAATTGTTTAAATTTTTTATTTTTTTCTTATTTAATACATCGAAATTTTAGACATAAATTTTACAGCTTCAACCAGGACACTGGTAAAGAGCCTTTGTAAGACGACTTTCGTTTCGTAAGTCTGGGTTCAGGTCTTGCAAGAATAATTTTCTGTTCATTTTTTAAATACTTGTTTTTTATAAAATTTCGAGGAAAGTTGATATTTTTCAAAAATTCTTGGAACTGTTCAAAAGCAACAGGTCTTTGTTTTTTATCTCTTAATAAAAAATTGATCAACTGGACAACATCTGATCCGACGATTGTAGTATGATCGATTTTCAGTTCTTTGTTTTCTGTAGAGGAAAGTTTATTTTCTTTTAAAAAATCAATTATTTTTACAGCAGTATTTTTATGTTTCGCTGGAACGGATTTCAAAACTTCATTTTCCAAATCAAATTTATTTTCAAGGGGTTTTTCGGTAAGCTGTTCTTCGGGGGTTTTCATCTCGTTCACATGCGGGAATGACACAAACTTTTGCAAAATCTGTGTATAAAGCCTCGCTTTTTCATCATCCTCTAATTTTCTTTTCAAAACAGTTTGAATCTGCTTATCCAAATCACTAACATGCTCATAGGCAAATTCCTGATCTCTGTCAGATGGAACAAGTCTGAATTTACGAGCGAACTCCATTGATCAATGTACTGAGCACTGATACTGCAGCAGGAATGAGTATAGATAAAAACCCTTCTCCTTTTTGTACGAGGAGTCTTCTTTTCTTAAACAACGATATTTTCTTATCTCCCAGGCGACGCAATGTTCTTTTATAAACTGTTAATCTATTTTTCTGACGTTTAGAGACAGGTATGTTACCCTTTAAAAGATTTAAGGCGCATTCACAGACACCTTTTATAATACTATTGGGACACTTTTTAAGAAAGGCTCCTTTTTGCTTTGACTTGCTTAGCAATTTGAGATGTTCCACGGTCGACATCCTGAGTACAAATGCTGATTGTTGAACTTAATCTCTCTTTTATATGCATACCGTAAGCAAAAGCTTTAGTCAAAGCGCAGTGTTTAAAACTGGATTTGTGATAGGGACAGTTTACCACTGGAATATTTAATAAATCAATCTTGGGGCAATTAAAATCATTCAGATTCAAAATCTTTCGTCCGGAAATTCGCTCCAAAAATTTCGTCTTTTCTAATCCTTTGGTATAAATATTCTTATAAGAAAGAAACAAAGACCAAAGTAGGGGCTCTAATGTTGAAAAGGGTAAATCACCACTATCCCAGTGCAAACCATGACGATATCGAGTCAACCAGGCAAATGTCTTTCTTTTTAGAAGAGGTAATTTCTCCCAAGGATACGGAGAGAGAAAACTCCAACGACAGTGGTATCCAGAATCGAGCGCATAAAAGGCAAGTTCTATGATAATAAAATCGCTCGAATTTACCTGAAAGCCTTCGAATTCAACTACAACGGAAGACATGTTCATCGAATGACGTACTATGGATAAATGGCTTATCGAAGTTCATACACATAATGTTTATCACCAGGAAATATACTTGTGCGCAGGCGCAAGCTTTCGCAAGAATCTGGTCTTAAATCAATGAATAAGTAACTGTAAGGTAACGCAGTAGCATCATAAAAAATTTCTTGGAAAGCCTTGGATTTACCAGGAAACATCTGTCTGGCTAAATGCATTATTTGACTTTTATCTCGAGGATTCTTGTATAGTATCATGTAATGGGAATTTAAATTAATATTTCGCATTTCTTTACCATGATGGAATAAGTTTTGCGTTATAAAAATGACCGAAAGATTTCGGTGATGACTGCCTTTCGTGAAAAGTTTGCTCAATCGCAAATCACCAGCTAATTCTGACATTAAATCGTCGATAATAATTAAAGCATCTTGAAGGGAATTAAGGTTGGAGGGTAATCCTTCTTCAAAATGTACATCTTTCATTGAATTGAAAAGAGGTTGATAGCTTCCATAACAGTATATAATACTTGATGGCATAGGGTGAAAATATTTATAGTCAATTAATTTTTTAACAAACACACTTTTACCCGAACCTGTCGGTCCAGAAACTAGTACCGTTGAAGGATGTACTAACTTGAGTAATTCCATGTTTTAAATGAAAGGAATGAATGAAATCTTTCGTATTTATAGTTTCAATGAGAATGTCAAAGAAATAATTTTTCGTATTATAAAAATCAACTTATGTATCATTTTTTTGAGAGTTTTTCGAACAACACGAAAATTACTTTTATAATTTTTATTACAAAAGAAAGCAAAATCTAAAAACAGTTACTTAAAAAATTACATGTAAATCGTGATGAGAGTTAAAAATAAACAATAAACACACAAAATAAGATAAAATCAGTTTATTTTTTAAAAACTATATTTACAGCATATCTTTTTTTGACAAACTGATACATTCGAAAATCATTCTTCTTTCTGGATAATACGTTTATAATAGAATTCATACAAAGTCCTTGACATCGTTTGACAAGAAAGAAAATACAATATTGACCACAGACATTGGATGTTAAATTTTGAAGCGTTGCCTTGTTCCAACGAATTCGGTGATACTTCTTCACAAATCTTGTTATGTCTTCTCCATATGCTTCAGGAGGAAGTCCGTAAGAATCGAAAAAATCGATAGTTTTTTTGTCTTGAACGTAAACTGCCAACCAATGGGTTCCTTTTTCATCATGTTTATCAGTATTGAGCACTAACGCACAGGGAAACTTTCGAATTTCAGGTATTTTGTCAGAAGGGAAAACGCCTGCAAAATCTCTCGCAGAAACAGGATCACGAGATAAAATTCTATAAATTTGCGATGAATTCATTAGTTTCCAAAATCATACAGAATGTTGCGAGATTTGTTGATTTCGATTAAATTTTCAAATTCAGCATACACTAGCAAAGAGACTGTTTGCGTCAAAGTCGTTCCGAACTTAATTTCTAATCTTAAATTGCTATGGCGAATGAGATTAAGATGTGAACCATCACATAAATCAGGTGACAGCTCAAAACAAAATAATGAATACCCTTGTGAAAATTCTGATCTTGAAAGATACAAGCCTTTGTTTTCTGCATTCGTAAATAAATTCTGATATGCGCGAATGAATAAATTGTTTTCAAAGTCAGGTTGTAGTGGATTGTGAGGAGCGGGTTGACCGTCCACATAGACGCCTATAAAATTAATATTGTAATGTTTGAACTCAAAAGGGGACTTTTTATAGTCACCGTTAAAAGAGTCATTATCCACACAAGCGATTACGACGCGATTGGGCATCTGTCCTGTAAAAATATTATCTTGAACAAAACTCATATTGCCTGAAGGAATCGAATATGTTTTGCAAAGCACTCTGTTAATAGGGTATTTGGCTGTTGTTTTTTCTAAGCTTTTAGCATGTCCTAAGACAACACCAGGACTTATACGTACTTTACGAACAAATAAGGAAGCGTGTTCCAGGGAAACCTTAAACTCCCCCTCACTTGCCAACAAACAAAACTCTGGTTTACTACGAATCAGTTTAATTTTCACATCTACCATGTTAAGGAGGAGTCTTTCTTGATGAAACATATCCAGGTGCAATCGCCCAATCATATCGACTGAAGCACTGAGTTTAGTCATTTCAGCACGTTTACTAAATCCTTCATTAGGGTTTGCATCTGCTGGATCCACAACATTCATACGACCAGTAGTATCTTTAAAAAATAATTCTGAGGAAAGTTGAGAGGTTTTCGTATCATAGCCGTGATTCAATAATTTCTCTATCATGGCTCTGTAAGGATAAGTATTATTACTGGAAGAAACTAGTCTATCGTTCAAACTAATATCAACTTGGGAGAACATGGAATGCAAAAAAAGATTGACGGGTCCCACTTTACATTTATCCGGAATGGGTTTGCCATCCTTTTTCAAAATCTTCACTTTGACATATAACTGAGTTTGAGATAAATCAAGGTAATCTTCTCCGCTTCCAGAAACATTAAATTCTACAGGACCTCCATCAGAAACATTGGAAAGCGGATGAAATTCAACCCATTGGCCTCTTTCAATAACTGTTTGTGTAGGAGGGAGATGAAATAATTCTAATTCCGATTTAGCACATTCGGGAGAGTCCTTTAAAAGAAAAGCCATAGTGCAATGTGGAAGTTATCAATCAAAAATATCACGTCTTTGCACCTTCCGTACTTTCGATGAAATGATGCGTTTCGCAGGTTTGCGCTTCCTTTTAAGCTTTCCATGGCCAATCATTTGATCCGCTTTCTCAACTGCTTTACTAGCTAATTTCTTTCCGGTTTCTTTTGCTCGTGTTTTGAGAGACGATTTAAAATTTTGGCCTGATAACACATCATTCGCAACCATAGTGCCTGTTCGCAATGCTTCTTTTCCAATTGTTTTGGCGCCACTTATCAAAAACGGCATCGCACTGCGAAACAATTTAGCAAAAAATCCGCCTATACCGTATCCTCTCTGTAAAACTGTTCCTCGATAGTAAGGCAAGCCATCTCCTGTTTGTCCTGCATAATAATCTTCGAACTTTTGTGTACAACACGTATAAGGTACCAACATTTTGTTGATCTTTCTTTATCGCAATCAAAAAGGAAAATGAGATTAATTTAAATGTAATGCTCTTTTATATGATTTGCCGTAATCGAAAATGCAACGTTACAAAAACTTTACCTCTTTCAAAAGGCACTAAATCACCAGAATGAAGTCTGATATCGATTTGTACCGTTTGGAAATGCTGACGAATAACTGGTACGTACAGTGGTCTAGTATAATGAGCATTAATAATTTCACCATCGCTCCCTTCGACAGACACAATTTTTAATAGAGGGGCTTGAACATCACCTACGATTTGAGGTTCCACGAGATCACAGTACACATACATCACGGGAAACGATAACTTTGGGTCGGCTACAAAAGGACTTTGTTGCAACCCCGTATATTCTCCGGGTTCAAACCCTAAAAGTTCTGCTAGAGCTTCATAAAGAACTACTTTAGATTTTTTATCTGTCTTGATTGTAACTCTTTTTGTCACAGGGTGAAAATGAAATTCAATTTTATTTTTATGCGATGGTATTGTCATACTTTTAATGAGGTCCGGTATGGTTTCATAACATCCAGAAGGAACTCTCCTGCCTTCAAATTTTCCATCCCCCAAGTCGAAACCGAACAAATTGTTATCATTTCTAACGTTATACCATGAATGCGGATAAATGAAATCGACCAAAGCCATCTCCCATTCACCATTTAAATTAATGGGGGTGGGCAGTTGAGTTGTAAATTGCGATATTTTATTATTTGGGAAAAAGCTCATAGAGCTGTCGCTGATGAGTGTGACGTAGAACGACATCTTTTGACGAAATGAATGGTAAGTACGATGACTACTCTATTTATATCATTCGAATATCTTTAACCCATGCATTGAATTTTTCCGGATAGCCTTGAAATTTCACAAAATATTGAACTTTCCCATTACGTTTCCGTTTCTTCAAAACTTTCTCCACAGGATAAAAACCTGAATCCGAAATCTTTTGCAGCTCTTGCTTGTAAAATGTTCCTTTTATGATTTCTCCTGCTAAATCTTTTAATTTATAGACAACGGGTAACCTTTGAATTATTTTATGAACAGTAAAAATTTCTCTTGTCCAATTCTGTTCGTATCCTTTCTCAAAACGTAGTTTCTCCTTACTGATGCGAACGGTATCACCGACATTCAAGTCATATTTCATTGCAGGGATTTTGTCATTTGCGTACAGTGCTTTCCAAACCTGACTTTGATTATCAATGTTTACTGACGCTGGCTCCATTTTAATACTACGATGCCACGTGTGGTTATAACTGTGTGTTAATTTATCGATTACATCGATATATCTCTTTGTATTCTTTTCTGTAAAATATTTCCACATTTTCGTTTTAAGCGTACGATTAAAGCGTTCTACTATTGAAGCTTTTGTGGTGTTATTGGTTGTAAAAAAGTGAACATTCTGTTTTTTTAAGAAATCCTGTACTATCTTATTATTGTACTCCTTCCCAGCATCGCATTGTAGAGTTTGTGGTTTACGCTCCGAAAATATTTTTTCAAAAGCTCGTTTAATACCTGGAGCTTTTTTATCTTTTAACGGTATGACCCATGCATATTTCGACAAAATATCGATGCATGTCAGTAAAAACCTATATCCGTCATTCAAAGAAGAAAGAGACTGCATGTCTACTAAATCAGATTGAAACTGCTCGTTTAAGCCTCCTACTATGACACGATTTTTCGGGAATTTGTGTCGCAAAGGCTTGTGCAAAGTATACGAATCTTTCGTTTGTAGCCATTTCTTTATCTGTTGCGTTTTTACTCGACCTTTTAAAGCACGTTGCAAAGCACTGATACCACCGAAACTGGCTGGTAACTCCGGATCCCGATACATCTGATTCAAAACTTCCATTGCAACAATGATTATGATCTAAACGAAAGTTAACATTCATTTATATTTTAAGCTACAAATTAACACGATGCTTATCGTTTCAAAGTTTTACTGAAAATGAAAGTATCATGACAAACCTTTGAAATATATACCAAATTTTTCTTTTAGATTTCCTTTCAAGTTTTTTTTTTTTTTTTGGTAAAGAAAAAAGGAGAGAGTTACTCTTTTTTAAAATGATAGAAAATATAAACAAGACACAGCATAAAACAAAGAGAAACAAAATATACTGAACAGAATATGAATTTAATTATCAGACAATATTACATTACCATACAAAATTATTCATTGTTAATGTACAAATTTTCAATGTCTTTGAGCACAGAGGAGACGTCTAAAGCTGAAAAAAAATTGTCTATAGGTACTATTGAAAAGTCATTAGCATTTTCGTGATAAAAGTCTTTGGCTAATTGTCGAAAGTCCAGTTTATAAAATGCCAATACAAAATATCCTTCAAATTTTTCAACTGGAGACTGATTGATGCAAGCATGAAGATCCGACTTTGGATAATTTTCTTTGCATGCAAAGCAATCAAAGAGTTCACAAATTTTAATACTCACGGATTTTGTTAGACACTTTGTTAACGAATAACTCAAATTAGCGTAGTCGTGAAAGTCACAAAATATGTCAGCATTGCTGCTGTCCTGTATTGTTTCAGAATGGCTATGTTCCAACGATACAAAATATGCTAAAGTCTGTTGAATTAAACATTCTTTAACTTTCAAATTTATGGCAGAAAAAATATCCTGCATGTTTGCCATCTGTGATCCTGCGAGAATGATATTTTCAGGCAAAAACTGAAAACTCAGATTTTTTCGCTGAAACATTCGTTGAAATACATAAAGGTTTCCTTCTTCTGAGATTTCACGTGTTACACACAAGTCTTTCTCTATAATTAGAAATTGTTCAGCAAAGTTGTATGATTTTCGCTGAAACGAATGCCACACTGATGGGGAAAGCGAAACACCATTTTTCGTTGGGCGAAGAAATCCTTCTTCATCGGTTACAAATCTTCTAATATGCACACGTGTGTGGCTAAGGAAAAAGACAACAGACACATAATTTTCGCCACCAAGATGAAACATTGTGCTTGGTAAAGACTCCCTTGTGTAAAAGGTTTCTCCGGAGTCATCAATTTTGATTCTTTTTGCAGCTTTGTTTTTAATTGCACTCTGAAGAAGTAGATCTTCATGGAGCTCATCAGCAGCTTCTTTACGCATTCTGGATTCAAAATTACAAATATCAGAACTAAGCCTTTTCATTTTAAAAACTTTGTTAAAAAAATCTGCACAAACACTTAAACAAAATCCACAGTTCCCCAAACGATGCTGCACTCACCAGAAAAATATCGGCAACTGACGAATACAACTGTTGCCATTTGCTGTATGACAAATTTTTTTCATTACCGGTTACAGTTAAACGGTACCTTGAGCTAAAAAAACAACTCAACTTTGCAATCGGTTACAGTCAAAGGTTTGTGTTCTAACATGCATGTCTGACGTCACTGCCCACGTGGATCAGCGTTCAAGTCGAAACAGGAAACGAACGTATTACAACATGAATGTATGACGTCATGCACCTCGCGGTGAGTGAAATCGTCTCTAATGATTATTAATTACACCGTAATTAATTAATTTAATTGAACGGACAACTCAACATCCAGCGAATGAAAAACAACCAACCAATCAACCAAACTTCTACATTCAGCAAAAAAAAAAAAAAATCATCCCCCCATTTCCACCTCCCCCTCTTCTGCATCCAGCAAAAAAACAACTCAACCTTGATTATCCTATACGACCCAGTCACGTGATACATCCACTACCGTCCCCCCTTCCCCCTTTTCTGACCCCCCTCGAAAATCCAGCCCCAAAACAACTCAACATTCAGCAAAAAAACAACTCAACCTAGAACCCCCGTACTCTTAGACGATCCAGTCACGTGATACATCCACTACCGCCCCCACCCCCTTCCCCCTTTTCTCCTCCCCCCTCAAAAATATCCAGCAAAAAAACAACTCAACATTCTACCCCCTCGTATCCTAAACGAAAAAAAACCTGGGACCCCCTTTTCCTCCCCCCTCAAAATATCCGGCAAAAAAAAACAACTCAACCTAGAACCCCCGTACGCTTAGACGATCCAGTCACGTGACCCATTTCCGACCCCCCCCTTTTTGATTGACAGCTGACCACGCCCCTTCCGGTCACGTGACCTTCGACCACGCCCCTCACTTCCGCCTCTAGTAAACCGCTGGTTACTACTAATACCACATTGTTATATTAAGCCTAACTTACTGTACAGTCTTTATGCCTGGAATGAAAGCTCGATATTTCTGCATTACCTTAAACTTACTTACTTAAATTTCTATGATATGTTTTATCTGAAAAAAGCTTACAAAATATTTCTAAAAAACACAACTTTTAGGTTGAAAACGCCTCACAATTGATTTTTTCCACACCTATTTCGATCATCTCTATAAAACGAAGACTGCTGTTTGAACATTCCAATAGCTGTGGTTGACACCTATTGATAAAACTCCGAAATTCTTTTAAATATGAAAATTGATGGATGAGTCAAGACTCCCGTATGGTCAACCGTCCCTAGCCTCCCCTAAATGAAAGCTTTCTATCATTTATCACGTTTCAAGAGAAAGAAAGAGAATTTTTGGCATCCTGCCAAGTATAGTTCACCAAATGGCGCTGCGGGTACAGCGTTACTATGCAAGCGAGTGTAGGTGCCCCCTCATTTCGTTATTTCTTTGTTCTTGTGTTCAGTTGTGTGTATATTTCGCTATTTAAAGAAATGAATCGTCGCGTCGTATGAACATTATAATTACCTATGGCGGGGGAGGGGGGGGATAAATTACCTATAGGATCACCTCTTTTTAAACCATAGGCATTAAGTAATGTTTTGATCTTAATACTGCGAAGCTTAACAATTTTTTGAACCCTAAACACAAAAATTCTTAAACACTACAAAAAAAAAAAAAAAAAAAAAAAAGTTTGTATTTTAAGGTATTAGTTTGTTTTTAAATAAAAGTACCTTATTTAGAACGTCGATGCCAAATTATGTTTTGTGCATCCATACATAAAATTTTCAAGTATATTTGTTCAGATTACGAAGAAATCTATTATTTTTAAAAGATTTTTAAAGAAGCTGCCGTTTTTGGTCTTTATGTGTGCCTGTCACTTAAAAAAGACTTTACACTGTATTTTAACTGAGAAAAGGACAAAAATACTTATGAGGTATTTTCTTCCTTTACTCATGTATGTATGGCTTCAATCTTCTCAACAACCACTGAACTGATTTGAATGTAACTTTTACACAACCTTTCTACGGAAGGTTTACGGCTGAAAGGATTTATCGTTTCATGTATAGATTTTTCAATATATTATATATACTGCATTTCAAATGTGAGCGTTGAACAATAGATTGCCTTTATAAATGTGAGAAAGATGTCATGCGAGAAATAAAATTTGATGGTCAAAGTGATTTTGGACAAAATATTGAGTGATGAGCAACTACAGTGCCTTAAGGCGGTTCTCAAATCCAAAAGGACAATTTTGTGACATAAGTTATAATTTATTTTTGTTTGGAAATGCATTAAACTAGCAGGTGTTGTTGTCCAGAAATTATGTAATCGAGCTATTTTTTTCTGATTTTTTGCAAACGCAATAGATCTTTCAGAAAAGAGTGTCAAAGCGGGCGTTTTGAACCGAATTTCCGCACGAAAGACGAATAACAGCTCAAGAATGGGTGAAAAACGTGTTTGTCACGTGATGAAAATCGCTTATAACTCAATAGGTAATTTATTGATCAAAAAATAGAAAACACAGCGCGATTCCAAATCGCTTTAATGGTTAGGCTTTTCAATTTTATATATTTCCGTTAAAAAATGAATTTGTAAATGTGTCAAAACGTTTTGCGTTTGTTGAGCAAAGCAGTTAAGAACAGCCTTAAAAAAAAAAAAAAAAAAAAGGATGATGATGCCATACGAGTCGGAACTACCGCGCGGTAAACCAAAAATTCCCTATAATTCATAAAGCATCAATTATTTCCGTCTACATCGGATTTTTTTTTTTTTTTAATTCCTCTGAAAGGAATGTCTTACAAATATAATATATCTGCTAAGATGGAAACCTGGCGGGTTACACTACAAACTACTAGAAAAGCACTATACTATATAGTGAATTTTTCTAGCGTTTACAGTGGCTTCAAAATTGAAACTTGAATGACTGCTGTAGTTCTGTTCCAACCACTGAGAATACCGAACTTGATGACACGTAGCAGCATTACACTGGAAAAAAAAGAAAAAATGTGCAGGCATACGCTATGGAAAGTCAAAAATACATAACATTGAATTTAAATTAGTTTTTTTTTTTTCTAAAATAAGTTTCACTTTGTTCGAACATACAGGATGTCCATAAAATAACTCCGGGGCTTTAAAAAATCATATCGAGTTAACAGTATGAGTTAGGTCAGGTCAGTTAATTTTGAAGAAATCAATAGCTCATCAAATTTTATCCACACCAGTTTCAGTTTGATTTTTTCAATACTAGGTAGAGCTGTGCGTCATTGACCTTGAAGTAAAGTAGCAGACGCTCATTCCATCAACAAAAGGCTCAGTGTGTTATCTGGCAAGAAACTGGATCTGTTACCATTGTACAGCGGAACTTTCGGCGCGAGTATGGTGGTACTGCGCAGTGCCTGATTTACTTCGGGGCACGGGCCCAGGGCCCTAGATTTTCAGGGGCCACTAAATGCTGCTGAAAGTTTTTCAATTATTGTCCAAAATCTAATTTAGTTTTAATATTCAATGGAATTTTACATTTCATTCTACATTCTATTGTGTTCGTGTAGTATTTTTATAACATTGTATATTTTTTTCTGAAACATCCATATTTAATTACTTTATTATTATGTATTATATATTATTATGTATTATATTATATTACTTTATTATATAGTGATTGTTTTCTTTTATCTTTATCACTTAAAAAATGTATTGTGTTTTTAATTCTTATTTAATCCTGTTGCTGTTCTCGTCAGATTATTTGTGGTTTCTGAGCGTTGCGTAGCTCGTAGGTGGCAGAGCCCCCTAATATTTTAAATAATTGTAGCTTGGTACGGCGGAAAATTTATTATTAGTTGTTACATACTTTATCATTACAGATATAGACTTGCATAGGAAAAGATAATCAATACCACACTATTTATTATAAAATGTCTACTCATTTAAATTTCAGAATTGTGAAATAATTATTTAAAAGCAAATTAAGGATTATCATATTTAATTTTTTAATGGATATTTTAAAGTAATTATTAAATCAATAGTGGTTATCTTAGTAGGTACCCTTTTTAATGCTTTTTTACGCAATTCCCCTGTAAGCATCGGTGCAAGGCCCCCTCCCCCCCCTCGTTCCGTAAGCCACAATGCCCAGGACTCCTAAACTTGTAAATCGGTCCCTGTTAATGCGCCTACGGACAAAACCATTCGTCAGTGGCTACCTGCGTTTAAAGAAACGGGAAGTGGATCCGACTCCATTAGACTTTTTCTTTTTCTGGGGACATGTCAAGAATCTTGTTTACGCTCAGAAAATTCAAGATGCAAATCATCTCAGGCAAAGGATAATCAATTGTATGGCAACTCCAGACATGTTGACACGACATGAGAAGAGGTTGAATACAGTTTGGATGTGCAGGGCCTGATTACCAACGGGGCACACTTACACCAATAAATTTTAAAAGAAAAGTTCGACTTATCTAAACGCCGTTTTCATGTAAAATTTCTGCCATGAATGAGGCAAAATTTTCTGTTTATTTTTAGTGGTAGGAATTTGCCCCGTGGGTAATCAGGCTCTGTGGATGTGTGCTGTGCTACAAACGAGGTACACGTTGAATACTACTAAATGGTAAAAATCTTGATAAATTTACCGTTTATGTAACATAAGCATAATTTTATGATCGAATTAAAAAAAATTGCTCCAAAACCCCACAGTTCTTTTATGGACATCCTGTATTTAGAGATAGAATAGCATAAGTTTACGTAATCGAGGTTAAATTGCGGGATTAAAATGTTGTAAATACTATTTTCTGCAGAAAAGTAGAAAAAGTCGGAATATTTGGAGAATGATATTTATAAGTTTTTATCAGAGAATAAGTAAACTATCGAGATACGAAAGCGATCATGTATTTACGTGCAAGCTACCTTTTAGTTGCCAGCCTCAAATTTATGGTTGCTTGTGGCGAGCTGGTAACCAGAAATTTCGCGCCCTGATGTAGGGTGCTTCAGAAAGTAAGAGCAGGTTTCAAGAATTTGTTTCATATAAACTGTATAAGAGAAAAATACATTCTACACAACACTTGATATAAATAAGTACAAAGCTTAGTTTATGGCCTGGTAGATAGCATTAACTCAACATGAACACCCTTTGAAGGCCTGAAAACATCAAAAAGTTAGTTTACCACACACGAGTTAAGGGATCTTTAGTTACTGATCCATGTCTTCCACAATTCGATTTCGCATATCTAGAAGATCAGCAAGCATAAGTGAAACATAAACTCTTTCTTTGATATATTCCCGTAGATGAAAATTGCAGATGGTTAGGTCTGGAGATTTTGGAGGTCACAGGACGATGAACACGATCTTGTTCGCCACTTCTTCCATGCAACGGAGCAGACCAAGCTTTGGGTTTTAACGTATTTAGTGAAGTGCGGACTATGTTTCTGTAGTAGTATACAGTTTGTATTAAGTGAAATCTGCTTTTTCGTTTTGAAATACGAGCTGTATTAAATAGACGTACAAATGAGTTTTATTATTACAGTTAGACTAGGAAATCGATCATATGACCAATAACAACGTAATAAAAGTGCCTTAAGGGGGCACAGGAACTTTAAACTTTGAAAAAATCAGTTTTTGTTTTATTCTGAATTTGAAAAAAATTCTCAACAATAGGCAAAAAACCCCATTCAAAAATCTGCATTATTTCTTGAGTTATAATCATTTATAGACGGTGAGTATAATAGCGGTCCGTAGATATTGAAATTTTAAGACGCGTTTCCTCAGATTAGAAAATTTGGAGTTAGAGCGTACTGTTCCTTTCAAACTATGTGACCTACAGCTTTAAAAAAAATAACCAAATAATGCTTTTCTTTATAGTCTACATGCTCAAACCGAAAGAAAACACATATTTTGGTTATTTATTTTTTTTGCACTTGAAAAAAAAAACTTGGAAAAATTTTCATTTTTTTATCTTTTGTGTTAAAATTAAATTTTAAACAAAACTTTTTGTGTATATTTTGGTTTTAATTTAGAAGTAGGTGTATTATGATTCTATTTTGTTCAAAAATTGTTTTCTGTGTGCATAATTTAAAGTTTTATCATGCTCGCAGCACTTAATGATTTTAATTCACGCATTAATGAAATGAATTTTTAAATTTAAAATTTAAATATTAATTTTGTATAACAACATTTATTTTTCTGGATAATGTAGTTAAGAACCTGTACTTTAAGCAGAAAGGGTAAAAAGATCTTAATTGTTTGTGTTTTGGTACTTTGAAAAAGGCGATGATTTGGATCGTTTCGAAAAACTCAAATTGAAATTCAGACAAAAAAGTGATATTTTGATAGTTTTATTTTTTGATTGGCTTGATTTATTTTTATGTTGAAGTAGACCATATTTAATGAATAATGTGCAATTTTGAAGCCATGAAAAAATTTCCTGTTTTCTGCAGAAAATGTCAAAGTTCAAGAGCATGAATCCATTTTTTCATGAAAATTGAAATTCCAGTATGTTTGGATTGCTATATGGGGCATTCTCACAATCTTTTGACTTTTGGGGAAAAAAATCTGGCGAAATTAAACTTACTAAAATAACATTTTAATCTGATAGACGAATGCCTTAATGATTCAAAATAAAGAAAAAATGGTCAGCAGCGAAAATTTTTTATTTAACTGCGGTTTAAGTTAAACTTGCGATTTTAATTTTCCTTACCATTTTACCCCTATAACTTTTTATTTTCTTCTAAATTTTTACTTATAATGAATTTGCATAGTACCCACAGGACATTCAAATAAGAAATAATACAAATGTAGTACTTTTAATACAGAATTTTTGTATAACATTGTCTTAAAGGGGTATTAAAGAAGGGACGGTAAGGATGGAGCTGTAAGGAAAATTACCACCTATTTTTAGGAAAATCATGTTAAGACTAAGTCATAGCCACAATGCTCATTGATTTTTAGAAACAGTTGTTAACATTGGATTAAATTTTTTTTTTTTTTAATTTACCTCGAAAAGTGTAGGAATAAACCTTGGGGACGGTAAGACTACCAATAAAGCCATGATGCTTGAAATTGATATTTAAATGCTGATTTATATTCTGCAGTAAATTTCCTGTCAAAGAGTTTTAGACATTCTTTCTCTAGCATACTTCTGCATAAGAAGAAACTTAAAAAAAATTTTGTCGCTGCATCTGAAGTGATTTTCTGTATAATTTTAGAAGAGGGATGGTAAGGAATCTAAAACCCAGGGTCAGAGTTCAAAAAATAATATCAACCGTAAAAATGTGTGCAGGTTAATTTTTTGCTACATATTTATATAAAACAATTGTCCCAGTTTTGGAAAAAAATTACATCGAATTACTTTTATTGAAACAATTTTATACAGACAGCTCCAAACTTAAAAATCAGCATCAGGGACACGGGAGGGTAGATGAGTTTTCCAGGTATTTGGACCCCCAACATCGTCCAAAACTTATTTATCTCGTTAATATTGTTATGCAATCATGCAATGGGATGTTCCCCAGTATATGAAATTTAAAAAAAACACAAAAAAATGTATTAAATAAAAAATTATTATTCAGGAACATGAAAGTCAAAAGATTGTGAGAATGCCCCATATCTCTGGAAAGCTACAACATCCCAAAATTCTTTTGTCATAAACTATTAGTATAACACTACATGCTTAGTAAAATTTACTTGGTTCCATGGGGCATTGTTAATTTTCATTGTTATGTTGCCACAAAATGCAATCAAAGTGACATTTTTGTCCGTTTTCTACACTTATTATTTTATTTAAGCAATAGTACATCAAAATTTTTCTTATAGAATATGAAAGTTTACTATTAGGACAAGCTAAGTAATACAGAACTTTACCGGTATATTGATGCTGTTACCAGATATAATCTGTTAAATATGCAAAAGTTTCAAAATCTGCAACGTTTGAATTAGTCCTATCTTAAAACAGCTCCATAGTTGAATAAAACAAAATATATCAGGTAGTGGTTGAACATATGTACAAAAACATGGAAACGAAAAATAAGTGGGGTCTCATGCTATTTTCAGAAAAAAAAATTACAAACGTTAAAAAAAGGCAGCGTCAATATCAGGCTTTTTCCCTATAAGAAAATGATTTATCCCGTTTCTCTTTCCCTTTCCTATGTTTTTCCCCTATAAGGGAGTAGAACATTCCTTTTCTCTTCCTCCTTCTAGGGAAAAAGTTTGATTACTGTACTGCCTTTATGTAACATTTGTCATTTTTTTAATTCTGAAATTAGCATGAGACCCTACTTATTTTTCGTTTCCATGTTTATATACATATGTTCAACTACTACCTGATGTATGGGGCATTCTCACAATCTTTTGACTTTTGAGAAAAAAAGTCTGGCAAAATTAAACTTGCTAAAATAACATTTTAATCTGATACACGAATGCCTTAATGATTCAAAATAAAGAAAAAATGGTCAGCAGCGAAATTTTTTTTGTTTAACTGAGGTTTAATTTTCCTTACCGTTCTTCCACTAAAACTTTTTATTTTCTTCTAAATTTTTACTTATAATGCATTTGCATAGTACCCACAGGACATTCAAATAAAAAATAATGACAATGTAGTACAAAATTGTGGTATAACATTGTCTTAAAGGGGTGTTAAAGAAGGGACGGTAATGTAAAATAAAAAACACTAGTTGAATGTGCCAATCCCAAAACTTTCTTCTATCTTATACATCTTAATATTTCAAAAAGTCCTTCCGGCCAGTGCCAGGAGGAAGAGGTAGCTTTCAAATTCCTTATTTTTAAAAAGCTAGCTTATGATATTCAAGCACACGAAGCTCAATTTAGTAGAAACCGATTATAGAAGATTCAATACTAATTTTTATCAATACTACATCCTTATGAATGAGAATTTCGCGAAATTAGTCAGCTTTATACAAACTGATTTTATTTAAAGTTATATTTGGTTTCCAAATTCGGCGATATGTGAAGTGCCTGCCTTTTTAAGACAACATGGTGGATGAGGCTAACCAGTGAACTTGGTCGGGACCTTAGTAATTCCTGTGCACACGCTCGCTCACATCGGAATCGGTTGATATATATGAGTGCTGTCGCAGGCAAAAATCAGATTTTTCAAAATGTCACCCACATAATGAAATTCAAACTGCTGTATCTGAGCCATTTTTTAAAATAAAGACAAAACAAAAAATGCTCTGGAATCCTTATATTAAAGTCAAATACTTAAGAAAGAAACCTTTTTCAATTTCTAAATTTTTTGCACTTCACTTTAAATACAATTTTTTTTTAATTTAATGGCCGCCATTTTGATTCAAGATGGCAGATGAAGCCGGTCAGTGAACTTAGTCGATACATTGCTATATACTATCCAAATGCATTCTTACATCCAAATAGGTTAATAAATACGTGTGTTATCGCCTGACAAATATCAGATCGTTTCAAAATGTCAACCATGCTAGAAATTTCAAAGTGCTTTAACTCAACCTTTTTTTAAGATGTAGACGAAAAAAAAAACTGCCCTGAAATCTTTGTATCAAGGTCAAACACATAAAAAAAACCTTTTTCATTTTCCAATTTTTTCATACCTCATTTTAAATTTTAAATAATTTTTTTTTTAAATGTTCCCTTTTGAATCAAAATGGCGAATAAAGGTTGCCTACGAACTCGGTCGAGACATTGGTATGCACTATGTACACACCAAATTACATCCAAATCGGTTCATAAATACGCCTGTTATCGCGTGACAAAAATCAGGTCGTTTCAAAATGTCAGCCACAATAGAAATTAAAAATGCTATAACTCAGCCATTTTTCTAGATATAGACGAAACAAAAACTGTTCCGGAATCTTTATGTTAAGGTCAAACACATAAGGAAAAAATCTTTTTCCATTTTTTGATACCTCATTTTAAATTTTAAATTTTTAAATTTTTTTAAATGGCCTCCATTTTGAAACAAGATGGCGGATGAAGCTGGCCAACGAACTCGGTCGAGACATTTGTATGTACTTTATACACACCAAGGTACATTGATATCGGTTCATGAATAGGTCTGTTATCGGGTGACAAAAATCAGGACGTTTCAAAATGTCAGCCACGCTAGAAATTCAAAGTGCTATAATTCAGCCATTTTTAAAGATATAGACGAAACAAAAACTGTTCCGAAATCTTTATATCAAGGTCAAACCCATAAGAAGAAAATATTTTTCAATTTTCAATTTTTTGGTAACACATTTCAAAGTTTAAATCTTTTTTAAAAATGTAAATGGACGCCATTTTGAAACAAGATGGCGGATGAAACTGGCCAACAAACTCGGTCGAAACATTAGTATGTACTATGTACACACCGAGTTTCATATAAATCGGTTCATAAATACGCCTATTATCGAGTGACAAATATCAGGTCGTTTCAAAATGACAACCACAATAGAAATTGAAAATGCTATAACTCAACCCTTTTTTAAGATATACACAAAACAAAAACTGCTCCGGAATCTTTGTATCAAGGTCAAATACATAAGAAAATAATATTTTTCAATTTTCAATTTTTTGGTATCACATTTCAAATTTTAATTTTTAAAAAATTTAAATGGCCGCCATTTTGAAACAAGATGGCGGATGAAGCTGGCCAACGAACTCGGTCGAGACATTGGTATGTACTATGTACACACCGAGTTTCATCCAAATCGGTTCATAAATACGAGAGTTACAGTATGACAAAGATCAGATATATATATATATATAGATATATATATGGATATATATATATATATATACAGGGTGATTCAGCTCGTCGGTGACAAACTTTAAGGATCGATAGAGCACACCTAGACGAACATTTTTGAATAGGGAATGTAGGGTCCCTGACGCGATGGTAAGGCGCTAGGCGCTTTCGAAAATTTGGGTGCCGAAATTCGAAACGTCATAAAAACTAGGGAAATGGTTAGATTTTCTTGCTTGTTGCGTCGAAATGATTCTGTTTGTTTAGACTTTCTTCAGTACCAATTTGATAAGCGTATCTCTTAAAACATGGATAGGGGGCGCTGCAGACTTTGGAGAGCTAGACAACAACTTTAAGCCCGTTATTTTGATAATTTAACACATGCTCGCCAAAGTTTATACTCTAACTTAAAGTTTGAACCCAAAAGTAGAGCCCTGCAAAAAGCGTAAGAGCCGGAATAAAATGTCAAAGTACAGGGTGGTCGAAACTCGAAGGCTCCTAGGAGATAAACAAACAGATTTCTTGACTTATGGCATGCATTTTCATGATTCTGTTTGCTGGGGCTCTCTGAAACTCAGTTGAACGGTACAAAAAGAAACATCGATAGGGGGCGCTTTGGGCAAAAAACATAATTCGTTGACATTTCGGACGCTAACTGGAAACGGGGCGCTACGATCAGTTAGAAACAAAACAAGAGAGTAATTTACTTATCATAAGAAGCTATTAAAACTGCAGTTTGTTTGTTTTTTTTAACAAACATAGCTGGTTTCAATCATGCACAATGCGCGCAATAAAATTTACATAAGGTGCTTTTTGCTGATTTATGCAAAAGATATCGTACCATATCGATATGCAAAAGATACGCAATGCGTAGACGACAACGCGAGATGACGTAGTTGTATGCGCAGACACGTCTTTTGAACGTGCGGTACCTACTTAAGCTTCGGGTTACTTGTCTGCAGATCGGTAGTAGGATGGAACGGTACACAAACTCTGAATTGGCTGACATGCATTTGGCGTATGGCGCTGCTGGTTGTAATGGACGAGCCGCTCAGCGGTTGTACGCCGAGCGTTACCCCAACAGGCAAATCCCCTGCCATGCCTTCTTCGCTCGAGTACACCAGAGGTTGTCCACAACGGGATCTTTCGACGGAGGCAGGCCTGAACGGGAGCGATCAGTGAGCACCCCCGACAACGAAGAGGCTGTGCTTAACCTGGTTAAGGACAACCCAGGTCTTAGCACGAGAGATATCGCCAGACATGTTGGCATTTCGCAAGCAACTGCGTGGCGCAACTTACGTTCCCGGAATCTGCACCCCTACCACATCCAGCGGGTGCAGTTGCTCAGAGAGCAGGATTTTGGCCCTCGAGTGGAATTCTCAAGATGGTACTTGGCGATGAGATCCAGGGATCCCCGTTTTGTAAACAGCATTTTGTTTACGGACGAGTCCACCTTCAGCCGGGAGGGAATGTGGAACGCCCACAACAGTCATGTGTGGTGTGATGAAAATCCACATGAAACCAGAAGCCGAGCAGCCCAGGAGCGTTTCTCAGTAAATGTGTGGGCCGGCATTCTGGGGGATTGCCTCATTGGCCCTTATTTGTTACCTGAACGGCTGACAGGTGGAAATTACCTGATTTTCCTGGATCAAGTGCTGCCGCAGCTTCTGGATGAGGCGCACGTACCCGAAGGTTCGCGTCGCCAGATGTGGTTCCAGCACGATGGAGCTCCGGCCCATTACACGAACGACGTGCGTCTCCATCTAAACGCAAGGTATGGCCAGCGGTGGATCGGGCGTGGGGGTCCAGTTCACTGGCCTGCCCGATCACCAGACCTCACCTGCTTGGATTTCTTCCTTTGGGGTTACCTGAAGGCCGAGGTATACCATACACCTGTCAGCAGTGCTGAAGAACTTGTGGCGCGCATTGTGGCAGCTGCAGGGCAGATCAGAGATACTCCTGGCATTGTTGGAAACACACACTCCTCAATGCGACGGAGGTGCGAAGCCTGCATCATGGCCCAAGGTCGAAATTTCGAGCATCTTCTGTAGTGTTATTTTTTGTAAATAAATTTCCAGTATCATTGATGTTTTTGGTCTAAATTTATTCAGAAGTGTTGAGCAGAGGTAGAAAATGTGTTTTCATTATTACTAACTGATCGTAGCGCCCCGTTTCCAGTTAGCGTCCGAAATGTCAACGAATTATGTTTTTTGCCCAAAGCGCCCCCTATCGATGTTTCTTTTTGTACCGTTCAACTGAGTTTCAGAGAGCCCCAGCAAACAGAATCATGAAAATGCATGCCATAAGTCAAGAAATCTGTTTGTTTATCTCCTAGGAGCCTTCGAGTTTCGCCCACCCTGTACTTTGACATTTTATTCCGGCTCTTACGCTTTTTGCAGGGCTCTACTTTTGGGTTCAAACTTTAAGTTAGAGTATAAACTTTGGCGAGCATGTGTTAAATTATCAAAATAACGGGCTTAAAGTTGTTGTCTAGCTCTCCAAAGTCTGCAGCGCCCCCTATCCATGTTTTAAGAGATACGCTTATCAAATTGGTACTGAAGAAAGTCTAAACAAACAGAATCATTTCGACGCAACAAGCAAGAAAATCTAACCATTTCCCTAGTTTTTATGACGTTTCGAATTTCGGCACCCAAATTTTCGAAAGCGCCTAGCGCCTTACCATCGCGTCAGGGACCCTACATTCCCTATTCAAAAATGTTCGTCTAGGTGTGCTCTATCGATCCTTAAAGTTTGTCACCGACGAGCTGAATCACCCTGTATATATATATATCAACTTTTGAACGGAGAGTGGTTTCGGGGTCTGAGGGTCATGATCGATGAAAATATACCAAAATTTTTTGAAATCGCTTTCCTCCGAACGGCTGCAACAGGTAGCTTTTTGTAATGAAAACTACCTAAAAGTAGTTACAAATGTTAATATTTCAATATTATTAGATCTATACTATACCAACTTTGATTTTCATCTTAAATTTCTGCTTCAGTCAATTAAACGGACTAAAAACGAGTTAATCTGTGTCATGATATTTTTTAAATTAATAGTTTTTCTTTATTCGTTTGTTATCAGCTGTTTGCGAATAGCCGGCTTAGCAGGAAGCGAGTTCCCACCGCTGCACGAGCCGCCGATGGACAATGGAACTAAGAAAAATCAAGAAAAGTATACAAAAATCGCTATCACAGAGCCCCTTTACCGCGCAATATTTCCAAATTCAAGGAGGACCTGTTGGCTAAAGCCAAAAACATGCACAAAAAATTTGGTTCAGTTGTATGCATAATTTTATACACTTTTCGATGGTAAATAAAGAAAATGGCACAAACATCGCTATTACAGCACCCCCTTTCCGGCAGATTTTTTTTTTTTTTTCAAATTCCGGGAGGACTTGATTGCCATAGCCAGAAACATACACAAAAAATTTAGTTCAATTCTATGCATAACTTCATACACTTTTCGATGTACAATAATGGAAATGGCACAGACATCGCAATTATAGCGCCCCCTTCTGGTGAATTTTTTTCAAGTTCAGGGAGGATCTACTGACCATAAGCTTACACATATACACAAAAAATTTGGTTCAATTCTATGCATTATTTTATACAGTTTTCTGTGGTAAGATAATGAAAATGGCACAGACATCGCTATTACAGCGCCCCCTTCCGGCAGATTTTTGTTCAAATTCAGGGAGGGCTTGCTTGCTATGATAAGAAACATACACAAAAAATTTGGTTCAATTACATGCATAACTTCATACACTTTTCGATGGTACAATAAGGAAAATCGTACAGACATCGCAATTATAGTGCCCTCTTCCGGCGGAATTTTTCCAAATTCAGGGAGGACCTTCGTGCCATGACCAAAAACAAAAACAAAAAATTTGGTTCAATTCTATGCATAACTTCATACACTTTTCGGTGAAATAATATTCAAAATCGCACAAAAATCGCTATTACAGTGCTGCATACCGGCGAATTTTTTCGAAATTCAGGGAGGATCTGCTTGTCCAAGCCAAAAACTTAAAATAAAAATTTGGTTTAATTCTATGCATAACTTCATACACTTTTCGATGGTAAAATATTCAAAGGCGCAAAAAAATCGCTATTACAGCACCCCCTACTGGCGAATTTTTAAAAAATTCAGGGAGGACCTGCTTGCCATAGCCAAAAACTTAAAATAAAAATTTGGTTCAATTCTATGCATAACTTCATACACTTTTTGATGGTACAATGGCGACAGACACACGGAGAGACGGACAGACGGAGACAGACACGGACAGACAGACAGACATTTTCTACAAACATGTTTCTTGGGATCTCTGATCCCTAAAACGTGTAAATCCGTCGAAAACCGGAAGTCGAAAAAAATTTTGATTACAATACTTTTTTCTATTAAGATAGAAGAAAGTAAAAAGGGTATGGTATAGGAAACTAGTTGGATGTGCCAATCCCAAAACTTTCTTCTATCTTATACATCTTAATATTTCAAAAAGTAGTTGCACATGTTACTACTTCAATATTTTTAGTTCAATACTATACCAACTTTCATTTTCTTTTTAAATTTCTGCTTCAGTCAATTAAACGGACTAAAAACGAGTTAATCTATATCATGATATTTGTTAAAATTAATAGTTTTTCCTTATTGTGTTGTTATGAGCTGTTTGCGAATAGCCGGATTAACAGAAAGCAAGTTCCCGCCGCTGTACGAGCCGCCGATGGACAATAGACCTACGAAAAATCAAGAAAAGTATACAAAAATTGCTGTCACAGAGCCCCTTTACCGCGCAATATTTCCAAATTCAAGGAGGACCTGTTGGCCATATCCAATATTATGCACAAAAAATTGGTTTAATTGTATGCATATTTTTATACACTTTTCGATGGCACAATAAAAAAATGGCTATTACAGCGCCCCCTTCCGACAGATTTTTTTCAAATTCAGGGAGGACTTGCTTGCCATAGCAAGAAACATACACAAAAATTTTGGTTCAATTCTATGCATATCTTGATACACTTATTGATGGTACAGTAATGAAATTGGCTCAAACATCGCAATTATGGCGCCCCCTTCTGGTGGATTTTTTTCAAGTTCAGGGAGGACCTACCGACCATACCCTTACACATACACAAAAAATTTGGTTCAATTCTATGCATAATTTTATACAGTTTTCGATGGTACAATAATGAAAATGGTGCAGACATCGCAGTTATAGCGCCCCCTTCTGGCGGAATTTTTTCAAGTTCAGGGAGGACCTACCGACCATAGCCTTACACATACATAAAAAATTTGGTTCAGTTCTATGCATAACTTCATACACTTTTCGATGGTACAATAATGAAAATCGTACAGACATCGCAATTACAGTGCCCCCCGTCCGGCGGAATTTTTCCAAATTCAGGGAGGACCTTCGTGCCATGACAAAAAACAAACAGAAAAAATTTGGTTCAATTCTATGCATAACTTCATACACTTTTCGATGGTACAATATTCAAAATGGCACAAAAATCACATAAAAATTGCTATTAAAGCGCCCCTACCGGCGATTTTTTGTCAAATTAAGGAACGACCTGCTTGCCATAGCCAAGAACTTAAAAAGGTTTTTTTTTCAGTTCTATGCATAACTTCATACACTTTCCGATGGTACAATATTCAAAATCGCTATTACAGCGCCTCCTACCGGCGATTTTTTTTCCAAATTCAGGGAGGACCTGCTTGCCATAGCCAAAAACTTAAAATAAAAATTTGGTTCAATTCTATGTATAACTTGATACATTTTTCGATGGTGCAATATTCAAAATCGCACAAAAATCACATAAAAATTGCTATTAAAGCGCCCCTACCGGCGATTTTTTGTCAAATTAAGGAACGACCTGCTTGCCATAGCCAAGAACTTAAAAAGGTTTTTTTTTTCAGTTCTATGCATAACTTCATACACTTTCCGATGGTACAATATTCAAAATCGCACAAAAATCGCTATTACAGCGCCTCCTACCGGCGAATTTTTTTCCAAATTCAGGGAGGACCTGCTTGCCATAGCCAAAAACTTAAAATAAAAATTTGGTTCAATTCTATGCATAACTTCATACACTTTTTGATGGTACAATGGCGACAGACAGACGGGCACACGGACATTTTCTATAAACATGTTTTTTGATATCTCTAACCCCTAAAACGTGTAAATCCGTCGAAAACCGGAAGTCGAAAAAAATTTCGATTACAATACTTTCTTCTATTTAAGATAGAAGAAAGTAACAAGAGTGAAATTGCTCGTCAAACGTGGCAAATGAGGTGCGTTCGTACTATAACCATTTTTATAATTATTTTTTGCACCCCATATTGTACTGAATGTATATTTTTTTGCACTTCATATGTGCATAGTCTGTAACATCATTAAAATACACTTGCAATAATTTTTTTCCCATTCCTCGTAATGTAACGGAAAAATTTTGACTGTTCCTGTAATTAAACTATACATCCGATTTTCATAAAATTTGAAATGGCTAGATAAAATTTTACAACAATTATATATTTAAAATTTCAGACCATTTGGAAGACTGTAACATCATTAAAATGCACTTGCAATATTTTTTCCCCATTGGCCGTAATGTAACGGAAAACTTTTGACTGTCCCTGTAATTAAACTATGCATCCGATTTTCATAAAATTAGAAATGGCTCGACAAAATTTTGCAACAATCATATATTTAAAATTTCAGACCATTCGGTTGGGTACTTTTTGCTCTGTTACATGCGGACAGACAGACAGACAGGCTGAATGACGACTATAGGTGCTACGTATTTATATAATTACGAACGCACCTAAAAAGGGACGAAATGGGAAAAAAAGGGACTTTAATGATGGAACAGCAAGGAAAATTACCACCTATTTTAGGCAGATCATGTTAAAACTAAGTGGTAGCCAAAATTTTCATTGATTTTTAGAAACATTTACATTGGATTAAATTAAAAAAAAATAATAATAATAATTTACCTCGAAAAGTGCAGGAATAAACCTTGGTGACGGTGAGACTACCAATAAAGCCACAATGCTTGAATTTGATATTTAAATGCTGATTTAAATTCTACAGTAAATTTCCTGCAAAAGAATTTTAGACATTATTTCTCTAGCATACTTCTGCATGAGAAAAAACTTGAAAAAAATTCTGTGGCTGCATTTGAAGTTATTTTCTGTATGATTTTAGAGGAGGGATGGTAAAAAATCTAAAACCTAGGGACAGAGTTTAAAAAATAATAACAACCCTAAAAATATGTGCAGGCTAATTTTTAGCTACTTATTTATATAAAACAATAGTTCCAGTTTCAGAAAAAAATTACATCGAATTATTTTTATTGAACCAATTTTATCCAGACAGCTCCAAACTTAAAAATCAGCATCAGAGACACGGGACGGTATAGAAGTTTTCCAGGTGTTTGGACCCCCAACATCGTCCAAAACTTATTTATCTCGTTAATATTGTTGTGCAATCATGCAATGGGATTTTCCCAAGTATATGAAAAAAGAAAAAAACACAAAAAAGTGTATTAAAATAAAAATTATTAATCAGGGACATGAAAGTGAAAAGATTGTGAGAATGCCCCATATTTTTATTCAACTGTGAGCTGTTTTGAGATAGGACTAATTCAAAAGTTGCAGATTTTGAAACTTTTGAATATTTAACAGATTATATCTGCTAACAGCATCGATATCCTGGTAAAGTTCTATATTACTTAGCTTGTCCTAATAGTAAACTTTCATATTCTATAAGAAACGTTTTGGGGTACTATTAACGGACAAAAATGTCGTTTTGATTGCATTTTGTGGCAACATAACAATGAAAATTAACAATGCCCCATGGAACCAAGTAAATTTTACTAAGCATGTAGTGTTATACTCACAGTTTATGACAAAAGAATTTTGGGATGTTGTTATTTTCCAGAGATATAGCAATCCAAACATACTGGCATTTCAATTTTCATAAAAAATGGGTTTCATGGTCTTGAACTTTGACATTTTCTACAGGATAAAGGAAATTTTTTCAGAGCTTCAAAATTGAGCATTATTCATTAAATATGATCTACTTTAATAGTAAAAAAAAATCAAGTAAAACAAAAAATACAGCTAACGCACTTTGTTTGATTTTCAAAATAATGGCTCTTAATAATCTGAATTTTTCGAAAGGTTTTATTTCGCCGAAACAATAATTATTAATCGTATATTAATATCCAAAAGTTCTTCGAATCTCAATAAACAATGAATAAATATCTATTGTAATACCCGTGTAATTCATCACCATGAGTCAAAAGTAATAATCAAATTGTATTTTACATTTATAAAATGCTATTCAGTAATTTAGCGTCTCGACAAGATTGAGATTGAAATGTAGAATCACAAAACTGGTTTCCGGAACAGATCCTTGAAGACTGGCCCTTTTTAAAATGCATTTTTAATTTAAATGTAAATTGATTTTTGGCGTATTTTAATATCTTGTCTTGTCAGGTGTAGAGAGATATCACTTCTAGACTCAAGGAACAAATGAATGTAAACACATACGAGCTTAATTATATACACCAAGAAGGTTCTCTCTTAAAAAGAAAAAAAATATATATATCAAGTTTTGGCGTACCTTAGGGTAAAAGATGAATATGATGAATTGTGGTTTGATGTAGAGCAGTTAATTTTAAATTATGGAAGCCGTTAATAGTATCTGTTTCATTTTAAATTTCTCTTCCTCTCCCTTTTAATGTTTTAAATATGGAAGTGCGCGTGAAATCTCGCTTTAGTATAGATTCTAGAAGCAAATATTTTTTGTTGCGATCTGCAGTATTTCGCAATTTGAAAATACGTAAAAAAAAAAAAAAAAAAAATACAACACACCTTTTATTCCATATTTGCACAGAAAATAAGTCAAGAGACACCGACTTAGTAATTTAGCTTATATATATTTTTTTCCTTCTAAGAAAGGTCAACACTAGACCGGGAGGCGTCTGCACAGACCATCACCTCATCGAGTTGACGGCTGAAATCCCTGGATTAGACAGAACTCGATTAGCATATTAAAAAGGAAATGTTCTGTCAAGTCATATCTTGGTGAAAACTACCTGCAGACCCAATTTTAGTGGTTGATAGGTAGGTTTATCATTGTGTATTCCTGCACCCAAAGATTTGAAAACATGGAGGACTGGGAGCAGGAAAACACAATAGTAAACCTACCAGTCAACCATTAAAATCGGGTTTGCGGGTGTTTTCCTACCAAGACATGACTTTGCAGACTTGTTTCATTTTAATATGCGAATCTAGTTTTAACTAATTTTGGTATTTCAGCCATCAACTCGATGACGTGATGGTTTGTGCTGACGCCTCCCGGCGTGTCTGAACACTTGTCTAAACATAACATTCATAGTTTATCACACGGCTCTTTTTAAAAAAGTATGTTATTTATACTTATCGTAAAAACATTTAGATTATTATGATGTTGTGATATGTTGTTGAGGTACAATACAGCTTCCTTTTCTTTTAAAAATGATCATCATACCGATATGTAAGTTTATTTCTTTCGGTTCACTAAAATTTAAATTTTAATATATTTATTGCATTATCAGCTAAATTTTATTCAGTTTATGTCACAGTTTTTAAATCTTTTTTTTTTTAATATCACGGAATACTTGAAAGCATAGTTATACTTTTGGCGACACATTGGTGTACATAGTTATATATTTGGCGATACATTTGAGTGCATGGTTATACTTTTGCCGACACACTTGTGTGCATATTTATAGTTTTGGCGACACATTTACACGAGTGTATAGTTATACTTCTGCAGCCCAGTTGAAAATATGAGGATAAAAAAAGTACGAAAACAATATTTATATTTTTTAATTTATTCATAAACACAAACAAAATGTGCCACGAGAGCCAATAAATACATAATTTCTTATAGATAAATTTAAAAAGAAAGCACTGATGTTCTTAAAAAGTTTACAGGTTTTTCTCCTAATTATTATTATATGCAATGAGGTACGTGAACTTCACATTTTTAGAATGTCTGTTTCGCATGAACAAATGTTCAGTTAGACGTACTCGTACATGTTACCCCCAAAAGTATAGGTGGGCTAAAATTATTCCAAAATTAACATTTATAACAAATCAAAAAGTTTGTCAAATTCGTGCAAAAGGGTTTTCATTCAATTTACGCTGGATAAATATTATTAGTTTCAAAAATTTCTACTGTATTTATAACTGTATTCTTTTCAAAGAAATAATTTTTCCCAGAAAGCATTAACTTTATCTGAAGATTCTTATGCTTATTTTTATGAAGGTTATTTTTATGATTGATTACTGCAATAAAATTGCACTCTGTAAATTGAAATATCTGAAATTAAGACACTTAAGTGTCTGAAACGGAGGGTTCAATCTTCAGACGTTTTAAAGTGTCTTAATTTTTTCTGAATCGCAGACATTTAAACAAAAAATTGGCAAGCATTATATGTAGCCCTGTTTGACCACGTTGAATCCTAGGAAAATATTCGGCCATAGTCCTGTCTCCTCCACCTCCCCCCCCCCTCCATGCAGCCTGACATAAGGGGCTCCCAAATTTGGTATGCAATTTTCGTAAAGCTGATAATTTAAATCTTTTTCGACTTTGTACAGATTATAATCAATATTTTGAACTTCTAGAGTAGAATAATATAAAAAAGAAAAAAAAAATATTTATCTAAATGCATTAAAACCTGTAAATAATGGGCACCTAGGAATAAAGGAATTTGCGATGCATGAAATTTTACTTTGTTGCACTAAATCGGTTAGTTTAATTATGTTTCCCAAAAATAAATAAATAAATACATTACATACATACACACCATAAAGATAAATCTTCATGACACACAAACACATATATATACAGTGTGTCCCATCAAGATTGTCCAAATTCTGCGCAGCCATATTCCACGCTCGGAGTAAAAATGCCCTAAGAACTATACTTCTACTACCTTTAATTTTCGAGAAAAATGCGAAAGAAAAGTATAATGTCATATCCGGTGCAAGGAAAAAAAACTTTAGCGGAAACATGAACATCGGTATTTGCATATATTTGCAAACGAAGATGTGCAAAATATTCGCAGCACTTTTCGAGATCTTGATGTGACACCCTGTATATATATGTAATAATAAAAAAATTTCGCCATTTTTACCTTAATTAAATTATTCCAAATTCTTACAATATCTACATTTTCCCCCGTCTTTTAATAATTTCTTACATACCAATTAAATTTTAATCCCATGCCTTTAAATCAGCACATTTTTTTATTTCTTATTCTAAAAGCCTTAATCTGTTAAAAACGACACTTCTCTGTAAAAACCCCTAACCTATTCCTTCATATTTGAGACATTAAATTTTTATTTCTTTAGAATGTTTCTTAATACCATTTTTATATTTATTAAAATTATTATTTGATATCCCAGCATTCCTTGCAAGTAATTCCCGCGTCTAAACTTTCACCATTTTCTTTCTACGCTGTTGATAAAGCGTACCGACATTACGTCATGAAGTGCCCGCCTTGCTCATCGTTTTCAACCAGTCACTAAGCGCACCTATCCCAAGCTTCCCCATAACTTGAGTTTCATTGACTCTGACGTAGAGCCCTTCAGTGTACCTTTGCGCGTTTTGCTGATATTAATACAGCTTACCTGTAAAAGAGAAGGTAAAAGAGAAGGTAAAAGAGAATTTGTACGTTTTTTTGTTTTGTCTGATAAATCTATATCACCGGGAGAGTTTTTCTGCAATTCGATATGTGTCTCTAATAATCTAACATCCTAATTCTATTATTAAGATGTAACACGGCCCAAATATGGGTAAAACTGGACAACCGGTGGAATTGTTCGCCGATATGTGAAGCCTAATAACTTATTTGATGGAAAATACAATTTCTTTTATATTTACAAGAAAACACCCAATGCATTTACGATATGGCCTTCCACTGTGACTACAAATTACGACTACAAGTTTGTGATTCATCGGGTTGGTGATGTGTGATTGGTATATTTCACTGGTTTGTTCGACATGGTTTACACATACTTGGAATAGCATTTCATATATGTATGTATATATATGTATCTACAGAGAGAAGTGTACACTGTAAAAAAAATTGTGAACTAACTTTTGGTGCTCCAGTAGCTGCAACTATAAGATGGTGAAATCGTGAACCAACATTTGGAGCTAAGATTCAACCTGGAGCTCCAAATCTTGGAGAGAGATTTCCCCATTTTATGGTTGCAGCTACTGCAGCACCAAAAGTTGGTGTTTCAACTATTTTTTCCTAAAATAAGATAATTTCGCTGCAATAAGGGTCGGACCAATTTTCTTTTTGTTTTATTCAGGCTTAGAACTGGTAAATTTTAAAATAAAATTTGGTATGACAGACATTAATAAATATCTTTTTACTTTACTTTTTATTTGATTACTGAATTTGGACTTCATTCATGATGGTTTATGAGGGTTACAGTCGAGTACATTAGCCATACATATAGCCATTGTGATCAATTATCATAACTTTTCAATCTAACTACCTAGCTAATAAATGCTTGGGATTGGTTATTTTTTGCCAGAAATGTCTAATGTTTATGGGTAATCAAATGGCGAAATGATAAGACTAAAATATAGATTTCCCTTCTTTCGGTTACAGATGAAATAAAGAGATTCCGTGGAATTTTATTCTAGAATTAAAATCGCGGTAAAAACTGCGGCAAATTTTAACTTTTCAAAAAATCAACTTTTTCGAAATTTTCTATTGTGTTAATGAATTAGAATACTGAAAAAATGGGTACTCAAAATTGAGTAAAAAGTACTCAATTTTAAATACTTCACGTACTCAAAATAGTTCCGATCCAAATGCATTCAAAATTGAGAAACACGTGTACTCATTTTTGATTCTATGTGGATGTGATCAAATATTTATATATATACTGCCTTTTATATACTGCCCCCGGGAACCTTCCGTTACTACAGATTAAAGTAAACAAGTCGGTAAGTGTGATCACAGATCGCACAGAGGGTTTCGTTTAATGTTCCTTTCAAAACAAACACTTTATCCTTTTGAAAAATCTGTTAGTTCCACATTTCGCAACAAGGAGCGCACTCTATTCTAAACAAGGGTACACGACATTTCGGTCCCAACACTTCGGTCTCGCCGTTTCGGTCCCGAGACATTTCGGTCCCTGGCCATTTCGGTCCCGAGACATTTCGGCCCCTGGCCATTTCGGTCCCGAGACATTTTGGTCCCTGGCCATTTCGGTCCCGAGACATTTCGGTCCCTGTCCATTTCGGTCCCTGGCCATTTTGGTCCCTGTCCATTTCGGTCCCGAGACATTTCGGTCCCTTGCAATTTTGGTACTCACCACCTTCAACTCGGATTCTAATTGTCGTGGGTCCGCCAAACGCTGCAATTTGAACATTATTTGGGCCCTTTTAAAAAATATACCCCCCCCCCTCAAATTTTATAAAAAGCTGAATATAACAGTCCGATAAATTTAAACTTTTATAACTCGTGATTATGAAATCACAGCGAGCTGAAACTTTGTTTGTTTGAACAACGTGATATAATTTTACAGGGGACATTGTCTTTTTTTAAAAAAAAAAACTATTATTATTTAACAGAATGGATTTTTTAAGCTTTATTATTTATTATTACTATTAGGTATTTTATATATACTATAAACTGCTGTACAATGTTTTTTGGTTGTTTTCATACATTTTTAGAACGTTTAAATTAGGGGTGCACAACCTTTTTAAGAGAAGGGCCACTTACAAAAATGTTTGGGTTGTCGAGGGCCATATCAGTAACACAGAGAAAATTCTATATCGGGGAGGTAGGGGGGGGGGGTTAATAAGTCTTTATTCTTGATGAATAATTATTTCTTGTCTATAATACAAATAAACAAACGAAAATAAATAATTGTATGAAGGAATGCAGGGCTCCTTCGCATCGGTATAAATAACCATTCAACACTTTATGAAGACTAACGGTTCCTTCTTGACATATGGCAACTTAAAGAAAAAAAATTACACAAAATTTCTAAATAATTGAACGTTACTGAAAATTATATATAAAAAAAAATATTGAAGAATAACTTCATTTAAAACAAATGGAAAATTATTTTTGAAATAACAAGACATGATGGACTATATTTATGCTATTTTTTCTGCTGACTATTAACAAAACTCTTTTTTTTTTCTTTTGTCGATCAAGTGCGACTGATTGACGAAATTCGCGATTTTTTATCAACGTCCGATTGACAGATTTCGCGGTAATTTTCCATTGCCGATTGACAAAATTTGCAATATTTTGAAACAACCAATTTGAGATACCCGCGATAAATTCAAGCAATTCGCGATTTTTTTCTGCAACAAGTTTTCAAATTTTGCGATTTTCTTTTCCACAACTGATCAACGGAAATTGAGATTTTTTCCGCCCCCGATCGAGTTATTCCGCGACTTTTTTGTTCTGCGACCAATCTTCGAAAGTTGCAAGTTTTTTCCATGAACGATTGGCAAAATTCGCGATTTTTTTTTTCATGAGTGACTGGCGAATTTTGCGATATTTTACGTGACAGATTGACAATATTTGCAATTTTTTTCCAATGACCAATCGACAAAAAGTGATTTTTTCCTGATATACATTGAGGTAATTTGCGATTTTTTTCGCGCAATAAATTGGCGAAAATCGCGATTTCTTTTACGCGCACAAACGATGAAACTTGCTATTTTTTCTTGCGACCAATGGATTTCTATTTCATGATGTTTTTTGGGACCAATACACAAATTTTGTAATTTTTTCCATGAGCTATTCGCGAATTTTTGAGAAAATTCACGATTTTGTTTTCATGAGCGATTGACAAATTTCGCAATATTTTCGCGACCAATTGACAAAATTTGTATTTATTTCCATCAATTGTCAAAGTTCGTGATTTTTTTCCACGACAGATTGAAAAAAACACGAATTTTCCCAGTCGATCAACGAAATTTGCAATTTTTGTGCCTCATCGACAAAATTCGTGATTTTACCGTGATTTTACTTATCAAAATTCGTGATTGTTAACTGACTCTGATGAAATTTGTAATTTTCCCCGCGGCGAATTGACGAATTTTGCGATTTTTTCCCGCAATAAGCTGGCGAAACTCGCGATTTTTCCGAAGCCGATCAAGAAAGTTTGCAATTTTTCCGCAGCTCGTCGAGAAAATTCACGATTTTTCCGCGTCCGATCAACGACATTCGCCATTCTTAACTGACTCTGAAGAAATTTGTAATTTTTACGCGACAAATTGATGAAATTCAACATTTTTTCTCGCGATAAACTGACGAAACTCACGATTTTTCCGCAGCCGGTCAACAAAATTTACAATTTTTCCGTATCTCATCGACAAAATTCGCGATTTTTCCGTGCCTGATTTGTGATTTTTGTGCGCGATTTTTCTATTAAAGAAATTTGAGACTTTTCCGCGCCGAGTTGACAAAATTCATGATTTTTCCTCTCGAAATCAACAAAATTCGAAAATTTTCCGCGCCCGATAAACGAAATTCTCGATTCTTAACTGACTCTGACGAAATTTGTAATTTTTCTGACGGCAAATTGACAAAATTCCGATTTTTTCTCACGATCAACTAACAAAACTCGCGATTTTTCAGCAACCGATCAAGGATTATATAATCAACAAAATTCGCGATTTTTAACGCGTCCGATCAACGAAATTCACGGTTTTTAACTGACTCTGACGAAATTTGCAATTTTTTCAGCGGCAAATTGTCAAAATTCGCGATTTTTTCTCGCGATAAACTGACAAAACTCGAGATTTTTCTCCAGTTGATCAACGAAATTTGAGATTTTTCTGCGACTCATTGATAAATTTCGCGATTTTTCCGAACTTGATCAACGAAATTTGCGATTCTTAATTGGCTCTGATGAAATTTGCAATTTCTTCTCGGGGCAAATTGACGAAATTCGCGATTGTTTCCTGCGACATATGGACAAAAAATTGCAATTTTTTCAGTTATAAATTGACGAAATTGTGTCAAAAAAAACGAAAAATTATATAAATTGTGATCGCGGGCCACATGTTAACCCATGGCGGGCCACTTTTGGCCCGCGGGCCACAGGTTGTGCATCCCTAGTTTAAATTATCATTAATTAGATAATTAAACTGTGCTTATTTTTTTCTTATTCCAATTAGATTAATCATAAACGTCTTCAATAATTCAATTAGACACTTATAAGCTATTATATGCAAATATTTCCTCAAATCACCCCTTTACACCCTCTCCTTTAATAATTCAGAAATAAGATATATTTATTGAAGCACAAGTTTAATTTTTCTTATTATTTTTATAATACAAAGTTGCATCGTATAAATTTGTTTTCGTAAGTTACTTTACCATTATAAACACGAGTTGCAACCCGTCGAAATTCGACGAACTTAAAAAGGAACTGTCAGATCGAATTTATAATAAACCTACAAAAATAATTACAATACAAAAATCAGCTAACATTGGTTGTCGCACTCTTAAAGCAAATAATATTTTTAACCTAAAATTACTAAAATATTATTTCCGCAAACTTCAACTGCTTAAATTATTTAAAAATTAAACTCTATTAGAATACGTAATCAAGATGAGTAATTATGATGAATTTATCGATTGAGACTTTTATGTTTGTTTTTATGGGATAAAAAATCAGTAAAAAGGATTTCGCTTTGTCACATCATAAAATTTCCCCCCATAAAATCTAAATTGTACGTTATTTTCAATTCCCATAATTTACATACGCACCACTCAAATTCACAATTTGAAAGTATTTTAACGCGCAATAGATTATTAATGAATGTATTTCTAAACTTAAAGTTACGTTTGTCCGATACAACTTTTCATGTAAACATTCGCACAAACTTTAAGTTATAATCTCAGTACCCGCGAAAAAAAAATTCAGAAATTTGCCTTTAGTTGTCATAGTATTGGTCAAATATTTAGTTTTATCAAAAAAAAAAATGATCGTTTTGTTTGAAATAATTTTTACTCACTGAATCATTTTGCCTAACTTCTCAAACTCAGTATCAGCGTAATTTAAAAATATTGAAATGTAACTGATTTATGAAGAAGAATGCGTGTTTTTTTTTTTTTTTTAATGTCTGACATCATTTTCTGTTCAAAAATTATAAAAAAGTTACTTTAATTTGTATTGTGAAAATGGCATCAATAAGGATATAATCAATAAAAATAATAAACCATGACTATTTTCCCTTCAATTTCAATATAAATGGAGTACTTCAGTTGCCACAATTACAAAATTTGTATTAAAAACTACAAAAAAATTAATATCTCAAAAATAAATTGAGATACAGCTTTCAAACAAATTGCATTTAAAAGAGCATTTTTTTCCTTATACGATGGTACTAAAATTTAAAATGTACGATGTTTAGAAGTTTAAAAATTTGCCGTAGATATAATTGCAAAACCGAAATTTTAATTCAAATTTCAAAGTGTTGCCATTCGCAAAATGACGTATGCGTTACGCACAGATATGTTTGTCCTTTATAATATAGATTGGGAAAACAATAGTGATTTGGTAACTAGGCGTGCTATGAAAAATATTTTGTTTTCAGAAAACTCCACCCACCACTTCATTTTTTATTTTTTATTTTTTTTTTTAATAATTATTGCAATTTTTTAAGTCTTCTCACCCTTTGAAGACGATTTTTGTGAGCTAACTTTATTGAATCTGGGCCTATTTCTTTGTAATAAGATTATTATTTTTAATTTTATATAATAATGTAGCTATTATTTTAATAAATTTTATTTGTAAATTTTAACTGACAAAACTAAGCTTTTTTATGTTTGTCTTTTATTTATTTATTTTTTATACTACCCTTTTCCTCCCACTTTCCCAGAAAAATAATAATATATTTTTATTTTACTTTTATTAATAATTATATTAATAGTTTTACATTTCGGTAACTTTAAATATAAAAATAAACAGGTAAAGGATAAATTTCAGTTTATAACTACTATAAAATATAATGATAAATTGAATATAAAATATATTACGTATCGATTTTATTTTAAAGTAGAAATTTGTAATGTATATTAATAATGTTATTAATTTAATATATGAACTATTTTATATGTCAATATTTTGAAGTATTTATGAGCAGTTATGGGCGCGCCAGATGTATGGCTAACAGTAACCACTTTTAAAATGTTAAATAATAATAATAATAATAATAATAATATATGTTGTAAGAATACAGAAAAAAAGTCTGTAGAGAGAAAAAAAAAGAATGGTTATTTATTTATTTTTGTAAGATGTTTATTAATATTCGGATTTATATCAAGTTAGAAATATTCTATATTGTATCCTTTTTTTCCATTACACAGAAAATTATTTTTCATCTAAAAACCTATGCTAGGTTGGCACGGTTTTTTATGTAATGTGTGCTTAGTTCGTCTTTCAAAATTACGATTATCATAGGAAAGTTGTGTGGGTTGCGACAGTTTTGATCTGTGTTACAAGTGTTTGCGTTTTCGAGTCCTTATATTCGGGTTATACTAAAATTTAGGGAGTTCAGTTAAAAAACCCGATAATGTCCCTCCTTTTATAAAGATTACGTTTACCATACAAAATATGAGTGTTTTGCGATAATTATAGATCGAGTTATAAATGTTTTAATTTATCAGGAGCTTATACTTATAATACATTAAAATATAGAAAATGTCAATCCCCCTCCCCTACTTTTTAAAATGATTACCATACGAAATTTGTTTGAGCTGTTACTAAAATTTTAAGGCCTTTATTTAAAAAGCTCTGCATTGTCCCCTATAAAATTATGTCACCCATTTCAAATGCACAAAATTTCAGCTTCCTGGAGAAGGGACCGAAATGTCTCGGGGCCGAAATGACTCGGGACAGAAATGTCTCGGGACCGAAATGTCTCGGGACCGAAATGACTCGGGAAACGAAATGTCTCGGGACCGAAATGTCTCGAGACCGAAATGACTCGGGACCGAAATGTCTCGGGACCGAAATGACTCGGGACCGAAATGTCTCGGGACCGAAATGACTCGGGACCGAAATGTCTCGGGACCGAAATGTCTTGGGACCGAAATGTCTCGGGATCGAAATGTCCTCTAAACAAACCTCTATCCGAACAAAACTCCGTTTTACATAATATCCATAGATACAAGGGGATTGGACCCATAGCACCCGAGATAAGTAGGCGCCCCTGGCGGTAAAAAGTGGAACTAAAATATGTAAGGCTATGGTGCATAATAAGAAAGAATGGTCAAAGGGATGTCAGCAAAAGTTGGAAAAGTGCTCCCCGGGAGAAAAGGGTGGAGGTTAGAAAAATTGCTTAAAATATACAAGTTAGAGCACGGAGGAGTAAATAATATAAGACTTTTTGAAAATTTTATAATTTGTCGTGTGGTATGAGGTATTCAGCTATACGTATGCAAAAAATTCATGTCTCCAACTTAATTAGGGGCTCTCTTAGAAATAATTGCTTAAAAGACATATGTGGTAGCTCAAAGGGTTAAACGTAAGACTTTTTCAAGAATTTATGATTTGTCGCCTGGCTTCAGGTGTTCTGCTATAAGTATGCAAAATTTCAAATCTCCAATTTAATAAGGGGCTCAGTTAGAAAGAATTGCTCAAAATACGCATGTGGGAGCCCAAAGGGTTAAATGTATGACTTTTTCAAATTTTTATGATTTGCCGCATGATGGTGTTCAGCTATAAGTATGCAAAATTTCACGCCTCCAACCTAAATAGGGTGCCACTTAGAAAGAATTGTTTAAAATACACATGTAGGAGCCCAAAAGGTTAAATGTACGACTTTTTCAAAATTTTATGATTTGTCGTTTGATAAGATGTATTCAGCTATAAGTATGCAAAATTTCACTCCTCCAACCTAATTAGGGGCTCACTTAGAAAAAATTGTTTAAAATACATATGTGGGAGTGCAAAGGATTAAATGTACGGCTTTTTCAAAATTTTATGATTTGTCGTTTGATAAGATGTATTCAGCTATAAGTATGCAAAATTTCACTCCTCCAACCTAATTAGGGGCTCACTTAGAAAGAATTGTTTAAAATACACATGTGGGAGCCCAAAGGATTAAATGTACGACATTTTCAAAATTTTATAGTTTGTCGTTTGATGTGAGGTATTCAGCTGCAAGCATGCAAAATTTCACGCCTCCAACCTAATTAGAGGCTCACATAGAAAGAATTGTTTAAAATACACATGTGGGAGCTCAAAGGGTTAAATGTACGACTTTTTCAAGATTTTATGATTTGTCGTTTGATCTGAGGTGTTTATCTATAAGTACGCAAAATTTCACGCCTGCAACCTAATTAGGGACTCACTTAGAAAGAATTGTTTAAAATACACATGTGGGAGCCCAAAGAGTTAAATGTATGACTTTTTCAAAATTTTATGATTTGTCGTTTGATCTGAGGTGTTCAGCTATAAGTATGCAAAATTTCATACCTCCAACCTAAATAGGGTGTCACTTAGAAAGAATTGTTTAAAATACACATGTGGGAGCCAAAAGGGTTAAATGTACGACTTTTTGAAATTTTTATGATTTGTCGTTTCATCTGAGGTGTCCATCTATAAGTACGCAAAATTTCACGCTTGCAACCTAATTAGGGACTCACTTAGAAAGAATTGCTTAAAATACACATGTGGGAGCCAAAAGGGTTAAATGTACGACTTTTTGAAAATTTTGTCATTTGTCGTTTGATGTGAGGTATTCAGCTATAAGCATGCAAAATTTCACGCCTCCAACCTAATTATAGGCTCACATACAATGAATTGTTTAAAATACACATGTGGGAGCTCAAAGGGTTAAATGTACGACTTTTTCAAAATTTTATGATTTGTCGTTTGATCTGAGGAGCTCAGCCATGAGTATGCAAAATCCCATACCTCCAACCTAAATAGGGTGTCACTTAGAAAGAATTGTTTAAAATACACATGTGGGAGCCCAAAGGGTTAAATGTACGACTTTTTCAAAATTTTATGATTTGTCGTTTGATCTGAGGTGCTCAGCCATGAGTATGCAAAATTCCATACCTCCAACCTAAATAGGGTGTCACTTAGAAAGAATTGTTTAAAATACACATGTGGGAGCCCAAAGAGTTAAATGTATGACTTTTTCAAAATTTTATGATTTGTCGTTTGATCTGAGGTGTTCAGCTATAAGTATGCAAAATTTCATACCTCCAACCTAAATAGGGTGTCACCTAGAAAGAATTGTTTAAAATACACATGTAGGAGCCAAAAGGGTTAAATGTACGACTTTTTGAAATTTTTATGATTTGTCGTTTCATCTGAGGTGTCCATCTATAAGTACGCAAAATTTCACGCTTGCAACCTAATTAGGGACTCACTTAGAAAGAATTGCTTAAAATACACATGTGGGAGCCAAAAGGGTTAAATGTACGACTTTTTGAAAATTTTGTCATTTGTCGTTTGATGTGAGGTATTCAGCTATAAGCATGCAAAATTTCACGCCTCCAACCTAATTAGAGGCTCACATACAATGAATTGTTTAAAATACACATGTGTGGAGCTCAAAGGGTTAAATGTACGACTTTTTCAAAATTTTATGATTTGTCGTTTGATCTGAGGTGCTCAGCCATGAGTATGCAAAATTCCATACCTCCAACCTAAATAGGGTGTCACTTAGAAAGAATTGTTTAAAATACACATGTGGGAGCCCAATGGGTTAAATGGACGACTTTTTCAAAATTTTATGATTTGTCGTATGATGTGTGGTGTTCATCTATAAGTATGCAAAATTTCAAGTCTCCAACATGTATAGTTTCTGAGAACGGGCTCTGTGACAGACAGACAGACGGACGGACAGACAGAGGAGCGAGACGAATAGGGTTTCGTCAGATGAACGAAACCCTAAAAAGTACCGACATTTGTTTCACCCTCAAAATTATTAACAAGAACATATTTATTAAGAAAAAGTAGCAAAATTATTATCAAGATACCCAAATCAAATATTTTTATGAGAAGAGCATTGTTTTCAAACACTTTAATTTTTTTTTTTGAATACCGTGCATACTTGTACTTACGTTAATGAATATCTTTTATGCTGCCCTGAATGAAATAAACCATTACAAAGTACAGAATTATCGTTTCGTTTGGTTTTGATAACATGTGATGTTTCAAAATTGAAAAGACATAAGTTCAGGTTTGATCCAAACATATCCAATTCGATATGAATACAGTGAAACCTCCCTGCGCGACCACCTCCCCGAGCGATAATATTTTCATGGAACGAAATTTATTCCCATAGGCTCAATAATAATTTTACCTCTATTCAGAGACCATCCCAGTTGAACTTCCTCCATTAGCGACCAATTTCTTTGACGAAAATGAAACAAATTCGGTTTTTCCTGGTCGCTTGAAGAAAATTTATGAGAAAAATAATTCCGGAGAGCGCATTATTCATGAAACTTCTAAACTAAGTTTTGATTCCGCTAACTTTTAAGTGTTGTTAATTCCTTGCCTTTTTAGGCAATGAATTTAACTCTGAAGACAAATTAAGAATGGCGGCCAATAAACTCCCTTGCTCTATTCTGTCAGGAAACTCTCAAAGAAATAGATAAATTAATGAAATCGTTATTATTTGTTCCAGTCAAAAAAAAAAAAAAAAAAAAAAAAAAAAAAAATTGCATCTATTTACTGATCTTCGAAAGGACTTGGAAATAAAAGTCATAAAAGATCAAAGCAAACCTAAATGTATTCATTTTTTAAACTCTTCAGTAATTAACTTATGTAATTAACTTTTGTTTTGATACTTAAATTTTTATATTTTTTCCTAATGTGAAAAATAAATTTTAGTAATATTAATTGTTACCTTTGTTCAATAACTAAAATCTAGATTTAAACATGACCTGCATCAAGAGACAACCTCTCGGAGCGACCAATTTTTATCGGAATGGAACGTGATTGTTTTATGGAGGTTTTATTGTACATCTATTTACTCATTTTTGAGTACTTCATATTTTTCAGTGAAGGGAAAACTTTCACTCACATAGGAATTCTACAATGTACCCCGTCCACGAGTATAGAAGTTCCGTTAGAAGGGTATGAAATAAACACCGTTTGAGATGACCGATCAAAAAATCATCTCATAAAGTTTAAAACTTCATTAACTTAAGGCTGTTCTCAAATCTTTCATTTCCTCACTTTGAAAGGGTTTTTTTCTCCAAAAAAAAAAAAAAAAAAAAAAAAAAAATCATTTTCATTTCCAGATGAATAAAATTTACGGAATTTCCCTTTCGGACTAAATGGACGACTTTTTCAAAATTTTATGATTTGTCGTATGATGTGTGGTGTTCATCTATAAGTATGCAAAATTTCAAGTCTCCAACATGTATAGTTTCTGAGAACGGGCTCTGTGACAGACAGACAGACGGACGGACAGACAGAGGAGCGAGACGAATAGGGTTTCGTCAGATGAACGAAACCCTAAAAAGTACCGACATTTGTTTCACCCTCAAAATTATTAACAAGAACGTATTTATTAAGAAAAAGTAGCAAAATTATTATCAAGATACCCAAATCAAATATTTTTATGAGAAGAGCATTGTTTTCAAACACTTTAATTTTTTTTTTTGAATACTGTGCATACTTGTACTTACGTTAATGAATATCTTTTATGCTGCCCTGAATGAAATAAACCATTACAAAGTACAGAATTATCGTTTCGTTTGGTTTTGATAACATGTGATGTTTCAAAATTGAAAAGACATAAGTTCAGGTTTGATCCAAACATATCCAATTCGATATGAATACAGTGAAACCTCCCTGCGCGACCACCTCCCCGAGCGATAATATTTTCATGGAACGAAATTTATTCCCATAGGCTCAATAATAATTTTACCTCTATTCAGAGACCATCCCAGTTGAACTTCCTCCATTAGCGACCAATTTCTTTGACGAAAATGAAACAAATTCGGTTTTTCCTGGTCGGTTGAAGAAAATTTATGAGAAAAATAATTCCGGAGAGCGCATTATTCATGAAACTTCTAAACTAAGTTTTGATTCCGCTAACTTTTAAGTGTTGCTAATTCCTTGCCTTTTTAGGCAATGAATTTAACTCTGAAGACAAATTAAGAATGGCGGCCAATAAACTCCCTTGCTCTATTCTGTCAGGAAACTCTCAAAGAAATAGATAAATTAATGAAATCGTTATTATTTGTTCCAGTCAAAAAAAAAAAAAAAAAAAATTGCATCTATTTACTGATCTTCGAAAGGACTTGGAAATAAAAGTCATAAAAGATCAAAGCAAACCTAAATGTATTCATTTTTTAAACTCTTCAGTAATTAACTTATGTAATTAACTTTTGTTTTGATACTTAAATTTTTATATTTTTTCCTAATGTGAAAAATAAATTTTAGTAATATTAATTGTTACCTTTGTTCAATAACTAAAATCTAGATTTAAACATGACCTGCATTAAGAGACAACCTCTCGGAGCGACCAATTTTTATCGGAATGGAACGTGATTGTTTTATGGAGGTTTTATTGTACATCTATTTACTCATTTTTGAGTACTTCATATTTTTCAGTGAAGGGAAAACTTTCACTCACATAGGAATTCTACAATGTACCCCGTCCACGAGTATAGAAGTTCCGTTAGAAGGGTATGAAATAAACACCGTTTGAGATGACCGATCAAAAAATCATCTCATAAAGTTTAAATCTTCATTAACTTAAGGCTGTTCTCAAATCTTTCATTTCCTCACTTTGAAAGGGTTTTTTTCTCAAAAAAAAAAAAAAAAAAAAAAAATCATTTTCATCTCCAGATGAATAAAATTTACGGAATTTCCCTTTCGGACTCCAAAAATTCGAACACTTATTTTTTTATCTTACAAATACTTTTTTCTTTGATTTTCATGTGCCAAAAATCTATTTAAAACATCAACTTTGACTCTAATTTTTAACACTTTCCAACATAGTTGAAAAGGGTTTATGAATTTGGTTTGTCTGTCTGCTGTCTGTCCTTGCGCTAACTCGCGTAAATGTACTGCGATCGCCATGCAATTGATATATTTTATTGGTTTTTACTATAGCTTGTTTGGTATGGAAAATGAAGTGTGTAGCTTTCATAGTTCATTTTCAGGACCACACAAAATAATTCCGTTGCACTACGGTCTACGGGAAAAATCTTTTGCTGTTTGCTAATAATGTTACACTATTTCAAATATACTGAAATCGACATGTATCACTGAGGTGCCGCCATACAAGATGCTTACTACAGAATAAGGAGTAAATGACATTATTTCAAATGAAAATTCAAATTTCCAAATATTAATATTAAGGAGTAAATGACATTCATCATTGATTTACAGTAGGAGTTCACAAACTTTTTAAGAGAAGGGCCACTGACAAAAATGTGTGGGTTGTCAAGGGCCACATCAGTAACACAGAGAGAATTCTATTTCGGGGAAGTGGGGGGGGGGGAGGGAATCTGTGGCCTATAAAACATGGTTTCAGAGGGGAGGCAGTTTTACCCTTTAAGTTCCCCTACCCAGTCAACATACCCAATTCAGATGGCAAAGATATATCAACAGTTTATTTTTGTATATGTAACTTGAAATTATTTTCAACCATGAAAATGTTCCTTGACTTTATTCGGGGGAGTAAATTTTGCTTTATTAAAAATGCCAAGAAGCAAACATAGGCATGAAAATGGCCATTGCCGAAAAAAATGTGAACTTTATCAACGAAGCTCAATTGGCGAAACTCGCAATTTTTCTGCAACCGATCAACGAAATTTGCGATTTTCTCACACCCAGTCAATGGAATTCGCGATTTTTCCGCAGCCACTCAACGAAATTCGAAAATCTTAACTGACTGATGAAATTTTTAATTTTTTCCCGCGGCTAAATTTCGAAATTCTCGACTTTTTCTTGCGATAGACTGCCGAAATTCGCGATTTTACAGTAGCCGATCGGCGAAATTTGCAATTTTTTCGCACTTCATTGACAAAATTCTCAAATTTTCCTTGCTCCCTCGACAAAATTTGCAATATTTCGGCACCCGATCGACAGAACTCACGATTTTTTCGTGCCCGATCGACGAAATTCGTGATTCTTCACTGACTGACGAAATTTTTAATTTTTTTTCCTTGGCAATGTGGCATAATTCGCGACTTTTTCTCGCGATGAACTGACGAAACTCGCGATTTTTCTGCTGCCGATAGACAAAACTTGCGATTTTTCTGCTGCCGATAGACAAAACTCGCGATTTTCCCGTTCCAGATAGGCGAGAGTCGTGATTTTTCCGCACCCGATCGACGAAAGTCGAAGTTTTTCCGCGTCCACACAACGAAATTCGTATATCTTAAATTTTCAATTTTCCTGCGGCAAAGTGTCAAAATTCGCGATTTTTTCTCGCGATAAACTCACGAAACTCGCGGCTTTTCCGCGCGCGATCAACGAAACTTGAGATTATTCCGTGCCTGATCGACGAAACTTGCGGTTTTTCCGCGACCGATCGACGAAACTCGCGATTTTACCTTTCCCGATCAACGAAACTCGATGACTTTTCGCGCCATGTCAACGAAATTTTAACTTCGTTAACTGATTGACGAAATTTTCAATTTTCCAGGGTTTCACATTGGCGAAGTTCGCGACTTTCTCTCGCGATAAATTGACAAAACTCGCGATTTTCCCGTGCTTGATCAACGAAATTCGCATCCTTTCCGCGCGCGATCGACGAAACACGCGATTTTTTCGCGACCGGGCGATTAATCAAATTCTCGATTTTTAACTGACTGACGAAATTTTCAATTGTTTTCCGCTCCAAGTTGACGAAATTCACGATTTTTTTCCTGCAGCCTATGGTCAAAATTTGCGATTTTTGCCAATTATAAATTGACGAAATTCGCGGGCCACAGGTTGTGCATCCCTAATTTACAGGGACACGCAAAATAATTCGGTTACAGTACAATCAATAATAATTGATGGGAGTACGTTTTCAGATGTAGTATGCACGCATTTTTAGGTGTGTTCCTAATTATATAAATGCGTAGCACCTATAGTCGTCGTTCGGTCCGTCTGTCCGTCAGCATATAACAGTGCAAAAACTACCCAACAGAATGGTTTGGAATTTTAAATATATAATTATTGGAAAATTTTGTCGAGTCATTTCAAATTTTATGAAAATCGGATGTATAGTTTAATTACAGAGACAGTCAAAAGTTTTACATTTTATTGTGTTATGAATTACATTTTATTTTATATGAAAATAAAGTTTTGGTCAGAGGCACAGAGAACCAACTTGGGCTACTCGTATAATTACTTAATAATTATATGTATTTAATAAACACGTATAATTAATAAATATGTCTTATTAATGTATGTATTAATTACTTATTTTTTTTATATTTTTGTTTTCGCTTTCGGCCGAAAATAAGAAGATTCCGTTTCAATTTCGGTCTTAAAATCCTGTTTCGCTCGATTCTTATTCGTAATCTATGCTTAATGCATTATTTTTCGTTGTTATTCACTATTGTTGGATTTAATTTTTTTTATCTTTAATTCTTCGTAACCGACTTCTAAAAATAGAAACTATTTCAAGTTTGAGTCAAAAATTAGTAAATTTGAGTTTGAAAACAAACTTAATAAAGTTAACGAGACCAGCATTTGTTGAAATCGAAACGAGATTAAAAATGGTAGGTGCGGTTCGGTTTTGAAGGTCTGCTTTGCAAACGGAACCTTTCCTCTTCCTTCCTGCTTGTCTGTCTCTCTGACCTCACTTTTAGCCGATATCTCCGTAACTCTGATGCAGGTTATTACATTCGATCTTGATCACTTCCTTACGTCGAACACATTCGAAGGTCAACAAACTCGAAACACCACCTTTTGACCGCATCTCCAATTTAATAAGGGGCTCAGTTAGAAAGAATTGCTCAAAATACGCATGTGGGAGCCCAAAGGGTTAAATGTATGACTTTTTCAAATTTTTATGATTTGCCGCATGATGGTGTTCAGCTATAAGTATGCAAAATTTCACGCCTCCAACCTAAATAGGGTGCCACTTAGAAAGAATTGTTTAAAATACACATGTAGGAGCCCAAAAGGTTAAATGTACGACTTTTTCAAAATTTTATGATTTGTCGTTTGATAAGATGTATTCAGCTATAAGTATGCAAAATTTCACTCCTCCAACCTAATTAGGGGCTCACTTAGAAAAAATTGTTTAAAATACATATGTGGGAGTGCAAAGGATTAAATGTACGGCTTTTTCAAAATTTTATGATTTGTCGTTTGATAAGATGTATTCAGCTATAAGTATGCAAAATTTCACTCCTCCAACCTAATTAGGGGCTCACTTAGAAAGAATTGTTTAAAATACACATGTGGGAGCCCAAAGGATTAAATGTACGACATTTTCAAAATTTTATAGTTTGTCGTTTGATGTGAGGTATTCAGCTGCAAGCATGCAAAATTTCACGCCTCCAACCTAATTAGAGGCTCACATAGAAAGAATTGTTTAAAATACACATGTGGGAGCTCAAAGGGTTAAATGTACGACTTTTTCAAGATTTTATGATTTGTCGTTTGATCTGAGGTGTTTATCTATAAGTACGCAAAATTTCACGCCTGCAACCTAATTAGGGACTCACTTAGAAAGAATTGTTTAAAATACACATGTGGGAGCCCAAAGAGTTAAATGTATGACTTTTTCAAAATTTTATGATTTGTCGTTTGATCTGAGGTGTTCAGCTATAAGTATGCAAAATTTCATACCTCCAACCTAAATAGGGTGTCACTTAGAAAGAATTGTTTAAAATACACATGTGGGAGCCAAAAGGGTTAAATGTACGACTTTTTGAAATTTTTATGATTTGTCGTTTCATCTGAGGTGTCCATCTATAAGTACGCAAAATTTCACGCTTGCAACCTAATTAGGGACTCACTTAGAAAGAATTGCTTAAAATACACATGTGGGAGCCAAAAGGGTTAAATGTACGACTTTTTGAAAATTTTGTCATTTGTCGTTTGATGTGAGGTATTCAGATATAAGCATGCAAAATTTCACGCCTCCAACCTAATTATAGGCTCACATACAATGAATTGTTTAAAATACACATGTGGGAGCTCAAAGGGTTAAATGTACGACTTTTTCAAAATTTTATGATTTGTCGTTTGATCTGAGGAGCTCAGCCATGAGTATGCAAAATCCCATACCTCCAACCTAAATAGGGTGTCACTTAGAAAGAATTGTTTAAAATACACATGTGGGAGCCCAAAGGGTTAAATGTACGACTTTTTCAAAATTTTATGATTTGTCGTTTGATCTGAGGTGCTCAGCCATGAGTATGCAAAATTCCATACCTCCAACCTAAATAGGGTGTCACTTAGAAAGAATTGTTTAAAATACACATGTGGGAGCCCAAAGAGTTAAATGTATGACTTTTTCAAAATTTTATGATTTGTCGTTTGATCTGAGGTGTTCAGCTATAAGTATGCAAAATTTCATACCTCCAACCTAAATAGGGTGTCACCTAGAAAGAATTGTTTAAAATACACATGTAGGAGCCAAAAGGGTTAAATGTACGACTTTTTGAAATTTTTATGATTTGTCGTTTCATCTGAGGTGTCCATCTATAAGTACGCAAAATTTCACGCTTGCAACCTAATTAGGGACTCACTTAGAAAGAATTGCTTAAAATACACATGTGGGAGCCAAAAGGGTTAAATGTACGACTTTTTGAAAATTTTGTCATTTGTCGTTTGATGTGAGGTATTCAGCTATAAGCATGCAAAATTTCACGCCTCCAACCTAATTAGAGGCTCACATACAATGAATTGTTTAAAATACACATGTGTGGAGCTCAAAGGGTTAAATGTACGACTTTTTCAAAATTTTATGATTTGTCGTTTGATCTGAGGTGCTCAGCCATGAGTATGCAAAATTCCATACCTCCAACCTAAATAGGGTGTCACTTAGAAAGAATTGTTTAAAATACACATGTGGGAGCCCAATGGGTTAAATGGACGACTTTTTCAAAATTTTATGATTTGTCGTATGATGTGTGGTGTTCATCTATAAGTATGCAAAATTTCAAGTCTCCAACATGTATAGTTTCTGAGAACGGGCTCTGTGACAGACAGACAGACGGACGGACAGACAGAGGAGCGAGACGAATAGGGTTTCGTCAGATGAACGAAACCCTAAAAAGTACCGACATTTGTTTCACCCTCAAAATTATTAACAAGAACATATTTATTAAGAAAAAGTAGCAAAATTATTATCAAGATACCCAAATCAAATATTTTTATGAGAAGAGCATTGTTTTCAAACACTTTAATTTTTTTTTTTGAATACCGTGCATACTTGTACTTACGTTAATGAATATCTTTTATGCTGCCCTGAATGAAATAAACCATTACAAAGTACAGAATTATCGTTTCGTTTGGTTTTGATAACATGTGATGTTTCAAAATTGAAAAGACATAAGTTCAGGTTTGATCCAAACATATCCAATTCGATATGAATACAGTGAAACCTCCCTGCGCGACCACCTCCCCGAGCGATAATATTTTCATGGAACGAAATTTATTCCCATAGGCTCAATAATAATTTTACCTCTATTCAGAGACCATCCCAGTTGAACTTCCTCCATTAGCGACCAATTTCTTTGACGAAAATGAAACAAATTCGGTTTTTCCTGGTCGCTTGAAGAAAATTTATGAGAAAAATAATTCCGGAGAGCGCATTATTCATGAAACTTCTAAACTAAGTTTTGATTCCGCTAACTTTTAAGTGTTGTTAATTCCTTGCCTTTTTAGGCAATGAATTTAACTCTGAAGACAAATTAAGAATGGCGGCCAATAAACTCCCTTGCTCTATTCTGTCAGGAAACTCTCAAAGAAATAGATAAATTAATGAAATCGTTATTATTTGTTCCAGTCAAAAAAAAAAAAAAAAAAAAAAAAAAAAAAAATTGCATCTATTTACTGATCTTCGAAAGGACTTGGAAATAAAAGTCATAAAAGATCAAAGCAAACCTAAATGTATTCATTTTTTAAACTCTTCAGTAATTAACTTATGTAATTAACTTTTGTTTTGATACTTAAATTTTTATATTTTTTCCTAATGTGAAAAATAAATTTTAGTAATATTAATTGTTACCTTTGTTCAATAACTAAAATCTAGATTTAAACATGACCTGCATTAAGAGACAACCTCTCGGAGCGACCAATTTTTATCGGAATGGAACGTGATTGTTTTATGGAGGTTTTATTGTACATCTATTTACTCATTTTTGAGTACTTCATATTTTTCAGTGAAGGGAAAACTTTCACTCACATAGGAATTCTACAATGTACCCCGTCCACGAGTATAGAAGTTCCGTTAGAAGGGTATGAAATAAACACCGTTTGAGATGACCGATCAAAAAATCATCTCATAAAGTTTAAAACTTCATTAACTTAAGGCTGTTCTCAAATCTTTCATTTCCTCACTTTGAAAGGGTTTTTTTCTCCAAAAAAAAAAAAAAAAAAAAAAAAAAAATCATTTTCATTTCCAGATGAATAAAATTTACGGAATTTCCCTTTCGGACTAAATGGACGACTTTTTCAAAATTTTATGATTTGTCGTATGATGTGTGGTGTTCATCTATAAGTATGCAAAATTTCAAGTCTCCAACATGTATAGTTTCTGAGAACGGGCTCTGTGACAGACAGACAGACGGACGGACAGACAGAGGAGCGAGACGAATAGGGTTTCGTCAGATGAACGAAACCCTAAAAAGTACCGACATTTGTTTCACCCTCAAAATTATTAACAAGAACGTATTTATTAAGAAAAAGTAGCAAAATTATTATCAAGATACCCAAATCAAATATTTTTATGAGAAGAGCATTGTTTTCAAACACTTTAATTTTTTTTTTTGAATACTGTGCATACTTGTACTTACGTTAATGAATATCTTTTATGCTGCCCTGAATGAAATAAACCATTACAAAGTACAGAATTATCGTTTCGTTTGGTTTTGATAACATGTGATGTTTCAAAATTGAAAAGACATAAGTTCAGGTTTGATCCAAACATATCCAATTCGATATGAATACAGTGAAACCTCCCTGCGCGACCACCTCCCCGAGCGATAATATTTTCATGGAACGAAATTTATTCCCATAGGCTCAATAATAATTTTACCTCTATTCAGAGACCATCCCAGTTGAACTTCCTCCATTAGCGACCAATTTCTTTGACGAAAATGAAACAAATTCGGTTTTTCCTGGTAGCTTGAAGAAAATTTATGAGAAAAATAATTCCGGAGAGCGCATTATTCATGAAACTTCTAAACTAAGTTTTGATTCCGCTAACTTTTAAGTGTTGTTAATTCCTTGCCTTTTTAGGCAATGAATTTAACTCTGAAGACAAATTAAGAATGGCGGCCAATAAACTCCCTTGCTCTATTCTGTCAGGAAACTCTCAAAGAAATAGATAAATTAATGAAATCGTTATTATTTGTTGCAGTCAAAAAAAAAAAAAAAAAAATTGCATCTATTTACTGATCTTCGAAAGGACTTGGAAATAAAAGTCATAAAAGATCAAAGCAAACCTAAATGTATTCATTTTTTAAACTCTTCAGTAATTAACTTATGTAATTAACTTTTGTTTTGATACTTAAATTTTTATATTTTTTCCTAATGTGAAAAATAAATTTTAGTAATATTAATTGTTACCTTTGTTCAATAACTAAAATCTAGATTTAAACATGACCTGCATTAAGAGACAACCTCTCGGAGCGACCAATTTTTATCGGAATGGAACGTGATTGTTTTATGGAGGTTTTATTGTACATCTATTTACTCATTTTTGAGTACTTCATATTTTTCAGTGAAGGGAAAACTTTCACTCACATAGGAATTCTACAATGTACCCCGTCCACGAGTATAGAAGTTCCGTTAGAAGGGTATGAAATAAACACCGTTTGAGATGACCGATCAAAAAATCATCTCATAAAGTTTAAATCTTCATTAACTTAAGGTTGTTCTCAAATCTTTCATTTCCTCACTTTGAAAGGGTTTTTTTCTCAAAAAAAAAAAAAAAAAAAAAAAAAAATCATTTTCATCTCCAGATGAATAAAATTTACGGAATTTCCCTTTCGGACTCCAAAAATTCGAACACTTATTTTTTTATCTTACAAATACTTTTTTCTTTGATTTTCATGTGCCAAAAATCTATTTAAAACATCAACTTTGACTCTAATTTTTAACAAACACTTTCCAACATAGTTGAAAAGGGTTTATGAATTTGGTTTGTCTGTCTGCTGTCTGTCCTTGCGCTAACTCGCGTAAATGTACTGCGATCGCCATGCAATTGATATATTTTATTGGTTTTTACTATAGCTTGTTTGGTATGGAAAATGAAGTGTGTAGCTTTCATAGTTCATTTTCAGGACCACACAAAATAATTCCGTTGCACTACGGTCTACGGGAAAAATCTTTTGCTGTTTGCTAATAATGTTACACTATTTCAAATATACTGAAATCGACATGTATCACTGAGGTGCCATACAAGATGCTTACTACAGAATAAGGAGTAAATGACATTATTTCAAATGAAAATTCAAATTTCCAAATATTAATATTAAGGAGTAAATGACATTCATCACTCTCAGAAATGAATACTCAGATTTCACGAAATTTTCTTTGTTTTTGACGAAATAGTTTCCTGGAAAATGCTCCGAGCGAACATTTCGTCAAATTGATGAAATTAGTTTCTTCAGTTGCTTGACGATATAAATTTCGTCAATAGTTTCGTCAAAAGAGGGCTGGTGGCGCCATCTCTCAATCAGTTTGGAAGCTCCAATATTTGACACGGGGAAAGAAAAAAGAAATCACCTCTCTCTTTCCCCGGCGTGATTCGAACTCACGACCTTTCGTATGGGAGGTCGCTGTTCTGCCAACCTGGCTACTGGGGAGTTGAAAGTGTTTGCTTTTAGACTGGTATAATAAATGCTACTTCGTATTTTATTTTTATAACGTAGATTGCAATTTTATCGGGCTGCTATATTTTCTGAAAGTTTTAAGGAAAGCTAATTTATTTTTATGATTTTCTCGTATCAATGAATAATTATAATATGGCTTGATTAAATAATTTACAACTGAAATTTTCTTTGATCAATGGATGATTAGAATATGGTCTGGTTAATTTGTTGCTCACAAATAATGAATTGTGAAGTGCATATTGCGTGAGATTTTATCACTTTGAGTAGGAAGATAAGATTTTAACACTTTACTGTTTATAAAGAGGAGAGGGATCAATTATGTTTATTTTTAATTTGATTGAAAACAGAATATACTTCTTAAAAAAAAAAAAAAAAAAAAAAAAAGATATCCTAGAAGTTTGAAATTTTATTGACCTAATTTTCTTATTGAATGGTTTTGAAAAACACAGGAAATTTATTCTTTTCGAATTAAAACATAACGAACGACAACATATAAATATAATAATAATAATAATAATAAGCATTCCTAAAAATTCTAACAGCTAAAAAAATAACTAATGAAGAAACAATAACTACCTATATTTCAGTATTTTCTGAAAAGCACTAAGTGCTGTTTTAAAATAAATTATTACAGGACTAACACAAACAAGCAAATATCTGTTTGCTAAAATCGTAGGATTTGAGGAGGATTTGAGGAAATGTTTCCTTAAAATGCATTGAGTCTGACCGTGATTGAGGCAAAACTTTCATCAAATATTTGAGGGTTTACGTTTCGTTAAAAGTCACGTGATGTTAATAGGAAATGATCTTCAAAAACGACGAAATACAGCTCGAGGATTTCTGAATCGTCAAAAGGGAGAGTTTTATTTCTGAGAGTGATCATTGATTTACAGTAGGAGTTCACAAACTTTTTAAGAGAAGGGCCACTGACAAAAATGTGTGGGTTGTCAAGGGCCACATCAGTAACACAGAGAGAATTCTATTTCGGGGAAGTGGGGGGGGGGGGGGGGAGGGAATCTGTGGCCTATAAAACATGGTTTCAGAGGGGAGGCAGTTTTACCCTTTAAGTTCCCCTACCCAGTCAACATACCCAATTCAGATGGCAAAGATATATCAACAGTTTATTTTTGTATATGTAACTTGAAATTATTTTCAACCATGAAAATGTTCCTTGACTTTATTCGGGGGAGTAAATTTTGCTTTATTAAAAATGCCAAGAAGCAAACATAGGCATGAAAATGGCCATTGCCGAAAAAAATGTGAACTTTATCAACGAAGCTCAATTGGCGAAACTCGCAATTTTTCTGCAACCGATCAACGAAATTTGCGATTTTCTCACACCCAGTCAATGGAATTCGCGATTTTTCCGCAGCCACTCAACGAAATTCGAAAATCTTAACTGACTGATGAAATTTTTAATTTTTTCCCGCGGCTAAATTTCGAAATTCTCGACTTTTTCTTGCGATAGACTGCCGAAATTCGCGATTTTACAGTAGCCGATCGGCGAAATTTGCAATTTTTTCGCACTTCATTGACAAAATTCTCAAATTTTCCTTGCTCCCTCGACAAAATTTGCAATATTTCGGCACCCGATCGACAGAACTCACGATTTTTTCGTGCCCGATCGACGAAATTCGTGATTCTTCACTGACTGACGAAATTTTTAATTTTTTTTCCTTGGCAATGTGGCATAATTCGCGACTTTTTCTCGCGATGAACTGACGAAACTCGCGATTTTTCTGCTGCCGATAGACAAAACTTGCGATTTTTCTGCTGCCGATAGACAAAACTCGCGATTTTCCCGTTCCAGATAGGCGAGAGTCGTGATTTTTCCGCACCCGATCGACGAAAGTCGAAGTTTTTCCGCGTCCACACAACGAAATTCGTATATCTTAAATTTTCAATTTTCCTGCGGCAAAGTGTCAAAATTCGCGATTTTTTCTCGCGATAAACTCACGAAACTCGCGGCTTTTCCGCGCGCGATCAACGAAACTTGAGATTATTCCGTGCCTGATCGACGAAACTTGCGGTTTTTCCGCGACCGATCGACGAAACTCGCGATTTTACCTTTCCCGATCAACGAAACTCGATGACTTTTCGCGCCATGTCAACGAAATTTTAACTTCGTTAACTGATTGACGAAATTTTCAATTTTCCAGGGTTTCACATTGGCGAAGTTCGCGACTTTCTCTCGCGATAAATTGACAAAACTCGCGATTTTCCCGTGCTTGATCAACGAAATTCGCATCCTTTCCGCGCGCGATCGACGAAACACGCGATTTTTTCGCGACCGGGCGATTAATCAAATTCTCGATTTTTAACTGACTGACGAAATTTTCAATTGTTTTCCGCTCCAAGTTGACGAAATTCACGATTTTTTTCCTGCAGCCTATGGTCAAAATTTGCGATTTTTGCCAATTATAAATTGACGAAATTCGCGGGCCACAGGTTGTGCATCCCTAATTTACAGGGACACGCAAAATAATTCGGTTACAGTACAATCAATAATAATTGATGGGAGTACGTTTTCAGATGTAGTATGCACGCATTTTTAGGTGTGTTCCTAATTATATAAATGCGTAGCACCTATAGTCGTCGTTCGGTCCGTCTGTCCGTCAGCATATAACAGTGCAAAAACTACCCAACAGAATGGTCTGGAATTTTAAATATATAATTATTGGAAAATTTTGTCGAGTCATTTCAAATTTTATGAAAATCGGATGTATAGTTTAATTACAGAGACAGTCAAAAGTTTTACATTTTATTGTGTTATGAATTACATTTTATTTTATATGAAAATAAAGTTTTGGTCAGAGGCACAGAGAACCAACTTGGGCTACTCGTATAATTACTTAATAATTATATGTATTTAATAAACACGTATAATTAATAAATATGTCTTATTAATGTATGTATTAATTACTTATTTTTTTTATATTTTTGTTTTCGCTTTCGGCCGAAAATAAGAAGATTCCGTTTCAATTTCGGTCTTAAAATCCTGTTTCGCTCGATTCTTATTCGTAATCTATGCTTAATGCATTATTTTTCGTTGTTATTCACTATTGTTGGATTTAATTTTTTTTATCTTTAATTCTTCGTAACCGACTTCTAAAAATAGAAACTATTTCAAGTTTGAGTCAAAAATTAGTAAATTTGAGTTTGAAAACAAACTTAATAAAGTTAACGAGACCAGCATTTGTTGAAATCGAAACGAGATTAAAAATGGTAGGTGCGGTTCGGTTTTGAAGGTCTGCTTTGCAAACGGAACCTTTCCTCTTCCTTCCTGCTTGTCTGTCTCTCTGACCTCACTTTTAGCCGATATCTCCGTAACTCTGATGCAGGTTATTACATTCGATCTTGATCACTTCCTTACGTCGAACACATTCGAAGGTCAACAAACTCGAAACACCACCTTTTGACCGCTTACTGAATTACGAAGAGTCGTCAAAGCACTTAAAATCTTTCTCGAATGAATTAAGAAAACAGAAATGACCAAAAAAGTATTTTTCCTTCAAAAAATTTTATTTCTGAATCTCCCACGGCATTATTCTAGACCAGCCATAATCAACTTGCGAACTGCGGGACGCATGTGGCCCGGCAACCTATTATGTGCGGTTCGAGACACTCAAACTTTACTCCATATTTATGAAAATTTGAGAAGTGCATAAAAAGTATTTAAGGAAAGTCACGACTGGGACGCCACGCCCACTCATATTAATTTTACGCTAATATTTTATAGGAGAGACCAGGGAGGGTTGACCCACTTTTTACAAAATGATTTTTTATTTTATAAATATTGAACGTAGAATAAAGTTTTATAAATCATTTTATTCGTTGTGCAATCAGTTATCAAAATATAATTGCTACATAAGGGAAGAGTGTTGATTTGAAGGGGAGAGTGTAGATTAGACAGTCGTGCTCGACCAGTTTGTGGTTTTGAAGAAAGAAATACTTTTTTAAATTGGGCGCTTGATAAATTTTTAATTAATATCCCAGCTAATTATTAGAAATTTAAAATTCCGAGTCTGAGGTGCATTAGGAGATGCCTTGGACTATCTTCACAAAAATTTTCAGCCTCATACTGGTACGTGCCGTAGATTTCGCTAGCCACCGCAGGCACACACACACACTGAGCTAAATTTTCTTTTTTTTAGTATAGATACTTTTCCCTTTTCCAATTAAAATTCTGAATTCACACAACAAATCCATGTTCAGACAACATGTCGAAATAAATCTAATCAGTTATATCTTTTACTCATGAAAATATCTCCTGGTTACACTAATTTAACCTATTTGCGCAGAATCACACTTATACATTAAAGAGACGTAGTCGTGATACATCAGAAATGTTAAATCTGTTGTACCACACTTTAACCCTGAAATCCGATTAACTATTGAAACATTTTAAACAAAGCTAACAGCTTTGATGAAATTTAAGCAGACTTCCCATAAACCGGATGTGTTGAAGTAGTTTGAAGTTTTGTGTTAATCTTATTTACATACCTGCGCCCGAAATATCGTGTCGTGTTTGTCTGAGCAACATTTGTTTGTTTCGACATTTATTCATAATTACTCTGTATGAATCATTTATATGTACTGATTAGTATTTGAGTAGTATTTTCCCTCTGAAATTGAGTTATTAGGGGGCAAAGGAACTTCAAACTCATTTTTTTAATCTTTTTAAAATTGCACTTTAAGTACTATTCAAGGGCACTATATGAATTATGGCATATATTTATCACATAAGAAATGAAAAAAAAATTTCTTTTCGATGAAAATAAGGAATTTTCCTAAATATGTTAAGCGTTATAAAGAACTTTTCAAAATGCCTCACGCTCATTCCATATTAATTAAAATCCCCAATATTTTTTATGCCAGTTTGGTTTATATATACAGGCATTCCCCGATTTATGTATTAAGCGACTTACGTTAATTCGCAGTAATCTCGAAAATTACATTTGTGAACATACTGCCGCGTTTGATACGCAGTTGTATACTTTTGATATTTGTTTTATAAATAAAATATATAGATATAAACCACAACCGTAATATAGTTTATATATTAGATAAAGCTATATTTTTATTGGTATATACAATCAAATTTATAACAAAACAACTTAATCTTTATTGTTAGTTATTCATAATAGTCATCTAATACACAATAAATACAGTTTATGCTTATCGAGGATTATTTTATTTTGTGAGTGCTATTCATTAGTCTTGCCATCAGAAATTCACGGAGAATAGGTTAAATTATACTTCTTTAATTATTTCTTATTTTTTATAGTTGTTTGATGTAGATTCAAAATTGCTATAAATCAGTTCATCAATGTTAGATTTATAAATCCCGTTTTCCACAAGATATTTTAAAAGCGTTCTTTAAGTTTGTTTTTATATTTTTTTATACTTTTATTAGTTTATATACGAGTAAATGAGTAAATATTGTCGCATGATGCTTTATTTATAAAATAATACAATGTAAATAATATATATATATATATATATATATATAATAAATATTGCAGTTTCTTACAAAATTTTACCTAAGCAACTTATAAATTCGACTTACGTAAAATTCAAGTTATGTATAACGCATTACTTACTTAGGTCGGAGGATGCCTGTACAAATAAAACTGTGCATCGAATTTTATATATTTGAATATAAAGGTAAGAATTTTTTTTCTTCTAAATTTGAGAAATTTTCAGCATTTTTTGCGTCACAGTTCTGCGCTTAACTACTTTTAACTTGTCCGGTTATATTATTAGTTTAAAAAAGTTTATTAGTTTATTAGTTTACTATTAGTTATTATTATTATTATTATTATTATTATTATTATTATTATTAGTTTAAAAAAACAATGACAGTTTTATTCTGCAATTATTAAAGTGCAATTAAAAAAAAAATGAGTTTGAAAGTCCCTTATTCCCTTAACATTTTCCAACTTAGTTAAAAAACGTTTATAATTTCAGATCGTCTGTCTGTCAGTCTGTTGGCACTGCAACATCGTAACATTCGTAGTTCTTTTACACGAGTACACAAAACAATTCAGATGCATTATGGTCTGTGGGCAAGAAATCTATATGCAAGAAATTCCTTTTTAGTTGTGTTAAACGATTTTTCGCTCAGCTAACTTTAACGTGTTAACAAATATTTATAAATATTTCTGGAGAACCACAATATTTGTATATAGTATTGGGGTTCACCACAGAATGTCTCCTATTGAAAACGGTGGGAATAATGCATAATTATTTTACAGGACCAAGCAAAAGAATTTGAATACATTATAGTCTGTGGGCGGTATTTGCTGGAAGTTTGTGTTCAGCTGTGTTAAGCGTTTTCTGTCTGAATTAAATTTAGTTGTGCAGCTGAAATGAAATTAAATAACTAAATTCAGCTTTAAATATGGTGCATGTAAAATCTATAGTTCTCATACAGGGTTTCGCGAAATAATCTGAATTCCGTCAGTAAAAATTATACAAGGTATTTCTCCAATTCGTATTTTATTGTAGCAGAGCTATAGCTCCTGAAAGTAAATACTATTTTACCAAGGAAAGGGCGAAACTATGCAATTTTTTTTAAGACTATTATTTATTACGAGAGTACTAAATGATAGAATCGTAACCGAAGGTTCAGTTCTCGATTGTTATGCCATGGCCTTCTTCAATCCTTAATAACCTTTCCTTTCCTATTCACAATCTCAAGACGTGTAAATGATATATACGTATAACTATCTATACAATAACCACGCATCTTACGTCTTTGACGCTTAGAATGAATGTTTTCCGAACTTCTTGAAGGTGAACAACCTGTTCCATCGTCCGTGCCCCGAGATCTGTCAGCTGGGTATCGCCTAATTTCAAGGCTGGACCATGGGTGTGCTCGCCTAAGAAAAAAGTGATAAGAACGTTTCCTGTGTAGAAAAGAATGTGCTGCTAATTCGAATGAAAAAAAGATTGAAAAATATAGCAGGCGACATTCAGAATCTCCAGGTGCTGATAAAAATGAAAAAAAAAAAAAAAAAATGCGGAATTTTGATTTTAAAGGTTGTTTTCACATTTCTCTGTTAATTGTTTTAAGAGTTTTCGTGACATGCTTACTATTTTTTAATTAGTATTACAGTAAAACCTCCATAACGCACATTTCCGAGCAGCGGAAACCTCTATTTAGAGGTCAGCTTTTCAATCTCTAACACCTACATATTTGTATGTTTTTACCTCTGAAAAGCGGACACGTTCGAATGCGAATAGCCGACAAATTCCGTGCGTCCGAGATGTCCGTTATTCAGAGGTTTTACTGCTACTACTACTAATAATAATAACAATGATAATCTATGTTATAAACCAAAAACATGTCCGATAAGAACGTTTCCCGTGCAGAAAAGAATGTGCTACTAATTCGAATGAAAAAAAGATTGAAAAATATAGCAGGCGACTTTCAGAATTTCTAGGTGCTGATAAAAATGAAAAACATGCGGGAATTTTATTTCAAAGGTTGTTTTCACATTTCTCTGTTAATTGCTTTAAAAGTTTTCGTGATATGTTTGCTATTTTTTAATTACTACTACTGCTACTATTACTACTACTATTACTACTACTACTACTACTACTACCACCACTGCTACTAATAATAATAATAATAATCTATGTTATAAACCAAAAACATGTCCAATAAGAAGGTTTCCCGTGTAGAAAAGAATGTGCTACTTATTCGAATGAAAAAAAGGTAGAAAAATATAGCAGGCGACATTCAGAATCTCCAGGTGATCATAAAAATGAAAGAAATGCGGAATTTTGATTTTAAAGGTTGTTTTCACGTTTCTCTGTTAATTGCTTTAACAGTTTTCGTGATATGTTTGCTATTTTTTAATTACTACTACTGCTACTACTACTACTACTACTGCTAATAATAATAATAACAACAATAATAATCTGTGTTATAAACCGAAAACATGTCCGATAAGAACGTTTCCCTTGTAGAAAAGAATGTGCTACTAATTCGAATGAAAAAAAGATTGAAAAATATAGCAGGCGACTTTCAGAATTTCTAGGTGCTGATAAAAATGAAAAAAATGCGGAAATTTGATTTCAAAGGTTGTTTTCACATTTCTCTGTTAATTGCTTTAAAAGTTTTCGTGATATGTTTGCTATTTTTTAATTACTACTACTGCTACTATTACTACTACTATTACTACTACTACTACTACTACTACCACCACTGCTACTACTACTAATAATAATAATCTATGTTATAAACCAAAAACATGTCCAATAAGAAGGTTTCCCGTGTAGAAAAGAATGTGCTACTTATTCGAATGACAACAAGTTGGAAATTGCTCGTCAAACGTGGCAAATGAGGTGCGTTCGTACTATAACTAGTTTTATAATTATTTTTTGCACCTCATATTGTACTGAATGTATAATTTTTTGCACTTCATAAAGTGCATAGTCTGATACATCATTAAAATGCACTTCCAATAATTTTTTCCCATTCCCGTAATGTAACGGAACACTTTTGACTGTCCCTGTAATTAAACTATGCATCCGATTTTCCTAAAATTTGAAATAGCTCAACAAAATTTTGCAACAACTATATCTTTAAAATTTCAGACCATTCGGAAGGCTGTAATATCATTAAAATGCACTTGCAATAATTTTTCCTATTGGCCGTAATGTAAAGAAAAACTTTTGACTGTCCCTGTAATTAAACTATACATCCGATTTTTCTAAAATTTGAAATGGCTCGACAAAATTTTGCAACAATTATATCTTTAAAATTTCAGATCATTCGGAAGGCTCTAATATCATTAAAATGCACTTGCAATAATTTTTCCCATTGGCCGTAATGTAAAGAAAAACTTTTGACTGTCCCTGTAATTAAACTATACATCCGATTTTCCTAAAATTTGAAATGGCTCGACAAAATTTTGCAACAATTATATCTTTAAAATTTCAGATCATTCGGAAGGCTCTAATATCATTAAAATGCACTTGCAATAATTTTTCCTATTGGCCGTAATGTAAAGAAAAACTTTTGACTGTCCCTGTAATTAAACTATACATCCGATTTTCATAAAATTTGAAATGGCTCGACAAAATTTTGCAACAATTATATCTTTAAAATTTCAGATCATTCGGACGGCTCTAATATCATTAAAATGCACTTGCAATAATTTTTCCCATTGGCCGTAATGTAAAGAAAAACTTTTGACTGTCCCTGTAATTAAACTATACATCCGATTTTCCTAAAATTTCAAATGGCTCGACAAAATTTTGCAACAATTATATCTTTAAAATTTCAGATCATTCGGAAGGCTCTAATATCATTAAAATGCACTTGCAATAATTTTTCCCATTGGCCGTAATGTAAAGAAAAACTTTTGACTGCCCCTGTAATTAAACTATACATCCGATTTTCATAAAATTTGAAATGGCTCGACAAAATTTTGCAACAATCATATATTTGAAATTTCAGACCATTCGGTTGGGTAGTTTTTGCTCTGTTACATGCGGACAGACGGACGGACTGAACGACGACTATAGGTGCTACGTATTTATATAATTACGAACGCACCTAAAAAGGTAGAAAAATATAGCAGGCGACATTCAGAATCTCCAGGTGATCATAAAAATGAAAGAAATGCGGAATTTTGATTTTAAAGGTTGTTTTCACGTTTCTCTGTTAATTGCTTTAACAGTTTTCGTGATATGTTTGCTATTTTTTAATTACTACTACTGCTACTACTACTACTACTACTGCTAATAATAATAATAACAACAATAATAATCTGTGTTATAAACCGAAAACATGTCCGATAAGAACGTTTCCCTTGTAGAAAAGAATGTGCTACTAATTCGAATGAAAAAAAGATTGAAAAATATAGCAGGCGACTTTCAGAATTTCTAGGTGCTGATAAAAATGAAAAAAATGCGGAAATTTGATTTTAAAGGTTGTTTTCACATTTCTCTGTTAATTGCTTTAACAGTTTTCGTGATATGTTTGCTGTTTTTTAATTACTACTACTACTACTACTACTACTACTACTACTACTACAACTAATAATAATAATAATAATAATAATAATAACAACAATAATAATCTATGTTATAAACCAAAAACATGTCCAATAAGAATGTTTCCCGTGTAGAAAAGAATGGGCTACTAATTCGAATGAAAAAAAGGTGGAGAAATATAGCAGGCGACATTCAGAATCTCCAGGTGATGATAAAAATGAAAGAAATGAGGAATTTTGATTTTAAACGCTGTTTTCACATTTCTCTGTTAATTGCTTTAACAGTTTTCGTGATATGTGTGCTATTTTTTAATTACTACCACTACTACTACTACTACTAATAATAATAATAATAACAATAATAATCTGTGTTATAAACCGAAAACATGTCCGATAAGAACGTTTCCCGTGTAGAAAAGAATGTGCTGCTAATTCGAATGAAAACAAGATAGAAAAATATAGCAGGCGACATTCAGAATCTCCAGGTGATGATAAAAATGAAAGAAATGAGGAATTTTGATTTTAAAGGTATTTTTCATATTCCTCTGGTAATTGCTTTAACAGTTTTCGTGATATGTTTGCTATATTTTAATTACTACTACTACTACTACTACTACTACTACTACTACTACTACTACTACTACTAATAATAATAATAATAATAATAATAATAATTTATGTTATAAGCCAAAAACATGTCCGATAAGAGTGCTTCCGGACTTCCGGTGTAGAAAAGAATGTGCTACTAATAATTCGAATGGAAAAAAAGGTAGAAAAATATAGCAGGCGACATTCAGAATCTCTAGGTACTGATAAAAATGAACTAATAATAACAATAATAATCTATGTTATGAACCAAAAATATGTCCGATAAGAATGCTTCGCGTGTAGAAAAGAATGTGCAATTAAAAGTGAAAACCGTGCTTTACGGAAAATGCTGTATCTGCTTTATTTTTCTACCTATCAAGAGGAATCAAAAACCAAAATGTTCAGCATAAAATTGTCGACACCTTAGGTAATTATGAAATTTTCATTAGACTTAAAATTGTCGACACTTTATGTAATTATAAAATTTTCATTAGATTTAGCCAAAAACATGCTTAAAAACCCGAGAAATAAAAGGTCAAACACCGCATTTCGTTGCCATTGTTCTTTGTGAAGGAAATGAAACTCATCTTAAATATTAAAGAAAAAAAAAAAGAAAAAAAAACACATCTCTTATAGGACTACTCATATTTATAAATTTCAATCCTGAAAACCGTTTCCTTTTTTTTTTTTTTTTTTTTTGTTCAGCTCATGAAAAACTGTGTTAAGTCTGTTTTTGGCAATTTTCACTAACTAATATCTCAAAAATGACTGACTAAAAAATTCTGAAAACTTAGGATAGTAAACATCTTTGTAATATAAAGTTAAATTGTAAATTTTATGAGTGAGACTTAACTGGTTTTTGAATAACAGTTCACTAAAAATGCTCCCCCCCCCCCCCACACACACACCTTCTTTTCTTTTTGTTTTATTCCAGATACATAGCATTATAGGTACTTTTTGCTTAGGTACGGTCAAATTGAAGATGAAAACAAATTTTACGCATTACTGGCAGTAAATAAGGCAGTGGCACCTTTTCAAAGTCTTCTTGAATTGGGGGGGGGGGGGGGGCTTTTGATTTTATTGTGCACATCTGAGGAGCACCTGATACAGTTTTATTCTGACATTTTTTGAAATTAGCCTAAGTACTCGCTCGCTAAGAATTTTATAAAATATCTCGTTTGCATACGCCACTGCCCTTTGTCTTTTACGCATATTTGCCTTTTGCCCCTTCCCTTCTCCCCCAACACACACATATACCCACACAAAAAATACCGGTTATTTGAATCACTAATTAATCACATTAGCAACTTTTATGAATCAAATCTAATAATCTTCCATAAAATAAGATTATCTAACGGGCATTCGAAAAGAAAGAAAAAAGTCTGTGTCTTTTGCATTTCAGTACAGTTAAAGGAGAAAGAATCGCGTAACCTTCGTGACCCCGGAGATAAGGGTGGGACCGGGGTGCGAAGAACAATAATGAGACAGGGTTGAGAGGGTGGAATAGAAAAAAAGAAACTGGACTCCTTATCTCTGTTCTGTAATTTAATTTTTAACAGTCCCCTCTATTTTTCAGCTTTAAACTTTTTGGCTCTAAAGGAAGTTCTGGTTTTGACTGCCTTTTCTTTAAACAGTGCTTACTGGCTCTTCAAGCTTATTCCAATATCCGTTTATATCCCACGTAAGATATCCGGTCTTACTCCAAGAAGGAAGAGAGGAAAGCATGCCTTAAAAATGCTATTATAAGTGTTAACAGCAATTTGAATGAAAGAAATAAATCATTTTTAAATATACTACACGTAATAATTTTAAAATTTTCAGTAACTTCAAATGTGGTCATATTTAAAAATTAAAAAAAAAAAAAAAAAAAAAAAAAAAAAAAAAAAAAAAAAAAAAATTTTTTTTTTTTTTATTTAAAAGCTGCATAGATGCCAGCATACAGATTACCATAATAGCAGTTTTTTCCTTGCCTATAGTTCAACCATTACCAATGGCAATGTTGCCAGTTCGACGGGTTCTTTTTCCGAAAGCTACTACTATATTTTTTATAGTAATACAAGCCTTTTAATATGCCATTAAATAAGGAGAACATTTCTTTTCGGAAAAGGTGGCCATTCTTAACCCCCTTACCTAACTGGCAACACTCTCTAGGGGGCTAGTCAAATTGAGTCAAAACTAAGCTATCCGGTTTCATCCAACTATACGGTTTTACCTTATAGTATTTCCCTATGTATTTTGACCCATGAATCCTTCCTAAACAGTCCAAAATATAGTTTTAACTAAAAAAACTCTTTTAAATTCGGTGATTGATTCATAAATATTTTGTTTTTTCCATTTATAAAAGAGGGGGAGGGGACCCTTTGACCTGGATGTTCCTTTTAATCAGATATTATCAGATAAAATCGAATTATCCAAGCTTTCTCCAAATTTATCCTGTTCAATTTCTATGGTAAAGCACTTTTCTACAATGGAAAAATGCTTCAAAAAACCCACGGACACTCAAAACTTTTAATTGTAAAGTAGAGATATCTATAAATCATTTTCTATTTATGCTTCCACAAATTTCAGATTATGTAAATACGTTAATGCTATTTGATACTATTTTTTTGTTACTACAGTTAAATATATTACAATTCATCTCTTAAATAAGCCTGTTACGTACGAAATAATAGAAGTAGAATGCTGCCATTATACTGCAAATTATTTTTTAACATTACTTTCTTTGAATACGTTTTCAAAATTTTAATTCTATGTTAAATGCAATTATTTTGACCTAAATAAATGACATAAATATTCAAAAATATAATTTTATCTAAAAACAACTTTTCTAAATTTGATTATGCTTAGCATAAACAATTCATATCATTTATAAGAAAAATCCTTTGCCCTAAATGTTCTGCTTAATCTTATATTATCAAATGAGATTGAATTTCACAAGTTTACTCTAAATTTAACTTAATTTCTGTAGTGAAGCAAGTCGAAACGACTTAAAAAAAAAAAAAAAACTTCTGACATTCAAAACTTTTAATTGTAAGTAGAGATATCTGTAAATCTTTTTCAAATGATACTGCGAAAATTTTGGATTATGCAAATACGTAAATACTATTTACATAGAAACAGCCAGTGAAAAGAAAACGTTGCTTTCAACAAAGTGTGCTAAACGAATATATTCAAAGAACCGAAATTTGTGTACTTTCTTGGACCTTAAATAGGGACTGTTTTGCTGTTCCATTTATATATAAAAGATTCATAAAAAGTACAACTGAAAGGTGTTTTTGGTGTTCTAAGTAAAGTCAATGGCATACTTCCGGAAAAGTGAGAAGGAAATCCTTATCCTGAGTCGTTTGTTGAACTTAGGGGAATTTATTTACCTTGGAATTGTTAAACAGAAGCTTAAGGTTCAAAATCATGAAGGTGGTAGACGAATTCTGAGTTGGAATTTTTTTTATAGATAAAACGAATCTTTCCTGAAACGATAAAAATTTATTAAGTGATTGCTCGATAAACCAATAAATATTATTTATAATGCATAAAATGCATAAATTTAGAATTTTTTATTCATCAGCAATTAACATAAATGATTGCCATGTTAACGTTAAGTACGATGTTTTAGAAACGATATTTACTAAACATATTCCACCGTGACATAAAGGTCAGCCATATTGAACTGTAAAAGATCAGAACCAAACTAATCCATATGTAATGTGATTTTTTTTTAAAGTTATTTTAACTTACTATAGGTGAGTTCATGTTCATGCACTGTAAAAAAAAATCTGTGAAGTTACTAAAGTTTTTCTAGGAAACTGGGATTCCAGGAACTTTTTATGTAACGGCAACAAGAAAAATTCCTGTAACAGCGTCCGTTACAGGAATTTTTGTTGTTGCCGTTACATAAAAAGTTCCTGGAATCCCAGTTTCCTAGAAAAACTTTAGTAACTTTACAAATTTTTTTTTACAGTGTGCATGCGTTTGTAACTAATTCACAATTTAAGGCTTTTATTTATTTATTTAATGTAAGATTTTAACTTATTTTTTTACCTGTAATTCACATTCATATAACACACAGATATTTTATTTTAGAATATCACTATTAGATTAAACGAAATTATGTGCGAATTTTTCTTTCTTTCTATCTCTATCTTCTTCTGAATTCTTTTCGTGTTAAAATTATTAATATTATTATTATTATTTTTTTATAAATCCTCATTCGCTACATTCCGTAATTGGATAGTACAACCATTTAAACAACGTCTAAACATTGTAATAATTATTGATTTTCAGTCATTCACAAGTGGATTAAGCTAAACAGAAAAACTGGTGAGGACTTTGGTGAGCTTTTTTCTTTAAACATTTGATAAAGAAATCAAATACCTCAAATCTGTACTAAAAAGTATAAATTATTTTACATTGCAGCTACTTAAACAACGCCTAAACACTGTATTAATTATTGGTTTTCAGTTATTCACAAGTCGATTCAGCTGTACAGAAAAACCGGTGAAGATTTTGGTGAACTTTTTTTTACACATTTGACGGAGAAATAAAATATCTCAATTCCGTACTAATCAGTGTAAATTCTTTTACATTGCAGATATTTAAGCAACGGCTAAACACTGTATTAATTGTTAATTTTTAGTTATTTACAAGTGGATTCAACTGTACAGAAAAACTGGTGAGGATTTTGGTGAGCTTTTTTCTTTAAACATTTACTGAAGAAATCAAATATGTCAAATCTGTACTAATCAGTATAAATTCTTTAACATTGCAGCTATTTAAACAACGTCTAAATACAGCAATAATATTGATTTTCAGTTATTTGCAAGTGGGCACAGCTATACAGAAAAACTAATGAGGACCTTGGTGAGCTTTTTTCTTTAGGCATTTTCTGAAGAAATCGGATATTTGAAATCTGTACTAATCAGTGTAGATTCTTTTCACAAAGAAACTTCCAAAATCACTACATTTGAAAAAAAAAATAGCCGTCAGAAGGAAAAATATTAGAGGTTTTGTAAAAACTGTTTAGCTATAGTTCCCATAATTTATACTTGTCAGTTGCATGACATGAATTATTAAACCAGTAAATCCAAGGTTTTAGATTTTTAATCTCTATGGGTAGAACTCTTTGTTAATGTTTCATGCATTGTTCAGTGACTGAAGTATACATAAATAAAGTTTTTGAGGACTGTTGATTTATTTTCTTTTTTAAAATAATCAATCTTAGTTAGTTCAAAATTTTTTAATATGCTGGTTCATCTTTAAGCCTATATTTTTTTATGTGTGAAAGTCATTATTTATGTATTTGTACATATACATGTTGATTTACGGAAGGTCGTTTGGAAATGGTTTTCACAATTAATATTTTTGCATAAATTCCATATTTCTTGATATATTACGACGCTATTGGATATGCTTGACTGCTTCTCTGGTTTGAAATTTCATTGATAATATATATATATTTTAGTACAGTCATGTCAATTTTCTTTCACACCTCTTGGACGTCCTTCCAAAATTTTTTAATGTTCATGAATGTAGAGGTCTGCACGGGCCCGGGTTTGGCCCGAGGCCCGTACCCGGCCCGGCGAAGTGAAGGCGAACTTTCAAACGGGGCGGGACGGCAGAATTAGGAAGATTCTTGTGACGTGACTGTAGGTTTTTCTCCTTTCCTGTGCTATCACTTCCGGAAATTCGATTCAAAACGCTAACTTTGGCAGTATTTTCTGAAAGGTATATTGCTTTTATCTAAGGAAAAAAAAATAAGCATTTACATAGTTTCTGAATAAAAATACTTGCCAATTTTACGTGTTTCCGAAAAGAAATGAATTCATAAATGTGTCAGAATGTAGCTCCTTTGGATTTGAGAAAAGCCTTAAAAATAACAGAAACATTTTCACAAATCTACTTTTTATTATACAGCTTCAAAGTTATCATTTTTTAACCCTTTATTCTAAACTACATTAATTTTTTAATGAATCCATTTTTAAATTTTGAAACGTCTGTAGAGACGATGACTAAAGCACTGTAAGTAATCATTTATGCTACTTTTATGTGTTTTCTGCTTTGCGAACACATAGTAATCTAAAATATACTGTAAAATGTTCCCATAAATATATATGTAGTCATTAAAAGAATCTTAATTGTATGTCGATAAAAAACGGAATTTTTTGTAAAAATGGAGTCGGGTCGGGCCGGGCCCGTGCAGACCTCTACATGAATGGCATTTTTAATGCTCAATTTAAGGGGTGAGGTACTTTTTAAACTGACAAATTACGCATAAAATTGACCCTAATGAGGATTGAAATAACTTCACATCTAATTAAATTTTGGATATGAAATTTTAAACACACATAGGGACCGACTTTGGCTATCTAAGGCCCCCGGTGCAAGCATTACTCCCCCCCCCCCCCCTCTTCTATCTATCCACAGAAATTGTTTGAGAATAATGTGGAAATGGCTATTATAAAACTTCAGACATATAGTATTTTTATAAGCTTATCGATGGCACTGCATCGTATTTTTGTGAGAACTGCCGCTCGATGTTATTAAATAAAAACCTGTGACCAGAAATGCTTATTTTCTTGTCTCCTGGAGAAATTCATAATAATCATATCCATTGTTTTAACCATTCGCCAAACTGCAACTCATCTTAAATGAGAAACGATGAACGTCTGAAAAGATTAAGCTGCTCAATTGAAGAAGTTGTTGTCAATTGGTGAAGTTGTTGCATTTACATTCATCTACATCCATTACATCCTGCAATGTATAATCTTACATCGACCATCACTAGTGATGGATTATCATTATATAAACACAGCAGGATTATGCTACAGATCCTACATCTCTACTAGATCAACGTAATTATTAGTATTACCAGTAGCCCATTTATCGTAATATATATATACCAGGTGTCCTAAAAAGGAATGCCTGATTTTTAAATTCAATAATTTGCAAACGGTAACAGATATTTCAAAAATTCTTGCAGGAGGGTTATGTATGATGTCAGGAGTATTTTTAGTGTGGTTCTCGAATTTTGTTCGAATTTCAAACAATAGGTGGCGCTGTGAGTAATATCCGCTAAATCCAGGTCCGATTTTTGACCCACTCAAGACATTTTAATCTCCTTTTTTGGTATGGAAGAAGAAAAAAGTAAAAAAATCCAGCTTGAATTTAGCGCCTATTGCTTGCAGCGCTGTCTATTTTTTGTAATTCGAATTAAATTCGAGAATCACGGTAAAAAAACTCCTGACATCATACATAACCCTCCTACAAGGATTTTTTAAATATCTGTCACCGTTTGCGAGTTATTGAATTTTAAAATCAGTCAGTCTTTTTTAGGACACCGGGTATATTGTCAGATTTGAGTACAATAAAAACATCAGCCCTAAATAAAGCTTTAAGCGCGGAAATTAGCAATTTGTGACTTAACAACTCCGATTTGAAAAATAATACTTACTCAGATGTTAGAATATGTCATTTTAAGCATGTTAAAAATATTTTAAAATCTTTAGAACATAAAAAAAAAAAAATCTGAAAGGTACGTTTTTTTACATCTGCCATAAACAGAAAATTACACATTTCTCCTAACTAATGTTAATTTTGTAAAAAAAAAAATTGTAAAATATGTAAACTTACCTTTGGTAAAAATATATTTTGGTTGTCTCCAGCCCTTTTATTTTTACAAAATTTACGAAGTTCATTTTAGCAATAACGACGCAAAAATGCTCAAATGAAAAATATGGCTTTGGCATGAAAAATGAACTCAATATCGCCGTATGTTTAGAATTTTATGAAAAATTTATATTAACTGCTGTGTTGGGAGGTAGCAGCAATAAATAAAATCCTCTTTTAAAGTCTACTGTATAAATAACACTGGCTTTTGGGTATGTTGCAGATATGCAGCGCGGGGATACAAAGGGTTAATATCAATACTTTTTGCTAAAACCTTAATTGTGAAACATTCTCAAAGTGAGATATATTTATTATTAAGGGAGTCCAGAGGCCAAAGTTTAATTTCTTTTAATTATAGACTTTTTTTTTAATGAATTTTATTCCTGAAATGTGTATTTATATAAAAATGATTATTTATAGCTTTTTTAAATGAATTTTATTCCTGAAATGTGTCTGTATAAAAATTACTATTTATAGCTTTTTTTTAAAATGAATTTTATTCCTGAAATATGTCTCTCTATACAAATTACTTTTCAGATAAAAAGTTTTTAAAAACTTCGAAAAAAATTTTAGTTAAAATTTAAAATTTAAAATTTATTTAATTTTAGATATAATTCACTAACCACTGACCCGATAATATCACTTTTTTCAATATTGTGTGCAGAAAAGGTTTATTGTTAATTTGCCTTCAGCATTTAAAAAAATATTACTTACGAAATTCATAATAAATTTAAGATAAAAAAAATTTCAGAATTTTTGAGAGTTATTTTTACTTGGAGGAACATAGTTTCTGTCTTGAGCATTTATAAAAATATTACAAAATTTATAATAAATTAAAAAGTTTAAGGAAAGAGAATTTTTTAGAATAATTTTTACTTCGAGGAATATATTTTCTGTCTTCAGCATTTATAAAAATAATACTTACACAATTTATAATAAATTTAAAAGTTTAAAAAAGAGAATTTTTGAGACTGATTGTTACTCCGAGGAATATATTTTCTGTCTTCAGCATTTATAAAAATATTACTTACAAATTTTATAATAAATTTAAAAGTTTAAAAAAGAGAATTTTTGAGAGTGATTTTTACTTAGAAGAATATATTTTCTGTCTTCAGCGTTTATAAAAATATTACTTACAAATTTTATAATAAATTTAAAAGTTTAAAAAAGAGAATTTTTGAGAGTGATTGTTACTTCGAGGAATATATTTTCTGTCTTCAGCATTTATAAAAATATTACTTACAAAATTTATAATAATTCAAAAAGTAAAAAAAAAAAAAAAAAAAAAAATTAGAGTGATTGTTACTTTGAGGAATATATTTTCAAAATTTTTGCATGACATTAAAAAACTTGAAGACAATTTATTAAAAACAAAATAAAAACTCTGTGCAAAATTTCAAACACATATCTTGCAAGAAATTTTAGCTATATACTTTTAAACAAAACAAGTTACGAAACAATCCATTCTGCTATAAATGGACTCTAACAGTTTTAGCAGCTACATTGAAACTCCTCAATACGAAATCCCATGCTAACCCATGAAAATCGGATGTATAGTTTAATGACAGGGACAGTCAAAAGTTTTTCGTTACATTACGGCCAATGGGAATAAATTATTGCAAATGCATTTTAATGATGTTACAGACTTCCGAGTGGTCTGAAATTTTAAATACCTAATTGTTGGACAATTTTGTGTAGTCATTTCAAATTTTATGGAAATCGGATGCATAGTTTAATTACAGGGACAGTCAAAAGTCTTCCGTTACATTACGGCCAATGTGGGAAAATTATTGCAAGTGCATTTTAATGATGTTACAGCCGTTCGAGCAGAATGAAATTGATATGCACTTATGAAGTGCACTAAAATATATATTCAGTACAATATGCGATGCAAAAAATATTTATAAAGCTAGTTATAGTACGAACGCACTTCATTTGCCACGTTTGACGAGCAATTTGCAACTTGTTTAAAATTGTCTCCCTTAACCTCTTCAGTCCCGAAGCTAAAATAATAATACAAATATTTATTCATTGGTTTTATCCAAACAAAATGACATCGTAAATGCAGAAAAAAAATCTTTTCTGAAATTGATCCTTTAGGCACTTAGTAATTTAAGTTCAAAAATATGGAATCTAAAGCTATAACCCCCCCCCCTTAAAAACATCAATTAAATAACTATTAACCTAAATTAACGCAATTACAAATTTAAGAGCTTTAAACAAGTAAATAATCTACAAATACTTAAATTTTTTATTGAAAAAGATTTAAGTTAAATACTTATGAAAATTTCTTATTTTCTTGGTCGTACTGTCTTTTGGGCATTTTTAGGCTCAGATGAAACTCAGATGAAAATAACATTTATTTTATGTGCGAATCAGCTTAGATGCTGTCATTTATTCGTTTACTTTGAACGAAAAAAATATTCAGCTATTAAGAAGTGATGTGAAAATGTAAAAAAAAATCGGACATTTTAGTTTTTATAAGGAAAAGAACAGAGGTCCCCGTATGGGGACACAGGGACCGAAGAGGTTAAAATTTACAGAGGCAAACTTTAAAACCGCGCATCGTTGGCATCTGACATCAACTTTCTGATGGTGAAAATCCTATTTTAATAATTTTATTAGGTAATGAGTAATCGCGCTTTTAAATTTTTCCATAGGTTGACATGGGATTTCGCGATCGAGGAGTTTCCACTTAAGGACGGGACAAAACTGGCACAACACAATAATTTTATATTTGCTGCTGTAATCATCGCAGAAATACGCGGTTTGATTAATTTATTTAAATTTATAGTTTTTTATTAGTAAAAGAAAAAAAATTGCATATTCTTAAAAAATGTGCCCGCCAGACCGGGGCCGTCGCGAAACAAGAATGACGTCACTCAAGAGATCTGAGTAGCAACCGAAACTTATGGAATAGTTGTATGGTGTATGCATCAAAAACAGTCCTAAAAAATTTCGTTTTATGAAAAATTTTGGGGCAATTTGGGGCTTATTTTAGACCTGTTTGAATTATACATTCAATAATTAAACAACCCAAGGTTCAGTAAACAAGTTTTTTTTTTTGCTTGATTTCAAATCCATACTTGCTCTTTGATTTCAAATACCTTCAAATACATTTGATTCACGGCTTCAAGATTTTAACTTGAAATATACATTTATGACAGAGAAAATCATTTATTAAAATTACACAACTTTAACAGCAAAAACTAAAAATACAAAAACAGTTAAAGAATTGAGATTCCTGATATTTGTAGGAGAGTTTAACTTGAAATATAAACTTATGGTGAGAGAAATCATACATTAAAATTACTCAATTTCAGCAGCAAATAATTAAAGTTTCCTTTAAAAATAAATATGCCTTACTTTTAGATTGTAAATATCAGGATTATTATAACATAAACTCATAAAAAAAAGTATTAATGTTTTGAAACAATTAATCAATAGTACTTTTCAATAGGGAGTTGCATAAAAATTTTTTTGGACTATGGAAATTTTAGGAAAGTAATTTCATAATTATGATTGATTAGTTTTTGGAAAAATTCTCAATTTTTAACATACGTTCAGCAGGATCTTTTCTTTTCGGGGGAAATTCTTTAGCAGGCTATTTTGGCGCGTTAATGGGAAATGCTTCCGGAAAAAGAGTAATTTTTTTTCTTGGGACAACTAATTCAGTTCCATCTAAGCATTTAATTCTATCTTCTCTAATTGTGAACTGCTCCTCAACGTGCTTAACACCCAACAGCTGTTGAATTAGGGATAAAATTTTCCCTAAGTAAATTATTTATCCACATTTTCCTTTTTTCAGGATCTGGTGGAAAATTAAAAACAGATGTGTATTCTTTTACATTGTTATAATTTGAAGGGCAATTCAGCGCACAGTATTTCCGGCCCATAACTACGAATTAAATAATATTAATTAGTAATTAAGAATATTTAAATAAAAAAAGATTAATGTTACATATAGATATTTGTTTATTTAAATTAAAATTATATTTCAATAACGAAATTTCAAAAACAAAAACCCTTTAAAAAAAAAGTTTGATATAATTTTTTCAAAAGATCTTCAGTGTTAAATAATTTTTATAGAACTCAGTACTATTAATGTTTTAATTGTCTCCGATTTATGCAAACTGAATTGAAAACAGAAATTCTAGGCACAAAATAGGACAAAAAAGGGCTTTCTTATTACTCTTTTATTTATTAGATGATTCTAAATCATGTTTACTACCCTACTTCACAATAAAACCTCACAATTCACGTCACATCTAAGCCCACGTGGGAACGGTATAGATATATACCTGTATAATACATTTTAAATAATGAGATAAAAAGAAGTACTGATTTATGTTAATCCGTTATCCACAAATTAATCCTTTGAAAATGCACATTTAAAAAAACCCTGATTCCGCCCGAGTCCGCTGAAATAATTAAAACCCTCTTTCAGATATGATACAACTGCCAATGCCGATCTCTACGCTGGACATGTTATATTTCTGTACTGATGTAGTCAATCTAGAATCGGCTCGTGCAACATATTTATATTTATCCTCGCCTCAATCACGTCCTTTGAAAACTATTCACATTTTATTGGCTTAGTTTGATCTTTTTAAATTTTTATATCGGGCCGAATTTTTTTATCCGCTTGGCCCGGCCCGGTCCGTTAAAAAAAACTTTAATCCGCCGGCCCGACTCGTTGGAAAATTTGCCCTCATTATGCCAAAACTAGGGCCGTGTTGACCTCAACCCCACACACAGTGGCGCCAACTTATTTTGATTTTTGCCCATAGGACCCATGATAAGCTCGACGCAGCAGCGGTCGTTCGGTAGTTTCAGAGCCCCGATTATTTCTTAAATTCGTGTAATTTCCCTTTTAAATTTGTCCGGTTTAATTTTTTTTTCAACCTGGCTTACGCTGGAGTCTCTTATACTCGAGACGTGGGTGGAGACCTAAGAACCTGGCTTCCGCAAAATAGTTGGAATAAGCGAAGAAAAGCGTAAAGGACCGCGGACGGAAAGAGCTGATGGGCCGTGAGCCCACCCAATAATTTGGTCTCGCCGCAAACCCAATTTCAATTAATTTAAAGCGTAGTTTATTTATTTATTTATTTAATTGCTGAAATGAAATTCTGTTTTATTAACGTTCTCAAAATAATTTTGTTTGAAAACTAGTTTCATCAATTAGACATTGAAAACCCCTTCAGCGGAAGTATAGAGAAATTTCTCACAAAACCAAATTTCCTGCCTGTTTTGCCATCTGTTTTGAGGTCTTGAATTTATAAAGCAATTAGGTGACTAAAATACATGCTTTACGTGACACTTAGTTTTTTGCACTTTCAATAGTTTGTGCAATTACAATGTTATTTAAAATAAATATTAATGTATTTATAAGGAAGAACTTATAAGAATATTATTTTATAAAATTATTTATAAAATTATAATTAAATTGCAATAATTTAAAAATTTGCTTAGAAAAAACATAATTTAATTTCGAACTATCATCTTTAATCATTTGCTCCAGCCCCTCCCCCTCTCTTTCTCTCTCTCCACACACACATACACACTAAGAGAAAAAAATTACAGTAAACTCCTTGCAAGGCGGACTCTGTATAAGACGGAAACCTGTCTATCTCGGAAAGATTTTCAAGTCCCTGCGAATCCATAGACATAGAGTAAAATTTGCCTAAGGTGGAATATTGTCTACAGCGGAACATTTTTTTGGTCCCGATCGATTCCCTCTTAGACAAAGTTTACTGTATATGTATTATTTTACTCAAAAATTTTTGAGCCCACCCAAAATTTTTTAAAAGTTGGCGCTACTGCCCACACACATACATTGTGTGACATTTCTTACTATAAAAATACTGTCAAATTATTGACGAATCCAACCATGTTTTCATGTGACGTAATTTTTATGCGTGCGTGATCTCTTGTTTTGATTTACGTCTCAATTATCACAACATTATAAACCGGACCGACCTTGGCGTTGTTCAGTTTGGAGTCGCCAACTAAAGCATGCTTTCCGCTTTCTTGTTTTTATTTTATTTTTCCTCTAAGCTAGCTACCTGGACGGTCGTAGTTTTTAAATAGAGTTCGACTCAAATAGCTAGCAGCTTTCGTAAAGCGCACAGGTGATAAGAATTATGAATTGCTTAAGAATTTTGGTAAGTATGGTTTGATAAGCTATTGCGTTACTTTTTAGTATTGTTGGTATGCGCTAATTATGAATTAGTTTTTGTATACACAATTAGTGTAATTATTTTACTCTGAAAATATTATTCTGAAACAATTACTTTGTAATTATTTTGCTCTTCCTTTTTAAACTGAAGTAGCCATTTAGTAAATGAATAAATTATAAAAAAAAGTTTTAAGAAAATATTTTAAAATTTCTTTACAATTATGGTACATTATCCTGTATCGTAATTACGTTGTGTTGGAATTTTGCTGAAATTTTTTTTTTTTCTTTTCTAAAAAGGTTTTATGCCAAATCATTTTCTATTGTTTTTCTTATAGTTATTGTATGCTGAGAACTTGATCGATATATTTTTGAAGGAATATTTTACTGGAAAATTATTCGATATATATATATATATATTTTTTTTTTTTTTTTTTTTTTTTTTTAAGCTTTATGTTATATTGTCCTTTATTATAATTATTTTATGCTGAAAACTTGATCGATGCATTTTTGAAGGAATATTTTACTGGAAAATTATTCGATTTTTTTTTCAACATTATGCTATATTGTCCTTTATTATAATTATTTTATGCTGAAAACTTGATCGATACATTTTTTGGAGGAATATTTTACTGGAAAATTATTCGATTCGTTTTGTCAACATTATGCCATATTGTCCTTTATTATAATTATTTTATCCTGATCGATACATTTATTGAAGGAATATTTTACTGGAAAATTATTTGATTTTTTTTTTTTTTCAAGATTAAGCTATATTGCCCTTTATTATAATTATTTTATGCTGAAAACTTGATCGATACATTTACTGAAGGAACATTTTACTGGAAAATTATTTGATTTTTTGTTTCAATATTATGCTATATTGTCCTTTATTATAATTATTTTATGCCGAAAACCTGATCGATACATTTATTGAAGGAATATTTTACTACAAAGTTATTTGATTTTTTTTTTATAATTATAAAATATTAAATTTAATAATTATTTTTATAATTATTTTTAATAATTTTTATTTTAAATAATTATTTTTATAATAAAATATTTTTATATTATAAAAAATATCAAATATTTTTATAATATAAAATTATTTGATTTTTTTTTTAACATCTATATATATAAAAGCCGTTCTCTGTGTGTATGTCCTTTATACAAATCTTTAATTTTTGACCGATTTGCACGAAACTTGCTGTACATAGGCTTTAGAACGTGGAATAGATCCCTGTCACCTTTAAAAAATCATCAGAGCAATATTTATCCCTTTTTTTCTATCATCTTTCATAATTTAACGTTATAGAAATATCTCATTTTAAATTTTCAAATTCAATAGCTTCTTTCCTGTTGCCACACATCTAAAAAACTGCTCAATAATTAAAAAAAAAATGATAACTCGAGTACTTTGTTTTATTAGCCAATAAAAATTCAGACTCGACTGCTATATTTTTACATTTTTGAAATCGACGTCATTCTAATCAGAAAATGCACATTTTTCATATATTTATGTAAAAACTTTAACTAAGCATGTTTTAAAATGACCTTAGAAGTACTTTAGTTGAATGTTAAAAAATCTATTTTAATGAAGTCGTTTCAATATCAAGAATCAAATAAGGAAAATGATAATAGTAAAAAAAAATTATTTGCTAGATATGACGTCAATGTCATCAATATAATTTCAAACTGGCTCAAAAAACTGGATGCTACAATCTATTTCCTATTTCTTTGTAATCCTTAATTATATCATTTAGATAAATGTTTTAATACCTGAAATGCAGTGATAACATTATACGATTTGTATCGAATACGGTTATATAAAATACGATTTTTGTACGATTTATATTAAATAGAAATTATAGCTACTATTTTTTAGGGTAAGCTTTTTTTCTTTTTTAAACAAAATTTCATGACTGACAGACTTTTTTGTTAGACATTGAAATAATGGGATGCATGATGTTTAGAGATCAAATTGCAGTAAAAGCGTAATTTATGGTACGGTTAGGTTGTTGCCACCAACAATATGGTGCTAGGCGTTACTCATAGATATGTCATTTCTTCATAATATTGCATTAATAGCAAACGGATATATCTTTCTGAATTGGGTTACAGGTATATTTAAAAATATATCCGTGATTGAAAATTAATTTAAAATGGATAAACAATCCGTAAATTGAGATAAGCTTTTCAAAAAAAAAATTACTGAAAGTACTTTTTGTATTCTATTAGATTTTGGAATAATCAAATGTTCGATGTTTAAAGGTCAAATTGCAGTAAAAGTTAAATTTATGGTTGGGTTAGGTTATTGCCACCAACAATATGGTGCTAGAGTTACTCATAGTTCATCAATGTCTTTACTTTATAGTATTGCATTAAGAGCAAACAGGTATATCTTTCGTAATTGGGCTGCATGTAGGGATGAGATTTCCACGTTTTTGCACACCGGTATATTCTTAAAGAAAATGTTGTTCTGTTAAATCAAGAAATATCATTTACTCTAACAAAATACTGGTGTGAAAAAATGCGGAAATCTTATCCCTGGCTGCATGCAAATCAAAAATATCCATGATTGAAAATTACTTTAAAATCCAGTCACATGAAAAAATTGGGATACAATTTTCAAATAAATTTCATTTGACAGAAGCTTTTTTCTATTCGACAGTGTGAAAAACGAAATTGTATGATGATCATAAGTTAAAAAAATTTTAGTAAAGGCAAAATTTATGGGTTAGGTCATTGCCATCATCAGTATAATGTCACAATTGGCATTGTGTTTGTAGTTTTTATATATATATATATATTCTGAAGATGACTCAATAAAAGAGTCGAAACATGTAAATTTTTAATATTTTTAATATTTTTTATTATTTAAATGACGCTTTTTAAGCAAATAATTGTACTTTAATATATGTTATGACATTTGTTTGGAATATACATTATTATGGTATAGTTAATAGTAGACGCAATTAAAACTGTTTTACTTATATTTCTTATCGGTCTTTTAACGATTCGTGGACGGTAATGCACCAATCTCAGTTATTGTCACTGCCGTATTATTTCATTTTAATGTATTTTACCCGGGTGGACCATTATTATTGACACGAGCGAAGCCGGGTAGATCTGCTAGTTATTTTATATTGCCCTTTATTATCATTATTTTATGCTGAAAACTTTAATGATACAAATATTAAAAAAGCTATTTTAATGGAAACCGTTCTTAAATTTTCTTCAAAATTATGGTGCATTATACTTTATTATTTTTAAATATATATTTAAAGTAATTAGTTAAAAATATATCTTAGTGGTTTGCTAGCACATTATTTTTTTTTTATTTTAAGCTCAAAATAGAGAAGATACAAAGATTGAAGAATACAGTAGACTCCCCCAAATCCGCACAGCTTGGGACCAGAGGATGTGCGGAATTTAGAATTTTGCGGATTTCTGGTGGTTGCTTTGTTTACATATTTTAAACAGTAATTTGAATGTAATAGTGCAATCGAAATTATAGTGAATGCTTACAATATAGTAAAATATTAAAATAATTAAGTAAAATAATAAACTGAAATAAGAAAAAGTAAGATAATTTTAAAAATGATTAAATTATTAAAAAGTAAAGGTCAAGTAAATAATTAATAATGTATAATCAAATATGCATAATAAAGATGAAATACACTTTTTTCTAAATTATTCGATAAGACTTTCAGCTTAAAGGTACCCTATTAATTCACATCAAAATCTTAAAGAAAGGAAGTTTTATTTCAGGTTTAGTCAGTCTTAATAAGCAAAAAGCTTGATTAATACATAAATATATTTGCTAAAATAGTGTGATTACCTATGATACCTGCAATATCTTCATTTTTTTTCAGAAATAAATATATACTTCCATTGTGAAAAGCCATGCGTTCAGTCATATTATCAAGAATTACATATTAAAATACATACAGAACAATATAAAACTAAAAAATTCTGTAATTTAGTTCTTATATCTGAACTGAAAGTTTCATTGTTTACATTTATGATGATGTGCGGATATTAGGCGTTTGTGGATTTTAGGGTCGCGGATTTCAGGGAGTCTACTGCATCTGAAAAACATTTTGAAATTTTGTCAGGTTATGACATTTCTATTGAAATAAATATCTGAATTATACATTGATTGAAGAATAAAAATAGAAAATATTTTATGTTTTGGGGGAGTTATGCTATATTTTGCTTTTTTTTTTTTTAAACATTTAGATGATATAAGACTAAAATATTTCAGTATGAAATTATTTTATTAGTATAGATATATTTAATTTTTATGACAATTTTGATGGAGTTTATTTTTCCAATAACAATATTATACTAAAATTGTTTATCAAAACATTTTATAAAACAAGACTTTAAAAATTTTTGGAATGTTTATGTTACATTTTCATTTTCTCCCACTTCTGCTAGGAAATTCGAATAGTGTATTTGTTGAAGAATTTTGATATAAATCTCTTTTGTAGAATTATGGTAAATCTTTCTTTTGTCATATTTGGGTGATGAAACTAAAAGATAGTATACAAAATATTTTTCATTATTTGGTCTATTATATATTTTCTTCTTACTAATCACGTTACGCTGAAAAGTTAGATCGTAAGTTTATTCGAGTATTTTAAAGGTTTGTTGTTGTTATGTACTGTTGTTTTTTCGGAATGTTGTACAATCATCTTTTCTCATACTTTTGTAGATGTGAAAATCTGAATTTTTGCGCTTATTGAAAATTTTACATGTATTTAGGTGGAAAATGTAACAGTATATTTTCTTATATATCTTATATATTTTTTCTCATATTTAGAGGATATGAGTAAAGCACTTTATTGGGAAATATTTTTAATTCTTCGATAATTATGATATGTCTTTTTCTAATAACAACATTATGGCGGAAATTGAGATGGCACTTTTTTAGAAGACTTGAAAGCAAAATTCTTTACGTTTTTTAGAGAAGTAAGGGGCACTTTCTGTATAATATAGTGATCCGAAAGTATGGGGGATGTATATTTAAATGAATGACATAATAAATAATTCAGTTAGGAGTTTTTTTTTTCCTATCTTTTCTTAAAAAAAAAAAATCGGATTATTTTATGTATTGAACTAGACTTCTTTCCAAAACTGGATCATGGGTTTAATTAGGATTTTCACACAAAATACTTTTACAGATTTTTTAACAGTATGACGTATGTATTATATTAACCATAAAAAAGTTTTTATTTAAGTCCATTAATCGTAACATTAATAAAATATATATTTTAAAAAACCTTAAAAACATATACTAAAAATAATTACTTAAATACGTCAGATATCGATAAAAATATTAAAATATTGACGTGTTTCGCTTGATTCTCTCGACTATCATCAAAATACATAAAAACCTCAAATACTTTATATACATTGAATTTGGGATTTTTTTAATATTGATGATGATTGAGTGAATCATTCGAAACATGTCAATATTTTAATTTTTTTTAATCGATATCTATGACGTCTTTTAAGCAATTAAATTATTTTTAGTTTATATTTTGATTTTTGTTTGGAATATATATTTTATTAATGTTATTAATGTCAGTACGACGCATTTTATTTTTCCACAATTCTTATTCAGAAAACTTGAATGATGCTCATATTAAGTAGTTTAAAACAAAATAAACATTTCTATGAATGCCTGTTATTATATTATATATATTTGTATATACACATGCATATATGTATATAATTACATTGCACTGAAAATTTGGATGATACGTTTATCAATAAATTTAGATATACAATATACTGTAAACTTTTGAGGAAATGTTTCTTATATTTCGTATTACACCAAACATTTGGTATATTTTAAAGATTTAAATATAAAATACCCTATAATTTTTCACCAATTACGTTAACCATTATTTACGCACTTTTTGATTAATTTCCTTGTAAAAAAAGTATGGGATGCGAAAAATTCGAGCGTTCTTTGAATAATACTTATTAATATTAATTTTTCTTGAAAGAAAAACTAAAGTAACATAGTAAACGGCACTCCATAAAAATATTAACAGCTTTAATAGATAAACAAACAATTTTAAATAACATACACAAGATGGGTGATACTTCCTTGAAATATTTTAAATTTCAATGACAAATAAAGTAATTGACGTAGAAGAATGCGGTTTGGACGGAATTCCCTCTCACGATCTAAACTTTTTTTTAAGGATATTAAAAAAACTTTTTAAAGGAAATTAAAAAAATAATTCTAAAATATTTCCACAGATGGCGCTGTACCTTCAATGCTGAAAAAAAAAAATCAAAATAAGCATTTACAAACTACTATTGTTACACAGTAAACTGTCAGTAGACAAAATGCCCAATCAAATGGCTATTTTCATTTTTTTTTTTTTTTTCTGCTACCATTTGGAAACTAAAATGTAAGAAGTGCTTTAAAAAAAAATATATATATTTTTTTATTTTGTTGTTGTTGTTTACTATGCAATGTACTACCATATTTAAATGTGTAAAAAGAAATTTAGTACCACATTTGGATGTGATTCAAGTTACGAAGAGCGCAGACGTGGGAATCATCGTAGTAAATTATACAAAATAAATTGTGTGTGACTGCTTGTTAACACTTTCCAACAAAGTTGAAAAGTGTTTATGACTTCGGTTTGTCTGTCCGTCTGTCCACGCTCTAACTGCCGTAAATATACTCAGATCGTTCTGAAATTTTTGGATGTTAGTAAGCTCTACCATAGCACGAACCCTATTTCAAATGAAGTTTGTAGCGCGTTTAGTTCATTTACAGGGACAGTCAAAAGTTTTCCGTTACATTACGGCCTATGGGAAAAAATCGTTTAAAATGATTTTTAATGATGTTACATGCTTTCAAACATAATAAAATTGATAGGCATTTATCAAGTGCACTAAAATATGCATTCTGTAGAATATGCGGTGCAAGGAATAGTTATTATTCATTTACAGGGCCACACAAAAAGATTCCGTTACATAATGATATAGGGGTGGAGGGAATTTTTTCCGGCGTATTTCAATTATGTTAAATTAATTCATGTATAATGAAATTGATGTACGTCGCTGACGTTTACTATAAGTTATTTAATGTATAATACAAAGTGCATAGCATTATTTACAGGACACACAAAAGATTTCAGATATTATATTGTATCCGAAGTACTGTACATTAGCAATGATTGCTGGAAATGCATTTTTAATTATGGTATGTGCTTTTATGTTTCACTATATGTATGCATTGTATATGGTGCGTATAAATGCTCTAATTGATATACAGGGCTACACAAAAGAATTCGTAATGGTTACTGAGTATGATTGCAAATTGCATAAAGGTAGTTTTTAAATGAGTTATGCATTTTTACGCTGAACATAATTTAGTTTACTAAGAAATGTTTGTAGAATATGCATAAAATGATATACAGGGTCACGCAAAGAATTGGATACATGGCCGTCTATAAATGATAATTTCTGAAAATGTGATTTCAGTAGTTTTAAGATTGTTTTATTTTGAATTAAACTTTAGCTAAATAGTGGCGTGTAATAAAGGTACTAGGTTAACTACAGGGTTGTAGAAAAGTATACAAGTATGTTTCCATCTATTAGTATAAGTTGCTGAAAGAGAAATTTCAACCTGTTATATGTTTTCTTGCTAAACTAAATGCCTCCATTATATAGTATCTATATCAACCTACAGATCAAATACAGGGCTGTTCAAAAGAATTGGAATACATATTTGCTATGGAAGGTAACTGCTGAAATCAGTTTTTCAAATGTTTTATGCGTTTTCTAAAATGTTTAGTTAGTTCTCTTATATACTTTATTTCCCTAAATAACGAAGTTTTCTTAAAGCATTCAGGAAGTGTTGGAGAGTGTTTCATAATCTATGCTTAACGCATGATTTTTCTTACTTGTTTTTGATACTCTTTTAGGCCTTTTCTCACCTTTCAAGGTATGGCGGAATCTATGGGAAATTTGTTGTACTAACTTTCTGTTTTAAAAATTTATATTAGGAGAACCATTTTCGCCCAAAGCACACACCCATACGTCGTACATCAATTACGTCATGTTTTTAAAAATTAAATATTAAAATTTGTCAAGGACATTTGTTTCATCCTGTATTACAGTTTGGACATTATTTGAATTATTATAATAGCTGTTTTTTCTATTAATTCCATTAGATAATTCTCAAAACATCAATTTTGGGTGTACTTTCGATTGCAAAAATATTACAATTGCTATAATTCGTCATATTAGATTCCATTTAAGTCAAAATAGTTATTTTTGTAAAATTTACGAAATTTAAATTTTCATGCGGTTCTTGGTTCCTACACTGTTAAAAATTTTGCAGCATTCTGGCAGGTCATTCGACCGTTTTTTGAAAAAACGGTTTCATAACCATAATTTAACTATATTCTGACCATAAAATGGTCAATAATATAGTCAGAATAGTGTTAAATTAACGGTTGTGAAACCGTTTTCGGAAAAAACGGTCAAATGACCTGCCAGAATGCTGCAAATTTTAACAGAGTATAAGTTACATTAATACACACCATGTTATAATAAGTAAGAAAAAAAAGGAAGCAGATGAATTAAAAGCAGATGAGGTAAAGCATTTTAAGGGTCTAAAAACTGAAAGGCGCGTTTTTGTGCTAGAAACAGCTAAAGATTCACAAAAATAAAAGTATCATAATCTGGTAAGTTTTTGGTCGCACACATTGTAAACAAACCACTGTAGATTTGCCAGAACAAACTCGATCACAGTGAATGTGCTGTATCTTTCTTTGGTTTCCTGACTATATTAATATGGAAAATACAGTAGTTGCGTAAAATTAACAGAACAATGTGCTGGCAATTTGGACGCATTTATTTACAGCACAAACTGCTGGCGTCCAAATTGCCAGCACATTGTGCTGTTAATTTTACGCAACTACTGTATTTTCCATGTTAATATAGTCAGGAAACCAAAGAAAGATACAGCACATTCAGTGTGATCGAGCTTGTGAGCGAGATGAACAGTACTTTGTACTGTAAAAATGTCTTTTTTTTTTTTTTACAGTGCAAAAGTGACATTGCCCTTGTGTTACTTGTTAGATCATGGTAAGTGTTTTTAAGGGCACAGGGGACATATAATTTATTTTTCGTAACTTAAAGCAAAATTATTTTGACATAAATTTCTTTTGATATGAAAGAGAAGAACAAATGAAATATTTTTGCAAGTGGAACTACACCTCTAGAACTAACCGTTTAGAATTTAGTTACTGGACAATGGTTACAAGAGAAACCCTTTATAATAACAATGTCAGAGAAGTAAATTAGTGAGAAAATATTGGGCCATTTTTACAGCAGTTTAGAATATAGTAAAGGCCTTCAGCATTTCAGAAAACATTAAGTATAAATAAGTCTGTTAAAAATTCAAACAGCTCTGTTGCTAAAAGTAATGTTGACGTAATGGTTGAAAACGAAGGTCATTTTTGCATTCAGCACTAAAACCCCCATAAAAATCAATTATCAAAAGTTCAAAAACACAACCGTCACATTTATTTTATAGTATCAAATTTTCACTATTTTTTTTTTTTTTACTTTTTATCTTTGAAATGTACGATTTGTAAAAAATCCCGATGTGATGGTTAAAAATAAAGGTCATTTTCGTATTCAGCGCTAAAAAATGCATAAAAATCAATTATCAAAAGTTAAAAAACACAACCATTGCAAGTTTGTGTTATTTTCATTAAAATAAGGCACCTGGATTGCAGTTAGATGAATAAGGCAAGAAAAAATCACTTAAAGTTTTTTTTTTTCTTTCTTAGAAATTACTTGTTTCAGTTTCAACGGGAAACTTTGAGACAGTTTTGTTATTTTTCTTATTTATGACTACTTTCTTTTCTTTATAAATAGAACTCTAGAATGTCAATCAGCAGATGTAAAATAAAATCAAATTATTAAAGGTACTGACCTGAATTGTATTGTTATAAACTTTATGGAAATTTCGTGTGTGCTTAAAGTTCTTTCAGAATACACAAATTATTACAGAAAATGAAACAGAATCCTCTTCCTTTCTGTTAAATCTGTGCACAATTTTCGAAATTTCTTTATTATAATTTACAATTTGACACGCCTCTGCTTTTGAATGCTATCTTCTATGCGATTCGGAAAACTTCAGTACTATCCATTTGTTTTTTCGTTTTTAATTAAAAAAGGGTTTGAATTTGAAAATAAGTAAAGTAACTTTTTTTTAATTTTATTATTTCTGAGTAAATTAATGTTTTACATTCGTATAAGTATATAATAGTTAGATTTCACACCAATTTTCCGTGTAGAAAGTAAACAAATGGAAATTATGCTGAATCAAATTTAAATGGAAAAATAGGGTGGACACTTATTTTTATTTCATTTCTAGTTTATACACAGAATATTGCTAAAATCTACATTCTGGTTAGAAATTTTATTTTAATCAGAGATTCTGGATGAGTATAAATAGGACATTCTCCTAGAAACGTATTAAACAAAGTCAAAAATATTTATTAAAATGATAAGGTACTTAACATATTTTCCGGGCTAAGTAGACAGATAGTAGATAGAAACAAAAAATCAATCGACAATTTTGTTTATCGTTATCAATCTCTAGTCATGTTCAAATGACAATTTAATGTACATTTAATAAGTACACAACATCGTTAAAAATGATAAATAATATAAAAGCAAACTAAAATGATATAAAACATTAATTTAGTGCACACTTATTAAATGCATAATATCAAATTTGCGGCTTTTAACAATAAACGATATTAACCATCGTAATTTTATTTTCAGTGTTTTGTTATGCCCACCAGAATGAATACAATGTAAATATTATGTAATATAAATATATTGTATCAATGCATATATTATATATCCATGCTATATCACATTAAATGAAATTAACATTGAATATTAATTGCACAAAACTTATTTTGGCAGCATAATTCAGTTCACCCTTATATTTAGTGTACTGCAAATAATTTATGAAAAAAGTCAGGCTCGTGGACATCAAGGTTATGAATAGCATATAGTGTATAATAATAATGCAATTTTAATAAAACCTTTTTCACCATCTGGGAGAATACTAGCATGATATTAGATAAGTTCTAAAAAAAAGCAATATTGAAAACATTTCTTTAAACACTTTAATTTTTTTCTTAAGAGAAAATCTGATGCTGAAAATGTAACTGAGAGGGTGGACCCAATTTCAAACTATTTCTGTCTCATTTTATCATTTTAACACAATGATCCTGATTGGTAAATATATCAATCATACGAATTGAAAAATTTCCAACTGAATGGAAAAGTATAAAGGCCAGGAATAGAACACAGAATCTTTGGCTTAAATTGCCTATGTTTTTCCAATTGAGCTACCTGGAACGACAACCGGCAGACACATCTCACTTAGACAACCGTTTGACAACAGTATCTGGTCTATCATGTAGGCAACTCAATAGAAGCTAAAGGAAAAGGGTTCTCCATTAATCCGTTCGGGACCATTGGTGCGTATATGCACCCTCAGAATATTCATAAAAAGCTTGAGTTTGATACCAGTAAAAAATAAAAATAAAATTGATTTTATTTACTTACGACATTTTCGTGATTTATAAAGTTAATTCAAATAATTAACAAAAAGTGGTGCCAAACTAATAAAATTCCTGTAAAAGATGCCGGTCCTGAACGGGTTAAAACGAGAGTTGTAAATTAAGTAGTGGCAACATAGACAGAAAACAACTTTTAACGAACTTACAAGTAAATTTGCATTACATTCCTTCAATATAATCACCAGTAAAATTTAGTACCTTTTGCCAAATGTCGAGAAGTCGTAGGATACCGTTGACAAGGTGTTTGTTGTTCATATCAGCGACGGAGCGCCTTACTCTTTGACCGAGACTAACTTCTACCAATAATTCCCAGACAGTCCGCCCGACCAGTGGCTGAGAGGTTCTGCTCTCGAAGCTGGTAGACGGGAGGTGCTGGGTTCGAACCCAATCGCGCCCGTCGTCCTAACCGTTTCGGAGTTTTCGTGGTTTTCTTCGAAACCGTGGATTCTCATGCGTAAATACGGGTTAGGTTCCTTTAGAAAGACCCCCCACGAAGGACTCCCCCCCCCCTCCAGGGCCTATATCCCACGTGTAGATAACTGGCCGTCACAAACCAAACCAAACCAAACCCAGACAGTCCATCGACGGTCGATGGATAGGAGACGAATCACGATGTCAATCTGACCTTGAGGAATGGTCGGCTGACCTCCGCGGTGTAAATCCACATTCCACAGTCTCATTGTGACCCGCACGAAACGCTTTGACGCATTGTGCAACGGTCTTATAAGGTAACGCATTATCGTCACAAGCTACACGTAATCCTCGATAACATTCATGTGCATTTTTGGCACGGACAGCCTCGATTTTAATCCGTGACCGCTGATCCCCTTTTGTAAAAATGCTTCAGAGAGGTAAAAACGGCACTGTCCACTTCAGCGCCACACAGCAACTACCACTTCTAACTGGATTGGCAGTTTTATTCACTCTACACATCGAGAACAGCGCCAACTCACCGGTACCATATCCATGTACGATCTTGTGCGACTTTCTGGACTACGTTGGCACTACTTCATTTACAACCCTCGTAGGTTATCTGAGTGAATTGTGTTGTCCGTTTGTCGTTTCCTGATGACTCAATAGAGGCGTTGAGAGCCAGAATGGACCAATCGCGTTAACTGCGATTCCGAGAGAAATACTTTTAGAAATTTGGAACGAGTTTTTGCCAAACTCTTTTAAGCAAGTTTTTAAAATGGCCAAAGGAGCAAATTTTTGTCAAACTCTTTTAAGCTAGTTTTTAAAGTGGTCAGAGGATACAAAGCTTCTTCAGGAAGCATATTAAGTTGGCAGTGCCAGAGTGACCAAGCCACTTGAGCCATTTTTGCACTGGCAGGTTGATATACAACATACGTTGGACCGTCTGTTAAACTGGATATATCGAATAATTTCGAAATTAATAAAATTCATTATGCAGCGAAAAGATAGCGTGGCATACAATGCTATGACACTTCATACTTTCCCCCCCCCAAAAATGTGGGATAGTCCATTCTGGCTCACAATGCCTCAATTGAAAAGAGCATTGGCGACTTAAGCGAAAGATTCTGGGTTCGATTCCGAGTCTGAATACATTTTTACCTGTTTGGAAAATTTTCAACTCGTATGATATCTTTGCCTATCACCATGATTGCGCCAAAATATTGAAGAGTACATATTTTTCACCTTTAAATGGAGTTCCTTTACCTACGGTTTATTCTGTTGAGTAATTATATTGCAGACAAAATGCTATTATTAAAAGTTTGTCTGACGAAATTGTGTTGGCCGGTTTTCATTCCAATTCCAACTAACTCAAATGGAAAAACATTGTCAAGTTAAGCCAAAAACCATGGTCCGATTGACAGTCTGGGCACTTTTTTGCTCAGTTGTGAAAATTTCACCCAATATTTCTATTCCGATGAGGAATTCATTCCATTTTAAATGGATTTCAAAGTATTCAAACCTATAGGAAGCCAAAAGTCTATCGAAGCTGTGGAATACCATAAGCTGAAGGTATCAGAATTATAAGGCACTATCCAATCGATAATGAGCTTGCAAAAGCTTGCAAAAAAAAAAATCAGCGATTTAAGAGCAACCTTATTATTTAAAAAATTCTAACTATGAAAAGAAATTTGAAAATAAGGCTGTACTTGAAACCCTTTGATCATTAACAAATTTCTTTCACTACGGCCAGAGTTGATAACTTAGCGTACTTTTTTATATATATAAAAAAAAAACTATTACTATTTCCCCAAAATAATTTTAAATAACAGAAATTCCGAGATTCAAAAAGACAAAGTTTACTATTCGAAAATAATGGCAGATGTCAGAATAAACAAATCCTGAAAATATACTCCATAGTATGCTGCGGGTACAGCCTTGCCAACAGATAAGTGCTAAGTTGGATATCGTCCAGGTAGCTCAGTGGGTAGAATATTGGCGGGCAATGTCAATGACGTTGATTCGAATCTAGCCTTGGACACTTTTTCACTCTGTTAGTTTTACACCTCTTAGCTAAGTTCAATAAAAATTCACCAATTAAAGTTTCAAATTACTAAAAATAGGCGTTCTAAATTTTCTACAAATTTCCACAAATTACATATGTGTATTCAAGAACAAAGTAAATTAAAACGGCGTAACATTTTTAATTCTTATAAGATCAACTAGTAAATGTAATTGAATATTCTTTATTAATTATACTTTGCGAAAATGCAATAAAAAATGCATTTTTTTGAAAGTTTGCAGGTAGGTATAACCCCTTAAAGAATTACTCCTTCGACACACGTTGCTCCTTCCTTACTTTTATGTTATTGTACTAAGACTGATTTTAGAGATTACAAGTGTTTTGTAACAGTTTTTAGGTGCGTTCGTATAATTATATAAATACGTAGCACCAACAGTCGTCGTCTGGTCCGTCCGCCTGTCTGTCCGTCTGCCCGCATATACACTATATGGCCAAAGGTGACCGGTCACTTGCGATTTCAGACGTTTTGTTATATATCTAGAAAAATACTAGAGGAATTAACCTGAAACTGCAGTTGTGTAAACAGTATAGTATATGTCATATATTTCCGCGAAGATTTTTTCCCGGCTTTCATTAAAGTTGCTCTATATACTTAGCTAATGCATTATGCATATTGTATTTTGATTGCATTCGCGCATGCGCAGTGAAACATTTTTTAGTAAGCCTGCTCATTTTTCATCGAATTATTATTATTTTTTTTTATTCTGATTGCAGGGTATTATGTACAATGTTGTTTGTATATTTTCTGAAAAGAACTTTTTTGTATATTAAGAACTCTGCAAATTATAAGCAACAAACTTGGCGAAATTTGGGACTGTTTTTATAAAAACTCCAATTTCTCTACGAGTACACATGCTATACTCATAAAAATGAACACAGTATATTACAATAAGCCACTTATTAATAATCCCAAGTTTGAACGCTTTTGCTACATTAGTTTTTAAAGGGTTATCCAAAAGATATTCGTTCTTTTTCAATTTGTTGACGGTCCCCTATGGAGTTTCGGGAAAAAAATCTTCGCGGAAATATATGACTCACACTATACTGTTTACACACCTGCAGTTTCAGGTTAATTCCTCATGTATTTTTCTAGATATTTAACAAAACGTCTAAAATCGCAAGTGACCGGTCACCTTTGGCCATATAGTGTAATAGCGCAAAAGCTACCCAACTTAATGGTTTGAAATTTAATATATATGATCGTTGCAGAATTTTGTCGAGTCATTTCAAATTTTATGAAAATAGAATCGAAACTTTAAAAGATAATAATAAAGGTTTTCTTCCTTCTATTAAATCCTATCATACCTAATTAATTCAATGATATTCCATGATAGGTAATCTAGGCTGCCGTGGTGATTATGTCCTACTTAAGATGCAGCCATATTATTTCCGTATTACTGAATTTAGTGTATATAATAGTAATAAATTTTGTATTTATGCATTTTTGCACAAGAGTGAAACAGCTATTGCACCAAGATGTGAATATTTATAAAACTAGTTATAATACGAATGCACCTCATTTGACACGTTTGACGTACAATTTCCGACTTGTTTCTACTTAGTTTGCTGTAATTCAAACACTCACCACAATATTCAAATTATGGAAATCTTTTTGAAATAAGGTCATTCTTTCATTTCCGAAAGACATTCCTTTATTTCCTGAAGACATTTTTTTAGTTCCGAACGGCATCCTTTTACCACATTTATTTATAAAAGGGGTTAAATTTCGTTAAAATCGGAAATTTTTAAATCTGTTTATTTCATGATAAAATTCAAGAAATTCAGAAACGAAAATAAACTTTACTTTCTTTGAATCAGTCTTTTTAGGTGCGTTGGTAATTATATAAATACGTAGCACCTATAGTCGTCATTCAGTCCGTCCGTCTGTCGGCATATAACGCAGCAAAAATTACTCAACCGAATGGTCTGAAATTTTAAATATATAATTGTTGCAAAATTTTGTCGAGTCATTTCAAATTTCATAAAAATTGGATCTATAGTTTAATTAAAGGGACAGTCAAAAGTTTTCCGTTACATTACGGCCAATGGGAAAAAAATATTGCAAGTGCATTTTAATGATGTTATACAGCCTTCCGAATGGTCTGAAATTTTAAATATATAATTGTTTCAAAATTTTGTCGACTCATTTCAAATTTTATGAAAAATCAAATGTATAGTTTAATTACAGAGACAGTCAAAAGTTTTCCGTTACATTAAGGCCAATGGGAAAAAATTATTTCATGTGCATTTTAATGATATTACAGCCTTTCGAACAGAATACAATTGATAGGCGCTTATGAAGCGCACTAAAATATACATTCAGTACAATATGCGGGGCAAAAAATTATTATAAAACTAGTTATAGTACGATCGCACCTCATTTGCCACGTTTGACGAGCAATTTCAAACTTGTTTGTTATGAAATAATCATTGACCACATTGTTCGTTTGACATATATTTGCATTCGAATTTGGAAGAAAATTTACTCAAAATAGGTTAAAGCAATGATGCTTTTTTACTTGACTTTCTTTTCAAAAAGTTATTTACTTTTTCGTAAAACAATAAGATGGAGAAAAGGAAAGTAAAGTAAAATCTTTGTTGAAAATGAATATATGAACGGAATTTTAATAATTTAACATTTACATCATCTTTACTTTCGAAAGTAATAACTTATAATGGATTTTTGAGAAACGAATACATTTATTATTACTATTTTAAATCGATTTAAGTATCAGTAATAATGTCAGTGCTTGAAATTACAATAATAAATTTTAAAATATATATTTTGAAAATATATATTTGCCTATTTAATACGTTTGGTATAATCGTTGAGCAATTAACCTATATATATAGCAATGTTTTCTTATGAGAATTCCAGGTGGATAGTGTTTGCCGCTTTTATAAGTCAAAAGGCAAATATTAAAACTAAATTCATGTTTAAAATTATAATAATAAGTTTTTTTATATAATAAAATTTCGCAAGTTCGCCTATTTAATACGTTTGGTAAAATCGTTGAAAAAGTACCTATGATGCAAAGTGTCCGTAAAGTCATGGTGCACTTTTAACCAGTCACAGGAAATCAACGAAACAACATGGAAATGTGAAATCTTCACCAAATAAAAGAAAAACTCTCCAAGTTTCATACCCGTTCAGTGCAGTTCGATGTGGCCTCCATTTGTTTCCCTACACACATCTAAACGATTCAAGTTCTTCCCATACACAGGATGTCTGGTGTAACAGAGTGAATAACGTTTGTGATTTTCTGTTTCAAATGGAGGCCACATCGAACTGCACTGAACAGGTATGAAACCTGGCGAGTCTTTCTTTTATTGGGTGAAGATTTCACATTTCCATCTTGTTTCGTTCATTTCCTGAGACCGGTCAAAAGAGCACCATGACTTTACGGACACACTGCATATGGCAATGTTCTCTTATGCGAATTCCAGTTTGATAGTGTTTTCCGCTTTTATAAGTCAAAATACAAATATTAAAACTAAAGTGATGTTTAAAATTACAATAATAAGTTTTTAACCCCTTGAGGACGGTAGGATACATTATATCCCACCAACGATTAATGAAGATTTGCACCAGAAAATTTGTATCAAATTTTACTTTTCTAACTTTGGTGGAAAAAAGTCGTAAAATTGCATTCCCTTATTTTGCAATAATTTTTTTTGAAGATTTCGGTGTGAATTCGACATTACAGAAACACAATTAATTGCCCCTGAAAGGGTTAAATGCAATGCAATTTTCCAAATATATACTATTCGCCTATTTAATACGTTTGGTGTAATCGTTGAACAAGTTAACCAATATTTATGGCAATGTTTTCTTATGTGAATTCCAGGTTAATAGTGTTTGCCGCTTTTATAAGTTTAAAGACAAATATTAAAACTAAAATCATGTTTAAAATTACACTAACAAGTCTTTTAATGTAATAAAATTTTACAAATATATTTTCATCTATTGAATATGCTTGGCAAAATCGTTGAAAAAGTTTACCTATAATACATGGCAATGTTCTCTTATGCGAATTCCAGGTGGATAAAGTCAAAATACAAATATTAAAACTAAAGTCATGTTTAAAATTGCAACAATAAGTTCTTAAATGTAATATAATTTTGAAAATATGTACTATTCGCCTATTTAATACGTTTTATATAATTGTTGAACATCTTAATCTATATTTATTGCAATGTTTTCTTATGTCAATTATGTCAGGTTGATAGTGGTTGCCGCTTTTATAAGTTTAAAGACAAATATTAAAACTAAAATCATGTTTTAAAAAATTACAACAATAATTTTTTTAATGCAATATTATTTTGCAAATATATATTTATCTATTTAATACGTCTGATAATCGTTGAACAAGTTAACGGCAATGTTTTCTTATGCGAATTCCAGGTTGATAGTGTGTGCATTTTTACAAGTTAAATGACAAAATTTTAAATTTAAATCATAAAATGTAAAAAAAAAAGACAAATGTTTCTTTATCTGGAAAATACTGGGTGTCCCACTCTCAACGGTGTCCAATGGCTGATTCCTAAACCGTCAAACATAGGCGTATACCGAGTGTCTTAAAAAGGACCGACTGATTTTAAAATTCAATAACTCGCAAACGGTGACAGATATTAAAAAAATCCTTGCAGGAGGGTTATGTACGATGTCAGGAGTTTTTTACTGTGATTCTCGAATTTAGTTCGAATTGCAAACAATAGATGGCGCTGCAAGCAATAGGCGCTAAATTCAAGCTGGAATTTTTGGTCTTTCTCTTCTCCCATACCAAACTAGTATGTTGTGGCCATCACAAAACTTTCTTCTATATAAATCACGTCAATTAAATCATTTAAATAGTACAAGAAATTACATGAATTTAGCACCAATTCATATCAAAGTATATCTGAATTTGAAGTTTGATGAAAATTCGTGCATTAGTTCTTGAGATAGAGCTACAGCGGGAATTCTGAAAAATGTAGCATAGCAGCGCCACCTGTTGAGCGATTTACACTAAAAATAAACAGCACTAAATGATATCAAGGTATACCTGAATCTGAAGTTTGTTGAAAATCTAAGCGTTAGTTCTTGAGATAAAGCTATTGCGGAAATCGCAAAAAATACAGCATAGCAGCGCCACCTGTTGAGCGATTTACACCAAAAATTAAACAGCACTAATTTACACGTCAATTCATGTCAAGGACTAACTAAATCTGAAGTTTGATGAAAATCCGTGCAATAGTTCTTGAGATACAGCTCTTGCGAAAATCGTGAAAATGCAGCACAGCAGCGCCACCTGTTGGGCGATTTACACCAAAAATTAAACAGCACTAATTTATATCAAGGACTAACGAAATCTGAAATTTGATGAAAATTCGTGCATTTTTTCTTGAGTTAGAGCTATTGCAATAATCATGAATAATGCAGCATAGCAGCGCCACCTGTTAGGCGATTTTCACAAAAAAGTAATCAGCACCAAACTATATCCTGGACTAACTGAATCTGAAGTTTTATGAAAATCCGTGCAGTAGTTCTTGAGATATAGCTATTGCAGAAATCGTGAAAAATGCCGCATAGCAGCGCCACCTGTTGGGCGATTTTCACCAAAAACTAATCAGGTCTAGTTTATATCAAGGTATAACTAAATAATAAGTTTTGTGAAATTCTGTGCATTAGTTCTTGAGATAGAGCGCCCACAAAATTTTTGTCACATACAGACTCACAGACAGAGTGACAGAGTGACAGAGTGACGGAGTGACAGACAGACTCACAGACAGACATTTTCTAAAAACCATCAAATCGTGTTCTGGGCATTCTAAAACGTGTAAATCCGTCGAAAACCGGGAGTCGAAAATTTTCACGAATCCAATACTTTCTTCTTGTAAAGATAGAAGAAAGTAAAAAGGAGATTAAAATGTATTGAGTGGGTCCCGAAGTACCAAAAATCGGGCCTGAATTTAGCACATATTGCTCGCAGCGCCATCTATTGTTTGTACTTCCAACTAAATTCGAGAATCACAGTAAAAAAAACCTCTTGACATCATATACAACGCTCCTGCAAGAATTTTTTAAACATCTGCCACCAAGTCAGTCCTTTTTAAAACACCCGGTAGTTCCAATTACAAAAATGCTTTAAATGAGGTAAAGAAGTATTTTAAATGCGATTTAAATCAATAACAACTCAGGATGTCTGGTGTCGCTCTTTGAATGGCTGCAGATATGCGTGTTCTAAGTTCGTCAATGCCAGTTGGTAGCAGTAATGTAGAAACCTGATCTTTGAGGAGCCTCCCCCCCCCCCACACACACAAATAAATAAATAAATAAAATAAATCACACTGAGAAAAGTATCGGATGAGTTATCGTACCGCCTCGATATCGTTCGTGTTTCTGGCGGGGCTCACACTGAACACTTATAACTGTGTTCAATTTAAACTTTCAACTGTTATTTTTGGCAGTGATGAACAACAAGGTTGTACTTTTTTTGTTTTCTTTTAATAGCCCTGTAAAGTCGGGATATTCATTTATATTTTCCCTGTATAATTAGCTTTTTTAATGATAAACGCCATAATTAGCTTTTATTGGGACAGTTTACCTTTTCAACAATTTTTTTTTGTTTTAAAAAATATGGTTCAAACTGTGAATTCACTGCATTTCAATGTTCAAATAAAAGTACGTTATGAAAAAAAAAATTAACTGCATATTTAATTAAATTTTTTAAAAAGTTTATAGAAATTTGAATTTTTAAAAATCCCTACTACTTTTTAAAAAATTGATATTTTTGCTCATTTTTTAAAAAGTTGGTTGGTTGATTTTTTACGGCCGGTTATCTACTCTAGGGATATAGGCCCGAGGGGGGAGTGCCCTCCGTGGGGGTCTTTCTGAGGGAACCTAACCCGTATTTACGCATGGAAATCCATGGCTCGAAGAAAACCACGAAAACTCCGAACGATTAGGTCGACGGGCGCGATTGGGTTCAAACCCAGCACATCCCGTCTACCAGCTTTGAGAGCAGAACCTCTCAGCCACTGGTGGGGCTTTTTTAAGATTTTCAAATGTGTATTGCACAAGACTGCGCATGGATTTTTAGATACACAGGGATGAGATTTCCGCTTTTTTGCATACCAGTATATTCTTAGAGAATATGTTGTTTGTTCTCTTAAATCGCAAAAATGTTCCGATTAAATAATATAACATTTTCTGTAACAAAATACTGGTGTGCAAAAAAGCGGAAATTTCATCCCTAGATGCATCTATTATTACATTTAATATAATTTTTTTACTGATAGATGTAGTGTAAAACGATGAAATTTAATGCAGCTTTATATACTTTTATTTATTTTTTAATAACAAAAAACCTGAAGGATAATTCCATGAGCAGATTTATCACATATATAATAAAGAACATGTGCAAAAAGTTTTAAATCTCTATCTCAAATACAAAAAAAGCCTTAGCATTTTAAAACATGAAATTAAAGCAAATAGGAACATGGAGAAAAAGCCATTTAAAGTTTTAATTTGTGTTGGTGATTGCGCTGAGTGTATTAACAAAATTTACAATGTCTCGCGATATAATTACCGTATGGGTAAAAATGAGGTGTCAGAATATTCACAATTAAACAGGCTTTAATTTAATATTATAAAAGAAAAAAAATCGATTTTTTGACCAATTTTAAGGTAAACTGTCCCATTAAATGAAGGTTTTATTTTTGAAGACATAGAAAAAAATGTCACTTTATCTTAGACAAATAATATTAATAACTAGAAAACATGATTTCTGCTTTTTCAGAATTTAGTGTCGCCCCCGATGAAAAAAATATGTATATATAGATAGTACAAAACATATTTCAATTTTAAGACTTAAAGCACACGCTTTTATTTTGTGTAAAATCACGTCATTCGCATCCGCTTAAGAATTCCACATTTGCGATCCACTCTTAAACATCTACAGTAAAGCATGCATAGGACGTCACTATCGCAAAATAATATACAAATGCAGCAAAAAGATGCCGTCATTAAAGAAACACTTAAAAAAAAAAGCTATCTAATGATCCATAGGCCTTCATTTGCTTGTAACATTAATATAGATACTTAAAATTAAATACAGTTTATAATAGCTCCATGTTTTAACAGAAATCATTCGTTTATATTTTTTCAAAATAGCACGCAATTTAATTACATTTTCTTTCGGTTGTTATGAGAAAATGGCAACAAAAATATATAATTACTATTTTAGGGCTATTTTTCCTTTATTTTCTACAGAGATGGAGTACTTCCGTTGCCAATTTTAAGCAAATGGCTCTAAAAACTACAAAAAAATTAATATTTCAAAAATAAATGAAGATACAGTTTTCAAACAAATTGCATTTAAAAATACTTTTTTTCCCCAATACGACGGTATAAAAATTGAAAATGTGCGATGCTTAGAAGTTTAAAAAATTGCTATAGAGTATTTAATCGTACAATGATACATCTGCTTTGTTTTACGGCTGGCTTATACAACGGAACGTTATTTTTTGGAGACGACACAACATAAGCTGGGAGAAAGAAATAGCATACCGGGGGCTAATAATAATAAAAAAATTCGTACAGTAAATCACAAAGACTCATCAAGTGTTTAGAGAAAGCGGTGAACTTGGCACAGATTTTTCACTCTATTAATTTCGCTTTCGGAAAAAGATATTTTGTTTTTATTACACAAGCACATATGACACGGACAGCAGTTCAGGTTTCGGAATGGAAGAATTGATAATTTTGCAAACAATCACAGCTTTTTATTTTACTTTGTAATATCTGCAGAAACGAATACTTTTGCATGGAAAAATATTTATTGTTATACCATTTATAACATTGGTTTTTAGAGTTATTCTTTTAATTTATTTTACTTCTTAACTGCAGAATACACTGTCAGAAAAACTCGTCTATATACACTAAATTATTTCTCATTTTTTAGAGTTTCGTTCATCTGATGAAACCCTATTCTTCTCACTCCTCTGTCTGTCTGTCTGTCACAGAGCCCGTTCTCAGAAACTATACATGTTGGAGATTCGAAATTTAGCATACTTCTAGCTTCATCACATCAAACGACAAATCATAAAATTTTGAAAAAATCTTATACTTAACGCTCCGGGCTCTAACATGTGTATTTTAAGCTTTTTTTTCTAACTGAGCCCCTAATTACGTTGAAGACTTGAAATTTTGCATAATTATAGCTGAACACTTGCGATCACATGACAAATCATAAACATTTCAAAAAGTCTTATATTTAACCCTCCGGTCTCTAACTTGCATAGTTTAAGCAATTTTTCTAACTCAGGCCCTAATTAAGTCGGAGACATGAAATTTTGCATACTTATAGCAAAACACTTTCGATCACAAGAAAAAATCATAAAATTTTCAAAAAGTCTTGTATTATTTATCCCTCCGGGTTCTAACTTGTGTATTTTAAGCAATTTTTTATCCTCCCTTCTTTTCACCCGGTGGGCACTTTTCAAACTTTTGCCGAACCCCTTTGGCCACTCTTTAACATTATGCAACATAACCTTACATATTTTAGTTTTACTTTTTACCGCCAGGGGGCGCCTACCTATCTCGTGTGTTATGGGCCCGATCCCTCGACTAATAGATGTTCGGATAGGTTGTAAAACGAAGTTTCGTTCGGATAGAGGTTTGTTTGGAATAGAGTGCGCCTCCTGGTTGCGAAATGTGGAACTAACAGATTTTGCTAAAGGATAAAGTGTTTTGAAAGGAATATTAAACGAAACCCTCTGTGCGATCTGTGATCACACTTACCAACTTGTTAACAAATAACTTCTGTACTCCTAGGGAACATGTTTTATCCACGAATTGTTTCCGAAAGTCTGAAAAAGAGGGAGAAATTCCGTTCATTCCTAGCACGCATGCGCATTGGCTCTATTAGTACTAAAATCCAAATTCATTTTAAAAACGAAAAACCAAAAGATATATAAATTAAGATTTCTAATTTAATTAAAATAAATAAAATAAAATAAATCAACAGCAAAGAAAAGAAACATTTTCGAATTTAAAAATAAATAAGGGGCCATCCACAAATGATGTCACGCTTGGATGGGGGGGGGGGGGGGGGGGTCATTAAATTGTGACAGTTTGTGACGAGGGGGTGAGAGGGGGTAAGAAGAAGTGTGACATCAGACATTTTGGTTAAAATAAAAGCATTAAAAACCAGCAGATTAAATTTTAAAATTATTTTGAAATTAAAGTATTTTGTGTTCATACAGTAAAGGTAGCATTTAAAGCCAAATATATTAAATTCCATTTCAAATTCCAAAATACCACTGTTTTCAATTGCTCTTTCATAATAATATTTTATTACTATTGTATATTAATTATGTTTTTTGTTGTAAATCTTAATCTTATTTCTTACAAAATAAGTGCACGAATCATTTTTATTATTATGCTCCCAAATGTCATTAAAACAGATAGTTAAAAGTTTCAATATAAAATTTGAAATATGATCTGTAACATAGTACTTTGTTTTTGAACTGCAAGTATATGTTTATGTAATATGTAGCGTGACATGTGACAAGAGGGAGTGGGTATGACGAAGGGTGACACTTTGTGACAAAGGGGGGGGTGGGGGTGGTCAAAAATGTTGAAAAAAAGTGTGACATCATATATGGATCACCCCTAACAAGTAATTTTCTCATTCATTTAAAAGTATTGACAACTTATTTTTTAAAGTTTAAAAAAAATATTCGAATTTAAAATATGTTTTAAATGAACCCATTTAAAATACATATTTTAACTAAAATATTAGAAAAAAAAAACGATTTTACTCAAAAAAAGTATTCTTGCATAAAAATACAATATTCAGATTTTACATCTAGATAATCAATCTACATAAAATTATTTATAATTCCTATTTTTATCCCATTTTAATACTAATGTATTAAAACTCCAGTCACAATCTCATTAAAGACGAAATATTCTCGAAATTAACTTCAAACGTCAATTTTTTTAAAGAAATTAATCAAGCCATACCGATCTGAGGCAAATATATTTGCTTCAAACTGTTTCACTTCTGTACAACTTTAGCCGATTGGTAAGAGTACTGGTCTCGTAACGCTAAGGTAGTGGTTCGATCCAAAGGTCAGCGACATTTATTTTATTCCCCTTTTCTTTAATTGACGTATATTTTACCTCCGGTAACGGAGAAAAAAATAAATGGATATCCATCTGTTAACGGAGAAATCATGGCAGCACTGTTGCCAAGAAATTTCCGTAAATTTAAGAAAGTATTTCTGAGAGTGTAGTTATTATTTAATAGCTGCTAGAAAAACGTAGTTATCAAAATTTATGGGACACGCAAATTACAGTAAATTCTCAATTTATAATCATATTCATTAAGTTTTTATTAAATGAGGATTACGAAAGATCTCTCCTTTTTGAGAGAGTGGTCTTTGTTACTTTGTTGAAAAAACACTGTTGTATGTACGATTACGATGATTGTTGTCTCACGATTACGAAAAGTACTTTATCTATAGAAACTTCAGAAACCAAAATATTTTCGAGATTTAAAGAAGCATTTATAAAAACGAAGTTCTTTATTTTTGCTACTGATTTTTGGAAACGTTTCCGAGTCTTTTTTATAGTGTATTAATCAGTTTTTTCAACCCGGAATATAGATTTTTTGGATACTATGGAGTCTCGAGTAATCATTTTCAAGTTCAACGAATACGTGTTACAGACAAACATAATAAAGTAACAATTTTAACATTAGTATTAAAATTAACCTTATTTTGTTACTCTTGCACGTATAAGTTCAATTACGCAGCTGAAAATGTTGTTTGAGAATTGATCGCATCCTAAAATCCTATGTTTCGGGTTAAGAAGATCATTTAAGGGTGTATTCCAATCCAAACTGCTTATTTTCTGATTAATTTTTAAATTCATTTTTGCTCTCAAACGCATCAAACTGGCAAATTCTCTTATTTAAAAACGACATAATGTGCCGTGTTTGTCGATTTTTTGATAAATGCAGAAAATATTGTAAAAAATGCTGTCAAAGTTGGCGTTTTAAACCGAATTTTCCGAAGTGGACTATCTGGGAATGAAAAAAAAAATGGTCATACTGAGAAAATAATTGTTTTAAAATCCAATTCTAATTAATTGAGCAAAAAATGAAATCACACGGCCTCTTATACACCTCTTCAAAAATCACCTCAGCAAGTTTCATGTTTTTATTCTTAAAAATGAGTCTGAAAATGCCTCAGAAAATTTCGAGCTGTTGAAGGTGGCAGAGACCTGGAGCTGGAGCTGGAGCCCAGAGCTGGAGCACTCCGGAGCTGTGTTTTCCCTGGAGCTAGAGCCGGAGTTGGAGCTCTAAATTTCTCCCTGCTCCAGGGATCCTTTAGTTTTTTAATATTCTTTTAAATCTTTTTTTCTTTTTTCAGTCTTAAAATATTTTAATTACATCATTATTCCGTATTTTAATTTATCATTTTTTAGGGTTTTTTTTAAAATTAAAGATGGAAAACTTTTCACAAAAACATGGTAACACTACTTCACTTCTGCTTTCTACATGAGCTAAGTGGCAACACTATTTGAAAACAAATATGGCCACCTGTTTACATGTGTAGTTGTACAATTTTGGTTGTTTGAAAAGTATAGAAGAAATTTAAGATTTTTGTGTTTAAAATTCCACCAAACTTTCTTTTTTAAAAGTATAAGCTAAAAGATGTCAGATTTTCTGAACAAGCACTTCGAGTTTGATGAGAGCAAAAATACATTTTGTCAGATCTTTAATGAAGGTAAAGGAAAAATTTGGGATCAAAAAATTGACTGTGTAAATTAAAATCTGCAATTCAAAAGCGCACAGCCGGAGCAGAGTTGGAGCGGTTGCCGGAGCCGGAGCCACACTATTTTATCTGGGAGCGGAGCTGGAGCTGGAACATCAAAAACTTTTCGGCTCCGGGTCACTGGGGGAAATATTTTTTCGAATACACCCTTAGTACACTATAAAATCTACTCGAAAACGTTTCCGAAAATAAGTGGCTTCAAAGGAAACTTTGTTTTTATAAATGCTTCTTTAATTCTCGAAATTTGGTTTATGAGCTTTCTAAAGTTTCAGAACTTGGGTATCCCGGAAGAGATTATTGTATAAATGTTCGTACCTGATTACATTATATTTTCGTAGATTAAAAAACATTTGTCGCTTTTCAGAATCAAAAGTTAATGAATCAATTGTTAGCTCGTAGAATCGTAATATAATTTTACGGAAAATTTTCGAGGCACACACGAGAGTCCCTCGCGGCACACAGGTTGTGACCTACTGCCTGCACTACAGAGTCATTTCTAGAAGATAACACACATGAGTTTTTTAATTTTTGAGGCACACATCTGTTTCTGTTGATTAGTTAACATGATAACCTCTCACGGCACACTGTTTGGAAATTAGTTCTCTACACTACAGAACCATTTCTAGAAAGTAACACATATCAGTTTTAAATTTCCGCGGCAAATCGGTTGGGAATCAACGCAACCATCCAAAACATTTTCCATACTTGTACACTATATGCCCAATCATGATTGGTCATTTGCGATTTTAGACGTTTTGCTGAATAGCTAGAAAAATACAAGAGGAATTATCCTGAAACTTTAGGTGAGTAAACAGAATAGTATAGATCATATATTTCCGCGAAGATTTTTTTTTCCCGAAACCCCATAGGGGACCGTCAACAAATTGAAAAAGATTCTTTTGGATTACCCTGTAAAAACCAATGTAGCAAAAGCGCTTAAACTGTAGAATATGATTAAGAGGCTTATTGTAATAAACTGTGTTCATTTTTATGAGGATAGAATGTATGCTAGTAGAGAAATTAAGGTTTTTATAAAAACAGTCCCATATTTCGCCAAGTTTTTTGCTTATAATTTGCAGAGTTCTTAATATAAAAAAAATGTTCTTTTCAGAAAATATGACTAACAACATTGTGCACAATACCCTGTAATCAGAAATAAAAAATAATAAAAGTTGGATGAAAAATGAGCAGGTTACTAAAAAATGTTTAATTGCGCATGCGCGAATGCAATCAAAATATAATGTGCATAATGTATTAGTTAAGTGTATAGAGCAACTTTTGTGAAAGTCTCAAAAACATAGCTTGAAAATTCTGAAAATTATCATCGATAGAATAAGCTCGAAATCCGTTGTTCCCAAAAAGAAGCAAAAAGATGAGGGTCCAAATATCTGTTGATTAGTGCCAAGATAGCGTACACAATATTGCACGTACTACTATATTTGGAACAACCCCTGATCTTTTTGCTTGTTTTTGGAAACAACGGATTTCGAGCTTATTCTATCGACGATTATTTTCAGAATTTTCAAGCTGTGTTTTTGAGACGTTCACAAATTTGCCCTATAAACTTAGCTAATACATTATGCACATTATATTTTGATTGCATTCGCGCATGCGCAGTGAAGCATTTTTTAGTAAACCTGCTCATTTTTCATCCAATTTTTATTATTTTTTAATTCATATTACAGGGTATTGTGTACAATGTTGTTTGTGATATTTTCTGAAAGGAACCTTTTTTATATTAAGAAGCAAATTATAAGCAAAAAACTTGGCAAAATTTGGGACTGTTTATATAAAAACCTTAATTTTTCTACAAGTATACAGGCTATCCTCATAAAAATGAATACAGTTTATAACAATAAGCCTCTTAATCATGTTCTACAGTTTGAACGTTTTTTCTGCATTAGTTTTTACAGGGTTATCCAAAAGATAGTCGTTCTTTTTCAATTTGTTAACGGTCCCCTATGGAGTTTCGGGGGAAAAAAACCTTCGCGGAAATATATGACCTATACTATTCTGTTTACACACCTGCAGTTTCAGGATAATTTCTCATGTTTTTTCCCAGCTATTTAACAAAACGTCTAAAATTGCAAGTGACTAAATATCGTTGACCATATAGTGTAGAAAGTAGTTAAAAGATGCCTATGATATAGACGATTAAGGACATGATTTGTATTTTGTAGTTATTTAATTTAGCTTAAAGGGGGGGGGGGTGACAACTATTGTTTCGAGGAATTTCATTTCAACAATTTCCGACAGGTGTCTCAGTTATTGGTTATATTAAAGAAAGTTTAAATCTATCATTTGAACTGTTTTTAAAAAACATACTAATAAATTAAATATGTCGTGTACTAAACACAATTAAAAGTTAAGTTGTTCTACCAGCGTCTGACACTGCTAGTCAGTTACTGGTTTAGAAATGTCAGTTATTGATATCTGAATTACTAATAATTTAAAACATGAAAAAAGGACATATGCATTTGTATTATAATATATATAAATAACGTTTCAATATTTTGTTCAGACTGAAGTATTTTTAATGTATAAATTCCTTCAAATAGAAAATAACTTTTTATTTTATTTTTTTATCTTTGCAAATAAAGTGTCAAACACTGGATCATTTTGTGTTCAGAATCATTTCTAGAAGATAACACATATGATTGCACGGTTATTTTTTAACTCCGTCGTACTGATTAGTAAAGATATCGTTCAAAATAAATTTTCCAAACTGAGCGATAAAATGCCCAAGCCGAGATTCGAACCCAGAATTTTGACTTAACTTGCCAATGCTCTACCAATTGAATGAAATGGGCCGACAACCGTCGGCATATTTCGCTCAGATAACCTTGGTAATTGCATCTAGTTTGCCATGTAGACAGTTCAGTAGAATAAACCGTCGGTAGCGAAACCTTAAGGGGTCTCAGGATTTTCAACCATTTTCAACATTTCCATTTTCAACCATTCGTACCATTTTCAACATTTAATATCTTAAAATGTATTTGATTTTAAGACACAATGTAAATTGCGATGAAAGATATAAGTATGTTCTTTCATTTCAAATATTTTTAAAATTGCAAGATTCAGAATTAGCATTTACAGAGGGTTTCAAACTGTCAGACGTTTGACGAGCACAAAATCGGTATAACAGATCACGCGCAGGATTACTAAATAAATTTTAACTAGAATGAAAATTTTGATGCCTACTTATACTTCAGAATGTAATAATTACCCTGAACCTAAATAAATTTGTATTTAAAGCATTTTTATATTTTTAATACGAAGTTGTATTTAGCTAATGCAAAATTTAGAAAATTTCAACAATGTAATCACCTAAAAAATATTTTTTTAACCAATGAAAAGGAAATTTTTGGTTCAGTTTATATAGACTAACGTGAAACATGTGTTTTGAAAATTTTACAAAAAAATACATTGACGGAAAAAAAATCCCAACATCAAGAAAGACTTGTGTTAGATAAACGAAATTCGGTAGGCGTCTTTGTACTTCTGAAAGATGACATCGATTGAAATTTCGCGCTTCGCGCATAAGTGTGGCGCTAGTGGCGCCACTCAGAACTTGCAGATCAGGTTTACTTTAAATTCGTGCTAAGTTCGTGAACGTTATTTAGCTTCGAAATGTGACGTATTAAGTTGATATTAGCCAAGAATGCCTTTAACAAGACGAAGAAGCTACTGTCAACAGCTCACCGAGTTGGAACGAGGCCGCATATTCGGGCTACGAGAAGGTGGATTTTCTTTCCGCGATATTGCAGAAAGACTTGGCTGGAATGTATCCACTGTGCATGATTGTTGGAAGCAATGGTCAAGGGATGGTACTGCCTCAAGAAGACCGGGTTCCAGGCGATCACGTGGCACTCCTGAGAGGGAAGATCGTCGTATTCGGCGTACGACTGTGGCGCATCATACTGAGTCTGTGGCAGAAATTCGAGCTGCAGTTGGTACCACAGTGACACAACAAACTGTTAGAAATCGGTTACTTCAAGGACAGCTCCGAGCCAGGCGCCCTGTAGCGTGCATTCTACTGACTCAAAGCCATTGCCGTTTGCGACGCTATTTGTGTCAAGCCAAAGCTCATTGGAGGACGAAGTGGAGATCTGTTGTGTTTTCGGATGAAAAAGAAACACAACAGATCTCCACTCCGCCCACCAGTGAGCTCTGACTGGACACGAATGGTGTCCAAACGGCAATGCCTTAGAGTCAGTAGAATGCACGCTACAGGGCGCCTGGTTCGGAGCTGTCCTTGCAGTAACCGATTTCTAAGAGTTCGTTGTGTCACTGTGGTACCAACTGCAGCTCGAATTTCTGCCGCAGACGCAGTACGATGCGCCACAGTCGTACACCGAATACGGCGATCTTCCCTCTCAGGAGTGCCACGTGACCACCTGAAACCCGGTCTTCTTGAGGCAGTACCATCATCCCTTGACCACTGCTTCTAACAATCACGCACAGTGGATACATTCCAGCCAAGTCTTTCTACAATATCGCGGAAAGAATATCCACCTTCTCGTAGTCCGAATATGCGACCTCGTTCCAACTCGGTGAGCTGTTGACAGTGGCTTTTTCGTCTTGTTAAAGGCATTCTTGGCTAACATCAACTCAATACGTCACATTTCGAAGCTAAATAATGCCCACGAAGTTTACAGCACGCATTTAAAGTAAACCTGATCTGCAAGTTCTGAGTGGCGCCACTAGCGCCACACTTATGCGCGAAGCGCGAAATTTCAATCGATGTCATCTTTCAGGTGTATAAATGCGCCTACCAAATTTCGTTTATCTAACACAAGTGTTTCTTGGTGTTGGGATTTTTTTTTTCCGTCAGTGTATTTAGAAGTTTTTGAGATATCGAGCTCGTTATGCTCAAAAACGTCATTTGGAAATACATGACTTCAAAGTTTCGGAAACGCCGCTTCAGCTATTGAGCGGGTATAGTTCTACAAGCCATAACTTCTGTTCTAATGGGAATTTCAAGGAAACAATTAATATATCAAAATGTTCAGAAAAGGTAGGAGTTTAACAAATAAAAAAATTTAAATTTCTAAAATTTTAAAGCTTTAAGAGTCCCGAGACCCATTAAACGATGGGTACAGATACACGATTATTGGAAAGTTGGATTATTGTTTAGTTTAAAAAATTCAAATCGTATTATATACTTACGAATCAGTACGATTTATTTAAAAAGTAATTGTGTATCTACGTGCCCATCGTTTAGTAGAGTTCCATTATGTACGGTTTATTCTATTGAAGTGTCTACATGGCAGACCAGATGTTATTACCAATAAGGTTATCTGAGCGAAATATGCCCGCCGGGTTTGTTCAATATGTAGAGCATTGGCAATTTAAATCAAACGTTCTGGGTTCGAATCCCGGGTTGGCTATTTTTTCTCCCAGTTGAAAATTCAATTCGCATAACACACATGAGTTTTAACGAATGCCTTGGGAAAAATTTTAATTGAAAAAAAAATTTTGAAAGCGTCTTTTAAACTTCTGAAAATCTTAGTTGCTTGTTTTAAAGATTGAGAATGTAATCCATGAAAGAAAAATCTTTTCTACAAATCAATTGAAAATTCAAAATAATGACCTAAAAATACAAAAAAGCTCTTAAAATGTAAATAATTGTAAAAATACTAACTCTCTTTCTCTCTCCCCCGCCTAAAAAACAAAGAAATGATTATTTTTTAAAAAACAATTGAAAATTTGGAGTAATGACCTAAAAAATGCTCTGAAAATGTATCGTTTAAAATATTTAAAAAATCACATTGTTTTAAAAAGGAGCCAAATAGCAAAAAATATCCATAAAAGGAAAAAAAAAGTATCCGTCATCAAAATTTAGCCACTATTAAAAACCATCAATCAAATCAACGTATGCACCTAAAAGTTTAACAGATTTTAGCCCCAGGGGTTCTATAGGATATTTTAAAACAGCGGTTCCCAAGAAGTGCTCCGTGGAGCTCTAAGGGTTCCTCGTGCATTTCTTAGAGGCTCTGAAGCCGTTCCAGAGAAAATAAAAGAACAAATAAATGGCATTAAAGAATTCAAATTAGAATTAAAATGAGAAAACTAAAAAATACATTCTGAAGGAAAAAATTGAATTTAGCATTTCCTTCAGCAGGTGACATTTGGTAATTTTTCTGCCACTAACTATACAGAATTATTGTAGTAGAGAGAGACCCTTCCGAAATCTTTGCTTCACACTTCCTAACTATTCATATCCAGATCTCTGTAATCTTTTTTTTTTAAGACCATTAACTTGTTACACATAGGGCATGATAGGCCTAAAGGACATTTCATTTTCAGGAAAAGTCATTTTTGGTTTATCGAGAAGTTACTCCGTGCAATCAAAAAGATTGATAAGCATTGAGTTAAGATTTTAATGTGCAAAACGTCGTCTTGACGTACTGTTTGTTTTCGGATAGCAAAACCGTCCGTGCTATTGCGCATGCGTCAAGTCTGCTTTGATTTCATCAAAATAGGGAGGAGTAAAGATTGTTTAGCTGCATTTTTTAAGAATGCACTTTTGGGTAAATAATATCGATTTATGTAAAAACGTTTTTGTAGTCAATATTTATAAAAACCGAAAACGCTTAAAAATTTAAAAAAGTTATACAACATTTCGCTTTTTGCGAAACAAAATTATTATTATTATTATTGTTTTTTTTTTTTTTTTTTTTTTTTTTTTTCAAATTATATCAAAAAAGCTTATTTGTTAAAATATAACTTTAAATTTTATCCTCCTCATCTGCTGAAATTCATCTATACATGTTTTTTCAAATACATTCTTTTTTTAGGTGAACAAAAAAACAGGATTACGCTCATCTCTTGCTTCTCGGCGAATCTTTTTAACCAGAAACCCCGGCAATTTGACTGGCTCGCTTTGTAGAATGAGCTATCGGAACAATTAATTCTCCCTTTTCTGCTTCTTAATCACAAAACTGAATGACAGTATAGTATATATAATTTTCTTACTACCACTCTTGAAAGATTTATTTCTACTCGAACTAGCCATTTGAACACTAAAGATAGAAGTTTTTATTTGAATTAAAACGAGATATTATTAATAGAGTTTTAAATTTTGATCGGAAGCAAAAAATAACAAAAAAGTAAGAGCTAATCTTAGTGACAATGCAGACGAGTGCGCGGAGTAGAACTTCGAAAAATACTCATCTCAGCGTAACACCCGTTTCGATAGTAGAATCGTCCCAGAGTGCTATGCGCGGCTTTCGAAAATGAACAGTATATATAACAGTTAAACGAAAAAAAACAAAAAACAAAAAACAAAAACAAAACAAAAAAAAAACAACGCAAGATGTGACAGCATTAGCAAATTAAAACTGATTTTTTTTTTCTTGCCAGAGTTTATTCAGAAATATTGTTAAATTCAGTTTTATTTGAGAAATTTCTCTTATAATCAATCGTTACAGTGATAGAAGTTATTTTAGTTATTTTGATAGTGTATTCTAACATTTTCTATCTGTACTTCTTTTTAGATTCTATTGTGCTGCATCATCTTCGTTTTAGCTGAAGATACAAGTATAGATAGTGGTTTCCATTATGACTATGGCAGAGACAGAAATCCAGTAGAACACAAAGAAAAACCCTACAAGCCATACTACCCACATTATTGGAGAAAATACAAGAGAAGGAAGATCGAGTACAGCGATGGACTTCCTATTTATCGAGATTAACAGATCATCTTTATTTATCATCATCGAATAATTGTGCCTTGTAAATATTCACTGTATAGTCACTCCTACACTATTAAACAAGTTTGTGTGCCATTTGTTAGTTTGAATGATCTGTCAAAGGATTTTTTTAGAATAATTTATCCACCAACTTTTCTATTATACTCTATATAATTTCATTTGTCTTCTCAAGGACATCCATTCTCCCCATTTCATTTGTTAGTTGTTATGGGAGAAAGTAGAACGACCAGTAAACCAAATATGTTACCATACTTACTGACCTAAGATAAGGACCGAGAAATTGATCTTGAGAAGTCAAGGGAAATCGCATGTAGTATAGTATACATACACTATATAGACATTAATCACCGGACATTTTCAACTTTAGATATTTTGTTTAATATTTAAAGATGTACTTGTTGCGTTCTCCTGGAACTTCAGGATTATAAAGAATATGTTTGTCATACTTATTACCGTCGATTTGATAAAGAGAACAATTAAGGTGCCAGCAAAAAAACGAAGAAAAATAATACTATTTGGGATCAATCTGTAAAATAAAATGCACGAAATGATTTATCGCTGCAGCATACAAATATGTGGATACTGTACAATATGTGCATTCATTTTTATATGAATAGCACGCATGGATTTTAAAAAGGTTCACCTGGATGGTAGTATCCATTTTGATTAAAAAATTTCTCGGTGAAGTTTTTCATCAAAAATGTGATCTCATTTATTGATTTGATTTCTAAATATTTGTGCTTTTGGTAGGAAAATGATTAAAAAATCAGACAAAACTTGTGAAGTTCTTTTAAATTAATTAAACATCTTCAAAAAAATTCTAAAATGTATGTCCTTGACCAAGGACACCAGTTGTAAAAGGGTTAATTATTAAAAGAAAACAGATATAGATTGAATGCATTGCATTGTAAAAAATATAAAATGCTTATGCACTAATCATCGACAATAAGGAAAACGTATGTGAAACTTGAAGTCATTTATCTCCAAATGACGTTTTTTGGGCATAACGCGCAGGATATCTCAAATACTTCAAATACAGAATACTTCTCAAATACAGAATATCCTCTCACGAAATTTTCAAAACACATGTTTTATGTTAGTCTGTATAAACTGAACCTAAAATTTCCTTTTTATTGTTAAAAAAATATTATTTTAGGTGATGATACTTCTGAAAATTTCCAAAATTTTGTATTAGCTAAATACAACTTTGTATTAAAAATATAAAAATGCTTTAAATACACATTTATTTAAGTTCAGGATAGTTATTACAATCAAAAGTATAAGTAGTCACCAAAACTTTCATTCTAGTTTCAAAATTTATTTTGTGATCCTGCGCGTAAACTCTTACACCCATTTCCTGCTCGTGAAATGTCTGATAGTTTGAAGTCCCCTATAAATGCTAATTTTGCATCTTGCCATTTTTTAAATACACGAAATGAAAGAACATACTTATGTCTTTCACCCCAATAAAACTTGTGTTTTAAAAACATATACATTTTAAGATATTAAATGTTGAAAATGGTCTTTTTTTCCCTCCAATTTTAAGAATCCTGAGACTCCTAAAGCTAATGGCCGACGGAAGCAAAATTGATGGGTTCTGTGCCCTTCAGTTCGGTTCTTAGGAGACTGGCGCTATTTATTTCTCATATTTTAAACGTAGGACTTCGTTTGTTACGCCAACGAGTAAATTATTGTCTGTAGAGCAAAATCATCTCAGACTCAGTTGCACAAAATAATGGGCTTGATCCACTTTATGTTCGGAACGTCCTATGTGAGTCAAACATGTACTCATATTGCTTTAAAAAACAAAACAAGATCAAAATAGTAGAGAATTGACATACATAGATGAAAGTTCCATTCGAAACTACTTTTACATCACATAATCATATCATTTATTTACACATTTGTTGGAGCGTGGCACGAGTTTTTCTGTGCCTTCTGCAAAGATTTTTGCTTCAGCATATGATAACGTTGAGTTATTTGTTGGCTGCGGTTATCATCTCGTCGTCCAAATGATGGTTCATTTGTGATTTCATCTACTATGACGTCTCACCCACCGCAGAAACTGACCGTCTTCCGTCGCGGTAATCGTCTTCGATACATGAACATGAGGTCTCCAATTACATGCGTAAATTTGGTCTATTCATAATTGTATTATACAGGGCGTTCCAAAATTCGACCGAGAAATTAGGGGTGATAGAAGGCATCAAGAGGATGAAAACTTACCATAGAACGCAGGGTCGCAAACCACTTATTCAGTCACAAATAGGGTGTTTCACCATAACTGATGTCGGCTTGACGGTAATAATTTTGCGGAAAATAAAATTATTGAAAATAAAATAGTTGGATGGGTCAATCCCAAAACTTTCTTCTATCTCATATATTTTAATATTTCAAAATGTTGTTACAGATGTCAATACTTAATTTTTATCAGTTCAATACTATATCAACTTTGACTTTCATCTTAAATTTCTGCCTCAGTCAATTAATCGGAGAGAAAACGAGTTAATCTCGATCATGATATTTGTTAAAATCACGAATAGTCGGCTTATCAGAATGGGAAGTTCCCGTCGATTCTCGAGCCACTGATGTACAACAGAACTACGAAAAATTAAGAAGATTACACAAAAATCGCTACTACAGCGCCCCTTCAGGCGGAATTTTTCCACATTCAGGGAAGACAATCTTGCCATGGCCAAAAAAATACACAAAAAATTTAGTTCAATTCTATGCCCAACTTCATACACTTTTCAAAGGTACAATATTGAAAATGGCACAAAAATCGCTATTATAGCGCCCCCTTCCGGCGGAATTTTTTCAAATTTAGAGAGGACCTTTTTGCGAGATCAGATTTCCAAGATTTCCCAGATTCCCAGATCCCCAGATTCCCAGATTTCCAATCAGATTTCCTTCGTCAGATTTCCAAGAAATCTGACGGCCCATTTTAAATGAAATTTCATTCTTAAACTTCTAAACATCCCACAATATTACTTTTTATTTCGTCGTATAGAGAAAAAAATGTACTTTTAAATGCAATTTGTTTGAAAGCTGTATCTCAATTTGTTTCTGAGTTATTAATTTTTTTTGTAGTTTTTATTACTTTTTTGTCATAGTGGCAACACTCTGTTGTCCACCTCTGTTGAAAGTAAAGGGAAATACAGATTACTGTATAGACCAGCGATGGCGAACCTATGGCACGCGTGCCGAACTTGGCACGTAAGAAAACTTCTCTGGCACGCGAGAAAAATTATAGATTATATGCAGTTTATGGAGAACATTTATGATTTTTAACAAATAGTATAGTTTGTGTAGCAATTATATAATTTACTTTAAAATCCGTAAATTTTGAATGAATTGAGGTATTATAAATTTCAATAAAAGCGCCTTGTAGCGTCATTTTCTCGCCAAATCATTCAGCATATAGTGTTTTCCAAATCATTTTGCTTCTTTATGAAATTTCAAAGGTTTTTGAAAATTGAATTTTTAGATATAGTTTGCATAGTAATATACCTAATTGACACACTTCTACTTCAGATTAGGTTTTATTTCATTTAGGTTTAGGGTTTTAAGTAATTTTAGGTTTTATTATATTTAGGTTATAATTTTGAAAATTGAATTTTAAAAATAATACGTATCTATTGAACCTGTTTCTACAAATAAAATGGTCTGATTCGGAAGTATACAGTAAAAGAAATTGTTTTTATAGATTACAGTCGGACCTCTATTTAACGAACCTCTATTTTGCGAATTTCTCTATTTTGCGAACTTTTCCTTGGAACCAAGAACATTTTGCGAATTTCTTCATAAAATAACCTCCAAATAGCGAAGTGCATTCTCTATTTAACGAACTTTTTCTTGTGATCTAATTTTTTTTTCTCCCCATTTCTCAAAATATTTCTGGACATTTCAAACTTATTCTTTCTTTAAACACATTTTATGATGTTCAATACCCTTGAACTGGTTTTACAAGGCGTTTTCTTTGTCAGCAGTGAGTATTCGGTAAGTACGGAGGACGAAGACGATAATCCCTTAGAGTAACTTAATAAATGTGGATAGAGATGAGAAAATAAAGAAGAAATTAACCATGATGTGCTGATTGATGATTGTATTTCACTTAATTCTGAAATTAAGACCTCAGAAACACTATCCGAATTGGATATTTTCGACAGTGTGAAAAATAAAAACAATACAGCAATGAATTGCGATGAAGACGAATATGATGATGATGGAATTGATCATTATGCAGGAATTTACAAAACTTCGTATAATGAAATGCTAAAATCATTTGAAACAATCTGACGCGGATTATAGTTAGAGGAAAATACGCATGAAGGGGTTTTTGGTGCATTGCAAAGATGTGAGACGTATTATCAGAGAAAGCACTTTTTTAAATAAAAAACTCATGCAAAATTAACAGAGTTTTTCGGAAATTAAATTTAAGGACGCATATGTTAATGTATGGTAAAAATTATTTCTAATAATAATAAATACGATAATGTCATTAAAATTCGTTGTATAACTATTTACTTTAAACAGAAAATACAGTGTATTCCCGGACAATGTTTTGTTTTCCTTGCAGATTTCAAAGATTTAAACACATGGAAAAAATAAAATTGAGGATGGATATTGGTGGGTAAAATAAATAAAACAAATCGCTATAATTTATTTTAAAAAATGTGATTAGTTACTTTTAGTAAAAATATTTAGTGTTTATGAATTTAAAATCTGTTTTATGTAGTTTAAAGTATTTTAAAAGGTGAATCTCTATTTAACGAATTTTCCATATAACGAACTTTTTTCCGGGATTCGTTAAATAGAAGTTCAACTGTATTAACACGGAATTCTATGCGACATGGCTATGTTACTGAGTAAATATGCTATAATAAATAACTTAGGGATCGAATTTAGTGTAAGTGTAAAAATATTTGAGTAAAAATTCTATAAAAATTAATTATTGAATTTTATCTAAGTTAAAATGTTTCTGGCACGTTAGAATGCTGGTGCACAATAATTTTGAAATTTTTGGCCCGCATACCCAAAAAGGTTCGCCTCCCTGGTATAGACCAATCAGAAAACGAATAAAACGATGATTAAACCAATAAAAACCTACAGATATGCTTTTGATTTCCTACCCTGACGAGGACAATAACCATTTTTCCAAATAGTTAAAAAAGTCGTGGCCCCATAGTAACCAATTTTAATAAAATTTGGTACACAGATTCAATAAATATTTAAATAGAGTTATGCAAAATATCTTGATAAAAAATAAAATATTTTGGCAGTTCTGGACATTTAAAAAACTTGTGACATACTCGTAGAATGGCACGTGTTCAATCGTTCAAAGTTGCATGTTTGAAGTTCTTTATCTTGAAAACTTTTTAGCATAAATTTAAAACAATTATAATATTGTAATCGCTGAAAAATTATCTTCAAATTTATTTAATAAAAAGAATTTCGTAATACTATGGTTAATCTTAAAATATAATCTTTTTAAATGCCCGGCATGAGGAATGGGAAAAAAGCGCTTTGTATTTCTGGCGTTGGCAACCCTCTCAACTACTTCCCTGCGTTATGTGATAATATATTTGAACACTGACAAAATACAGGCTGTCTACAAATTAGTTGGGCAAAAAGAATGATTTATTGAATGCAATTGACAGGAAAAAAAATGAAAGTACATATTGTTGTAAGATAGAAAAATGGTTGAAGTTTACCATTTTCACAAATGTTCGATGCGACTTCCTTTCGTGACACTGCAAATTTCCCATCGGTAGATCATTTTTTTGCCACAGATTTGTCAGCATGTTTCAGTCGATCAAATTAATTGCAGTGCAGATTCTTGGTTTTAGTTCAGGAATGGATGTAGTAAGTGGCGGTTTGTACACTTGATCCTTTACAAAACCTCATACACCGAAATCAAGCGGTGAGAGATCTTGTGATCGTGGTGACCATTGAATAACATCTCCACTCGCTAAGCGATAGCGTGAGTTATGACGCCAAACGCCACCTATGAATAAACTTCGGCAATATTACTACTAGTCAGACTTTCAACTAGTTAGTTTCATTTAATATTTCGGAAGTTCTTAACTTACGAAATTGCCTAAATAATTTGTAGACATCCTGTATTATAGACATTTTTCTTAAGACACAAAGGAACCTTTTCAAGATTTTATTCCTAAAAATGATTGAAATATATATATATATATAAGTTGAAATCACAAATATATGAACAAATGGTAAAATTCTAAAAATGAACAAGATATGGACATAGGAAACCAGTATGCAAAATAGGAAACTATGAATAACCCACAGAATCATCAGAGGTGCTTGTTGGTTAATTCATAGTGAAGATACGTTATTTCATCCAATTTTGTCGGCATTAAGCCTAAAATGACAAAATTTAGTACCTAATAGCGCATCATAAAATAAAATAAAATAAAATACCAAGAGGTCTAAAGAAAGATACACCTCACACAGGATATTAAAAATTATAACAGCACAATACCTCAATTACATACGAGGATTCAAAACATCATAAAGTTGACTCACAATGCTAAAACATGTGAGGATGCGAACAGATTTAGGACTATAAGAACATGTGGGCAGAAGTTGCTGAGAAACAGTACATTGCTGCCAGCTTAGTGAAAAAGGAAAACTATATTGTAATTAGGTTAAAAAAGTGTTTAGTGCTGCCATCTATACCCATAAAACATAAATAAAATTAATTGAAGAAATTAAGAAATGAATTCAGATTAACATTTATTTAAGGTAGAATGAAAAAATAGGAATAAACTTAATAAGTACTGAGTAAATATAAAATAAAATAAATAAGTATATAAAAATAAGTAAATAGAAGGGCATTGATTAAATTAACTAGTTTAAAAACGAATATATATATTATATGTATAACTAGCGCTCTTCGAACACTACGCTGGTTGGTTTCTGAAAACATATTTTGAATCAAAAGAGATATATCGGTGAATTTGACCTTGTGTTCAGTGGCTCCAACTTTTGAAAAACATTGGGTGGGCTCAAAATCATTTTAGGGTAAAATGACACTGTCAATTTGATTTTCTTCTGAAAGTTTGGGAAAAGTTGATATTTTAAGTTATGATAAGTTAGAATTTTTTTAGAATAGGATATAAAGTTGCGATTTTATTTAATTATATTCTTATGGGATCTTCATTTTATGGACTCTAATGTTTACTATTGTGTCATGATTTTGGCTGCAAATTAAAACGCAAAGGACTAAAAAATATTAAAAATGGGCATTTACACTGAAATGATTATAGTAATAGTACTATTTACTTAAACTATACCGGATGACTCAAAATACACTGGTTATCAAAAATTAAGGCAAAGTCACAAAATGCTAATTTTCAAATACGCGAACACTCAAAAGGAAATAATATAATTCGAGTAATTACTATTTCTGCAACACAGCTAGCCCATATAACATCTCATTCATGTCACACATGGTCACAAGTGTCATAGTCACTATACGGTGAAGGTAAAAAAATAGGAAATTCCATACATCTCATTATGAGTCTCAAATGATCACTATATGTAACTCCACTGAGAAGTCAATGTGATTGCTGCTTTGTGGCGAGTCACCAGGTGACTTTACAATGTAATTAAATTGTGACTCTCATGTGACTGTCATTTTGAGACTCAATTTCATAGTCATCATGAACATTGCATTATGATAAGTCACCAAATAATATCATATTATAGTCACATGGAGACTTTTCCCAAAAGAGCACGATGGTGACTTCACAATAGTCTCTCTGTCACCTGGAAGTCATCATGTGACTTTAATGTGACATTATTTGGTAACTTATCACAATGCAGCGTTCACCATGACTTTGAAATTGAGTCTACAAATGACAGTCACTTGAGAGTCACAATGTAACTACATTGTAAAGTCACATGGTGACTCGTCCCAAAGCAGCAGTCACAGTGACGTCTCAGTGGAGTCACATATAGTGATCATTTGAGACTCATAATGAGATGTATGGAATTTCCTATTTTTTTGCTTCACCGTAGTGACTGTGACATTTGTGACCATGTGTGACATGAATGAGATGCTATATGGGCTAGCTGTGTTGTAGAGATAGTAATTACTTGAATTATATTATTTCCTTTTGAGTGTTCGCGTATTTGAAAATTAGCATTTTGTGACTTTTCCTTAATTTTTGATAACCAGTGTAGATACAATTTCTTGAACTGCTGATAGAAAAACTGCTAATAGAAAGATACTTCCAATTACAATAAGCATACTAATCAAGTACATCTTTCAGATATGACATTTATTTAACGAATTTATGCCTGAATTTTTGTTGTCTCAAATTTGTTGCTGAAATCACTTTAACCCCTTGAGGGGCAAGCAAAAATGTCTCTAAATATTGAATTCTCACCGGAATAATCGAAAAATTTTATTTTCAAATAAGGAATAGCAATTTTTCAACGATCTTCCTCCAAAGTTAAAAATATAAAATTTAGTTACATTTTTCTGGTGAGAATCTTGTTTAAATTAGGTGGGATATATTTTATCCCACCGCCCCTCAAGGGTTAAAATGTTTCAAAATGAACTGGAAAAATACTAAAAAAAATTACGCTAAAAAATTACGCTAAAAAATTTGTGTATTTATTTGATAAAATTTAAGCGTACTAAATATGGGAATATGGATAATATTTATAATAACTTAATCTGCATAATTATATGTTTTGCCTGAATTTATATAAAATAAGCTTTTAAATTGTATATTATGTACTATAATTAGTATTTTTATGAACTTCTAAAAAAATATATTTATTTCTTTAGAGAGACTAATATCATTATAAGTATTATTAATAATAAACTGAGAATAATCCTATTTGAGGCTTAAAAATTTTATTTCATATTCATCTTGAAAAGGACTTTACATGTATAACTTTCCCTCAATGTCTAACAAAAATATGTACCCATTCGAGTATAGTTCCCTGTATTTTGTATGTTACAAAAATGTATAAAAAATAGGCTTGAACATATAATATCACAATTTTAAAAAATACGTATTTCAGAGAAGTCTACAAGCTAAGATTATGACTAATTTATTTGGAGGCTTGATAGAAAAAATAAAAATAAACTTACTTTTTACATTTCGCAATTTTGAAAAATAAAAAATCGATAAACACCGAAAAAAAGACATCATTTAAGCAAATAAATATCCATCTCATGCTGTCATCTCTCGGTAACAGATAAAAACATTTATCGACAATAATTTCATGCAATTTTTATGTTATAAATAAGAAGAAAATTACACAAATTTATTAAAATGCGAAGCGTCCCAAAAGTGGGACGCTAGGCATAAATGGGTTAAAAAGGTGCTGCATCTGCATTCACATTAAAATGCGAAATTTAATTTTTATACGGCTACCTTTTCGTATAATGTATATTTAGAAAAAGAATGACATTAGAAGGAAGTCCTAAGAAGGACGAGGGCCCACCGTGGCTGAGTAGTTAAGTCACCATATCGCAAAGCGCTTGAGAGCGTAGGTGGGCTGCAGGTTCGACTCCTGCTGGCTCCGTTGTACACTGTTTGTGGAGCTCCCAGCTGTAATTCTCTGGTGTTGTAAATTTCCTTGTGGCTATCTCGTTCTTAGTATATTGATGATGACTTATAAGCGGGCACCTGATGTATGTGTTCAATAAATAAATAAATAAGAAAGGCAAAAGGAAAAAGAATAATCTTCTATTTAAAAAACATATTGAGTTTTTAAATTTTATGAATTTTCAGTGTTTTTGCCATTAAAAGCGCTCTTTTCCTATTTATACGTACTTAACAAATAATTTTTTAATAAAATGAACCCATCTTTTATGTAGCATAGCATGTTGTAAATATGATCTCCTAATTGCTCATCTTCCAATATTTGCATTACAAGCCGTTGTGTTTTACGATTATATCGGTCTGTTATTGCTAATCTTTACCGTATTTTCAAACGACATAATTTTGTGAACCTCAACGAAATATTTTCTTTTCAGCGATTGAAATATAAATAAGCACGAAAATAGAATAATGAAAATTAGGTGGTCTGGAAAAGCAAATTATTGGGTGGGCTTGGGGCCCCCGTCCCATATTAGTTGGCGCCACTGCTTGTGTTTGAATTCAATATGGGCCTTTATCTGGAATGTCCCTCCGCATTGATGAAAACGATACGAACGCCATTGCGCTATTATTTTCTGTAATGTGTCAGACAAAATATGAGCTATTAAGAATCAACTCTTTTAGTTGATCATTTATAGTAGGATTTGCTAAAGAACGATATGCAATGAACTAAAATTATCCCTGAAAATTTATGTAACAAACAATACAAGTCTCATAAAAATCCGCCAAGTAGAACTGCAAGAACTTTTTAATAAAAGCTAATTTTTCACAATGGATCCACCTGATTATAGAACTTTCCCTCATAATTCTGTAAGTAAGCAACGTAAAACTATATGAAATATATTGAAATTGCCCCTGCAAAATTACAATGGAAGTAACTTCAAAATACGTTAGCCTTTAACTAAGGCTAATATTTCATAATCGGGATCACCTGAAATATGTTTTGTGCTAGCTATATTTATGTATATATATATTTCATCGGGGACGACACTATATTCTGGAAAAGCAGAATTCCTGTTTCCTGCTTATTTTAGTACCTTGTTTTAAACATCTATTTTCAATCGCATGTAGTAAGTAAAACGGAACTGCATTAAAAATAATAGAAAAATTAATAACAAATGAAATATCTTCAGTATTTAAGTGTAAAATCAAAACACATATACTATATTCTTAAATTGCTATTGAAGTAATAATAATTTAAATAGAAAGTAGCTACCCCCCAACTTTCCACCTTTCCAAGAATGGACTATTGCACTCTTAAAATAGAGTATATTTTAAATACTTCCATACAAGCAAATGAAAAGATGCCAGAAAGGTTTAGTAATAAAATCAAAAAATAATAATGATTAAATGGCATTTTTCATGTTTTTGAAAACAAGCACATGCAAATTCATGCATATGCTATGGGAGAAATAGTCAGAAAATCTTTTTAGCCAAGGATTTATTTTACCAGCCACCAAAATGCAAGGTACAGTCGTGGAAATAAAAAAGTAAACACCCCTACTAACTCTGAAACAAACTATTGTAGAAGAAAGTTATTGGTTCCAAACAATTGGAAATAAAGTCTACTTTTAAATGATGTACAGTTGTGGAAGAAAAGTAAACACACCCTACTAACTGCTCAACAAATTATCGTAGACGAAAGTTACTGGTACCGAACGATTGGAAATAAAGTCTACTTTTATATTATGTATATAAAATTTGCGTAAGGGGCCATCTACATATTGAAACGAATCCGAACTTCATTTTTTTCAATGGCAACACCCAATTTTAACGAGATATTTAAAAACTTCGGTTAAAACTATGCCTAGACACCAAATTTCAAATCATTTGAATGATAAGTGTTTGAATTATAAACAATCAAAATTTAGTGCTTCTAATGTTAAATTACATTTTCATATTTCAATTTATATCTCCCGAATTTATGCTCCTAATGTGCTAATATTTTGTGTAGCAATAATACTAATATACCCAAACAAAAATACGCTGAATTTGCAATTTTTATAATTTTATGATATGAATTATGAATTATTAAATTAATATTCGAAAAAATTATGAATCGCAACCTACCATTTTTTTGATGGATTTAGATTTATTAAATCCTGCTTTATGGAAATCCAAAATTTCACATTTTTCTTCCAAGTAGTTTTCAAATTATGCTTAAAAAACGGCAAAATGATGGTTTAAGGATATATAGAAAGGAAGGTTCTATGATAGGAGTGACTAGATATTTTGAAATTTCTCCTGCTCTCCTGTAATCTAGCAAGCTTCATTGGCTGTTTGAGTGTCGCTTAAGGTGCCTTGATCAAGAAGGGGGCTCTCTGGGCTAACAATCGAGTACCGAATTTCAATTTGGATACAGCCCTTAAAATACGCTCGTTTTAAAATAATTAATTTCTCGGAAACTTATGGTACGGATTGCATAAAAATTTGTTTTGGGGCTAATTGAAGGGTGTAGAGTTCATTTATGCCGTCAAAATTGGGTATTGCTATTGAAAAAAATTAAGTTTGGGTTCGTTTTAATATGTAGATGGCCACCTAAGCAAATTTTATATGCACCATTTAAAAGTAGACTTTATTTCCAATCGTTCGGTACCAGTAACTTTCTTCTACGATAATTTGTATAGGAGTTAGTAGGGGGTGTTTACTTTTTTTTTTCCCACGACTGTACATAAAATTTGCTTAGGAGGCCATCTACATATCAAAACAAACCTAAACTTTTTTTTTTTTTTTTCAATAGCGATATCCATGTTTGACCCCATAAATATATTCTACACCCTTCAATTTGGCTAAAAACAAATTTTCATGAAATTCCTACGATTAGTTTCTGAGAAATTAATGTGTTGGCGAGATATCACCGCAGACCAGATACCCGGAAAACCGCATTTCAAGGGTCGAGGTCTAAATCCCAGCCAAATAACGAAAGCTAGACGAAAAATTCTAAAAGTTGCAGCACCCAGCTTTGTGGGCACCGGTCACAGTTGACCACTGATTTCTATGATTGGGACGTTGTCCCTTTACTTATAATAGGATCCGCGGGGATCCAGATTATAACTCTAATTATTTTTTAGATATTATCATTGTAAATATTTTCAAATCCCCATAATCAAGAATTAGTTATTAAATGTTTATATTTTTATGAATAATTGAAAACATTAAATATTTGCAAGTTAAATAAGGAATCTGTGGGATACGCTTGTTCAGCTAGCCACATTTCCGTTGCAAAAGATTCAAAAGTCTTCTCTAGGTGATGGTGTGTTGCTGAAGTGTTTAAATAAACACAGACAAGTTAAAACTTAAACAATAAAAACATTATTATTAAAACAGAAAAATACGTTTAAGGATCAGCACTTCATGAACGCATGTCAGACAACTCGGCGTGAGCGGCAACAACAGAATGCCGTCAGTTACAGTTACAGGTAAGGAGCCAACTCCTTTTTATGTTGAGTTGAGTTGTAGAAAACAAATGAAATAAAATAAAAGTTAATGTATAAAATTAAAACAGTTCATGTTGTAGTATTAAAACAGTTCAGATTGTATTTAACCCGCTACAGTATTCCCCCCCCAAGTACCCAAGGTACTGACAACTTCACAAGTAGCGAGGGTTAAATCTGACAGTTCTGCCAGAACGGGTAGTTGTTTTGGAAGGCAGAGGTGGTGTCACCACAACTGGCTCATCTTGACTGACAGTAACAGGTTCATCTTGACTGACAGTCTCAGCTGGCGGGTTGTTTGGATTTATGCCTGGAGATGTAGCTGTTAAATCCTCTCTTATGAGGAATGCCGGTTTGAGGCGGTCAATATTAATTACTGCGTCTTTTCCATTTACCAGCACAGTAAAGTGTTTAGCTGTGCGTTTAATTACTCGGAAGGGTCCATTGTATGGCTGGGTCAATGGTGCTTTCACGGTGTCATTGCGCACCAAAACATGTGTGCACGTCTCCAGTGATGGATGCACAAAAGGTGTTTTGTTGGAATGTGCTGACGTTGGCACAGGAGTTAACTGGTGCATGGTGTCACACAAATGTTGGAGGAAAGTTGCAGGATCAACACGAGACAGTTCTGAGGGGTTAGAAGGCTGCAGAAATTCAGCAGGTAAGGTTAATGTTGTGCCATACAGCATCTCAGCACACGTACCCTGCAAGTCTTCTTTGTAAGAGGTGCGAATGCCCAGAAGAACAATGGGTAAAGACTCAGTCCATCGTGCATGGTTGTGGCACTTCAAGGCTTGCTTCAGCGTACGGTGGAAGCGTTCCACAAGGCCGTTACTGGCTGGATGATATGGGGATGTCCTGATGCGATGGATGCCTAAAATCTTTCTTAAAGACAAAAACAGGTGGGACTCAAATTGTCGCCCTTGGTCTGTGGTGACAAATTTTGGAACACCGAACCTTGAAATCCAATGGTTCACAAAAGTTTTGGCAATGGTGTCAGCAGTAATGTCCTGCACAGGAATAGCTTCTGGCCAACGGGAAAAACGGTCTATAAATGTGACCAGGTAGGTATAACCTTCTGAAGGAGGTAACTGTCCCACGATGTCAACATGGACATGCTCAAACCTTTCTGATGAGACAGGAAATTTTTGTAGAGGACTATGAGTATGCCGTTGGATTTTAGATTTCTGGCAACTCATGCATGAACGTGCCCACTTGGCAATGTCCTTTGCCATTCCGTGCCAAACAAATTTCTGTTGGATCAGTTTTTTGGAAGCTCTGATGCCAGGATGGGACAAATTGTGTAAACTTTGGAACACAATGTGGCGGTGCTTTTCTGGAACATATGGTCGAATTTTGCCAGTGCTGACATCACAATATAGCGTTGTTTCCGGGGCAACATGCAATTTTTGGAAACTGAGAGATGTGTCAGGATTTGACAATAATTCCATCAATTCTCTATCATTGGCCTGTTCTGTAGCCATGGAGGAAAAATCGGCATTGGTTAGGCCAATCTCATTTATGCGAGACAAAGTGTCAGCCACAATATTTTTAGATCCGGAAACATGCTGAATATCAGTCGTAAATTGCGAAATAAAATCAAGTTGTCTGAGCTGACGTGGGGAACTGGACTCTGATATTTTTGAAAAAAGCATAAGTTAATGGACGATGGTCGGTGTATATTATAAAATGTCTTCCTTGCAATGTATGTTTAAAATGTTTAACAGCCGAATAAATTGCAAGGAGCTCTCTGTCATAGGTGCTGTAATTTTGCTCAGTTGGGCTGAGCTTACGTGAAAAAAAGGCAAGAGGTTGTAATTTGTCATCGTACACAACATTTAATACAGCCCCAATAGCTAAATCTGAAGCATCAGCACTTAAGGTTAGCTGTTGATGGGGAGCATGGTATGCAAGAGTTGCACAAGTTATAAGATCTTGTTTACAAGCTTCAAAAGCCTGTGTCAAAACACTGTTCCACGGTACCGGACGTTTGTCATTCCTTGTTGAATCTTTGAGTAATTCATGTAAAGGGGCCTGAGTATGGACAGCATGAGGAATGAAACGTCGATAAAAATTTACCATAGCCAGAAATCGTCGCAAATCAACAATTGTTTGGGGTTTTGGGAAATTGGCTATAGCCTGAGTTTTTTCGGGAAGCGGTTGCACACCAGAAGGTGTTATGAGGCAGCCAAGAAAAGAAACAGAAGATTTTCCGAGAATGCATTTTGCGGGATTTAATTTTAACCCATGCTGCTGCAAGCGATCAAGGACTTGCCGAAGATGGAATTCATGTTCCTCCTCATTTTCTGACGCAATGAGAATGTCATCTAAATATGGGATGCAAAAATCCAATCCTTTTAAAACTTCATGGATATATCGCTGACAAGTCTGGCCTGCATTCCTTAAGCCGAAAGGAGTAAACACAAACTCGAAAAGGCCAAAAGGAGTAGTTACTGCGGTTTTGGGGATATCGTCGGGATTAACAGGAATTTGGTGGTAGGCACGGGCTAAATCTAACGTGGTGAAAAATTTTTTTCCATGAAATAGCTGTGTACAATCCTGAATGTGGGGTAATGGGTATCGATCCGGTATCGTGGAAGCATTTAAACGACGATAATATCCACATGGTCGCCAGGTGCCATTCGCCTTGGGAACCATATGGAGTGCACTTGCCCATGGGCTTTTTGAAGGCCTAACAATGCCCTGTGACATGAGGAATTCAAACTCCTGACGAGCTGCTTTTAGGAGTTCCGGCGATAGACGACGCGGTTTGGAAAATACAGGGGCGCCTTTGGTCTCTATATGATGATAAATTGGATGAGCGTTATTTACTTTGCATTCCCGTGAAGGGTTAGTTAATTCGGGATATTCTGCTAAAATTTTGTGAAATTTGGTAGAGCCGATAAGTACACTTAGGGTACTGCTCCCAGGAAGAACTCTAGCGATCTTTCCCTGAGACGACAATAAAGTTTCTGCGTCAATTATACAATTGTTTTTTGCGTCAACGAGCAAATTGAATTTTTTCAGAAAGTCCACGCCAATGATTGGTTGATTTACTTTTGCAATGACAAAAGGCCAGGTGAAATTTCTGCGCAAATTTAAATCAAGATTCAAACGTTTTGTGCCAAATGTTTGTATTTTTGTTCCATTTGCCGCATAGAGGACTAAACCCTCATCTACATGACTGTTTTTAAAGTAATTTGCTGGCAAAACAGAAATATCAGCCCCGGTATCGATTAAGAAATTCAATTTTGAAGTAGGGTCGGCCAAAAGAATGCGATTAACATGGCGGTCGCTATTGTGGCCATGGTGCGATCGCCGGTCTAGTTTTCCGTGCGAAAGGAACATGGGGGAGTGCATTTCCTAGCCTTAGAGCCGAAATTTGTGTGGTAAAAACAAAGATTATTTGAAGGTTCTTTATAACGCCCCCTGGATCGACTGCGCCGGTAATTATTTTCACGAGGACGATGCTCTCTCGAGCGACTCCGTTGGTTAATTTTTGTGGTTAACTCGTTAACCTGTTGGGTTAACTGTGCAATTTGCAATTCCAGGGACGAGGCATTGGTGGTTGGGACTTTAGTTGTTTCATTTATTTGAGGAGCTGCCAAGTCATGAATTTTGTCTGCAACAGGAGCAAGTTTTGATAACTCATCGCTCAATGCGCCAACAATGCTACGCGTAGTTGGGGGCAGGCGTGAAAGCCAAAGAGATTTTAATAAGGGTTCTCCAACCGTATCGCCAGCCAGGGTTCTCATGCGAGCGAGTAATTGAGATGGGCGTAAATCACCGATCTCCACACCCTGCAATAAGGTACGAATGCGCGATTCCGCACTCTCCGAATGTGAATCGATTAATCGTTTTTTTTAGAGACTCGTATGGTCGATCGCCTGGCGGATTTGTAATAATATCGCTGACCGATATGAGAACGTCAGCGTCAACCGCCGCCACAACATGATTAAATTTTGTCACTTCACATGTGATTTTAGCTAACGAAAATTGGGCTTCCAGGCGCAAAAACCATAACGAGGGATTTGTCTTCCAGAACGGTGGCGGTTTAACACCTACATGAGAAATCTGACTAGCTACATCAGTTGCAAGATCGTCCGGCATGGTTATGAAAAGATATACGTAAATACGATCAACAGTACAATATAAATACAAGTGCAAGAAAAAAATATACACAAAATTATATACAATGCATTATATTAAAAAAAACTCTCTTGCATTACGATATGATTCGTTAAAATGAGCCGAATTAGAGCACCAGTGACAGAGCGAAAAATTTTGATGTATCAATAAACATGATTACCGGAAAAAATTTGATGATATATAAAAATATGGGGGTCAAATATAAGAAAATAACGGACTTACCGACCATGATGAGCTCAGACACTGATATATTTGCACGCGGCACCGCACACTCGCGTGTTTAACAGCAGAAAATATACCACACGGCCCCGCACACATGTGTGGCAAATGTATCACAAAATATGGCCTCTGTTGGCTGTGGAGACATCTGTTAGATCAATCTAAGCGATAATTGTAAAAAACTTATGCCTCCTCGTTCGGATCCAATACGATCACTTGACGGCGTGTTCAAATCATTTTAAGGTCACCAGTGTGGGATACGCTTGTTCAGCTAGCCACATTTCCGTTGCAAAAGATTCAAAAGTCTTCTCTAGGTGATGGTGTGTTGCTGAAGTGTTTAAATAAACACAGACAAGTTAAAACTTAAACAATAAAAACATTATTATTAAAACAGAAAAATACGTTTAAGGATCAGCACTTCATGAACGCATGTCAGACAACTCGGCGTGAGCGGCAACAACAGAATGCCGTCAGTTACAGTTACAGGTAAGGAGCCAACTCCTTTTTATGTTGAGTTGAGTTGTAGAAAACAAATGAAATAAAATAAAAGTTAATGTATAAAATTAAAACAGTTCAGGTTGTAGTATTAAAACAGTTCAGATTGTATTTAACCCGCTACAAATCTATTTTTTTTTTTTTACTGCCTCCTTGCCTTAATCCCATATTAATTATTCCAAAATGAACATTTTTTAGGGGTTGTATCTAAATTGAAGTTCGGTACTCAATTGTTCAAATGCTACAGAATGACCATGTCACTTTTATTGATGTATTATTTTTGCCAATATGACCATTTCAATCGCTTAATATATTTTGACTATTGCCAACCTAAATGTTTCAATAAAATGAGTAATATATATATATATATATATATATATATATTCAAATTACGCCTTTCTGCACATCATAGACTACTTAAATAAGTCTATTGTAGTCTTTATTAGATTTACTAGATTAAGTCTTTTATAGAGACTTAAACCATCATTTTGACGTTTTTTAAACATAATTCAGAAACTACTTGGAAGAAAAATATGAAATTGAGAATTCGCATAAAGCAGGACATCATAAATATAAATCTATCAAAAAAATTGTAGTTTGCAATTCATATTTTTTTCGAATATTTATTTCATAATTCATAATTCAGATTATAATTTTTTTTAAATTACAAATTCAATGTATTTATGTTTGGGTTTTTTAGTTTTATAACACCACAAAAAATTATCACATTAGGATTATAATTTCAGGAGATGTTAATAAAAATATGAAAGTGTCAACATTTAGCATTAGAAGCTCTAAATTTTGAAAGTTTATAATTCAAAAACTTATCATCTAAATGATTCGAAATTTCGTTTCTAGGCATAGTTTGAACCGAAGATTTAAAATATATTGTCAAAATTAGGTATTGCCATTAAAAAAAAAAAACCAAAAAAACCCAGTTTGGTTTGGTTTTGATTTGTAGATGGCACCTAAGCAAATTTTATGGACATCATTTAAAAGTACACTTTATTTCCAATCGTTTAGTACCAGTAACTTTCTTATATTTTAATTAGTTGCTGAGTTAGTAGGGGGTGTTTACTTTTTTGACACGACTGTACAGTTGAAAATTGTAACGATAAAATTTACGCGACTGGTGTTGTTTATGACGGCCAATTATCTACATGAGGGATATGGGGCCCCTCCGTGGGGGTAATTCTAATACAGCCTAACCCGTACTTACGCAAGGAAAACCAAGTTTCTAAGAAAACCACGGAAAACTCCAAACGATTAGGCCGACGGGCGCAATTGGGTTCTAACCCAGGACCTCCCGTCTACCAGTATTGAAAGCAGAACCTCTCGCCACTGGTCGGGCTTGACGCTTTTACTACAATGAAATTTCATATCCACCCCTCCTTATAAAATTAAGAAATGTATTCCAGAGATGAACGTTTAGTATAGGATAGAACTTTGTACCATGTTTAATTTGGAAAGTTGCAAAATATAGCTAACTAGGGGGAAAAATAATAAAGTTTTTGGCATATCTCTACAGTTTGCAGTTTTCTAAGACTACCTAAATATTCAGTCGTCTTGTTTGAAAATTCACTCGCCAGTGGGGAGTAAAATTATGTATATTTCAAACCCTGCATGTGCATAAGTGAAATTGTCTTTGTAGTATGTGTGTTTGGCCCAAACTCGAGAAGGACCGAGATTCGGATTTTGGTTTGAAAAAGTTGTTTCAGTCGATCTCCAGTTTCTAAGTGGACAATTTGAATTTGAGAAAGGTCATCATTTCTAGTGCTGCCATCTATTTATTTTAATTTATAAGAAATTTTACCGTAATTTAAAATTTTTTTATTTTAACGATTTTTAGCTTATTTAGAGAATAGCGAACACTATAATTAATAATAAAATGTATAATATATGCACATATACATATTTAAAATCAAAATTTGATGAATAATATGTTCTTTCTGTTGATAGAATGAAAGTTAACAGTACTTCAGTATATTTATACTTAACAGTATATTTATATTTTTAATGTATGTTTTCGAAATTATATCTAACAGAAGAAAAAAAAAATAAGGCATGGAAAAAATGTAATTAATCAATACTTTCTCAAATTTCAATTGAATTTACATTTATATTTCCCTTAATTATTTTAAAAGGTTAAAATGTACACAAGCTGTGAAAATTCATGAACTAATATAAACTATATATTAAAAAAAAAAAAAGAAAAATGTTTTCTAAGTACATAAAAGAAAACCTGCATAGCTTTATTTTCAGTGAATGCGTCTTAAAACTATGTGCATTATAAAATAATTTACAGATATTTTTCTTTTAAATTTAATTAAATAGGTTATATGTATATATGACATTTTCTTGTTGTCATATGTATATATGACATTTTCTTGTTGTCATATGTATATATGACATTTTCTTGTTGTCATATGTATATATGACATTCATTATGTGACATTTCACTACAAATATATCATTTGTAGTGTCAGCAAAAGCATCTTATACGGATCCATAAAATGCCATTACAAGCAATTTAATCCACTTTTTGTGTATAGTAAATTCAAAATTTTCTTTTATTCCATTAATTTTCATTTTAGTGCTGCCATCTATCCTTACATTTATGTATTTTAATTTCTTTTAAATTATAATGAAAGAAATCACATGCTGTTTCATGTTTCTTATTATAAAGCAGGGATCGGAGGTTGCGCGCTACAAGTAGAGAAATTACAGTAGTTGCTACTGTTTACATTAGTTTGTAGTGTAGCGCGCTACATTTTGAACAATACAATGTAGCGAGTACCGCAATACAAAAAAATCGATGTTACTTTTAACGCTACTTGAGAGAAAACAAGTCAGAAACTGTACGTCAAACGTGGCAAATGAGGTGCGTTCATACTATAACTAGTTTTATAAATATTCAGATCTTGGTGCAATAGGTGTTGCACTCTTATGCAAAAATGCACGAATACAAAATTTATTATGATTATATATATTAAATTCAGTAATACGAAAATAATAGGACTCCATCTTAAATAGGATGCAATCACCATGGCAACCTAGAATCATTACCTATCATGAGATATAACTGAATTAATTACGCATGATAGGATTTAATAGAATGAAGAAAACTTTTAGTAATATCTTTTTATGTTTTGATTCGATTTTCATAAAATTTGAAATAGCTCGACAAAATTTTGCAACGATTATATATATTAAATTTCAAACCATTCGGTTGGGTTGTTATTGTGCTGTTATATGTGGACAGAAGAGCAGACAGACAGACGGATCAGACAACAACAATAGGTGCTACATATTTATATGCAGTAGAACGCTGATTATCCGAACTCCAAATAACCGAACTTCCAATTATCCGAACAGTCAATTTCTCTCAAAAAATATTTTTTAACCGAACTTCCAATTATCCGAACAGTCTATTTCTCTCAATTTTTTTTTTAAACGAACTTTCAATTATCCAAACACCCTATTAGATCTGGATATCAGATTTTAAATGATGATGAGATTGCGTATGATATTGAAGACGAAACAGAAATTGAAAACGAATGCTTTGAAAATGAACAAGGTCCATCACATAACGAAGCCTTTGAATGTTTGGAAACAGCTATGAAATAGCTCGAACAGCAAAAGAACGCTGATCCTATTCAACTAACGTATTTAAGAAGCATTCGAGATATGACAGCATGGAAAAGAATGTCTTCTTTGAAGCAAGCAACAATCTAAAGCTTTTTTGCTTAAATTATAATCTCTGGCGTTCAGAAAATGATAATAAAAAGTAAAAAAAAAAAAAAAAAAAAACAATTAAAAAGACAAAAATCAATTTTAAACATACCAGCATGAACTAATGCTGTCAGTCTAATGCGTGGATAAAGTGTGAAGATTTTAGTATAGTGAGGTACATCCGTTAAATTATCTGTCCATTTATCCAAACTTTTGCTTATCCGAACTAGGTCGGTCCCGATTTGTTCGGATAATCGGCGTTCTACTTTAATTACGAAAGCACTTAAAATGTGCCATTCTAAAAACCACGCGGCCACAACTTTTTTCTTTTGTGCAAAATTTGTTCTGCTCAACAATTAGCAAATCTCAGTGGTAAATCTCAGCTGCAGCGTATAGCAACGCTTCATATGCAATCATAGATTTTCCCTATTGGCACTTGCTGCTAAATCATGTACTAACCCACAAAAATAATTCATTTTCTTGTTGGCAACACTTGCTTATTTGGGGCTGCACATATATAACGTTACCAACTTTTTGGTAATTTTGAACGCCCTCTCCAAACTTACGTATCCATAAGTTATCATTCTTCGACCCCTCCCTTCCCTTACCTAATGAAATCGTTATCAGTATCTAAAAATTCTTTTTGTTTTTACACTTTTTTATTTCTTTTTCTTTTCATACGTTTGCAATAATATACAGGCATGGTTATACATTTATTATTCGCATACGAGTACGTTACTGATTTAAATGAAGAGAAGAAATTAATGACTTTGTAAAATATGAAGTAACTTTATATCAAATAACACTTTAAATAAATACTTACTATTTAAAAGTATTTAATAATAACTTTTTGTTACGTAATGCGTTTAAAAGTAACATTGGTTTCTTACACTTGCCCCCTGAATGGGAGTAAGCAGTCCTTCTTCTAAACAAAACAGGTGGACAACATTCTTCCCATTTTTAACACTTTTCAACAAAGTTGAAAAGTGTTTATGCATTCGGTTTGTCTGCCCGTCTGTCCACGCTCTAACTCCCGTAAATATACTCGGATTTCCACGCAATTGATAAATGTTACTTAGGGTCACCAGGGCATGTTTGATATTGTATATGAAGCATGTGGGATTAATAGTTCATTTACGGGTCACTCAGAAGAATTCCGTTACATTGTAGTCAATGGGGAAAAATTGTTTGCAGTGTATTTTAATGGCATTACGCTATTTCAAATGTATTGAAATTGATATAAAACCAAGGGCGTAGGAATCGGGGGAGATGGGGGAGCTGTGGCTCCCCCTGGAGTATTTAAGACGGGCTCAGCTCCCCCGGAAAAAATTCTCGCATCACATCTGTTTACGATACATTGCTGAATTAAAAAATAAAAGTATACTTTTTCTAGGAAATTCACACAATAAACAACAAAGAGAAGAGAGAGAGGGGGTGGTGAGCACACTTGTTTGTGCCTTCATCCTTTTTCTCATTGTTTACAACCCACCCGATTTCCAGAAAAAAAGGGGGTCTTATACAGGTCTACTACAAATTACCTGCACCGATAACATATTTATAAAGAGGATGCCTTTAAAATTGATTTGGAAGAGATTTGTAAAGAATTTTTAAGCAAAACAACAGAAAGCACTTTAATTTTTTGGTAAATAGAAGTGGGAGAAGCCTTAAATTTGAATATTGTATTCGGGATCGCACATAAATTAAGTTTCTATGTATCAAGTATATCTATTAAAAATTATTTTAACTGGATTAAAGTGTTGGTGATCTTTTGATATGCTTCTATTTTATACTTCTGTTTGTGAAACGTGCAACACTATGAAGGAACCCTCCAAAATGAACGAAATGATCCACGCCACTAGATTACCGTAATATGCTTCGGCTTCCCCTGTTTGTTCAAAGTTCCTACGCCACTGTATAAACAACTGAATTTTACTACAGGATGATTACTATAAAATAAGGCAATACAATATATACAGGGCTGCTCAAAGAATTCGCATAATTTTCCGATTGTAGATGGGAACAACTGAAATTAGGTTTTCAAATGTGTTATGCGTTTATATATATATGGTTGAATTAGACATAATATTTTAACTTATTAAGCGGCGCAGTTATGTATCATTATTCTGAATGTGTTGGAAAGTGTTTCATAATCTATGCTTGACGCATGATTTTTTCTTTCTTGTTTACTAATAAATATGGCAAATATCATTTCGAAGCTGGTTTCGCTAAGAACGAATTACATGCGCATATGGCAGAAGAATAGGAAAGACGAACTTTGGAATATTAAACATTATGGAATGAAATGATTTTATAATCATTTAATGCTTTTAATAATAACTTTGTACTTTCATAGAAATATATAAACAAAATACAGTCATTTAGGGTATCTTTGATCCGCATTTTCTCTATTTTCATATGCCACACTCTTATTTTAAGACTACTGTTGCAACTAGGGCCATAAAAGAAAAGAAATGATTCTAAATTATTGTATGATTATAAAAAATTAAGGAATAATAATGATAAAAGCAATAAAAAATGAATTTTTATCCTGGTTCAAAGTTACCCAGCCATTTAGAGTAACTTTGCACAATTTGATAAATATTATCTAAAATAATTCATTATAAAAGAAAGTATTATAGTTAGGACAACTTTGAACCCCAAAAAATGTTTTCAGATATGTAAAGACTCTGAATTTACATTTCCCAACATCACAAAATTTGTATAATTTATGATATTACAACAATTATCAGGCATAAGAAAAGTGGAAGAAAAGAACCATGAACATTTAGAAATAAAAAAACCTGTTTATTGTTCGTATAAAAAATAAAAATGCAGTGGAAAACAATTTTCAATGTTTTATCTCAATAATTTATCCATAGTTACAGTAAAACATACTAGTACCAGCATTATTCAAACAAGAATAAAAAATGCCGAATGTATGAAATGTCAAATTTGAGTAGCTCCGCCCCGAAAAACGCCTTTAAAGGAATTGTATGTATTTTACACATATTTGTGAAAATAGTCACATGTTATATCTGATGTTCATTTTCGGCATTTATATAAAATATACGTGCAAATATGGGAAATTTTTGACAGTAGCACCTATAATTAGTAAATTATAAACATCAGTATAACTTTGAGTATAACTTATATCAGTATAACTTAGCCGGCTCAAAGTTACCCTGAAAATTCGGTAAAATGTTAGTGCCTTCTTATTTTACATTTTATTAACTATTAATAAATAAATAATCACAAAATATTATCACATTTACAACATTTAGACAATAATATGTCTGATAAATGAGTATATTGTTACTTACTATTAAAATTTACTTGGATTACAACAACTTCAAAACAGCATTCAAAATTACCTTGAAAAGAGTACTTCACAAAAATAGTTAGATGATGCATTTAATTGCGCATAATGTTGCTAATTTATTTTCTAAAATAAAGAGTAGATATCCCAGTTTAGAACTTTGCCAACAGAACACAGTTCTGGAGCTTATTTAGTCTTTTGGAGTGAAAAATATTGAAAATTAGGAGGTGGTGCAAAGTTACACCCCGTGGTTCAAAGTTACCCTGAATGACTGTAATAATAATAATAATAAAAAGTAATTTAACAAATTATAACGACCATTTGGAAAATGATTTCTTCGAAGACTAAAATTTAAGACATAAAAAATCGCACGGAATTGATCATACATTACGTACGCCATGAATTAAACATTAACATTCCTGGACCCATCATGAACAAATTTTAAAAGAAATTTCAGTTTTACATCATAATACATCATAATCATATTTTAAATAAATAAATAGAAATGCTTAATTCATCTTTAAAAGTTAAACTTAAACTTACACTATGTGCAAAATTACTTAAAAGATGACACAGTATTTAAAAAATGTTAAATTATTTTAATACCTTAGAACTTTCAACTATAAAAAACATAGTCTTCGTCAGAGGAATATAAGAAATACAACAGTTATTGATTGAACGCCTAATTTTCAAAATCCATGTAGATGGGACGAAAGGAGTGAAAGTGGAAGTTAATTTATAGATCCGGAAACATTGGGAAAATAAAACATGGATATAGGAAAGTGGAAAATTACTCGTTTTATTATTCTTTAAGCAAACTGAGCCAAATTCTGGGTATGTTGTAGGATAAAACGTCGTTACAAACAGTATTTTCTTTAGTAATAATTTCTATTGATTCGCGGATAATTAAATTATGATAATTCTTTGCGGGATATATAATTTTTGCGTCTTCGAAATTAACGTGTATATTCTGCTTCTAGTTAAGTCTTGACAGGGCTGTTGTAGGTCGGTTATACTTTAAATCTCTCAAATGTTCTTTAATACGAACTTTAAGTTTACGCGAAGTCATGCCAATGTATTCGAGATAAATATCTTCTGTTTTCAGTGGAATTACATATACGCCGGAAACTTCATCCCTCGGGATCGGGTCCACTTTGGCGCTAATCAGATATTTCAGTTTTGCAGGAGGTAAAAAAACTGAAAACCCTGAAGAAATGAGATGAGAAATTAAAACAAATGCATTTTTGAGTTCGGCGTCACGAGAGCTTTCACACGATAAACAAAAAGAAGATGTTTATTTTCAAGCAATTTAATAACTACCCCTCCTCCCCCCTATATTAAAAAAATATATTTGTGAATGGTTAATAATCTATAAATTATGTGGGTCAGTAGCCTTTGATACTTCTGCAAAATTTGAACTTTCCACTTTCCATAGTTTACGAGAAAACAGCTGTGACAGACATGATTTTACCTGGCCGCTTTTGACGAGTTTTTAATTTCATTTTTTCTGTAAGATTTTATCAGACGATAATTTTTTCTTCAACCCGTATTTTTTTCATTCCTTCAGAATATTTTTAGTAATATCATCCGTTAGTAGAATTCATTTAATCAAAAACCTCTTACTACAAAATTTATAGATAATATTAAGAAGATTTATATAATAAAGTTAAACCATGTGGTGATTGTTTCATTAAATATTAAATGACCCACACACTATATTTTAAATTCTGAGACTCTTTTCTTGAGATACACGCGCATTTAATAATGAATCTCTATATACAGTATCTCTGAGTGTTATTAAAAGTTTTCATCACGCCAATGATACTTTTTTATCGCCTTAGTGGCGTTTTAACGGAGATGTGATTTTTCTCTTCTACAACCCCCCACCTTTTTTATATATTTATTTATTTATTTTTGCTGTAAGAGTTGGCCCTATCAAAAACTTGTCAATATAAAAGTTGTAGATAAGATCAAGAAGATTTATAACACATTTAAGGCGACAGTAGACGTTCAAAAACATTTTCTACAGTTTTTGCTCAATTGTTTTGAAATTTAATACACATATAATTTGTGCAATAATTAAGAAAATTCTTAATTTCATTAAAAATATTAATATGCAAATGAGTAATTAATTAATAATATGCTAATTAGTGATACAAATTAAAAATGCTCCATGCGCATTAAATTTGGTTTCAGAAACTTGTAATTTGTTTTAGGATAGCTTTATGATATTATATCAAAAATTGCTATACATTTCAAAAATATACTAAGTACCGTTGCAGAAAAAAAATTATAAACATGTAATATTGATCCTTTCGGATAAAATTTAATGATAAAGTATTATTTTTTTACCTTTATCTGAAATAATACACATATTAATAGCAAGTTTTGTAATAAAGTATATCAACAACAATATTACCAAGTAATTTGAAAATTGGGATAAAATTAGGACGTATGGAGCATTTTGAAGTTACTCAGTCGGCGAAAATCCTCATTTTGAGAAAACTGGATGTAAAGTTTTATTTTAAGTGTAGATTAACGATTGTTCACGTTAGAAAAACAGCTGTATCTCTGCAAAAAATTATTGGGTTTCAATAATTTTTTTTATTTGAAAGTAGGAGATTGCCAGAACATTTTTTTTTTCCAAAAAACAAAAAACTGATTTTTTAATGTTTTTTACGATTTTGAACGTCCACTGTCTCTTTAAGTAGATTTGATATCTTGTGAATTGACGAAATTATGATTTTGTTTCTTCTTAAAACCCTGATTTTTGTGCCCCTTGAGCCCATTTTTAAAGATATCAAAATCTGTCAGACATAAATTTTTGGCCCTTTTCCTAAAAGTAATAATAAATTTAAACTGATTTGATATATGTATCATAATTAAGAAGTTATGGGATTTTTTCTGTTATCACCAAAACCCTCCCCATTTCCACCTCATTGGTCCGATTTTGCCCATTAACGAACTTGACCGAAATTTTCTGCCTCTTGATTTTCTGCATCAGTTTGGAAGAGATTTGTGCAAAAGTATGGAAGTTATCATGTCGATAAAAAAGTGATATATATCTACCCTATATATATAAAATCCTAATGAAACGAATTTACGAAACGATTTCATGAAACGACTGAATAAACAACTGATTATGTTTCTCGGCGATTTCTCCTAAAATATGGAATATTTTGCAATGTAATTAATACCAAAAATCCGTATTGATCCGCAGATCTCAAAACTGGTATCAGAATTTTTAATTTCGAATTAGTTTTCGAAATATTAATTTTTTTCTAATTTTAAATACTTTTCTCTAATGATGGCAACTCAAATTTTTATCATAACAGACATTTTTTTTTCATATTTTGGAAAATGTTATTATTTTAAACTAATTTGGTGACCAGTTTGACCTCCCATAAATTTATGCTGAGAAATGTATCATGTTACTTTATTCACACTTCAATTTGTCGCATTTTTTCATTATCGTTTTATTTAATACAAAATTTTCATTTAAAACTGAAACATTTAAAATTAATGGCTTTCACTTCTTTCTTTTTTTTTAAACAAAACGAAAAGAAAAATATTAGGCACAAATGCCATATACGCACTGGGGTACCTAATTGGAGCCAAAATGGCGTTATTTTGCCTGCCATGGTAACCCGGCTGTTGTTGCTTATTTATTAATAAATGTTTATTTACATTTATTTTCTTTCTATTAAAAAAAAATGTTATAAATTGTTTTGTTCTATAGTTATTAATTAAACTTTTTTTTATTTATTGTTATTTCATCTATTCTATTATATATATAAAATCCAAACGGAAATTACGTTCGGAACGCCTAGATTTTGAGTTCTATAGCATGGATTTTTACGGAACTTATACCGTTAGATAGGTATCGTTTCAGGGAAGGTTTTAAGCTATAACACATTATTCTACCTAGATTAGTTATAGAATTATGGCGGAAAGTTCTGTTATTTTGGACGATAACGTTTACCATTTTATTTCTTGGTGAAATTTATCGTTGATAAAAAAAATTGAAACGGCTATTACACCTTGAAAAATAAAAGAAAAAAACTGTTACTAATTTTAATTACAAGAAAAAAAAGAAGAAAAAGAGAAAATGAAAAACAGTTTTGACGAGTGGTAATATTATAAAAATAAAATATTTAATTTAAACAAGAAAGAGAATATTCGTAATGCGTAAAAGTTTATTCAAAAAAAAGTTTGCAGTTTTAAACAACATTTGGCGATTTATCTATTGCGTCAGGTTAAGAAAAATGCGCCAGAAAATTTGATAGGACAATATTAGACTGACAATTTTGTTTTTGTTTTGGATTCTTTTTTTATTTACTTTTTATTTTTATCAAACGCATCCAACGACTTAAAATAATGGTACTTGCGAGTTAGATGTTGTATGTTTATTTACGATATTGATTTTATCGCCAAATAATATGAATTTAAGCCAAAAAGGCATAAACGTAGCATTGGTTTGAACGACGTTTACAATATTGGTGATTTTTCAAGCGGACGGTATCCTTTTTGGAGTAATCTAATTCTACTACATACACATACACACGCACATATATATGTATATATATAATACAAATGGAATTATATATATATATATATATATATACATATAATACAAATGGAAATTTCGCTACGGTTGCTTATAACTCGAGTTCTGCTGAAGTTGCACTGTTAAATAGGTAATTTTTTGGAAGATTTTAGTATATAACATATCATTACGCTGTCTACGTTGCTTAGGTATTGAATTCTGGTTTAAAGTTCTTTAATGAGGTGAACCAGATTATGAAAAAATAATCTTTTGAAAAGATTCTGCCGAATGTTTTTCGATAGAACTTGCACTTTTAATCAGATAATTTTACAGGGAGGGTTTAAGTATCTAGCATATCCTTCTACCTTGCTCAGCTATACAGCTATGGGGAGAATTGTGTAATCTGGTGACCCCAATTATCAAAAATTTACCTTTTTAAAAAGTTCTAACATACTGTTGAGCAGTATGTTAGATATCAATAGGGGAAATTTAATCTTAAATAAATTAATTAAATAAATTAATTAAAAATAAATCTTAGTTATATATCAATAGGGGAAATTTTGGTAATTTTCCAATATCCTTGGCGATCCTTGGCAATCCCTTGGCGAGATGCGGAAAATGGGCTTGACGGAAGAAGAAAAGTTTCAATGAGCATTTTTTGTTCAATAATTATAGAATTTATTTACTATAAAGAAGCCATTTATCTCTTTTTATTTAAAAACAGAATTAAATTGAATATTAATAACAATAGTAATAATATATTTCATTGAAAAGTTTATTATATGAATACATAGGTAAATAAGCATAAAAGTTCATAACATTTTTATAGCTGTTCATATCATTTGTCCAAAAATCTAACTTTTTGAAGTCCGAATTGCGCCATGCTTAAAAAAAACAAACAAACAAAAAAACAACAACAACAACAAAAAAAAAACAACAACAACAAAGCCCCTATACTGGAAAGTATAGAAAATTATGTAATCAGATGGACCCGTTTATGACAGATCTCAAATGACTGCATTGCTATTTGGCTAACCATCGTCGGTTTGGGGAGAAATATTCGTTAAATAGGTTTAATCAAACAATTCCTGACTGATATTTGACATCAAACTTGATTGTTCACTAATATAGGCGTCAGAGTGGTCTCTGTTTTGACTAACACAATTTCCTTACAAAATTTTTCGTTTTAGATTTCACTTACAAATTTCGTAGAAACCAGCTATGCGAGAATGTTTTTTACGGTCTTTTAAGTTAGCCGGGCACAAATCTCGCCAATATCATTTTTTTTTTTTCAGGGCAGTAGCATATTTTATTTTTCACATGTGTAAATTAGAAACAATACATTGATGATGAAGTAGAATATTTTTGTTCATAGCATTATTTATTATTTTTATCCTTTTGAATTTTTTATGAAATGGGTGAAAAGCAACTATTTTAAATGTATGTAATACGTATATTTAACATGCGTGTATTTTAAATTAAAAGAGTGAAAGCTTTATATTTTAAATGAATGGCAATGGGAACAATACTTTGTTGTTTATCAAATGTGGCCGGCTAACATAAAAGTACCGTTTTTCCTTGAGATTTTTGAGGCAACCTATCACAGAAATAATTTTAAAAAATGATTGGTGATTAAAAAAATACCGCTTCTATGACTGTTAATGCTATCAGAAATAGTGCTAATATTGAATATTATAATAATACTAGAAAGGTAGCCCGTCAAAAATGACGGAAATTTAGATATAAAGATATATACAACTCATGTGCAAGAATATGAGTTTTCTCGCTTGTTCCGCAGTGATAGATGAAAATAACACGTTTTAAGAACGAAACACATTTATGAAAACTGTGTACAGTAGAAGACCACTAATCTGCACAGTTTGGTTCCAAGTGTTATGCAGATTTGAGGCTTTTTGCGGTCACGTCTATTCAATCTTTGTTTACATTTTTTTAAATTCATATATTGGACAATTTAGATTGTTAAGCCTTAAAAATAAATAAATAACACACTTGAAGTAAGGTTAAAAACTATTAAATTATCGTATACGATTTCATGAAATGGTATTATATGGTATTATATGTGTGTGCTTCACGATCTTGGTTACGACATTGGCGAAATTGGCTGCAACTTGTCATAATCCTAATAGTGTGGGCCGCTATAACAAAAAAGTAACCAGTTTTCAGTAAAATTTCTGATATAAAGTAGCTTTCAAAAACTTGTGTAAAATTGCAGGCCGTTCTCGTTTTATGTCAGTCCTAGGAATAATATTTCTAACACTGAAGATTTTCCATGTATATATGGAATTTAGAAAAGCTTGTCAAAAAGAAAGGTCCTGAAATGACATTGTAATTCCTCTAACTTCAAAGTTTAATCGGACCCTGATGTTGAGTACTGAAATCTAATAAATACAGTTATTTTGAACATTACAACAGAATTAAACAGTTAAACTTATTACTTAAACCCGCTGTTACTTCTTAGTATTAAGAAAGAAAATTATTTAAAATTTTCAAATCATGCATTTATGATTTTTTTCCGTCTTTAATAACTAAATAATGAAAAAATAGGCTTTTGTTCTGAGCTCATAAATATGACAATAAAATAATGTAACTAAGAGACATTGCAAAATTAAATCTTTGTGATTACAAACCATAAACAAACGATACCTCCACCATTTTGCCTACTATGACGTCATTAGAATATGACGCCCATTGATTGTTGGAGAACTTACTTTGTGAATGATTACCTCAATGATATAATATTTTTGACGTTTCACGATGAATGAATCACTTGTGTTTGTTTAGGTTTATGAAATGAGATATTAAGCTGTGAAACTAATTTCAATTGAAGATAGCCAAGGATATATGTATTTTTAATCGAAATTAAAAACAATGCTTTGATCTCGAAATAAAAAGTTTTAGTTTGTATAATTTGTTATTTCTGTTAATTATTTATTTAAGTACTTTTCCATTATAGCGCATTTTTTAAAAAAGCTTGGCGCGATTCGGGCATCAGAAAGTGAGATATGTTGCGAAAATATATAAACAGCTATGAAAAGAAATCTAATGAACTTTTATCTTTGTTTATATATGCACTTATATGCATAAAAAAATCGGGCACAGATGTCATATTCGCCCCATATTGGTGCGTTTTTTTTTCCCGCCGCTGATTTGGCGAAAACATCAACAGCATAAACAACAACATCCGGGTTACCATATCAAGCAAAATAACGACACTTTGGCGCCGGTTAAGTATACATTGCGTATATGACATTGGCGTCAGAAAAAAATCGCGCCAGTATGGGGCGAATATGACATCTGTGCCAAAAATCGTTTCTAAATATATATAATTTTGGTACAGATGTCATATTCGCCCCATATTGGCGCGATTTTTTTCTGTCGCCAATATCATATAGGCAACGGGTACTTAACTTGCGACAAATTGGTTGATGTGGTAACCCGGATTATGTTGTTTATGCTGTTGATGTTTTCGCCAAATTGGCAACCGAAAAAAATCGCGCCAATATGGGGCGAATATGACATCTGTTCCATAATTTTTTTTTTATATACAAATTACGGCACAGATTTCAGATATGAACCGGGATACCTAACTGGCGCCAAAATGGTGTTATTTTGCCTGCTATGGTAACCCGGCTATTGTTATTTATTTATTAATAAATTGTTTATTTACTTTTATTTTCTGTTTTTTAATTATATAAACTGCTTTGTTCTATAGTTATTATTCAAATTTTTATTTATTTATAGTTATTTCCTTTTCAAAATGATAGGAAATAATTGAAAAATATGTAACTAACTGGTATTCGAAAGCGAGATTTCTGCCAAATTGGCGTCATAGAAAAATCACGCCAACCCCCATGCGCATATGACATCTGTGCAAAAATTACTTCTGTTTCTTTATAAAAATAGGTAAATAGCTTTTTTTATATTAAATTGTCGGCACAGATGTCATATACGCCCATATTGGCGCGATTTTGTTTTTTAACGCCGATGTCATATACGCACCGGGTACTTAACTGGCGCCAAAGTGTCGTTATTTTGCTTGTAATGGTAACCCGAATGTTGTTTATGCTGTTGATGTTTTCGCCAAATTGGCGTCGGAAAAAAATCGCGCCAATATATGGCGTATATGACATCTGTGCAAATTGGATACATCTGGAAAAAATTGCTTGTGAGTATGAAACAGTAAATAGGTTGCCAGAAAATACGTTGACAAACTTCTTTCTCGCCAAGAAACTTTTCTCCGAAGTATTGTACATAAGCAATGATTGCTAGAAATGCATTTTTAATTATGATATGCGCTTTTATGTTTCACTATATTTATGCATACTATACTGTGTGTATAAATGCTACAGTTCATATGCAGGGCTACACAAAAGAATTCGTAAGGGTTACTGAGTATGAGAGTAAATTGCTTAAATGTGGCTTTTAAAAGAGTTATGCATTTTTAGGTTGAACTGCATTTAGTTTCCTAAGAAATGTTTGTGGAATATATATAAAATGATATACATGGTCACTCAAAGAATTGGATACATAACCGTCTATGGATGATAATATCTGGAAATGTGATTTCAGTAGTTTTAAGAGTAGTTTAAATTAAATTTTAGCTAAATAGTGGCATGTAATAACGGTACTATTGGCTATGGACGATAACTGCTGAAATCAATTTTTAAATTTTTTTTATGCGTTTTCTAAAATGTTTACTTAGTTATCTTGGTACTTCTTAGTTATCCCGTCGACCAAATTACTGTCGCCAAATTGTAAGATTAATTGCCAATAATGGTTGCCATTAATTAATTAATTAAATGCCAATAATGGCCAATAAAACCATTAATTCGACGTTTTATTTGTATTTTTATTAATGTTTTACTATTGATTTGGCGATTTATATAATTTGGCGAAATTGGTCGACGGGATATCTAAGAAGTAACGTTATCTTATTTACCTTATTTACCTAAATAACGAAGTTTTGTTAAAGCATTCAGGATGTGTTGGAAAGTGTTTCATATTCTATGCTTAACGCATGATTTTTCTTTCTTCTTTAGTCTTACTTTGCATTTATTTAATTCTTAATTTTTTAGTCTTATACTGCTTTATAGAAACTTTGGCACAGTTGTCATATACGTTATCATATATTGGCGCGATTTTTTTCCGACGCCAATTTGGCGAAAACATCAACAGCTTAAACAACAACATTCGGATTACCATATCAAGCAAAATTACGACACTTTGGCGCCAGTTGAGTACCCGTTGTGTATATGACATTGGCGTCAGAAAAAAATCGCGCCAATATGGTATATGACATCTGTGCCGAAACTTTAATATTTAATGTTTAAACTCTTCGCTCCACTCCCCTCGCATATAGTACAAATTATAACACGGATAGCGCAAAATAATAGACAGTTTGGTACTTTTCCACTGTAGGGGCTTTGGCATTTTTTTAAAAAAGCTTGGTGTAATTTGGGCATCAGAAAGTGAGTATTGGGTACTTTTCCGTTATGCGGATACCATTGTCGCCAAGCGTAATAGTTGGTGCAAAATCGTGAATTGAAGCATTTGAAAAATAAAAGAAAAACCATTGTCAATACTAAAGTGAGCATTTAAAAAATATAACATTTGAAAATTCCAGACTTTTACGAACTATTTCATCAAATCACAAATATATACTTAAAATAAGTGAACAAATAACTGCTATAAAATAAAGCAATAAAATAAAACTCATATTAAACTGCTGGCATAAAATTACAAATATTTTTTAGCATTTTGAAATAATTGGCGCATTAGCATACATTTTGGCATGGTGTCCGTATATCGGAAAAATATCGAGATTTGTTGTCAAATCATATAAAAAGTTTTGAAAAGAAATTTGATGAGCGTTTTTGTTTGTTTTATATGTATATTATTGATGATTTTATGTACAAATTACATCTGTTTCTGTATAAAAGAGAAACGGCTTTTTTATGTTAAATAAATCGTATAAATATCGAAAAAAATGCGTGTGTATATAAAATGAAACAGTGAATAGGTTCCCGGAAAATATGTTATCAAATTTCTTTTTTTCGCCAAGGCACCTATACTGGAAAAGTACCTAAAGCACAGTAAAATCGCGCAGTTAGGAGCTCACACAGTACACCGTTGTCTATTGGCGGTTATTTTATTAGTAGCATCGGGAGGAAGATGTAAAGATGTACTTTAAATTCTCACCCATAGATTTCGAAAAAATATCTTAAAAGAGTGGAGTTTAAATTAAATTTCGGTGACCTCCATTATGAAAGATTAATGGTTTTGAATGGGAATTTCGCCAAATTAGCCAGCTATCGCCAAGTTGGCTAACATTTGGTAACTGTATGGTAACATACTGTGGTAACCCTGCATTAATATTTTTCAACAATTACTCGTTTCAATGAGGCGGTCCTACCGGAATAGTGAGGGACACACAGAGACTTGGATTTTATATAAATAGATTTCGCAGATCAAACTAAAATACCGTGACAGTGACAAGCATATATACATCTAACTGTAACCATTGATAAAACAAAATCAGGAAAATTGGAAAGTAGATTTTGTTTGTAAAGTATGCATTAATTAAGGAAATAAATTACATAATCGAGTCTACAGACAATTGAAATATTTGGTACAAATAAATTACATAATCCAGTCTACAAGCAAATGACATATGTTATCGGTCGTGGTTTGATGATAATTAACTTAATACAATAAGTTAAATTGATTCTTTGTTTTTAAAGCGGACCTATTCCATAATCGAGTTTTAAAGAGAATTGGAGTAATTTGGGACAATTTTTTGGAGACATTTTGCAACATTTACATTACACCAACACTATACCAAAATGTTTGCTATTGTGTCATTTATTTCAAACCTGAACATGCAAAGATTTTTTGGTACTTTTTTAATATCGGTACCTTGGCGAAATAAGAAAAATAGCCTTGGCGGAAAAGGAAATTTGGCAATATATTTTCTGACAACCTATTCACTGTTTCATTTCATATACACAAGCAATTTTTTTTTTTTACATTTTGTTTAACGTAATAACGCCAATTATCTAATTTTATATCGAAACCCAAGTTTGTTTTCATAACTGATTATACCATTTGGCAACAAATCTCACTTTCTGATGCCCTAATTGCGCCAAACATCGTAACTTGCTATTTATTGAACGTGAATCACTTTTGGCTTCAATTATTATTTAGTCGTAACCATGCATTTTTTCATTTACTATTTTTCCAGTCGAAAATATTTTTTGTTATTAAGTAAAATTAAGTCCAAGCTTAAAGTCACGTTTGTCCGATACAACTTTTCATGTGAACATTCGCATAAAATTTAAGTTCTAATCTCAGTACCCGCAAAAATTTACCATTCAGAAATTTGCCTTTAGTTGCCATAGTATTGGCCATTTAGTATTAGTCAAATATTTAGTTTTATCAAAGAAAATGATCGTTTTGTTTTAAATATGCATCATTTTTACTCACTGAATCATTTTGCCTAGGGTCTCAAACTCAGTATCAGCGTAATGTAAAAACATTGAAATATCTTCTTCAATCTTTTGATTTATGAAGAAGAATGCGTGTTTTTTTAATGGCTGAAGTAATTTTCTGTTCAAAAATTCGAAAAAAATTTATTTTATTTGTAATGTGAAAATGGCATCAATAAGGATATAATCAATAAAAGTAAATAAACCATGACTATTTTCCTTTTACTTTTAATAGAAATGGAGTACTTCAGTTGCCACAATAACAAAATTGGTACTAAAAACTATAAAAAAATTAATATCTCAAGAATAAATTGAGATAGAGCTTTCAAACAAATTGCATTTAAAAGTGCATTTTTTCCCTATACGACGGTGTAAAAATTGAAACTGTGCGATGTTAGAAGTTAAAAAATTTGCAGTAGCGAAAATTGCAAAACCGAAATTTCATTTTAAGTTTGAAAGTACTGCCATTCGCAGAATGACGTATGCGTTACGCACAGATATGTTTGTCCTTTATACTATAGATAGATAGATACTTTTCTCACCATGGTTGATCCTTTAACAAATCGTCGCAGAAGAGGGGAGTGACCCTCATGTTTGGGAAGAAAATTTACATATTCTGCATTTTTAAGTGAATTCTGTTTTGGACACCGGCCGATACGTGGCGCTAATGTTCGCTAGCAAATTTGACACGTACTACACAGGCTTATTATTCAAGGGGTTTAGTTTATACACGTATTAAAAGTTTCTTAGCAAAATTAAGAGAGATACATAATACAATCAATATTTAAATACAGTTACTTAAAAAAAATCTGGAGTGACACGACTTTCTGAAGACTTCACAGAATACTGTGAATGCGTGAATTCAAATAAATGTCAATCAGTGCCGTGATCAGTAGCGGCAGCTGCTGCCACGGGGGGGTGGGGGGGGGAGGTCCGGGTTCGAATCCTTGGGTAAAACATGGATATAATTATGAATGTCCATTTCTAGTTTTGTAAAAATGAAATGGAAAAAGAAAATAAACATGTTGCCGCTTGTTGTTGTTTCTGTTTATAATGAAGGATCATTCGAGGCGAAAACCATAGTTGCTATAGGCCCCAAAGCATGCCAAATGTCCAATGTCCTATTCAAACAAATATTAATATAACAATGAATAAAAACTGACAGTCGTAATACAGAATAAATTGAAAAGTGTTGTCGGTAAGAAAATTAAGTCCTTTGGTTGTTAGTATTTGATTTTCGCCGCAATTGTCAATGAGAAAAACCTATGACTGCATGCAATACGTTGCTATAGGCTGCAACTGAGATTCGTAAATTGTTATGCAGAACAAATTTTGCACAGAAAAAGCAAGTTACGGCCACTGGAGTTGTACAATTTTTTTCCCTGGAGTGGCGTTAAAAGTAGCTTGGATTATCGCTACAAATTACTGATTTTATGCATTGCACTACATGCATTGCACTGCATTGTTCAATATATAGCGCGCTACACTACAAACTACTTATAAATAGTGACGACTACCTAGTTTCGCTGCTTCTGACCCCTGAGTAAAAATAAATGAATAATATGTTTTGTGTGACGGGAGTACCAGCAAGTGCGCGCCGATCGGGCGACCGTTTTTCTGCGGCCACAAACATCCGAAACAAATTTAATCACCAAATTAGAAAAAGGCATAATTTTCTCTGGAGCCTATATACCAACACTGAGTCTAAAAAAAATATTTTTGATAAAATGGTGGTCATTTGAACATAAAATGTCAATTTTTTCAATGTCGATGATATTTTTTAAATCTTTCCCGAGTTCTAAAAAAAATAATAATGAATGAAAATTATGCTTTTCAGCGGTAAAACCTCCAGCAAAAGCAGTTAGCTTTAAACTGGAAAATGAAGGAAATCGTTCAAATAAATGGTCAGTAAATCGATCAATAAAATGGCCCCCAGTTTGATAAACAGGGTCTCGAGAAAAACAAGTTTAAAGTTTTACAAAAGCATAAAAAAAAATGTAGGTAATTAGAATATTATGAAACTGCTTTAGTGCAACAATCCACAAAAAAAAAAAAAAAAAAAAAAAAAAAAAAAAAAAAAAATTGTCCCAAGTAAGTGGAATTTTTCCTTACGATGTAGAGTTGGATAGATAAAATGGGAAAAAATAGACACAGTTAAAAGTTGCTGCTGTTTTACGAAATGACTTTTTGAGGAAATCTTAATTTCTTCACAAATCTAGTGTTATATTTTAGGATTTAATTCTTTTCTATCAGGATTGAATTAGTTTTTATTTAGAACTTTTTATCTCTTTTCGCGACATCAGCGTCATCAAAATAGAAGGGAAGAAGGGGGCGCATATGAACATGGGGCAGAAGTGAGCATCACAATTTTTCAGTTTACTGTTTTAACATATACTATGAGTACTAATAAATATTTTTGATAAAGTTTTTTTCCCTTCTAAAATTGAGAAATGTTAATGATTTATCAATTTACTCTAGCAGCCATGCGGGGCATTTGTGAACAGTCTAGTTGGGCAGATATGAACAGTACATAAATGCCCATTCTGTGATTCTGTTTCTTTCAGTTAAATTCATGAGAAAGAATGTCAACTCCAATGTCTATATTTTTAATGAAACAGAAGACATTTCCGTCATGCAAAAAGTGATGTTGTATTGAAATTTCCACAACCACATCTGTCAGGAACTACACAAAGAACAACATGCTCGTTTACGTTGAATTGTAATTTAAAATAAATTTAATGTTTTCTAAAAGGCAGTAAGTGCTATATATTACTTTAGTAAATGAATTACAATAATATTTTTTATGCATTGTTAATACGAAAATATTATGTTAAACAACTTTGAATTTTTTTTCTATTTCATTTGTTTGAAACTTGCAATGATGGCTTACTTCCATCTCTAAAACAACAGCTATGTTTTGAATGGGGACAACATTTAACATCAGTAATATCAGTAACATTTAAACATAGTGAAATTTTCAAATTGATAACTAATATGATACTTGGGTATGGGGTCAGAACAGCTTTGTATTTACTTATTTTCATTTTATAATCTTTTGCTTAAATATATCACCCAGAAACTAGAGAAATATATATACATATTTTTCCCTGTGTTCATATGTGCCCCGAAAGTGTTCACGACTACCCCACCAGTGGGGCACATATTTAAAATTTTTTAAATTTATAAAACTATTAAAAAAGTAAGAAGTACTACAAAGGTGATTAAAAAAAAAAAATACCATGTATAAGAAAACGTTCCGTCTACTACGTTGAGCAGTTGTAAATAAAAATTTATCCAATAATGAGAAAAAGCTATATTTATATGAGCCGTTCACATGTGCCCTCCCTCCTCTCCCCTATATACAAGGTGTTTCAAAATTTTATGTCAGAAATCTAAAGGAAAGTAGAGGGGACCTCAGTAAGCAGATTTCGTATAGGAATTTGGGTGCGGAAATGCAGCGCTGAAGCAGTAGGGAGTGCTGTTTAGTTCAGTAGATAAAAGCATTTCGCTGGCTTGAATAGTCATTCTCCGCACAGGTTTTGAGCAACATCCGTCGTTACACCAAAGCGAAGCTCGCCGACATGCATTGCATGTAATTGCCAAGAAAATGGAGTGGCTGTTCAAAGGATGCACATGGAACGATTTCCAAGTAGGAATCTGCCGGATCGCCGAACATTTGGGTGTCTTCATCTGGTGTTGTGCGCGAGTGGATCATTTTATGCCTCGAGGCGTGATACGGGCATTGGAAAATATCGCAGAGCTCCTGCAGTGGAAAAAGCACAGTAAAGGAATGTCCTTCGAAAAGCTCGAGAACCACATACATGAAATGCATGTCGGCAAGCAACGATGCATGTTGCCCGAAATCCGTGCGGGGAAGTACGATCCAAGTCAGTGAAGCGCTTTCATCCGTCGAACTCAACAGCACCCATTACTGCCTCAACACTGCATTTTCGAATCCACATTCCTGTACGAAATCTGTTTAATAAGGTCTCCTCTACCTGCATTTACATTTCTGACATATAATTTTTAAACACTCTGTATATATATACATTTAAAAATTATGTTTCAGAGTTTTAAGATTCTGTATTAGGAAGCATGTTTTTTTTCTTGTAGAGAAAGATAAAACATTTTATTATATGAATTATCTAGCTTACTAAACATATTTCCTGCAGTTGAAGATGATGTACATTCAAACGAAATGCATTTTTTTCTGTTTCTTTTATAAATTTTCCGGCTATTTGATTTCTTTTGAAGGCTATTGGAAAAAGGCTGAAAATGGAGATCTTTATGTTGCTGTCTTTTTAAAAAATAACTCATTTTCTTGCAATAAAAATGCTCTTGCGTGAAAATCTATAAGATGTGCAATTGGATAGATAATATAGGGAAAGAAATTAAATGGTAAACTTAAAGAATGTTGCTGTTTTACAGAATTACTGGATCTTTTGAGGAAATCTTGAATTTTAGAATTTAATATTCATTCATAGAAAAAGGGTGACACTGAAGGCTTTTATGTAGCTGTCTTTTAATAAAATAACTCAAATTATTACGACATATATGGTCTTTGGTGAACAGCTACAAAATGTGGTGTTGGATAAATAAAATAAGGAAAGAAATTAATTGGTAAACTTAACAGATGTTGCTGTTTCACAGAATTACTGGAGCTTTTAAGAAAATCTTGAATTTTCTTGTCTAATTCAGTGTTATTTTTGAGGATTTCATTTTCTTTCATTAGGAGGGAGTTAGTTTTTCCAGACAGTTTCTTATCTTTTTCCATCTTATCCGCATCAGCAAAATAGTACATATTTGATAGCAGCATTGCTTGAGAATTAGAAGATTCTATTTTAGACAGTCGGTTGTTTTCTGTTACACGCGAGGTCAAGCTGCTTGAATCTGGAAAATAATGTACTTTATTGAATGGAGAACCCAAGACATTAAAATTGTCTCCTGCAGCTGAAGCTTGTATGTCTCGAAATGGAATGATATTTCCTGGTTCTTTTATACTGGTTTCGGCTGCCCGAATTTCTTTACTTGCTGCCGAAAAAGGGTTGACACTGAAAGTTGTTATGTCGTTGTTGTTTGATGAAATAATCCCGCTGTTATCATGCGTTACTTTATCTGCATCCTCAAAATAATGCCTATTAAATAACCTTGCTTCACTATCAAAAAATTCTGTTTTAGAAATCTGCCCGTTAAAATCCCTCTGTGGCACATGAGTAATTAAATTGTCTGATTTTGGAAAATGGAGTACTTTGGTAGTTGGCACATGAAGAGTGTTTTCGTTATCTGGAAAGGTATTTTTAAATGGAATATTTTCCTGCAGTTCTTTTAGAAAATTTCCCCCCGTATGAGCTTTTTCAGCAGTAGTTGTTAAGGAAGGCTTGATACTGGAGACGCCTATTGTATTACTATTTAATAAAGTGACTCCGATATCTCCATATGCTACAAAGCCATTTTCGGGAGTTGAATTGTATCTTATGACTCGAAGATTGCCATTTGGATCCATATAACTGTATTTCCCAGTCACGTGGCCTTCAGTCGACGACTCTTCTTCTCTTGCATGTGAACCCTTGTCTTCAATATTGAACTTAAAGTTATACCCTGGGTATTCATGTCTTGGAAGAAATTGGCTGAGTGACTGAACCACAAAGAGGAAGGAAATAATAGCATAGACCTGTAAAAAAAAAAAAAGAGGTAAATAAATTTTTGCAATGAAACGAATAATTAAAAATATAGCGAATATGCAATACACAGATTCAGAGGAATTTCCATTTAACCCCTTGAGGGGCAAGCAATTACGTTTGTGTAATGCTGAATTCCCACCGGAAAATTAGAAAAAAATTATTTCAAAATAAGGAAAAGCAGTTTTACGACTTTTTTCCACCAAAGTTAGAAAAGTAAAATTTCATAAAATTTTTCTGGTGTATATTTTTTTAAATCGTAGGTGGGATAAAATATATCCCACTGCCCCTCAAGGGGTTAAAGAAATTCTCTGTTAGACAAGGTTTTTCTTGGAACTCTGATTTTAGAAAAAAACAGCATAGAAAAATATCTAAATAAAGAACATGAATTTCTATTTGAGGAATTTACTTCTAGACTCAAACTTTAAAGTTTTAATTATTTTAGACTATCAAAGGAAGCCATTTTTGACGATTTCTTTCTTTTTCATCTAGCTAACACAGATCAAAATTTTCCGCATCTGTTTCAGAGTAGCTTGGATAAAGCTTCAAGGTTCACTATCAAAAAACAAATTCAGAAAAGAATAAAGAAAGAATTAGCCGCAGATAATGGATAACGTATATAATGTACAGTAAAACCTCCCTAAAGCGACCACGTTCGGTTCCAATAAAAATTGGTTGCTCCGAGAGGTGGTCCCTTAATGGAGGTCATGTTTAAATCTAGATTTTAATTGTTGACAAAAGGTAACAATTAATGTCACTAAAATTTGTTTTTCACATTAGGAAAAAATATAAAAATTTCAATATTAAAACAAAAGTTAATTGCATATGTTAATTAGTGCAGAGTTTAAAAAAGGAATGACGTTTGCTTTGATTTTACGGTTTTATCTTTCATAACTTTTATTTTTCAGTCCTTTCGAAGTTCAGTAAATAAATGCAATTTTTTTTGACGGGAACAAATGATGACGATTTCATTAATGTATCTATTTCTTTGAGAGTTTTCGGACAGAATGGTGTAGGGGAGTTTATTGATCGTCATTCTTAATTTGTCATCAGAGTTAAATTCATTGCCTAAAAAGGCACAAAGGGGTTTAAACACTTAAAAGTTACCGGGATAAAGAAAAAAAAAATCTAAACTTAGTCTAGAAGTTTGATGAATAATGACCTAATAAAACCTGCTTCAAGCGACAAGGAAAAAACGGAATTTTCTTCAAAGAAATTTGTCGCTCATGGAGGGAATTCAACTGGGATGGTCTCTGAATAGAGGTAAAATTAGTACTGAGCCTATGGGAATAAATTTCGATCCATGAAAAAATGGTCGTTCAGGGAGATGGTCGCTTAATGGAGGCGGTCGCACAGGGAGGTTTCACTGTATTTCTACGTATACAACAATTTAAAAATCGCCATTTCTGAATTATAAAAAGCTTGGCTATGCGACGCGCACTCTGCTGAAATTGTTTTGCAAATCGGGAAAATCCACAAAGAGTAAATATTGTAACTAAAGAAATATTAACCCTTTCAGGGGCAAGGCATTTCTGCTCAAAAAATGTTCAAATAATCAATTCGCACCATAATTAACAAACAAATTTATTTGAAAATAATCAACAGATTTTTTTCACGCATATTATGAGATCGAAATTGTGCTAAAATATTACTGTACCATTTGGCAATTTAGGCCTTAAAATTAACCGTTTGCAGACTGCAAACGGCGCCCCTCAAAGGGTTAAGTGATGGCGAAAGGGAGAAAATAAATTCCTGAAAAGACTACTGTAAACTTAGAAAATTAAAATTTTGAAAAGTATATAATTTTTTCATTAATGAATAAATTTAATTCTTACCAGGGTTCGTAAATATCATGATATTTCCAAAAATATAAAAAATACCCGATATTTTGATATATATCCGATATTTTCGATATATATCGGATATTTTCAAAATAGTCAACTTACTGCTGATAAATAAATATTTCCAAGTATAATGTAAATTAGAAAGTAAAACATACTGCACTTGACATGAACACTGTAAAAAAAATTCCGCAACGTTCCTGGGAAAAAATGGGCAGCTGAGTTGCCCATTATTTCCAAGAAACATTTCTTGAAAATGACTGGTACTTTACTGTATATGTTAAAAACTTTCTACAGAAATGCCAGTAAGTTTCCTGCAAAATACCAGGAATATTTCTGTTGACAGCAAAACATTACTGACATATTCAAGGCTGGAGTAGCACAAGAGCGAAAAATGTCCAGACCAGGGATCGAACCTGGATACTTAGCGTGCCGTGCCAATGCCTTACCTGTTAGGCTATCCGGACCGATACCTGGCTGACATAATTCACTCTGGATGTTCGTTCCCTTCATTATGACATTACTGACATTTCACAGCATGCGGGATCCGCAGACGATTTTTACATTTCCAGTTGACAATTTTCGCTTTATTATCATTATTTGTTAGAATGAAAAAATATTTTTAAATTCACATCAAAATTATTATTTATAATTTACACGAAAAAATAAATTTTCAGTTAAAATTCAATAAAGTAAATATATATGTGATATATTGTTTCTGAACTTTGCTTAAAATATAAAAATATATAAATGTAAATAATAATTAGAAAAAAAATCTAGACATAAAATATTTTGGATTTTCGTCAGTGATTATGTTAGTTTACAAGTTAGATAAAATACATATAAATTTTCATGAAAAAAAAACCTAAACGTAATTGTATATTTTTTCCGAAAAAAAAAAAATTCAAATTTGCAGCAATTCAAAGTGTCAAATATATGTCAAATTTAAATCAAATTGTAATAAAGTGTTAAAATATAAAATTAATTAAAAAAGAAAAAAAAAAGTCAAGAGGTAGCATCGAACCCGGGCCGTACGGGTGGCGTGCAAGCTTTCTGCGTCCACACCACGAAAGACACGTTGAGAGCTGCAAACTAATGGGTATTTGAAACGTATGCTAAAATTCGGCATCTAATTTCTGAAAATCTAAGGCCCATTTGAAGAAATCCTTTCACAAGAATAATTAGAGATAAGAACTCTAAAACATACTTTAAATTAATCAAAATAGGTGAGAATCATATTTGATTGTCCCCTGGTTAATGCAGATCCAAATAATAGGTGTATTTTTTTTTTTACACAGTCTGCTCGTTAAAGATTTCACAGACAAGTACGAGAGATAATCTCTTAGTGATGTCACAGAGGTATTGTATTTTCATCTGAATTATCTTGACAATAGAGACGTAAAGGATTATGTTGTCTATTGATTTATTTGCATTCCATATTGATTTTTTTACATTCATTTAAGGAATTCGTTTTCGACACTCGCGCGCGAGCAACGGATTATAGGAAAAAAAATAATAAATGGCGGCCGCAGCGTTTTGCTGTTTCCAACTTTTGTTCAGGAACGTTTCAGATAAGAAAACCAGAATTTCACAGGAAAGAGCTAAATTATTCTGAAAACCTGATAAAAGGCGAAACGTTCCTGGATTTTACATGGAAAGTTACCATTTTTTTTTACAGTGAAAATCTAATATACTAAAAGTGTATTTTTTCTCTTTCTCTTTTTTACTTGGAACAAAATGGGACATCAACTAATTGAATACAGAAACAATTTGCTTTATACACTTACATAAAAAAACCGTTATAGGATTCATTAGCAACTATCAGGAAATCAGAAATTTATAAAACAAAATTTTAAATACGAAATGTTTTTCGAATTAAAATATTTTAACATAAATGTAAGCTTATATCTTATTTTTTATTTCCTAATTTGTTGTAAAGTTTAAACTGAACTAAACCAAATCCAAAACAGATTCTTTTCTATTGAAGATTCTATCTATATAACTGATGATCTAAATTAGACAGCTCATTTTTCATTCATCATATTCTGTTCTGAATTAATTATGTCCCACATAATCTACATTTAAAAGTAAAAAAATCAAGCATAAAACTTGGTAAATATATTTGTTTTCTCCTTAGAGTAAAGTTACTACCAGAAACAAAATGTATTTGTCTTCAGAACAACACAGTAAAATAACAATTGAAAATATCATTTACACTTGTTTTGGCTGAATATATCAAAAATATCTTGCGCAATGATGTTTTGAAAATAAATATCAAATATAGAAAACATTACACTTCTTCATATTTTAAAAATAAATATCAAGTAATATGAAAATATCGAAAATATCAAAAGTCTCAATATTTTGAAAATAAATATCGGATTTGCATCATGATATATATCAAGATACATATCACTTCATACATATCAACGAACCCTGGTTCTTACACGTAAAAGATGTGCAAAGAAAGCAAAGTGGCACTTTTTAAGAGCAATAAGTTAAATAGAGTTGAGACCTACGCACGAATTTTTTAACTTTGAAAAAAATATATTGAGAAAATTTCCATTTAACGAAATTTCAAAGTTAAGATTCGGTGCTACTTACGTTAGTTATCCCGTCGACCAAAAATCTATCGCCAAACTATAAGATTAAATGTCAATAATGGTTGATCGTAAATGTCACATTCACTTGACTTTAAGAAAGTTACACGTGTTTACGTCATCAAGTTATTTTTTCTTCGATGTTTTATTTGTATTTTTATTAATGTTATACTAATTTATTTGCTCTTTCGTGTTTTAAAATAAAAATTACGTCAATTTGTACAATTTGGCAAATGGTTTGGCGATTTATATAATTTGGCGAAATTGGTCGACAAGACCAAATTCGCCAATTCAACCAAGTAGTACCCAAGATTCTTTTGGAGGTACCACGAAATTCGTTAAACAGAAGTTCAACTGTATTTTATTTTAAACCTACGTCTTATTCACGACGTGGGTTTTTGTAATTGAGAACACTGAATCCTCGTGCAATTGATTGTTATATTATACTTACTGCTATAAGAACAGTGGCCGTTATCTTTTTTTGTAGAAAATTATAACAAATCAAATTCAACACGTATTAATTTCATCAGCGTTGCAGCAACTACCAACCCCCTGAATACCAAGCCTAAGCGCTGACACGAAAATGGCGGGTGTTGCAGGCGGATTTTATTCAGAGTTTGCACGGTTCCTTGCATTTTAATACCAATAATTTTTAGCCCCGGTATGCTATTTCTTTCTCCTACCTATTAATGTGTCGTCTCCAAAAAATAACGTTACGTTGTATAAGCCAGCCGTGAAACAAAGCAGATGTATCATTGTACGGAATAATCTCTACTGCAATTTTATAACCTTCTAAGCATCGCAGATTTTCAATTTTTGTACCGTCGCACAGTGGGGCAAAATCCCAAAAAGCTGGCCAAAAGTCGAAAAGTAAAGTTACTATTTAGGAAATTTTTACTATGCAGATGGCTAGAATAATGTTTGGAGGGTCAGAATCTATATTTATAAAAAAGTTTTCGTTTTGCCTTGGCAATCTGTATCATTTCAGATGTGACGCTTGGAGGATTATCATATGAGGCGAATAAAAAGAGCAAAACAATAGTTTTTCTAAACACGTGCTACATTTTCCCATATCATCCGATTTTAATGCTTTAAAATGGATTCACACGACGATAGTGTGTACTTTTTTTGCGCATGTTACAAAAAGTATATTAAGTACGTAAAAAATAATAATTTCATGATTATTTTTGATAAAAAAAATAATTTTTTTTTTTATCTTTTTGCTTTCAAACATCAAAAAGTTTATAAGTTCCACGGTGTTCCGCAACGACATATAATGGACACAATAGCCTGAACTATTATCTAATGAATAATGAAAAAACCAGTTGCCATAAACTGCCATTCTGCACTTCGTGCAGGTTTTTGCTACCACAATTAAAAATATTACTTTTTTAGTTGCTTTAAAAGCTATGACATTTATTATTTTCCACAGTAATTTAGCTGGCAAACATTTTTGAAATTTTTAGATTATTTAGCTTTGTGATAGATTATTATGTATTACATTACAAATAAGTGTTATAATAAGCATAAAGGAATTTGATGAGCAAGGTTAGTAACAAAAAACAGAAAAGAATTTTCTATCATCGATACAATAGAAATACATTTTCGTATCTTTATAGACAATAATTTTGTGTATTCAATCGTAATTAGAAGAATTATCTTGTCAATTGCAATCTTTGCTAGATCATACTGGTGAACGTATTTTATTAATGCAAACGGAAATTATTAAGAATCTGACTTCCGAGAACATTAGCAATCTAAATTTGATTTTAAAGTAGGGATGTGATAGTACATCTGGTCAAAGTACTTTTAAACAAAAATTTAGCATTGAGGATGGTAGAAATTAGGTTCTAATAGCTTTTTCACTTCTCTAGTGCTACTAGAACTTAAGTGTTGCGAAAAATTCAGAAATCGTTATCTGGAAAGATTCGAGATCTTCATCTCCTCGATTTTTTAGGCCCATCAGAATCCATTTTTTGCACGAAAATACGGAAGCTACTGTCAGTGAAATGGATTATATTACAGATCAGGAGAGTAAACTTATTCCTTTTAAAACAATCATTGATAGAAATAAGTAGGCGTTAATTACAAACTAGCTTTAACGATGATTGATTGTAAAATTTTTAATGTCATTACTAGTAGTTTGTCAACTCAACGTTGGTACCTATATCAGGCAACTAATACCTATATCAGTATCAGTCAAACTATTTTCAAACTAAAAGGGAATGAAAATCATTTACAATTCGGGATGTCCACGTCGCATGCCTGTATAAAATATTTTGAGTGTACCTTGCATTTGGCATACAAACGGGATATAAAGGAATAGAAAAAAAATTAAATTATAAAAAATTAAAAGAAAAAAATTAAATTTGCAAAACAAAATTTACAAAAAAGATTTCGTTTACAATTAAGACTTCTCGCCGATAAATCAAAGGTCGGATTTGGAAGCACAAAGGCTTACAATACAGCTCGTCGATTCTTTGAAAACGCAACTATTTCTGCTTTCATAAGGAGCGTAGACGAAGATTTGACCAGACCATTCCACGTCATAAGTAATTTCTTAACATTCATTTGATCAATTTCGTGGATTATTGCTCACAAACAGCTTGTAAATTCGTCGAATTGTATTCCTAGATCTATATGCCAACTTCAGTGCACAAACTACTTACTCATGGCACAGAAATAATAGCTTCCTTATTATTGCCTGTTGGACAAATCTCGGGAGACGCTCAAGAATCGTGCAACAAATTGATCAAAAGGTATCGAGACGATTTCTTCCTAAAATGCAGTAGGACGTAAACAATGGAAGATTTCTTTGCGGCTTTTAATGTTATTAGATCCCTTCATTTCAAGCTTACGTAAATTACCATTGAAGAAACTAATATCCTTGCACTTAGAGGCTCAGAAACTTCTGTAAAATATTTCGAAACCTCCCCTTCTGAAGAGTCTACTTAGTATACAACAGATTATTCAGAAGATGAATTTTAGAATATCCTTTCATTTTATTTTAATAATATACAAAAATTAAACCTTCCAGTATTTTATTTTTCATTAATGTACTTAATTGCATTTCATAAATAAAGATTCATTGTTTAATTTCGATTAAAAACACCTTAGTTCCTTGAAAACACCTTGTAACGTTTAGCCTCGGAACTTTTTAATTTAGAAACTCGAAATATTTTATTTAAATCTAATTGTTTTTATTTTTAATTCGCCATTTTTTAAAATTTAATTTTTGAATCGCACTTAGTATCCTCAAAAGTACCTGCATACGAAATTTCGTAGAAGTTGAATAACTTTCAAAGCATTTTAATTTGAAGTCCGCCATTTTGTATTTTGGAATTTTAATTTTAGAATCGAGATCAGAATCCTGAAAAACACCTGTGCACGAAATTTCGTGGCATTTAAATAACATTTTCATATTTTGGCAAGTTTTTCGGGATTTTGCCCCACTGTGCGTGGTATTGAAAAAACAAAGTACTTTTAAATGCAATTTGTTTGAAAACTGCATCTCAATTTATTTTTGAGACATTAATATTTTTCTAGTTTGTAGCATCATTTGCTTAATTTTGGCAACTCAAGTACTCCATTTCTGTAGAAAGTAAAGGAAAAATAGTTCAAAAATAGCAATTATATTCTTTTGTTGCTATTTTCTCATAAAAACTGAAGAAAAAGTAATTAAAATACGTGCTACATAGGTGCCAACCTCAAACTAATCTTCCGTAATACCTGGGTTAATTTGACCCTGGTTTAATAAGTTTCGTACCAGAAATTTTTTTAAGAAATACAATTAAATATGTTCCACGTAAAAACCTGGAATTAAATAAATAAGCATTCGTGAAATAAATTTTCCGGTTCGAAATGTGGTTAACCTGGGTTAAATTAATCCAGACATTACGGAAGATTACTGGAAGATTGGCAGACATGGTGCTATTTTGAAAAAAAAAATATAAATGATTGATTTCTGATAAAACATGGAGTTATTATAAACTAAATTTAATTTTAAGTAGTATGTATAGTAATAATACAAACAAATGAAAGGCATATGAATCATGAGATAGGCGATTTTTTTTTGTGAAGTTGTTCTTGAATGACGAAATCTCTTTTTTTGGATTTGTGTATTATTCAGCGATAGTGACTTCCTATGCGTACTTTACTGTACATGTTGTTTAATACTGGATCGCAAATGAGGAATTCTTCAGCGGATGCGGATGACGGCATTTTATATAAAATAATATCGAGTGTTTTAAGTCTGAAAACTGAACTACAGTAGGGTCCCGATTATCCGAGTCCCGCTTAACCGAGTTATTTTCTTCTGATGGACTGATGGCTTCTATTATTATGAAACAGCCATTATAAATGAAGTGTTAGGTGAAGATGAAAGAACAACCGTAAAAAGTTAGAACTCTGATTTTCTGGCCAGAATGGAGAAAAAAAAAATGGCCATAATTTTTTTTTCCCTTTCTGACCAAAAAATCAGAGTTCTAACTTTGTACGGCTGCTCTTTCATCTGCACCTAACACCTCATTTATAATGGCTGTTCATAATAATAGAAGCCATTAGTCCATCAGAAGAAAAGAAACTCGGATAATCGGAGTTCTACTGTATCTATATTTATATACATTTTTTTCACCGGGGGCGAATCTAAATTCTGAAAAAGCAGAATTTCTGTTCTCTAGTTTAAAGTTTTTTACGCTTTACTTTTTTGAAATTAAATAAGCCAAAGAAAACTTTAGGAAAATACTGGTGTCAAAATCCAGGGGACCGCACAAACGCTTAAAAATATCCGTCTACGACAGCCGTCATTTTTGTGTCAGCGCTCTGGCATATTATTCAGGGGGAGGTGCAGCAACTACAAGTGAAGCTTACTTCGAAAATATTTGTTATCCTATTGTTTCTCACTCTTTTTCCATACTTTCGGGAAGAATTTACTAATAAAACACGTTTTCTAGGAGATCGGAAATTATTTGTAGTTTTGAGTTTTTCTGATAGTGTTAGAGACAATTTCCACATCTCTAAAGTTTCATTTTTTTAAGCAAGATTTTCTTCATCTAATATATAAAAATGAAAATTTATCTGTCTGTCTGTCTGTAATCTATACAAATCCACAGCTTGGAAGCCAGAATTGTGAAATGTTATGTAGAGTAGTGGAAAAAAAAAAAAAAAAAAAAAAAAAACCACCCTTACTAACTTTTTAACAAATTAACGTGGACGGAAGTTACTGGTACCGAACGATTGGAAATGAAGCCTACTTTTAAATGATGTATATAAAATATGCTTAGGGGGCCATGTACATATTAAAACGAACCCAAACCTAATTTTTTTTAATGGCAATACCCAATTTTAACAAAATATTTCAAAATTTCGCTTCAAACTATGCCTTAGACACCAAATTTCAAGTCATTTGAATGATAAGTTTTTGAATTATAAACATTCAAAATTTAGTGCCTCTAATGTTAAATTACATTTCCATATTTTTATTTTTATCTCCTGAAATTATGCTCCTAATGTGCTAATTTTTTGTGTAGCAATAACACTAATGTGCCCCAAAATAAATACGCTGAATTTGCAATTTTTATAATTTTATGGTATGAATCATGAAATTAATATTCGAAAAAATTATGAATTGCAACCTACAATTTTTTTGATGGATTTACATTTATTAAGTCCTGCTTTATGAAAATATGAAATTTCACATTTTTCTACCAAACAGTTTTCAAATTATGCTTAAAAAACGGCAAAATGATGGTTTAAGGGGCCGTCTATGATAGAATTGAGTAGATATTTTGAATTTTTTTTTGCTGTTCTGTTATCTAACAGGCTTCATTGACTGCTTGAATGGTGCTTAAGGTTCCTTGATCAAGAAGGGGGCTCTCTCGGTTAACAATCCAGTACCGAACTTCAATTTGGATACAGCTCTTAAAATACGCTCGTTTTAAAATAATTAATTTCTCATAAACTTATGGTACGAATTGCATAAAAAGTTGTTTTTAGGCTAATTGAAGGGTGTAGAGTTCATTTAGGCTGTCAGGATTGGGTATTGCCATTGAAAAAAAGGAAGTTATGGTTCGTTTTAATATGTACAGACCCCCTAAGCAAATTTTATATACATCATTTAAAAGTAGACTTTATTTCCTATCGTTCGGTACCAGTATCTTTCTTCTACGATGATTTGTTGAGAAATTAGTAGGGGTGTTTACTTTTTTTTCCACGACTGTACATGTGTATTAAAACACGGCCGAGGCAACTAAAGCAATCCGGAATCGAAATAATTTATATTTAACTTTTAATTAATAAAATACCACCAATTTTTCAGCAATTTCCTATCAAATTTAAACATTTTCTGTTATAGCAGCTGCCAACAATTAAAAATTCACAATAAAATTCTTACCACAACAATTAGCTTTCTATTGCAAGGCGCATTACATAATACGTACGCCACCCTGCAATACTAAAAAGCTGTAGCGGGTATTAAGGTAATTATTTTATCTCACATGCAAATAATTAGAGATTATTTAATTGCTCTTAATTATTACAAATTTTTAAAAATAAAGAAACGCATTTTATCTCAAACATCAACAAAACGTTTTATTCCATTTATTCCCTTATTCCAAAGATATCGTTTTATCTTCTGCCACCATAGTAACATGATAAATTTCATTTTTAAAAAAGGCACAGTAGTAGAAAAATATTTTACTGAATCGAATAGTTATTTTTATTTTTGAGTTTTAGAATTAAATTCATGAAGTCCCGTGCATAAAACGAGTTAAACAGCTATTAAATAATAAGAGAAAACACAACAATTTTTAAATCAAATCTTTCAAAAATGATTCAAATTCAACCATAAAAACGCACAAGTCTCTACTATCTGGTTTAGGAAAGTATTCTAAAAAAGTATGCATAACATATTTCAATATTTACTACTGTGATGCTTTTATTAATTCATAGCTTCATTGAATTAAGAATAAACGAATATTCACAAATGTGTAATTCTTATAACATAACGCTTTTTATGCCAAAGAAAAACTTTACATATATCTTAATACAAATTTATCAATTATTAAGTATTTGATAATAAAACTTTAAATATTTGCCTTTAAACCAGGATTTTGAAAAACATTATTCAAATTGAATCATAAAAACACACAGATCTTTAGGAGAAATCTGAGCACAAAATACTTCAACTTCAACTTCAAAATACTATAAATCAGTTTTATACTTATGATTATTAAACTTTAATTTCTTTATAAGCTATCTTTAGTTTAAGAAACTCAAAGTAAATATTTTGCAAATTGCTAATTTTTGCAGCACCAAGGTTTTTATACAATTCGAAAACTTTAAGTACTTATTAATAGAATTTTATTAAACATTAAGTGTTTAGTAATTAATATCAGGAATTTGTTTATAAGATAGAGCTTTGAAATGAAAGAAAAATCTACGAAATGAAAATTCTGATTTAATTTACTTAAAAAGGTGCTAAATTATACATAAAAAAGATCTTTCTAACATAAAAACCGTCAAAAGATGTTAAAAGGATCGCCTCTGATCTTCCCCCTTATGACGGTGTTGTATTGCAGTTGAAAGCGCTTGTGGTTTTTAACATCTTTGGACGGTTTTTAACACTTTAAAACATAGTTGAAAAGTGTTTATGAATTGGGTTTGTCAGTTCGTCTGTCTGTCCGTGCTCTAACTCGCGTATGTGTAGTCCGATTACCATGAAATTGATATATGCTATTTAGTATCACTATGGAATGTTCGGTATTGATAATGAAGCGTATAGAATTTACGGTTCATTTACAGGAACACTCAAAAGAATTCCGTTACATGATGATCTATGGCAGGGATGGCGAACCTATGGCACGCATGCCGAACTTGGCACATAAGGAAATTTCTCCGGCACGCGAAAATACTTATACTCAATTTCTGAAAAACAATCCACTTTATGTTTTGTTTCTTTTACAAAAAGTATAGTTTTGTGTAGCAGGTACATAATTTTTTTTTTAAATAATCCGCAAATTTTGAATAAATTAATGGGTTATAAATTTCAATGAAAACGCCTTGTAGCGTCATTTTCTCGCCGAACCATTCAACATATAGTGTTTTCCAAATCATTTTGCCTCTTTATGAAATTTCAAAGGTTTTTCAAAATTGAATTTTTAGATATAATTTGCATAATAATATACCTAATTGACATACTTCTTCTTCAGATTAGGTTTTACTTTATTTAGGTTTAGGGTTATAAGTAATATTAGGTTTTATTATATTTAGGTTTTGATTTTGAAAATTGAATTTTCTGCTTCTATCTGAAGCAGGTTCGATATGATTCGGATGTATACAATAAAAGAAAAACTTGCTTATAGATTATTAATACGAAATTCAACGCGACATGGCTATATTACTGAGTAAATAATCCATAATAAATAAGTTAGGAATCGAATTTAGTATAAGTGTAAAAGTATTTAAGTAAAAATTCTATAAAAATTACTTATTGGATTTTATCTAAGTTAAAATATTTCTGGTACGTTAGAATGTTGGTACATAATAATTTTGAAATTTTTGGCACGCATACTCAAAAAAGTTCGCCATTCCTGGCCTATGGGAAAAAACCGTTTGCGGTGTTCTTTAATGCTATTACACTATTTGATAATTTACACATACTGAAATAGATATATATCACTGAAGTGTACTACAAGGTTCTTACTATAAAACGTGGTGAGCATAGAATTTATCGTTTATTTACAGGGACACACAAAAGAATTTGGATACAGAAGAAAATGAAAAATAAATGAACTTTGATGCCTACGAACAATAATTGCTGGAAGTTCGTTTTCAGTAGTGGTATGCGTTTTTAAATGTAATTATTTTTTAAATATTGCTTGGTGTGTATAAATTTTATAGATCATATACAGGGCTGCACAAAAGTTTTCAACAACATTCGTTTATTGGCAGAAATTGCTGAATGGAAATTTTAAACTGTGCTATGCATTTAACTGAAATAATTTTTAGCGTACTATGTAGTATACATACATACCTATAGATCATATACAGGGCTGCACAAAAAATTGTATATTTTAACGACTTTCCATGGTAATAGCAAAAATCGGGTTTTCAAATGCATTATGCGTTTTCCAAAATATTCATTTAGACATAATCGTTCGCCTTACAAGGAAGGTATCCATACAGGGCATACTCAAAATATGTTGAAAAAAAATGCTAGTGAAACTACTCATGTATGTAATAAGGGATCAGTCAAATTTAAAGGCGGAATTTCAGTAGAAAGTCTGTAAAAAAATAAATACTTTCGAATATTTGGCGCGAAAATACGAAAGTGACACGCGATTTGGCGAGCAGGATTTTTCCTAGCCAAAAGCAAACGATTTTAATGCATCTGAAAATTTATTAATTGTTTTTTAGAATGCACGGTTTTTAATGAATTCAAACTTAATCAATTAAAGAGGTTATTATATATATTTTTTTATTACATATATATGTTGCTTATTGCTGTAGTTATTTAATTTCATCACTGTAAAAATATTTTCTATGCTTTGCAAGTTGAAAATATCTATTTTAAGTTATAGTCAGCTGACATTTGATTTAACATTTCCATATCGAAGACGAAGTCGTTTCCATAGCAACAAAATCAAGTCGACAGCATTCTATCTGCCTTATTTTTGAGCTTGAAATAATTTAAATCAATTTAAATTTTGTTTTAAATCGTAAAATATGATATTTAAATTTTATTATAAATATATATCACATACAATAGTTAAAACAAACTAAAAATGACAAAACTATTGTTAAAACAAATTAAAAATGACAAAACTAAAGTTATTTAAATTAAACTTGTATAAACAAATTCAACATAAAAAGTTTTTCCTACATAAAACCGTATTTTTTTTTTCTTCGCCAACCGGTGATAAATCGCCAAATAAACGAAAATTTCTTTATTTTTTTACGGACGCTGTATCGGGGTTCCGCCAAAATTTTTTTTATAAATATATATATCCATATGAGAAGAACATTCTGTAATTTTTTCAGATTTTTCTGAGTATGCCCGTATGGAGATCTTCCTTGTTAGTAAATTGTGAAGTGTTGTTATAGTATTCTGAATGTGTTGGAAAATATTTTATAATATATGCCGTAAGCATGATTTTTAGTTCTTGATATGTTATAAAGACCTTTTTAACACTTTCCAACAAAGTTGAAAAGTGTTTATGCATTCGGTTTGTCTTTCCGTCTGTTCACGCTCTAACTCCCGTAAATATACTCGGATTTTTATGCAATTGATAAAGGTTACTTTAGGAAAAATCGTTTGCAGAATATTTAATGAGATTATGCTATTTCAAATGTATTGAAACATATATAAATGACTGAATTTCAATACGATCACATTAGAACAGGGCATTCATAGTATTTTTTATTCATTTACTGGGGCACACAAAAGAAATCGGTTACAGTAGAGTAATAATTGCTGGAGTGTGCGTTTTAAAATTCGGTATGCGCTTTTCAATTTAACCAGTTTTTTGCATGTTATTCGGTATATATAAATTCTATAAACTCACATACAGGGCTTCACAAAAGTATTCATGTATTATTATCCTCATTACAGGAAGTTGCTGGAGGGAAATTTTCAACTGAGGTATATATATTTCTTAAGTGAACTAAATTTTGGCATGCATGTAGTTAATAGATACAAATCTATATATCATATATAGGTCTGCTGAAAAAATTCGAATAAATTTCCGATTGTAGATAGGGACAGCTGAAATTGGGTTTTGAAATGTGTTATGCGTTGCCATATGGTAATATTTTAATTTTTTAAACGGTGCAGTTTTGTTATATTATTCTGAATATGTTGGAAAGTGTTTCATAATCTATACTTGACGCATGTTTTTTCTTTCTTGTTTATGTATATATTAGACGCCTCTGATCTTTCCCCTGATGACGACTATTGTACTGCAGTTGAAAGCGCTTGGGTTTTTAACATATTTTGAAGATTTTTATGTTATAAAGATCTTTATTATGATCGCTTTTGATTAAAGATCTTTACTTTAGCATCTTTTTAAGTAAATTAAACCCGAATTTTCATTTCGTATATTTTGCATTTAGTAATCAAGGTGAACATGAAGTTCAATAATTGTAGTTTAAACTGTATTTTATAAGAAAAATCTATTCAAATTCAACCGCAATTCTATAATATCTAGAAATGATTGCCCCCATCTTTAAAGTAGCTTATATAAAATATTCTCATACTTACTATCATGCTTATTTTCGTTTGTACTTTTCTTCAAATTAGACAGCATAACCAAAACATCTGCAAGTGACTAATTCATGTAGCACCACGCTTTTTATACTGAAGAAAACTCCTCAAAGATTTCATGCATGCTATATATTTCAAAAACATTCTAAAAAAAAAATAGCGAAGGTAAGTTCATAACTCCATGAAGTGCTTCCTTCCGTTATTTAACAAAGAGAGCGCTTAATATTATATATTTTTCTTTCTAAGCAAACATTTGAAGGAAAAGAATAAATTTCAGTGTGCGTATCTATGCATACGAAGTCTTTTTCAAGAAAATAATTCGAAAATAGCGAAGAATTTTTAAAAAAAGAAGATATTAGATTTATACAAATATCAATAAGTTAAAAATTATTTTATGATAAAGATATAGCTGACAAACGTCCAGTTGTTTTCAAGTCAAATGAGAAAATAATCGAACCAAAAATTTGACTTAATAAATAAAATTCATACCACATACACCCATTTTACTAAATAATCTTTTCTTATACAAACTATGTTTATTTCAATTAAAAAAGCTGGAATATAGGAAGCTACGTAACATGGACAAAAAATTATTATTTTATAATAAGGGTACAGTCATTCAGGGTAGCTTTGATTCGCATTTTCTCTATTTTCATATGCCACACTCTTATTTTAAGAATATATTTACAACTAGGGGCATAAAAGAGAAGAAATGATCCTAAATTATTGTTTGACTATCAAAAAATAAGGAATAATAAGGATAAAAGCAATAAAAAATGAATTTTTAGCCTGGTTCAAAGTTACCCAGCCATTTAGGGTAACTTTGCACCATATGATAAATATTATCTAAAATAATTCATTATAAAAAAAGTATTATAGTTAGGACAACTTTAAACCCGCCAAAATGTTTTCAGATATGTAAAGACTCCGAATTTACATTTCCCAACATCACAAGCTTTGTATAATTTAAGATATTACAACAAATATCAGGCATAAGAAAAGAGGAAGAAGAGAACCATGAACATTTAGAAATTAAAAAAAAACCCTGTTTATTGTTCATATAAAACATAAAAATGCAGTGGAAAACAATTTTCAATGTTTTATCTCAATAATATATCTATAGTTACAGTAATACATACTAGTACTAGTATTATTCAAACAAGAATAAAAAATGTCGAATGTATGAAATGTCAAATTTGAGTAGCTCCGCCCCGAAAAAAGCGTTTAAATGAATTGTATGTATTTTACATATATTTGTGAAAATATTTATATGTTATATCTAATGTTCACTTTCGGCATTTATATAAAATATACGTGCAAATATGGGAAATTTTTGACAGTCGCACCTATAATCTGTAAAATATAAACATCAGTATAACGTTGAGCCGGCTCAAAGTTACCCTGAAAATGTGATAAAATGTTTGTGCCTTCTTATTTTACATTTTATTAACTATTAATAAATAAATAATCACAAAATATTAACACAATTAGAACATTTAGGCAATAATATGTCTGATAAATGAGTATATTGTTACTTATTATGAAAATTTAATTGGATCACAAGAACTTCAAAACCGCATTCAAAATTAGCTTGAAAACAGTACTTCACAAAAATGGTCAGATGATGCAATTAATAGCGCATAATGTTGCTAATTTATTTTCTAAAATAAAGAGTAGAAATCCCAGTTTAGAACCTTGCCAACAGAGCTCAGTTCTGGAGTTTATTTAGTCTTTTGGAGTCAAAAATATTGAAAAATAGGAGGTGGTGCAAAGTTACACCCCATGGTTCAAAGTTACCCTGAATGAGACTGTGCATGGAACCAGTGTTGCCAGATTGGGGACTTTTTAAATTCAGATTATTTGACTGCCACCGCTTTTTTAAAAATAGTATAGTTCCCCTTATTTTTCAGAATTTTTAAACTATGAAATTCTTGAAAATTCTATGAATTTTTAAACTATGAAACTCTGAATTAAAAAAGTCCCCAATCTGGCAACACTGCATGGAACATAAAATGCTTCAAATTTTTGAGTTTTTAATTACGTTATAAATTTATAAAACCGAAAAAAATGTTGATGATGAAATATTAAATCAATATGATTATGATACAGGAAAGTTTTAAAATGATATATTTAAGCATTGTGGGTGTGTTATGTATATAGTTTTTTGCCTTTTCGAAAAAAGTGGTTTTTTGATGCTTCGGTACATTTTTCTAAAAATATATTTTAGGCAAACATTTGAAACTTCCCAAAATTGTGTAACTAACTCTATTTGAGAATAATAAGACGCGATTTTCATTTTGGATTAAAAGAAATAAAATAAAAAATATTTTACTAAAAAGCTTGGAAAATCCTTTTCAAATTTTTTAGTAAAATATTTTTAATTTTACTTCTTTTAAGCCAAAATGAAAATTGCTTCTTATTATACTCAAATAGAATTAGTTACAGAATTTTGGAAAGTTTCAAATGTTTACCTAAAATAGATTTTTAGAAAAGTGTAACGAAACATCAAAAAACCACTTTTTTCGAAAAGGCAAAAACTATATATGGGTCAATATCTGAAAACTGGACAATTTCGCTCGAGAATTTTTATTTTTTTTAATTAATGTACCAACTTCCAAATACAATTATATACTATGATGCATGTTTTGTCATTTGAATACTGGAGTGTTTTTAGATCAAGGATGTCTATTTTATGCGTAGGGTAAACTTTTATGGAAGAAAGTGTCTGTTAACACCGTAATCAGTGTCTAATAATTGGGACTCAGATGATGGGGGCTGAGGTGATGTTATTGTCTTAGCAGCTGCACAGACATTTTTTAGGGTTCCGTACTTAAAAAGTAAAAACGGAACCATTATAAGATCACTCCTGTGTCAGTCCGTCTGTCTGTCACAGCCATTTTACTCGTAAACTATGGAACGTGGAAAATTCAAATTCGAGGAAGTAATAAAGACCATTGACCCACATATTTTCAGATTAATAAACATTCATAAATATATTTAGTAAAAAAGTAGAGGGCTAATTATGCTACTTGAAAAAAAAATCTTTTCTTTGTATATCATGTGGGTATCATGTGAAAGCTTTCGTAACGCTGAACTCAAAAATACATTTCCTTTAATTTTAGGTATTATATTTTCAAAGATATTGTTGAAAATGTAGCGCAAAAATATGTTCCCCCCATCTAATTCCGAATCTACTGAAACTAAATTTATGAAAAAATTAGAGGTAGTAGACGTTAATATAAACCTTGCCGGAAAATTATAGCGATTACCCTAGGTCACATAGTTTTTGAGTAATTAGCATTTTCCTGTTACACGCAAATTTCGATTTACGGGCATTCAGAAAAATTGTTGAGCATCGCTGAATATACCTATAGTTGTAGAAGAATAAAAGCATTGTTGATAATGATTTTCGAAAAAAATCGTCGGTAATTAGCCGAGATATTAACACTTAAAAGTACGATCAGTTTGGACATACACAAGGACAGGGGTGGCGTACTCTATGCCTAGTTAACAACTTTTAATGATACATATGCGTAATGTAATGTCCAGTAACAGTATAAAAGCAATAAACGTGAAATTGTTTAAAATATTCTAATTTAAGGGGTCTCTGGACCCTAAAAAGTGGATAAAATGAAAAAAAGACCATTTTAAACATTTAATGTCTTAAAATGTATATGATTTTAAAACACAATTTTAATTGGGATGAAAGCTATAAGTATGTTCTTTCGTTTCATGTATTTAAAAAATTGCAAGATACAGAATTAGTATTTTTAGGGGGCTCGAAACTGTTAGACATTAGTCGAACGTAAAATTGACATAACAGTTTACGCGCAGGATTACAAAATAAATATTGTAACTAGAATGAAAATTTTGGTGCTTACTTATACTTCAGATTATAATACTGTCCCTGAACTTAAATAAATTTGTATTTAAAGCATTTTTATATTTTTAATGCAATGTTGCATTTAGAAAATACAAAAATTTGAAAATTTCAACAGTAAAATCACCTAAAAAATATTTTTTTTGAACAATAAAAAGGAAATTTTAGGTTAGAGGTCTGCACGGGCCGGAATTTCCAGGCCCGTTTATATTTTTACCGTTCTCGGCCCGGCCCATACAAAAATCAGTGAAAACAGGCCCGGCCCGGCCCGACTAAATTTCTACAAAAAATTCCGTTTTTTTTCGACATACAATTAAGATTCTTTTAATGAATACTACATGCATATTTATGGGAACATTTTACAGTATATTTTAAATTACTATGTGTTCGCAAAATAGAAAACACACAATCGTAAACATTAACGATTACTTACAGTGTTTTAGTCAACGTCTCTACAGACGTTTCAAAATTTAAATAAGGGTTTATTAAAAGGTTATTGTAGTTTAGAATAAAGGGTTAAAAATCATGATAACTTTTGAAGCTTATAATAAAAAGTAGATTTGTGAAAATATTTCTGTCATTTTTAAGGCTTTTCTCAAATCCAAAGGAGCTACATTTTGATACATTTATGAATTCATTTCTTTTCGGAAACGCATGAGATTGGCAGGTATTCTTATTCAGAAACCATGTAAATGCCGTTTTTTTCTTAGATAAAACTAATATATCTTTCAGAAAATACTGCCAAAGTTAGCGTTCTGAATCGAATTTCCGGAAGCGATAGCACAGGAAATGAGAAAAACGTACAGTCACGTGACAAGAGTCTCTGTTATCTCTGTACATAATTTATGAAAAATGGAAACGCTATTCGATCCCAAATGCCTTCAATACTCAGGCCTGTGTGCTACACTTTCAGTTGTGTGACAATGCATGTGTACAAATGGATAATAGAAAGTTTACCAAAAGTAATATATAAAAGCTTATTGAATATGTTTTTCTCTTGAGGGTTTTAAGATAAAAATTGAAAAAATTGAAAATATGAGAGCTATAGATAATAAATGCAGCGACGCCTGCATGTGTTTGTATTTGCCCTAAATCAAGGGGGTAGTCTTAATAATAATAATAACAATAATTATAAAAACAGGCACTCAATTACCGTCTATACCCAGTTCACTCCCTGCTTAAAAAACCACCCCCCCCCTCTATATAAAAGTATTGTTGAAGAAAAACTAATTTTTTAAAAGTTCGAAAATTAATACTAATTTTTTTTTCGTGGTGCTTTTATAAGGCGAACTGCAGTTTTATGAACACTTATTTCATATTATAAAAAAATCTATTGGATGTGAAGTGACAAAGCTTTCTTCTATCTTATACATTTTAATATTTTAAAAGGTACTAGTTACAAATGTTAATAATATTATTAGTTCAATACTATACCAACCTTGATTTTCATCTTAAATTTCTGCTTCAGTCAATTAATCGGAAAAACGAGTTAATGTCGATCATGATATTTATTAAAATCAATAGTTTTCCGTTATTCTGTTGTACATCAGCTGTTTGCGAATAGCCAGCGTAGCAGGACGCAAGTTTCCGTCGCTGCACGAGCCGACAATAGAACGATTTTGGGCTTATCAATGAACAATAGAACTAAGAAATATCGAGTAAATTATACAAAAATCGTTATCACAGTGCCAATTTACGGCGGAATATTTCGAAATTCAAGGAGGACCTGCTGGCCATAACCAATAATAGACAAAAATTTTTTGGTTCAACGCTATGCATAACTTCATACACTTTTCGATTGTACAATAATGAAAATGGCACAAAAATGGTTATTACAGCACCCCCTTCTGGCGGAATATTAGGTAGATTTCGTAAGAAATAAAACCCATTACATTTTCCCATATGTTGGAATTACTAACAAATTTTTGCATATCTTCACCGATCATGATCCCCAGAACCCAAAACCACCCTCAGTTAAAAACTTTATCTTTCTCTCTCTCTCTCTATCTATATATATCATTTTTTTCCATGGACACGATAACTTCCACAATTCTGCACAAATCTCTTCCAAACTGAGACATAAAATCAAGGGGCAAAGTTTTCGGCCAAGTTTGTTAATGGTCAAAATCGGACCAAGGGGGTGGAAATGGAGAGGGGTTTTTGAAAACCGAAAAAAACCCATAACTACTTAATTATAATGCATAGCAAATCAGTTTAAAGTTATTATTACTTCTAGGAAAAAGGCCAAAAATTTATGTATGACAGAATTTTGATAAAATTAAACATGGGTTCAAGGGGTGAAAAAAATAGGGTTTTAGAGAAAAAAAAAAAATTCATAACTTCGTCAATTCTCAAGATATCAAATCCAGTTGGATTTATTATGAATCTGCTTAATATTATATGCCACTTTTATACCGACAAGTTTTTGATAGCAGCAAAAACAAATTAAAAATACATAGCGGTTGAAGAAAAATTTTCGTATTAAAGGTGTACTCAAATCCAAACTGCAGTTTTCTGACTCATTTTTCGATTCATTTTTGCTCTCAAACGCATTCAATTCGCAGGTTCTCTTATTTAGAAACTATATAATGTGCCCTATTGGTCGATGTTTTGATAGAGACAGAATATATTTAAAAAAATGATGTCAAATTGGGTATTTTGAGCCAAATTTCCTGAAGTGATAGTGTTGGAAACGAAAAATATGGTCGTACCGAGAAAATAATTGTTTATAAATGAAGTTCTAATTAATTGAACTAAAAATAAAAACACAGGTCGCTTATAAAACTCCTCAAAAATTACGCCAGCAAGTTTCTTTTTTTTTTCTTTAAGAAATGAAAATATTTCAGAAAATTTCGAGTTGAGCGTGAGAAAATATTTTTTTGAATACAGACTTAAAATGCTTCTGATAAAACTAAGTCCTATATAAAAATGAAATTAAAAACTCGTCAAAAGCGGTCAAATAAAATTGTTAAACTGGGTTTATCTCTAATCATGAATTAGTTTTTCTTGGTGAAATGGTACTTAACTTCGAAATCTAAATGTGCCTGTTTGCCGAGCTGGCAGGGATTTTTTTCTAAATTGAAGGAGGACCTGCCTGCTACAGCCACAAAAACATACACAAAAATTTTGTTTAATATGCATGACTTCATACACTTTCGATGGTACAATAACGACACACGGACAGACAAACATTTAGTAAAAACATATTTTTTGGGATCTCTGACCCCTAAAACATGTAAATTCTTCGAAAACCGAAAGTCGGCAATTTTTTGATTACAATACTTTCTTCTATTGAAGATAGAAGAAAGTAAAAATCCACCGCAATGTTAACACAACAATAAGGTTTCCTTATAACAATACACTCTTATTTTAAAATCATACAAATCACCAAAATTTCAGCAGAAATTTAATTGAATTTATTTACAAGGAAACGTTTTGCTGAACGAAAGATATAATATTGTGTAACAGTAGTTATGTTTTGCATGCAAATTTTATGCTTATTTAATATTTAGAAATTCATGCTAGAGAAATTAATATTCATAACCGATTTGCTGCTATTGAGCAACATCAAAATCTTTTAATTTAATCAAAATATTCGAAATTCGAAAATGGCACTGCTCTTTTATAGCTACCTTGTTTACTTGCGTAATTCTTGTCTCCGGTGTATATCACTTGTATTCACTGAGAATTCAAAATATTTTACCATTTTAAAATGAATTATTGAGAAATTTATGGAAAAAAATGAATATCTCATAAAATGTACAACTATCAATGTAAAATGAAAGTTAATTCTTCAATAAAATTTACCGATTGGTATAAAATACTTTAGATTTTATAATATAACATTTGCAGAATTTTTTCATATCTAAAAATGATTTGTAGTTTAAGACAATTAGAAAAAAGTGGTTTAAATAGCTACGCAATTTTTTTTCATTTCCTCAGGCAAAACTTTTAAAATAATGACGTTATTTTGAATCTGTTTCTTTTTAATTCTCTATAAGAGCGGCTCATAAACTTTATTGTCTCTAGTAGTGACGGCCAGTGACTGGCTTTTTGGGGCGCTACATCCACGACTACCAAATTTAAACTTTTTGTTACCACTATATTTTAATATAAATATTTGCCTTATTTAATGGTAGAAGTTGTAAAATTAAGAAATCTTCAAATATGTGAATCCAAATTACTGCTCATTGTGTTAAGGGGTTCTTGAGTTATGCTTAAGAAACTATACTCTCACTGCAGTCTGTTTTTCAAACGATTACAAATAAATTTTACATCAGGAGTTCCAAACTTTAAATCTTCATAATTCTTAAACTAGTTGACCGAATGACTTTCCATTTTGGTATCTTAACCTGTTCGACTCTGGCATCCTATTAATATAGAACACGTCTTTCATTGAGTATTATTTTATCCTAAGTATTTTTGTTAACATCAACATCTAATAATGGTAGTATATACACTGTTAAAAATTTTTACGGGCAGATGCCGGCAGCAGATTCCAGTAATACCCTGTAAAAAAAAAAAAAAAAAAAAAAAAAAAAAAATATATATATATATATATATATATATATATATATATATATATATATATATATATATCCATGCCCATCATTTTGTGTCAACGTGTACAACGTTGTGACAACGTTTTGGGTCGTACCGTATTTTTGCTAACAGATGGGCTAGAACTGCAAGAATATATGGATTGCCCTTAATTTTCTAAGTATGTAAAAATATCCCTGTAAAATTACGGGCAGAGGTTGGCAGCAGAGATTCCAATTATACACCGTAAAAAAAAATCCATGCCCATCATTTTGTGAAGCCCTTAATTTTACGGGACAAGTATATAATGCACTTCAACACTGTAAAAAACCCACTGTAAATTTGTCAGAACAAACACGATCACAGTGAATGTGCTGTATCTTTCTTTGGTTTCCTGACTATATTAACATTGAAAATACAGTAGTTGCGTAAAATTAACAGCAAAATGTGCTGGCAATTTGGACGCATTTTTTTATAGCACAAACTGCTGGCGTCCAAATTGACAGCACATTGTACTGTTAATTGTACGCAACTACTGTATTTTCCATGTTAATGCAGTCAGGAAACCAAAGAAAGATACAGCACATTCACTGTGATCGAGTTTGTGCGCGAGATGAACAGTACTTTGTACTGTAAAAATGTCGTCTTTTTTTACAGTGAAAATACAATAACACTTTACTTACTGTTCCGTAGCACGTAACACGTTAGATAATCATCGCAGAATCGCCTTTAAAAAATATGTTACGGTCGCGGTTAAGTGACATTATTTTTCGAAACACGACTAAAATGAAGATTTACACCCTAGATGAGGGAAATGTATGGGGTCGTGCCATATTTTTTTAGTGGATCAGACCGTTTTTCATCAAATATGGCTGTTGCCCGCAAAAATTGAAGAGCAAACGCTCATAAATTTACAGTTTTTTCTGAAAGTGTATCTATACATTTATTATTATGACTTTATTTATGTTTTGTTTTATACATTGTAAAAAAAATTCCGTTAAAATACGGAAATTGTACTGGCAATCGAGACGCCAGCACTATTTCCGTACTTTAACGGAAAAAAAATTCCGTAAATTCCAGGAAAGTTTCCGTTTTTTCACAAATTTTTTCCTTTTTTTTAAATATATATATTTCCGTATTTAAAAATTTCCGTTTCAAAGACAAAAAAAAATTTTTTAAGGACAATCTTACGTCTTTATGAATTTCATTCTTCACTTTTCAAGGACACATTTACATCAAAATCAGAATACCAATATTTAATTCAAATAACAGTAAAGAAACAACACTTACCCCCCACGGGATTCGAACCAGGGAACTGCCCTCTTCCAGCTTACTGCACTTAACCATTACGCCAATATTACATAAACTACGCTTTCAAATATATTTACTTATTTCAGATGCATTCTATAAAGTAAATGCAAGATGTTTAACAAGGAACGTATTTTTATAGAGATAATATTTTCCAATTGAGTATACAGTTCTGAATGTTTAAAAAAAAATTTTTTTCCATAATTTTGAATGCTATTTAGCTTTTTAATTTCATGCTTTATAAAAGATAAGTTTTATTCTTTAAAACATTATATGCATGAAAGAATGTATTAAGAGTAATGTCCTTCTTTTTTTTGCAAGATTTTAAAAAATTTGTTGTAATATTATTCATATTTATTTATTTATTCCTTTATTTTTGCAAGAATACTAACATATTTTTTTCAAACATGTACTTTTTAAAGTTATTTGTGTGACGATCTACTGTAAACTCAATAAAAACAATTACTACAAGGTATTAAATTAAATTTTCTTTATTGCTTATTATAACTTGGATAAACGTCAATTTTATAATGATTTCGTTATCATATTTCAGATATGTTTCAAATTTTGTGTGCGAATCTATTAAAGTGAATAGATTAAAAAATATTAAAATTAAAAATAGATTTTGTTCATTTTAGAACATCCTAGAGACTTAAAAAAAATAATAACTTGCTATAAATAAGTGAAACATATTTTAAAAATCATAATGAAAAATGAACTGTAACTTTTATTTTTAACTGTCTCAAAGTTAAAAACAATTTATAAGATTTTAATTTTTTTTAATATCGTAAAAATATGTTAGCTTTTTATTATAAAAAAAAAGAAAAGAAAGTAAGACAAATATTATAGCGAGTTGTTTAAAAATGCATACTATAGATGGCGCCATAACTTTTATCGGTTTTATTTGAAAAACAATGGTAAAACCAATACTATTTAGCAAATATTCGGGAATGATCGGATATATTTTCAACATAAAGCCACATTTAGTCAATGTATGAATTCAATTGAAAATAATATCACCGTAAGACAAGCATATACAACAATTAATTACTTCGCTTTCCAAACAGTACAATTATTTTTAACATCATTTATGGAACTTGTACTGTTTTGAAAGCAATAGAGAAATATTTCGTAAAATTTATGGAAAACTTACTGGATTTATACGGATTTGTAATCTCAAAATGTCAATCACGGGAACTGTAGTGTTTTCTTGGAAAAATGAAACTATTCCGTAAAGTTTTACGGAAAAATTTGTGTATAATGACGGATTATTTTACTGTGTAGATGCGTTGGAAAATGTTTCATAATGTATGATTAAAGCATAATTTTTCGTTCTTGTTTAATAAGAAAAAATCTGCACTATGTAAATGATTAAGAAAGTACCACTTAAAAATATTTCGCTTCGTCTGTTTAGCTGTGCTTTCTAAATGTGTTCCAGCAAAGTAATTTAATAATAGTAATAAAGTAGGACTTTAAGTTGTATACAAATGTGATAATAAAACAAAAGGTTCCTAACGAAAGTATATTTCATACCGAGGTTTTAAACATAGATGTAAAGAGTAAAATCGCAAAAATAAAAATTATACTCGACATTTCGATTTTTTCTTTAAACCATCATCAGGAGTAAATTTTCTTAAACACAAAACGATCAAACATTATTTATAAAGTAACATTATCGAAGCAAAATTCAAACTGGAATAAGTTATTAGAGTTTGAATTTTGCCGTTTATTTAAATAATAAAACAGTAAATACTTTAAATAATTTTTGCCGTTTTGCAGTTAAGAAAATTTACTCCTGATGATGGTTTTAAAGAAAAATTTTTATTTCTGTGATTTTAATTTTTACATCTGTGATTAAAATCTCGGAATAAAATATACGTTGGTTAGCTACCTTTTGTTCTATTATCATAAAGTATTTTATTATATGAAAAATAAGGACGACTGTTATTAACCCTTTATGCCCCGACGGTACTTTTACCATTAAAATAACTTATCATAAAATTCATTTAATACATCGATTAGTAGTAATACAGTTTAGAATGAGTAATAAACACTTTACTTTATCTAGTTCCAAAAGCATTATTGATTGTACAAAATAAAAATATTTTTAAAAAGATGATTTCTTTAGCATTTGCATCGTTTCAGTTTTCTTGACGTTCAAAGATTGAGGTGGAAAAGTTTCACTTCGGAAATATTTTTATATTTCTGTTTTAAGAACATTATATTTGTACATTGCCTAACCTCACAAAAAAAAAGAGTGGCGTTATAAATATTGCACAAAATCCTTATAAATTGAAAATTAGTTAATTAATTTTAATTGGCAAAATCCTTGTAAAATTTATTAAATGATTCAGTAAATCTTCTAATGTAGTTTAAAAAATTCACGAAAAGTGCTTTGGAAGATGAAATTTTCATGAATTCATAATTTGGGGCAAAAAGCGTTAATAGACGATTTTTAACAATTTTTATATAAATTTTCTTTAATAGTACTTAAAAGTAACGCTAGAGCATAAAAGGTTAAAATGATATGCGGATATGTTCGCTTTAGAATTTTTTGAAATACAGATATTATAAATTCACTGAAACGGTTTAATAGCTGCTTCAAATTTCCATATTTATTTTTTCTCACGGATAGAAAAAAAAAAAAAAAAAAAAAAAAAAAACCTATGAATGATTTTTTTTTTCAGTGATTTTGGGTGGAGTAGTCGCCATGCAGAACAAGGCCAGCGAGTGCAAACTTATATTTGCCTTCCAAACTATACTTACTATTTTTTACAGAGGGATGCGGAAAAACAATTATGTGAAAGAAACTAAAAAAGGAATCCTGACCATCTTCTTTATTTAGTCATAGCTTTGAAGGTCGAAAGCCCGTAAGATGTTACGGTTATAAATATGTTGCGTAACTCATTTGGTAAGCCGAATTACATAATTATCTCCCAATATATTGAATATTGATTATGATTGCGGTCGGAGTTATTTGATTATGTAAAATAAAGTATTTATGGGCGATTATTTTAATACAGGTTAAGGTATTTTAGACGGAAAGTAACAATTCGCACATTTATTCGCAAAATATCGTGAGTAAAACAATGATGTTTTCGTAAAAAGAGAAAATTACTTGGACGGATTTTTTTTTTTAAAGTAAAATGAACTAAAAATTATTAAATTTTGAAATACAGGGGCGAAAATACATTATTTGTATTCATATGCACTAGGTTTATTTTATTTATTTAGCGATTAATAGACAAAACAACAGTGCTATGCTACCTTCGCCCTTGGAAAACAGTTAAATCTCCTGTCGGATATAAACGAAAATGGACTTTTCATGATAATTTAGAAAATTACTTTTCGACGGTCTGTGGTACTACAGGTCAATTTGACCCGAACTAATTTTTATCAAGCTATATCCCCGTAACATGTTACGGTTGTAAATATGTTGCGTAACTCATTTGGTAAGCCGAATTACATAATTTTCTCCCAAGATATTAAATACTGATTGTGGTTGCAGTCAGAGTTATTTGAGTTATTTGATTATGTAAATTAACGTATTTATGTGCGATTATTTTAATAACAGGTTAAGATGTTTTAGACGAGAAGTAATGATATGCACACTTATTCGTAATATATCGTGAGTGAAAGAATGATGCTTTCGCATAAAGAGGAACATACTTGGACAGATTTAAAAAAAAAAGTAAAATGAAAAGTATACGACTTCTGAATTTATTTTACTGTACAGAAACTTCTGATTTATTTTACTAAAAAGGTGCTAAAATCCATAAAAACCTTTTTAGAACATAAAAACAGTCAAATGATGTTAAAACCCAAATGCTTTTAACTGTTATAAAACAGACATCATCTGGGGAAAATTTCAAACCGTTGCACGTACATTCATGAACTTTCACACCTCTGAAAATTTCCCCTGATGATGGCTCTTTCATAACAGTTGAAAACTCTTGGGTTTTAACATTATTTGACGGCTTTTATGTTCTAAAAACCTTTTTATATAATTTAGAACATTTTTAGTAAAATAAAGTTTCAGTTCGTATATTTTTCAATTAATAATCATGACGTCCAAAAATTATAGTTTAAACTATATTTTATAATAAAAGTAAAATGAACAACAAAAAAAAATAATTAATTTTGAATATAGGAGCGAAAATACATTATTCGTATTCATATGCACTAGGTTTATTTTATTTAACAATTTATTGACAAAACAACCATGCTATGCTACCTTTGGCCATAGTAATGATTAAATCGCCTGTCAGATATAAACGAAAAGGGACGTTTCATGATAATTTAGAAAATTATTTTTCCAGGATCTGCGGCACTACGGGTAAATTTGACGCGAGATAATTTTTATCAAGCTATATCTCTGCTAGTTTACACCAAATGTTTAGATTTTATTTCACTTTTTTTATTGCTTTTGAACTGTTTTTTAAGATCTTTTCATTAATTTTAAATTAAGAATTAATTTTAATGGGGAAAACTTCATTAAAACTTGACTATGTTTTCAAAATTGTCACTTTTAGTTAAAAGTTGTACTAAAAATTCAAATTTTTTGACATTTAAAATCTCAAATGGAATTTCAACGTTCAATTATGGTATTTAAAAAAAACTACTCGAAAAGGTGAATGAATGGTAAATGCAAAATAAGTCGGAAATTGTACATCAAACGTGGCAAATGAGGTGCGTTCGTACTATAACTAGTTTTATAAATATTCAGATTTTGGTGCAATAGCTGTTGCACTCTTATGCAAAAATGCATGAATACAAAGTTTATTAAGATTATCATGTATATTAAAACGTAAACCTGATTCTGTAAGTTCAGTCAAAATAATTCAGCTATTTGCGCATGCGTGAAGTTAAATTTACTAGATCTTCCATTTAGGGGAATTAAAGAAAGTGCAGGTCTTGTTAGCAGAGTGGTCTAAAGCACCCGTTTAAAGCTTTTGTAGACGACGAAGGTTCGAACCCAACGCCCGGCTAAATGATTTCTGTACCATTTTTGGCGATAATTCATTTCGATAATGACATATTTTATTAAGAGAAGAAGCTATATGATTTTGATTTTATTATTATTATTATCTAAATGGTTTATCATTAAATAAAATTTAACCCTCAAAAATATTTTGAAAAAATAATAATTTTATATTTAAAATATTTTACATGTAATTATAAATTAAATAAATTGAGCTGATCTAACCTTTTGTTTTCTGACCATTATCAAGAATATATAGGTGGGTGAGTCAGTGAGAAAAGTTTGCCATTCTTTTCCGTAAAAAAAAAAAAAATAAATAAATAAATAAATAAAACGGAAAGAAAGGAAAATATTCATATAAGAACTATAAAATATATTTTCTTGGTATCTATGGTTTAATATTTAAAAAATGAAGAAAAAAGTATAATAAAATTCAAGTAAAAAAAAAAATATATTATATAAATCGTTAGTTGCATCAAGTTTCAAAATTAGGTTTTTAGAGAATGAGACTGATATAAATAAAATTCATGACAGCTTTTAAAGTTCGTGTAGTTAAAAAAATAAAAATAGATATTGTTATTTTTAAAATAAAGAGACCGCAGTAACTAAAAATAAAGGCTCCGCCCAGTATTTTTTGGTAAATTTCTGAGAAAAGGCAAGCATAATTGGTTGTAAATTATAAACTTAAAGTTCTTTCACTTCATTCAATAGGTTAGACTGACAGCACCCTCTAGCTCGCCTTCAAGAAATAGGAATCACTTATGCAATGTAAAAATTTGTCACGATTTCAATAATTAATTTAAAAGCAACTAATTCAAAATTCAAGAATTTTTCTAATGGAACATTCAAGTTATTTACCGTCAAATCTGGACGGGTACTATCTAGTATATATTAAATTCAGTAATGCAGAAATAATATAACTAGACAGTAATCATCATGGCAACCTAGGATCATTACCTATCATGGGATATCACTGAATTAATGACGTATGTTAGGATTTATTAGAATAAAGAAAACTGTTATTAATATCTTTTTAAGCTTTGATTCGATTTTCATAGGATTTGAAAAGACTCGACAAAATTCTGCAACGATTACATATATTAAATTCAAACCATTCGGTTGGGTACTGCTTGCGCTGTTATATGCGGACACACGGGCGGACCAGACGGCGACTATAGGTGCTAGAGACCTGCACGGGCCGGCCCGAAGCCCGAACCCTGCCCGCGGGCCGGGCCCGGGCCACACTTTTTTCTGAAGGCTCGGGCCGGGCCTAGTCACTACTCTTTACGGGCCGGGCTCGGGCTTTACTTTTTTCCTGAAGGTTCGGGTCGGGCCGGGTCTAACTCATTTTTTCTGCATAGACCTGGGTACTGGTTTCATTCCTAATTTTCACGGTCCAAAATTTTCATTCCTAGTTTTGACCCAGCCCGTATGAAAATCACTGTCTCGGCGTGACCTGGTCCGTTCAAAGGTCAGTAATATTAGGCTTGGCACAATTTTTTTTTTTCAAAAAATCCATACATTTTTACATCGCCACTATTCTACAGATAAACATTCAAAGTCATTCTTTTTAAAGAATAGTAGATTCTACACTTATTAAAATATAGTAAAACGTGTGAAAAAGAGCCTGTCTATGACGGAATCTTGTTTTAAACTGAAAAACGTGTTGATCCATGCAAAATTAATATACTACTACGTAAGAAAAGAATGTATAATACATTTACACTTGCTAAGAAGGGAACTTGTCTATAACGCATTTTTTTCCCTCTTCTATGCAATTCAGTCTTAGATTTTACTATATAGCATTTTTCAGATTTTCAACACTTCAATACATGGAATATGGATTAACAATATTAATGGTAACTGAAACATTTACATACAAGAAATAGAGATTCATTAAAAAAATAAATATCGCACCCTGCGGCATTTCTATAAAAATGAAGATTATAAACACGAAAAGAAAAGTTAAAATAAATATTTTTGGCTTGGACTCCTCGTACGAGACAAACTTTTAACCAAATCGACGTAAAAATCAATGTTTTGTAGAAATTCACTCGGGCCGGGCTCGGGTCGAGATTTGAACTTTTTTTCGGGCCGTACTCGGGCCGAACTTTTAACTTTTTTAATGGGCCGGGCCGAATTTTTTTTTCTCTGAGTCGGGCCGGGCCCGGGCCTGGAAATGTCGGATCGTGCAGACCTCTAATAGGTGCTACGTACTTATATAATTGCGAACGTACCTAAAAAGGGCGAAAAGTACTAAAAAAGGCGAATTAAAGTTGCTCTCGCAGTTTTAAAATTCTTGTTTCCTGAGTTATGAAACTTTAAGTTCAGTACATAACCAATAACAAAAACGAATGACAGTCGTAGTTAACCATTTTCTTGACATTGGGAATTTATGTAATAAAATTATAGCCGGCTTTTGAACTTTTAAATATTAGGTCCATTTTTAATATGTAGATGATACATATCTATACTAATATTATAAAAAAGTAAAGTTTGTATGTATGTTAGTTTATTTGTGAGGGATAATCTCTGGAACTTCCAACCGATTTTTAAAGTAAAGGTGGAAAAATGATGATGATAGTTCTTGTTGCAAATATAGGTTATATTTTATATCTGTGCCACTATCCCAAAAGGGGTGCACGAACAAAAAACTTTCTAAAACTGCGATTTTGTGTTACTGAAGGGCCTAGAAACTTGAAATTGTGCATGGTAGTTACTTATAAGATATAGGGGACACTGGGGCACATGTGAACAGTTAACATAAATATAGCTTTTTCTCATAACTGGGTTAATTTCTATAAACAAAAATTACTCAATATAGTAAACAGATCTCTTTTTTTTTACATATGGTAATTTTTTTTAATCACATTTATAGTTCTTCTTACTTTTTTAAAGAATTTATAAATTCAAAAAATTGTTCACATGTGCCCCAGTAGTAGGGTAGTTGTGAACACACGTAGGGCACATGTAAACACAAGGAAAAAATGTTCTTTGACATGCTTTTTATTCTGTTATTCATTTGCGTCATAATCATTGGTTACATTATCTGTTAAATTCACCATATACATATATATATATATACATGCATATATTTATTTATCTAGTTTCTGGGTGATTAAGCAAAAGATTATAAAATGAAAATAAGTAGATTTGGGGAGGAAGGAGGCTTAGATGACTGATTAAATATTGTTGTGTAAAATAAAAAATAAAGAAGTAAATTCGAAAAAAAAATTAAAGCTTTTAAATTTTGCTGAGGGGTTTTGTTTTGGGGAGATTTTAGGGAGGATGAATTTAGATAATATTTATCTGAAATCTGCCGAAAAACGAAAGATTCTCACCCCTGTATTTGCCTTGCTTACTTCTAAATTAATAATAGAGAAGGGTTTTTTAATGATTAAAAGAAAATCTCCATTATAAGCGCCCCCCCCCCCAAATTTAACTTCTTTTGCTTTTGAAAGTAGGGGGATGCTTACAATCCTGATTTTACGGTAGTTATCACTTTAAAAATTTTACTTTCTTAAAATATTACTGGTATCTATCGCTATTCAAAGCACCATATACATAGTTGTTTTAGAGATGGAAGTAAGCCATCATTGCAAGTTTGGAACAAATGAAATAGAAAAAAAATTGCAAAGTTGTTTAGCGTAATACTTTTTGTATTAACAATCCATAAAAAATATAGTTGTAAACTGTTTAGTAAAGTAATACATAACACTTGTTGCATTTTAGAAAACATTAAATTTATTTAAATTACAATTGAACGCAAACGAGCTTGTTGCTCTTTATGTACTTGCTTAGAGATTCGTTTGTGGAAGTTTCAATAGAAAATCAACTATGTATGACGGAATTGTCTTTTATTTCAGGAAAATTATAGATATTGGAGCTGACATTATTTCTTATGAAGTTAACTGAAAGGTACAGTATCACAGAATGATTATTGGGGCACTTATGAACTGTTCATATCTGCCCCAACTAGTCTGTTCACAAGTGCCCCACATGGCTGCTAGAGTTAAATTGATAAATAACTACCATTTCCCAGTTTTAGAAGAGAAAAAAAACTTCAAATATGCTTATTAGTATTCATAGTATACGTTAAAACATTAAAATTTAAAGAAACTGTGTAAACAAATAAAGTTATTCGCTTATTAAGTTGGAACTGAGATTTTACTTTTGAGATCTATAAACATTGTTTTGGCTATTGAGGACAAACAAAATGTCAAAGAGCTTCAAAATTTTTTTACCATATATCTACAGGTGCTACCATCTTTGGTAATTTAAAAACAAACATACAAAAAAAAAACATATAATAACTAGTGAAAAATTGTGACGTTCACATCTGTCCCATATTCACATGTGCCCCAGTCTCCCCTACATGATCACTAAGAATATTTCCTAAACAATTCGAAATTTAAATTGCTTGAAATTGCTTGAATATTGCTTGAAAATGCGCGAATAGCTTTCTAAAAGTTTTAAATTGCGATTTCTACTCTCAGTCTTAGGATATATCAAACGATTTTAAAAGTAATACATAGTTTCAAATTGATGGTGACAGTCCCTGCTCCAACATTCTATTTTATGTCTGTGCCACAACCATCTGTGAGTTGCTGGAGCAAAAAACGTTCTAAATTGCTATTTTTGTGATACTATAAAGGGACTTAGCAACTTGAAATTTCGCTAAAAGTTGTAAATGCTCTCTAAAGGACAGCCGATACAAAATTCGCAATTTAAAAGGTGTAAAATTGTGCGAAAAGCGTTCTAAAAGCGTTCAAAAGTACGTTTATTTGGAATCTCAAGAACTATAAAATCTATTACAAAAGTAATGGTCGCACATTGATGATGACAGACTCTGCTCCAACATGGGCTATATTTTACGTAGTCGCCCCTACTACCATAGGGTTTTAGAAGGAAAAAACATTCTAAATTACGATTTTTTGTGATATTGAAGAGCTAGAAACTTAAAATTTGCTATTGTAGTTATATTTATAAGATGAAAATCCTCTGTAAAATATTTATAAGACATAAATGCTCTCTAAAAATCGTTTCTAAAAAATTCCACATTTTAAAGTGTGAAACGAGCTAAAGGCGTTCTAAAAATTGTCTAAATTGCGATTTTTATGAAATCTAAGAAAATACCAAACAGATTTTTAAAGTAATGGTTGCAAATTGATCGTATCAGTCCCTGTTCCAACATAGGTTATATTTTATGTTGGCGACACTACCACCTGGGAGTTGTCGGGGCAAAAATCATTCTAAATTGAGATTTAAATATGTAAATGCTCTCTAAGAACAGTCTAAATAAAATTCCAAATTTAAAAGGGTGAAATGAGCAAAAAGTGTTCTAATAATGTTCAAAATTACGATTCTTATGCAATCTCAGGAAATACCGAAACTATTTCCAAAAACAATGGCTGCAAATTTATGGTAATATCCCCCTGCTCAAACATAGGCTATATGATATGTCGGCGCTACTACCACTAGGAGGTAAAGAACCAAAAAAGTTTTAAATCGCGATTTTTGTGATACTGAAGAGGCTAGATACCTCAAATTTGGCATGGTAGTTACTTATAAGATGTAAATGCTCTCTAAGAGCTGTAAACAAAAAATTCGAAATTTAAAAGGCTATTTATTTAATTTTTATTGTTTTTAAAATAATTTTCAAGCGTGATTAAAAAAAATATATCTATCTCTATCGCATGCAGACGATTACGAAAGATAACTCCGTTTGTACTAAAATTAATAAAAATAGTTCAGCATTTGTTTCAAGTCTATATTTCATAACGCTATTAAAACATTCATCAATCAATAAAAAGATCAAATTTATCACTAAAATCGAGTAAAATGACGCACAATATGAATAAAATCATGTTTTATTTTAATATCAATATATAAATCGATAGTTTAATTATCTAAGCTTAAAGCCTTTGCTTTATTAAATGTTATAATATTCACTTCAAAATTCATTATCAAATCAGAATCAGTATGTTTATACACAGAACATACATTTCTGCCGAAACACACATTTCTATATATACATATTGCAATATGAAGAAAAATGAGAGAAAAAGACTTATTTTATTTCATACTTCTTTTCTTTTTTCTTAAATTATGAAAACAATGAATGTTTTGCTTGAATGGGTTTTTAACAGAAAATATATAGCATTGATTTTATATATGTTTAAGAGAGTATTTTTTATTTTTATTTTTTTCTTATTTTTCAATATAGTAATATACACTTAGAAAATAAAACTTTGTTAAAATCACCATAAAATACAAAATAACATACAGGGAGCGTTTTGGGCTGCAAATTTTAACAGCCGGTCATCAGCAAAAGTAAACACGTGTCCGAAACCGAACGGGGTCACAAACGAACAGAAAAGGCAGAGAGGAGGACTTACAAAGAATGCGACAGGTGGCGCTAGCTGAAAGGAAAAAAACAGTCTCAGAGGAACACATACAGAAAAGGAAAGTGTTGCCAACATGAACGAAAAAATTAACAGAAAAGAAAAGAGAAACGGAAATTAAAAAACAGTTTCTCTTTTTTTCCATTTCTCTTTTCTTTTATGTTAATTTTTCCTTTCTTTTGGCAACACTTTCCTTTTCTGTATGTGCTCCTTTGTGATTGGCGTTGTCCTTTTAATGAGCGCCACCTATCACATTCTTTGTAAGTACTCCTCCCTGCCCTTTCTGTTAATTTGTAACCTTGTCTGCTTTCGGACACTTGTTTATTTTGGTTGATGACGGTGTGTTAAGATTTGCAACCCGAAACGATCCCCTGTATGTTATTTTGTATTTTATGGTGATTTTAACAAAGTTTTATTTTCTCAATGTATATTACTTTATTGAAAAATAAGAAAGAAATAAAAAGAAAAAATACTCTCTTAAACATATATAAAATCAATACTACATATTTTCTGTTAAACACCCATTCAAAGAAAAGAGAAATGGAAAAAAAGAGAAACTGTTTTTTTTAATTTCTGTTTCTCTTTTCTTTTCTGTTAATTTTTTCGTTCATTTTGGCAACACTTTCCTTTTCTGTATGTGCTCCTCTGAGATTGGTGTTTTCCTTTCAGCTGGCGACACCTGTCGCATTCTTTGCAAGTCCTCCTCTCTGCCTTTTCTGTTCATTTGTGACCTCGTCCTCTTTCGGACACGTGTTTACTTTGGCTGTTGACGGGCTGTTAAAATTTGTATCCCAAAACGCGTCATGTGTGTTATTTTGTATTTTATGGTGATTTAAACAAAATTTTATTTTACTAATTATGATTTATCGCCAGTTTTCTGTTCTGTTTTATCGATAGTAATATACATATTTATATTAAAAAAAAAACTAAATATTGTTACATGTTAGCTTTATAGGATAGCTTTTATTTTCAGCGTGGAGTAGAAATCTAACTGTAACGACTTTCATTTACGCAATCTTTTTTATGAACCAATCTGGTGAGAATATTACGATTCAAATATATTTTATCAAGAGAAAATCATATTATTCAAATTAAGCATGCTCTATATCACTAGTAATTTCCACAATTTTTTCTAATAATTTTTCTAGGAAGTTTTTACAATTATATAAGGAATAAAAGTTATTCGGAAAACACGTAGTAAAGAATATACCCAGAATGGCGGAATTCACCATAGTACAGGCGGTACATAAAAGAAATGTCCCAGTTACGATAGTATATTATAACCGTTTAATTTAGAATATTTACAACAAATCATACATCAAATTGAAGGTAAACCAACCTGCTTTTTCTTACAAATGTTCAATATGTGCATCTTTAGTTATTCGGCACACAACCAACCTAAAGTCCAATTCTTCTAAAGCATGCACCAACTGTAACCTGTATGGACGCATGTGTGAATGTGTTCTTAACCCTTAAATGCCTGACTTTTCAAAAATCATTGTAATAATGTTTTTAGGCTTTCAATTTTTAAATAAATCATGGGAAAAATACTTAAAAAAATCATTAAAAAATATTTCACTTAAAAAAATATTTTACTTAAAATTATATTTTGTTTTAAGTATGGTTTACGGCTAAAAAACTGTTTGTTACTGATCGACAATTCTGGTCTTTAATTGAAAAAATAATTTTCCTTGATTAAATTGTATAATATTAAACACATAAGAATTTCAGGAACTATAACAAGAAATAAATTTTACTTGCTCACTGCAGAACAAAATAGGGTATTTCGCAAGCTTCCAAACAACACAAAAAGTCCTTCCGGCCAGTGCCGGGAGGAAGAGGTAGCTTTCAAATTCCTTATTTTAAAAAAAGCCAACTTATATTATTCAAACACACGAAGCTCAATTTAGTGGAAACCGAATATAGGAGATTCAATACTAATTTTTATCAATACTAAATCATTATGAATGAGAATTTCGCGAAATTAGTCAGCTTTACACAAGCTGCTTTGATTTAAAGTAACTTATATTTGGCTGAGATGTTGATGTATACTATCCACATGCCTTCTTACATGGAAATAGGCGAATACGTGTGTTATCGCGTGACAAATACCAGATCGTTTCAAAATGTTAGCCATACTAGAAATTCAAAGTGCTATAATTCGACCATTTTTTAAGATATAAACAAAAGAACAAATTTTCAGAAACAAAATCTGCTCCGGAATCTTTGTATCAAGGCCAAACACATAAAAAAATCTTTTTCATTTTCCAATTTTTTAATACCTCATTTTAAATTTTAAATTTAATTTTTTTAAATGGCAACCCTTTTGAAACAAGATGGCGAATGAAGTTGGCCAACAAACTCGGTCGTGACATTGGTATGTACTATGTACAAACCAAGTAACATCCAAATCGGTTCATAAATACGCTTGTTATCGCGTGACAAAAATCAGGTCATTTTAAAATGTCAGCCACAATAGAAATTCAAAATGCTATAACTCAGCCATTTTTTTAGATATAGACGAAACAAAAACTGTTCCGGAATCTTTGTATTAAGGTCAAACACACACACAAAAAAAAATCTTTTTCATTTTCCAATTTTTTGGTATTTCATTTTAAATTTTAAATTTTTTAAATTTTTTTAAATGGCCGCCATTTTGAAACAAGATGGCGGATGAAGCTGGCCAACGAACTCGGTCGAGATATTTGTATGTACTATGTACACACCAAGGTACATCCAAATCAGTTCATAAATACGCCTGTTATCACGTGACAAATATCAGGACGTTTCAAAATGTCAGCCATGCTAGAAATTCAAAGTGCTATAACTCAGCCATTTTTTAAGATATAGACGAAACAAAACCTGCTCCCGAATCTTTGTATAAAGATCAAATACATAAGAAAAAAAATATTTTTTTCAATTTTCAATTTTTTGGTACCACATTTCAAATTTAAAGTTTTCTTAAAAATTTAAATGGCTGCCATTTTTAAACAAGATGGCGGATGAAGCTGGCCAACGAACTCGGTCGATACATTGGTATGTACTATGTACAAACGAAGTTACATCCAAATCGGTTCATAAATACGCCTTTTATCGCGTGACAAAATTCAGGACGTTTCAAAATGTCAGCCACGCTAGAAATTCAAAATGCTATAACTCAGCCATTTTTTAAGATATAGACGAAACAAAAACTGCTCCGGAATCTTTGTATAAAGGTCAAATACATAAGAATAAAATATTTTTCCATTTTCAATTTTTTGGTACCGCATTTCAAATTTTAAATTTTTTTTTTAAATTTTAAATGGCCGCCATTTTGAAAAAAAATATATTTCAAATTTATCTCAAAACGGTGTGTGTGTGGGGGGGGGGGGGAGAGTCCACTGAGAAAAAAAAAAGTTATCTATTTTCAAAAATGTCGTTTGAAACTTATTTTTGAACGATTAATTTTTATATTTATTTTTATGTTTGTATCTTTAAAAATTTCTTTCACGAGGAGTTCTGTCAAAATATTCTTAGTTTGCCTTTTTAATGTTTATGTTCTGCATTTTAGAAAGCGGATTACGCTGTTGACCCCAGACACAACTGTTCCAAAATCTTGTCCCTCCCTAAATTTCTTTCTACCGGTACATCTCTTAGTATTTAGGGGGAGGGTGTGGCTTTTCCTTGGCCATACGTGCGTACGTCCATGATTGCGAGTAAGTTTTGAAAATAAATATATTTTATGAAAAGCAATTACTGATTTATTTATTGCGCCAAAAATAACTAAGTCCCATAACTTTAGTAAGCTAACTATTTCAAATTTCCAGACGTCTTATAATCTAAACAAATTACTTTTTTTTTATATAAAATCCCAAATTTAATGGATAAAAATATTTTAAACATCTTGTTATCCATTCGAAAACAATTTTCTGATGGTGCTGGCATACATATTGCAATACAGAGTTATACATACAGTCATCACACATATGATACAATTGTATCGCATTTAGACACTTAAGTGTTTAAATTTCTAAATGTCTTGATTTCATACATATCACCATTTTTCAGACATTTTTATCAGTTCATTTATGCCATGATCATAGTAAGACACTTATGTGTCTTAAATTTATACACCTGTGATGCCTGAAATTTCAAATTTAGACACTTAAGTGTCTGAATAACTTTTTTAGTCACATATGCGTCTTAATTTAAGACGCCTCTATTTGCAGTGCGCTTTTCCTTATTTTAATATAAAATTTTTCGATTATTCCGGTGAGAATTTAATATTACAGACACATTATTTCTTGCCCCTCAAAGGATTAAAACGGAATTTTTTCCCTGGAACTTTGAGATTCCATCTTACAAAGAAGGTCTCCAGACGCGCATACTCAGAAAAATATGAAAAAAGAAAATACAGAATGTTCTTCTCACGTGGATATATATGCTTATAAAAACATTTCGGAGAAACTTGAATATAGCATCCGTAAAAAAAAAACATTAAAAATTTCGTTTATTTGACGATTTATCACCTGTTGTCGACGGAATAATAATAATTAAAAGAATACACTTTTATGTAAAATTTTCTGTAAGGAAAAACGTTTTCATGCTGAACTTATTTAAGCCAAGTTTAACTTGAATAAATATCCTTTTATAACTAAGAATTTGTCATATACATTTATATGTATCTATAATGAAATTTAGCGATCGTTTAACGACGGTTTAGAACAAAATTTAATGGACTAAAATTGCATCTAACTCAAAATTAAGTTCCGATTCTGAGCACTGTCCATTTCACTTCAATATTGTTTGTGTCGAAGACAAAAAGAGAATAGTATTGATGTCATGGAAACAATAGCTTATTTAATATCGAAATATGTAAGGAGACTTCTTTCTTAATCGGACAGTTACTTGTTACTTTTAAAATACACTAAGAACTTATCCAGCCAGTAAAACCGTGTAAAATTAAATAACTTGAGCAACACGCAACTAGTATACGTTACATAAACTTAAAAAAATAATAATAAACTATTTCATCGTTTAAGTTTAAATTCATTAAGTTCTGCACATTGAAACCCTCATTTAACTAGCAATTTCAAAATGCATTAAAATTGCTTACGTTTGGCGAGGGAAAATGTAGGTCGCCAAATGCCGTGGTGCGTTCGTCTTTTCGCGCCAAATATTCGAAAGTATTTTATTTTTTTACAGACTTGAATTCCGCCGCCAAATTTGACTGATCCTTTATTACATACATAAGTAGTTTTTTTTTATCATTTTTTCCAAAATATTCTGAGTATGCGCCTTAACCGATGGAAACAGAACCTGTTTAGAACAAAATTCTGTTTTAAATGTAGAAATTCCATTGTTCCTTCAATAGGTATACTATAATTATACCTGTTAAATTGGAATTTTGTTTCAGTCTCTAGCTATTCAGCTTTCACAGGTTTTACTGTGTAATATTATTATGTTTATTTAGTGTAATAAAACTTACTAACAAAGAAGGTCTTTTAACCTATAAAAACACAATAGCTTGGAACAACAAACATGTTCCGCTTTGTACAGGTTTCCACCTAGATAGGTAGATTTGTAAAATATTTATTTCGAAGGTACTGTGAAAAATTTCCCGCTATACACAGGTTCTGTCTGTACAGTTTTAAATTTCCATTCTATGCAGACTAACGAATAGGAGGGTACGAAAAGAAATGTAAAAAAAATTCTATCTTACAAAAAATCGGGACGTTTTGCGTCCCGCGCAGTAGTTACGCGGGACAGACCACGGAACCCCTGAAAATCGGGACATTTACCCGTTCGGGACCATGGGTGCATATACGCACCCTCCAAATGTGCTTCAAACGCTTGAGTTTGTTACCAGTAAAAAAGAAAAGTAAAATTGATTTTATTAATTACGACATTTTTGTTATTTATAAAGTTAATTCAAATAATTAACAAAAAGTGGTGCCAAACGAGTAAAAGATGAGGGTCTTGAACGGGTTAAAGGCAACATTAAGCACCCAAAAAATATTTTGGTTTCAGTGCACTTGATTTGGATTATTATTAGCACCCATATTTTGTTGATTCAAGATATTTGGGTGGTCAGCTTGGTGGTCGACGGATTATCGGATGGAGCAAAGCATGGCTTCAGAAACCGGAAGTACTCGCATTTTCCGCCTCAAAACTTCTAATATAGTTTAATGCTGTCCCCCTCTATGGTCAAGATCATAAAATACAATTATGCTAAATTACTGACTCCATGAAAAATCACCCTTCTAATGACTAAATTAAACTGCGTTTTATAAAATAAATAAATTTTGGAGTAAAATAAAGTTGTTATACAAATAAATTATTTTAAAAACCAAAATGTATTTAATGCAATTTTTTTTCATGTAATTTACCATCAAATATCTATTAATTATGTAGAATTGTTTATTGTTTGTAGGAGAGCTGTGTTGTGTAGTTGCATAAAGTTTATTTATAAAACTTAATTTATATTTCTTTGCGTTTTTTATGTTGTAATTTATAATCAATAATAATTTGCTAATTTATAATTCTCATAAAACGATTGAAAAAAAATATTGATAAAAATAATAAAATTTCCCATGGTAATATTTTTATTGCTGAAAAATTTTCATGAAATCATGATATGTTAAACACACACACACAAAAAGAAAAAAGAAGAAGAAGTAGAAGAAGGTTAACATTATTTAATATTAATTACATAGTTAAATAAAAATAATAATATGATTTTTTAATGAAAATCTTTCAATATCTTGAACTACTTTATAACTACAGATGAACTAGTAATTGGTACAAAAGAATACTAATAAATTAATAGAGCTTTTCATATATGAGGGATAATGTTTAATTTTAAAAGATAAAAACTTTAATAATTCTGCTAATTTGATATTTATCTGTTTCTAAAATTCTAAGATAAAAAATTTTAGAAGTTATTATTGATAGATTTTAATAAATGTTCATCTAATTATTAAAAGATAGCTTACATGATTTAAAAATAATAATAATTTGACATAAAATACAATATAAAATTTAAAATGCTCACAGTTTTACTTAAAAGGCAACCAAAACAATAAAAAAGATGTTACAAATTAAAAATATACATTTTATTTAAAACTTCTTAGTACTTTTGGGCTGTATTTCCAAGCCCATCATCAGAGAATATTTTAATAGCTAATTGCTGTTTATATTATTATTAACTACAGTTCCATTTATTTTATTACACCATTCTGTTCTCATACGTCACTTTCATTTTAAATGCGTATCTGCACAGTCGAAGTAGCAGTGTTTCAGATTCAATTCGCGTAGAAGAAAATATTTAACTGCCGTACCATAATACGTCACTTTGCTCAAGTTTTCAGGATATTGAGCCGAAAATTGGGGATATTGTACGATAGGGCGTCGTTACATACTTGATTGTTTTTACACAGGATTTCTATGGATTTTCTGATAGTGGATGCGTAATAATTGGATGTTGGGTATATGATTTTTGAATCTATTGTGATATTCCGACTGAAACTTAAACGAGAGAGAGCTGTGGATTGACGACAAAATTTTATTTCTGCTTTATGCTATTTGATTCTTTCTAAAAGGCGTGAGTGGTACAGGTCCTGAGTTTTTAATTTATTTTATAATGTTTTTGAAAAAGAATAAATTCAGGTAAGAAAAAATTCGTTTGGCTTACCTTTTACAGAATCACTTTTTATAATCCATAATCCAAAGCGGCACTAATACTTGGAGGCTGAAAATAAATTTGTATTGTGTTTTATTAATTAGAAGATGAAGTATAATCCAGGCACCACTTGACGTTTTTATCCATTTAATTATGAAGATAAAAATAAAAATTAGAACTATGAAAATTACATATTAACTTAATTATTTTAACAATCAAATATGTTTAAAAAGTTATCAAGTTTTTCTAGTGTTTCTTTAAGTTTAGATTGTGTAAAATACCGGAACTCAATAGCTTCCGTTTTATCAGTTCACTATTTCACAAACATCTAACGTGATGACGCATTTTGTAGAAAACCTCATAAGTAATCTGACGTAATAACACATTTTATGCAGAGCAGGCACGCAGAAAGATGAGCCAATTAAAATGACGAAAAAACAATGAACTATTGCATCAGCCAAAGTTATTTTAGAATCCTTTTGTGCGGAGAAGTTTTTGGTGGTGACATCTATTGCCAGTCATTGAAAACAAATCTTTAGCTTCGCGATTTCACGAACACCCCCACTTTTGGTTTCAAAGCTGTGATCTCAGCTGCAATTGAAATCTTAATTTTTCAAATTGTGGTTTAGCTAGGAGTTTAGTAAGAATGTCAACGATCATTTGTTTGGTGGGGCAATAATTTAGCACAATAGTTCCACATTCAACTAAGTGTTTAATGTTGTTGAGCTTTACATCGATATGCTTGCTGCGTGACAAATGTTTCTCATTCGTGCACAGTTTTATGCACGGTAAATTGTCTTCATATACTACAATGGGCAATGTTTGTGGTTACTCAAGGTCTTTAAGTAGCATGAGTAACCATTTTATTTCCTGAGCTGCACTTGATGCAAAGATGTACTCTGCCTCAGTTGACGACAGAGCTACGCAGGTCTGCTCTTTCGAGAACCAGGAAATCAGGTTATCACCTAATTTAAATAGATTACCCGTTGTGGATTTCCTATCAAGTTTATCACTTCCCCAATCACTGTCACAGTAGGCTGTTAATATTGGTGGTTTACGACTATCAATGGCAAATTTTAAATGTTTAGTGGTTTTCAAATATCTTATTAGCTTTTCAATCGCTGACCAGTTAACCTCTCTAGGTTTTTCATTTCTTCTTCCTGGAATATTTACACAAGCAGCTACATCCGGTCGGGTGATAGTGGCTATATACAGTAATGCCACTGCTTGCCTGTATTTGGTATAATTGCGCATTAATTTGCTGTTGGGATCTAAATTAAAATAATCCGTAGTCATGGGAGTATAGGTCGGTTTAGAATTAATTAGATTAAATTTTCTTACAATTTCATCAGTTTTATTCTCTTGATATAATATCAGACTTCCGTCGTCCGAATGTTTGATATTTATCCCTAGGTACTGTGAGACTTTACCTAATGTTTTTATCTCAAATTCCCGTGACAGTTCATTGTATATTTCGACCGTACCTTTTTCCTTTCCCGCAACTAAAATATCATCCACATAAACTATAATATATGACATATTACCGTTTTTATTTCGTTTGAATAAACATAAATCCGATTCGCATTGATTAAATCCCATTTCTCTCAGAGTTTTACTTATTCTTAGGTGCCAAGCTCTGACAGCCTGTTTGAGTCCATATATTGCTTTCTTTAATTTGCATACTTTGTTCTCTTCACCCTCTACGACATATCCTTCGGGTTGTGTCATTAAAACTTCCTCATCTAAGTTCCCGTGTAAAAACGCTGTTTTCACGTCAAGGTAGGTTACATCTAAATTTTTGTATACAGCGGCAATTAAGAAACATCTAATGGTGGTGTGCTACGACTGGCGCGAACATTTCGTCGTAGTCGCTCCCAAATTTCTGCGAATATCCTTTTGCGACGAGTCTTGCCTGGTATCGCTCCACCTCTCCACGGGCACTTAAGTTAGTATTAAAGGTCCATCTACATCCAATAATATGTTTCCCCGGAAGTGGTTTTACTAAATCCCATATATTGTTTTCTTTCAGCGATTTAATTTCATCGTCTGTTGCCGCTAGCCAATTATTTTTAATTTTTGGATCTTTGATGTTTTGTATCTCTTCCCACGTTTTTGGATCCTCTATCTTATATATATTTGCGCTAATTATGAATCTATCGGGAGGTACTCCCCTGTTTTGTCGTAAAGATCTTCTAGGCTCCACTGGAATTTGTTGTGGAATTACGTCTCCGTCATGTTCATCACCGCCTAATTCTACTCTAATATTTTCCGTAGAGGTTGGAATGTTGTTTGCGTCTTCTTTAGTGTTATTTAACTTATGTTCTAAAAATTTTACAGTTCTAGATATCATTACTCTATTATCACCAACCCATATCCGATACCCTTTGCTCCTATTATCATATCCCAAGAAGATGCCTTCAATGGCCTTCTCATTGGTTTTTCCTCTTATAGATTTTTCTACATAAGAGTAAGCCTTGCATCCGAATGTCTTTATATGTGACAAATTCGGTTTTTGGTTATTCCAAAGTTGAAATGGAGTTATATTATTGTTTGCTTTAGTTGGTAGCCGGTTTGTTAAGTACGTTGCAGTAAGAATCGCTACAAACCAAAATTGTCTCGGCAAATTTGCGTCCGAGAGCATGGTGCGTGCCATTTGTACAAGTGTGCCTTTACCTCTCCGCGACGCCATTCTGGGGTGAGCAAAATGGTACACTTAATTGACGTTCAATACCGTTAAGGGTTAAATAATTTTCAAACTTGTCCCCAAGGTACTGTCCTGCATTATCATATCTAAAGGCTTTTATTTGTTTGCCAAATTTATTTTTCACTAGGGCAATAAAATCCTTCAATTTTTCTAAGGCTTGAGATCTGTGTGAAAATAAATAAACCATTGTGAACCGGCTATAATCATCAATGAATGTGATAAAATACCCTTTACCTGTGAATGTTTCTGTTTCCATAGGCCCACAATTATCACTGTGAATTAGCGAAATAACTTCCGTTGATATATTTGATGCTACCTTAGGGTAGGGGGATTGTGACAGTTTTCCTTCAATGCATTTAGTGCATGTAGTTTCGTGTTTGCAATTACTTAAACTTATACCTTCCGCTAACTTATGATTTACGAGATATTTAATAGATTCAAAATTCTTGTGTCCCAAACGCTTGTGCCAGATTGTAATGCAATTTGGATTCTCGCAAATTGGTTGGGTTTTAACAATATACCCATGCTCATCCCTAGGACAAATTTCGTATAAATTATTGTTTAATTCTGCGGTTAATACTACATTGTTATCGTTAACAAAGTTACAAGTTTAATTTTCGAAAATGACTTTGAAATTGTTTTTCGTAGCCCTCTTAACGGATAATAAGTTGCTCTGCAATTCAGGGCAGTAAAAAACATCCTTAAGTGTAACCACATGCGATGAATTGGTATGTAATTTAATGTCTCCCATACAACACGAATTAAGTTTATTACCATCTGCTATCATTATACTACCGAAATTCCCAGTTTTAAAGTTTATGAAATTTTCTCTTGCGAATGCGACGTGTCTAGTACATCCGGAATCAATAACGAACTTATTTACATTTATTGCCTGCGCTTCGTTAGCCAGCATTAAATCACGCTCATGATAACTGTGATCGGAGAACTCGTAAACGTTTTCTTCCGAGTTTGATAGGGGGTAAAAAACATTTTGACCTACTCCTATGTCTGCATTACCTTTAAAGCAAAAATTAGAACTATCTCTTCCGTTACTTTGATTACTTTTGTAATTTCCCAGATTATTTCTGAAAGAATTCGGATTATTATGAAACTTATTCGCATCATTTCTCTGAAAATTATTTTTCGTTTTATTTCTCAAGTGGTAACATTGATCCTTTACATGATTTGATTTCTTATAGTACGTGCAAAATTTACTATTTCTGGCATTTTTATTTTCTGCCTTGTAGGCCGAGTCGAGAGAGCTTGAAGCGGCTTCCCAATTTTCTAATTTATTTCTCGCTTTATACGCGGAATCACGCGGGTTTGAATTCGTTTTCCTGTTTTCGCACCTATGTCTCTACTCGTCTGTTAGTTTATCTTTGACAAATTGTAACGTAAGGTCGTCTTGGCTACGGCCCTAAAGTGCGGTAATCAAAGGATCAAAAGATCTAGGTACAGAGCAAAGCTGCAAGGCGCATATGTGAGAGTCGGAAATTTCTTCCCCAATAGCCAGCAATTTGTCTTTAATTGACAAAATATTGTGGATATGAGCGTTCATGTCCCCTCGTTCGCTCAATTTCTGCGAATACAATTTTCGCAACAAAAACCGTTTTGAGGACAAGTTTGATCGTTGATGAACCGCTTTTAAAGTGTCCCAGATCTTCTTAGCATTTTCTAAATGCTTAACATGGATTATCTGGGCATCATCTATGCATAAATTTATAAGCGATTTAGCTGTAATATTTTGTTTGGTCCAGTTATCCGTTGGCTGTTCCGCATTCAGCACTATGCCAAAGAGATCATCTCTTAATAAAAGATTCTGCATTTTAAATGACCAGTGATTGTAATTTTGATCATTGAGTTTCTCTGTAAGAGCGATATCTTTGGTGGCTATTTTTAAACTTTATATCACTAATAAATTATGTATTATATTTGCTCATTAGTCAGATATAACTCATAGGGACCCGTCTTCAAGAGACAACTCCTCAGTCTCTCATAATCTAAAAGGCGTGAGTGGTACAGGCCCTGAATTATTTATTTATTTAATAATGTTTTTGAAAAAGAATAAATTCAGGTAAGAAAAAATTCGTTTGGCTTACCTTTTACAGAATCACTTTTTATAATCCATAATCCAAAGCGGCACTAATACTTGGAGGCTGAAAATAAATTTGTATTGTGTTTTATTAACCCTAGATCTACCGGGAATTTTATTCAAGTTTTAATAAAACGTTCTACACCAGAATTTTTATTTAAAACTATTTAACTTATTTATTTACCTTATTTTTGTCTGGTTTATATACTTAGTTTATTTTAAAGAAATTTCTGGTTTGAATGAATATTTTGTATGTACCTGTCGGGTCCAATGGACCCGTCTGGTAGACGGAGGGTTAATTAGAAGATGAAGTATAATCCAGGTACCATTTGACGTTTTCATCCATTTAATTATGAAGATAAAAATAAAAATTAGAACTGTGAAAATTACATATTAACTTAATTATTTTAACAATCAAATATGTTTAAAAAGTTATCAAGTTTTTCTGGTGTTTCTTGTAGTTTAGATAGGGTAAAATACCGGAGCTCAATAGCTTCCGTTTTATCAGTTTAATATTTCACAAACATCTAACGTGATGACGCATTTTGTAGAAAACCTCACAAGTAATCTGACGTAATAACACATTTTATGTAGAGCATGCACGCAGAAAAATGAAGCAATTAAAATGACGAAAAAACAATAAACTATTGCATCAGCCAAAGATGTTTTAGAATCCTTTTGTGCGGAGAAGTTTTTGGTGGTGACATCTATTGCCAGTCTTTGAGAACAAATCTTTAGCTTCGCGATTTCACCACCACTTTCTTTGAGTTTTCTTTTAGTCATTCCTATGTATTCTATTATTCTGTTACTATCAGTTCTAAAATGAAAGGCATATATGCCAGCTAATTCATTTAATAATAATTTAATTATTGACATTTATTTAAAATTAAATTAAATTTTATTTTATAAAAATTAAAATTAAAATTTACCTTTACTAAATTTAAATTTTATTTACCTTAATTATAGTTTAACTTTGTCTAACTTAATTGTAATTAAAAATTAATGTAATTCTCTAATTGTCAATGAAAAATTACAAAACAACTGATAATAATGATCAACTGATCTCTGTATTGATTATTCTTTAAATTAGTTGAATAGAGATGAAAAAAATCAGCAAGGACACAACTTAAAGCCTTTAGATTACGAAAGTTATGTTTTAAGTACTAAGCCAAATCATTCACAAACAGTTTTCACCAAAATAGTTTTCAACAGATTTTAAGGAAATAAAACCTGGTTCGCTATGGCGCTTCCTGTTTCTGACGTCATATATATGCTTTGCGAGGCTAACGAGAAAGACAGGCCACCGCGGTGGATCCGATTCTTTTTTTTTTTTACAGACCACTGGAGTCACGTGATGCTCTTTTCGCACACCTTCATTGCTGCATTCGAGCATCACGTGACTCCAGCGGTCTGTAAAAAAGGAAGAATCGGACCCACCGCGGTAGCCTGTCTTTTTCGTTAGCCTCGTATGCTTTGCTTCATCCGATATCCCGAAGACCCAGCTGGGTGCCATGTCTAATGTCTATCGGCAGACATCACATGACCATGCTTAGATTATAGACTTCAGATGATTTCAGATCAGAATTTAATTTGCAAATTTTTATGTGGACTGTTTTTTTCTTTACTGAATTAATAACTTTATTTGCAATCATTTCTGTATCTTAACCTGTTGTTATTTAAAAAATATATACATTGATTGTGTGTGTGTGTGTTTATGTGTTTTGTTTAAAAATGTTTCTTGGAAATTTGTATTCTGTTTTTTTTAGAGGTCAAGGGAAAATAAAGATGATTTAGATTTATGAAAAAGTGATTTATATTGAATTCAGATAATACCTAATAGCGGGCCACTGTGCCCCGCTTCTGGGGCACACTGGTCCAATTTACGAGTTTATAAAAATATTTCGTTTTTGAAAAATTAATTGAAAACTATATTCTGAGAAAATTTTGAGGCATTTAAAAGATTTAAGGAACATAGAAGAATATTTTCAGGCAGATTGGTCTCTCCGTTAAAGAGAAATAAAGTTAAAACTGCAAAAGTGGTCCACTGTGACCCGTTCTCCTCTATACAACTAAATCATATTATTCACCATTCACCCTAATTGCAATTGAATTAACTTTAAATTGAGTTAATTGGAGTTTGTTCTTAACCTTTAATCGCAATTTAAAAAATGCACTTATTTTTCTAAATAAATTTATTATTTGAGTAAAAATATAACACAGCTTGAAATTTTAACATAACGCAAAAATTTAACATTATGTGACTATTTTTAATGAAATATGTTTTATATAAGTATTGAAATGTTTTTAAAGCTCATAATGCTTCATAGTATTTTCAAAACTAATATTAACAATATGGAACATATTTTGTAACTACTTTTAATAAAATATGTTCTCTATAAATATCGAAATATATTTAAAGCGCATAGTATTTTGAAAATATAACTACCAATGGCGGTTTGGGAAGATAGGGGACAATGTCCCACCTCCCATCGGATAAAATATATTATACAGGGTTGATGTCAATACGACTTTGCACAGAATTGACGCCAGGGCGGTCAATGGGATCAATAACACTGCGCCAAATTCAATTTGCCTAGAATAAACTAAATTGGCCTAGGCTAGACTATCAGGCCAAACTAATTTGCTCCATATGAATTAGGCCAAACTAGTTTTGCCTAGGAAAAACTAGTTTATCCTAAGTGCGTTAGCATAAACTATTTTCGCCTGTAATCGGGTTTGGCCGATAAAATATACAAGCAATTTTTTAAATATTTATACAGTTTATTGACTACTAATAAAATATGCGGTTTTGCTGGCGTAATAGTTTAAAAATGCCAAGTGGTATTTGTATGTCTAATTTTTATTAGAAGAATTAGAATAATTCAAAATTATGAATTCAGCCAAAATTTGACTAAACTTCATTATTACACTGAATTAGGCCAAAATGAGACTTAAATTAATAAGAGCAAGTAAAACTAATCCTAAATAAATGATAACTTATGTATTTTGAAACTTTTATGTTCATTTCATACGCTCATTTCAGTTTTCATTTGAAGTTTTGAATTTTTTAGAAATCGTTCTTAGCACGCATTTACATCTTCAAAGTAATCATCATGCAAATTCCAAGCTTCTAGTCAAACGGTCTAAAACCGTTCTGGTGGTAGTGGTACCAACATAAAATATAGCTTATGTTGGAACAAGGACTACCACCATCAATTTTCCAACATTAATTTTGAAATCGGTTTGGTCCTAGGCTAGACTTTTTTAAGATTTCATAGAAAATGGAATTTAGAAAGTTTTTAAAAGGCTTTTCGCTCATTATACCCCTTTAAATTTAGAATCTTTTATAAAGTGTTTTTAGAGAGCATTTAGACCTTATAAGGATCTATCACACCAAATTAAAAAAAAAATTTCTTTAAAAATTCAATTGAAATCTTAATTTAGAACATTTTTAGAATGTTTTTCGCTTATTTACCTCTTTTAAATTTCGATTTTTAAACTATTCTCATAGAGTGTTTATATCTTATAAGTAACTATCCTGCCGAATTTCAAGTTTCTATATTTAAAAATTCCATAAAAATCGAGATTAAGATAATTTTTTGATCGCCTTTTCATCTTTTTAAATTTGGATTTTTTTAAAAATAGTTCTTAGAGAAAATTTCATATTATAAATAACTGCCATGCAAATTTCATGTTACTGGCTCCTTCAATATCACAAAAATTGCAATTTTAAAATGTTTTTCGCTCTTGAACCCCCCCCCCCCCCCGTCCCCCCTTTTTTGGTAGTGGACATACAATATAGCCTATATTGGAGGAAGGACAAGGACTAGCATCATCAATTTGCCGATTTGTTCGGTATTTCCTGAGATTACATAGAAATCTTAATTTTGAAAGTTTTTAGAACTCTTTTCGCTCATTACACCCTTTTAAATTTCGAAATTTTTAGTAACTGTTCTTACAGATCATTTATATGTTATAAGTATCTACCACGCCAAATTCCAAGTTTAACAATTGGATAGAAATAATAATTTAGAACGTTTTAAGAACGCTTTTCGCGCATTTTGATACCTTTTAAAATTCGAATTTTTTTTCGACTGCTCTTAGAGAGCATAATAATATTATAAGTAATCACCATGCCCATTTTCAAGTTTCCAGTCCCTTCAGTGTCACAACATCGCAATTTAAATAATTTTTTGCTCCTGCAAACTCCAAGGTGGTAGTGGCACCAACATAAACTGTATCCTATATTGGAACAGCGGCTGTCACCGTCATTTTGCAACCATTACTTTTGAAATAGGTTTGGTATTTCATAGAAATCGTGATTTAGAATATTTCAGAACGTTTGTTGCTCATTTCACACGTTTAAATCTCGAATATTTTTGAAACTGTTTTTAGAGAGCATTTCTATTTTATAAATATCTACCACGCCAAATTTCAAGTTTCAATCTCCAGCAACTGCCTAGAAATCGTTATTTAGAAAATTTTTAGAATGCTTTTTGCATAATTTTACCCCTTTTAAAATATTAATTTTTTTAGTTTTCTTATAGAGGATTTACATCTTATAAGTAAATTGTAAGTTGCTAGCCCTTTCAGTATCACAAAAATCGTAATTTAGAAAGTTTTTGCTCTTAGAACCCCCATTTGTTAGTGGCACTGAAATAAAATATAGTCTATGTAGGAGCAGGCGCTGTCACCATGCTGGAAATTCTATAAAAAATGTAATTTAGAACTTTTTAGAACGCTTTTAGTGCATTTTGAACCCATTAATTCAAGGTTTAATTCTAAGTAAAACACTTTTAAAACTACTGAAATCATATTTCCAGAAATTATCCTCCATAGACGTATCTAATTCTATGCGTGGTCCTGTATATCATTTATTTATATTCTACAAACATTTCTTAATAAACTAAGTGCAGTTCAGCGTAAAAATGCATAATTCATTTAAAAACTACCTTTAAGCAATTTGCGCCAATACCCAGTAACCCTTACGAATTCTTTTGTGTATTCTTTTTTCTCTGTATATAAATTATAGCATTTATATACACCATATAGTATGTATAAATATAGTGAAACATAAAAGCACATATCATAATTGAAAATGCATTTCCGGCAATCGCCGCTAATGTACAGTACTTCTGATACAATATTGTATCTGAAATCTTTTGTGTGTCTTCGTAAATGCTCTGCATTTCGTATTATACATGAAAAATCTTTTAGTAAATCTCAGCGACGTATATCAGTTTCATTATATATGAAATAGTTTAACATAATTAAAACTAGTCGTTGGGGGCCACCGTAATACTTACCCATTATAGAAATACATAATATAAAATATGAAAATAAAACATGTGCTATATGCTAAGCATTGTATCATATTACTTTTATTCATAATTAAATTTACTTGGACTCCCTTAAATAAAATTAATATAATCCCTTAAGCTAATATTAGTTTTTGTTGCATTAAAATATCTCAATTTGTTGATTTTCTGTAAGAAAGTAAACACTATTGGTTTACAATGGAAGTCTATGGGAATTTTGCGAAATATTAGAGATACTGCCCATTTGGCGACTAATTTTGGCCTCCAAATTTGGCGATATATCGCCAAGTTGGCGACAAACTTGGCGGCATTTGGCGACAGAACAGGGTCCCCGTATGGTAACCCCCTTATAGGTATGGAGATGCATTAAATGCTTGACATTTACGATAAGCAATTATTGGCATTTAATCTTATAGTTCGGGGATAGTTTTTTGGTTGGCGGGATAATCGAGTAGTACCGAATTGCGTAAAAGAAACATCCTTGTAACTCAAAAAATGATAATCATATTAACTAACAGTTTACTGCGTCGGATTAAGCGTGTCATTTCCAATTAAAATATACCTTTGAATTGAAATTTGAATGAAATACAGGGTCATGAAAAATCGAAGAGTGTGAAAAATAGGATTACAAATATCTCGGCAACTAATTATCTGATCGACTTCATTCTTTACGCAAAATTTATGTTTTGTATTGTCTTTTATATTCACTCTTTCAAATAAACAATTTCGAAAATTTTTGTATACCTTTTATCAGAACAAATATTTCGAGAGTCCGAAAAAATAGTTCCGGATAATCGAGGTTACTGATATTTAATAGGCTTCTTCCCATTATTACTTCCTAAGTACACACCAAATTTCAAGTCTCTATCTCAATTTGTTAGGGGGATAGAGCGTTTACAGACGCACACACAGACACATACCCAGACGGACGGCCAATATTTTTTTATCTAAAAATATGTTTTTCGGAAGCTCCATACTGTTAAAAATTTGCAGTTATCTGGCAGGTCATTTGACCGTTTTTTCCGAAAACGGTTACACAACCGTAATTTTAACACAATTCTGACCATATTATTGGCCATTTTATGGTCAGAATATAGTTCAACTACGGTTATGAAACCGTTTTTTCAAAAAACGGTCCAATGACCTGCCAGAATGTTGCAAAATTTTTAACAGTGCAGTATCTGAAACGTATAAATCCGTTAAAAACTTATTTTTTCGATTTTCAAAGCGATTACAAGACTTACCCTATACAACGTATGATGGGTAAGTAATACGCCGCAAACAACCCGCCCCCATATCATTATGTAACGGAATTCTTTTGTGTGGCCCTGTAAATGAATAATAAGTATTATTTGCACAGCATACTCTTCAGAATGCATATTTTAGTACCCTTCATAAATGCATATAAATTTTGTTATGTTTGGATGCGTGTAACGGCATTAAGAATAATTTGAAACGATTTTTTTCCCATTGGCCGTAATGTAACGGAATACTTTTGACTGCCCCTGTAGTATAGACGAACTAAACATGCTAAAAACTTCATTTGATATAGGGATCGTGCTATGGTAAACGTCAATAACATCCAAAAATTTCTGGGCAATCCGAGTATATTTACTAGAGTTAGAGCGCGTACAGACAAACCGAAGTCATAAACACTTTGTTGGAAAGTGTTAAAAAATCAGTCAACAGTTTAGATATACATTCGTACAGTCGCCGTATTTTCACTACGTTTAGTGCCTAAATTCGAAGATATATACATACGGTATGCTTGCAGTTGAAATCTTACGCTAATATTAAAAATTGACGCCAGACCTACCTTTCAGAGAAAGAAGGGGATGTCATGATCTTTAAAATGTCTAAATAATATCTGTATCATTACGGCCGCAAAGCGTTATAAGTAAGCGAACAAACTTAATGGTGGAATCAGGCGTAAATAAACACAGTTGCGCCACCTTGTGGACGGAGTGATAATTCACATACGCGGGCTTTTAGTGTGGTGCGTGTTTCTAAATCTTTAGTCACTATGAATTTTCTTTGCCACAATTATTGTAAAATAATACTTATTAAACAAGGTGAAAAAAACTTTACAATTTTAGTGGTGTGAGTAAGAAAACAGTTAGGTATCTACCTGTAGTTCACACTCCATCCGCTACGTGGCGCATGACCTTGATTGATGTGACCTCGCTTTTAATATTGCGGTTATTTCTCTCATTTAAGATAGGACGCTTACTTATATCGCTTCGTTACGGCCACTTCTAATACTTAATTAACATAACTGTATAATTGTACTGGTGGCGAAGAATTATAGTTATCCGGCCATTCAGTAAGAGTTTTTTGTGCATAATTATTCAATTTCTTACTTAATTATTAGTTTGTCAAATACATAATGTTATATTTTCATGTATAGAGTGAATTTAAGAAAATAAAGGTCAGGTACCTTCAAATAAAATAATTGACGAAACTTGCAAGTTTATAGATTTTTATCTTAAAACTATTTAACCCACTTGTAGAAAATTTTAAATTACTACTTTTGAGTTGTACTTTACCTAAATTAAATAACTTAATTTTTGTTAATTTTAAGTCAGTTATTTTTTAAACATTTTCTAACACCGCTAAAAAGTGTTTATGAATTCGGTTTGTCTGTTCGTCTGTCCATGCTCTAATTCATGTAAATATGCTATGTAATTCATATACGTTATTCAGGTTTAACATAGCATGTTCGGTATTGAAAATGAAGTAGATAGCTTTTATAGCTCATTTACAGAAGCACTCAAAAGAATGCCGTTACATTATAGTTTATGGGCGCAAATTCTTTGCAGCGTATTTTGATTGTGTTAAAGTATTTCAAACATATCGAAAGTGATATACATAACTAATGTTCACTGCAACCTGCTTACCATACAATATGGTATGTGTAGCACATATATCTCGTTTACACAGGCATACAAAAGAATTCCGTTTTATCATAATCTATGTGGGAAAATTCTTTACGGTGCATTTTAATCATTAAAACTAAATATGAAACATTAGACAGACTTGAATACATTTAAAAAGCAATTAAATTAAAAATATATACATAAAAACATTTAATCAATCATACAAAATCATATCTCATCAGCACTAACACCAACCACAACAACAAAACATGGAACACACACTGGACTCAGTCAAAGTTAAAGTTAAAGTTTTTCGTTAAGAAACAAGACATATTCATTAGGAAAAGAACCTGATTCGTTCAAGGTATAGCTTAGTCAACCATCCCTCTATGAAAAGTCTGTAATGGTAATCTTTGCGGTTGTTTTTTAAAATTAACGAATCTGCGAAAGATGGGGTATGGCGCGTGTCAAAAGCATGCTGGACTAACCTGGAATTTAATTTGACATTTTAACCCCTTAACCCGGGAGAACTCGCTACATGAGATTTTCTCTCACCGTCGTACTTTTTTAAAGACTCTTATTTAAACCATTTTTCATTTTAATTAAAATTTAAAGATATTATTTCAATTATTTTACCTATTTGTGAGTAAAAGTACTAAGTAAGGCAAAAAAAAAATGATATTAAGCGAATGTAAAGTAAAAGAAAAGCAATTGGGCATCGTAAGAGAAATTCTCACTTGCGAGTTCTCCCGGGTTAATTCTCGCTCCCGTCATATTCACGGGCTGTGTCTTTTACTCAGATTGTTCGATTCCCACCAGTTTTATAAAATAGTGTAATTGGCTTTATTTTAGTATCGTTTTACATGTCATTAAATAAGGTGAATATTTCTTTTTCAAAAAAGTGGTGCCAATAAGCAATTTGAATTTTTAAACCGCAATTTAATTCGAGCGTTAAGGGGTTAAATGCGCTGATATGCTCCTTAAGTCGTATCTCCATTTATCTTTCAGTCTCACCTATATGTAAGTGTGTATAAAAACTTTAAGGACAACACGGAATTGTAAACATTTTGATAAATTTAAAATGCGATAATTGAAATGGTAATTTAATGTTGATCATAAAGTGGAAATACTAAAAATCAACAAAATGTATCTGTGAACTTTTTATTGCGAAAAAAATAATAATTATACAAACAAACGCTATTTTTCTGTATAAAAAATTAATGACGCCACTATTTTTTTTTAAAGAAATGTTATGTATAATTATTATTCACATGCACGCTAGAACTCTTCTGTATAGTGTTTTTGCTGACTTTTCCATTAAATATTTTGTTAATTATATAATAGTTTCAAAAACAAGTAAACTGACTGAATATGAAAAAGGTTCTGTTGAATCTTTTTGCATTGTCAGAAATTAGTTTTAGGTCTATTGCAAAAACGATAGGGATATCTAAAACCATCATCAACAATTTTTAAGATTAAAAGACAAGTATGGGAAAAGAACCGCTGGAGGCAGACCAAAAAGCCTTGTCATCCACAAATGAAAGGAGAGTTTTAAATTTAGCATCAACTGGGTAAATACTCAAGTAAAAGAATTTTACAAACGACTGGGCACAGTGTGCAAGAAAATAATTTGAAATCCAATTAATCAATCTGGGAATTTCCAAAACACAGCAAAATTTTGGTCTAGCCACAAAATCTGCTGACTAGCCACAAAACCCAGCGTTTACAGTTTGCAAGGCAACCCACATAGCAATTTTAGTTTGCAGAAAATTTGCAGCAGTCTTGCTTTGCAAACCTGCAAAGTTGCAGCAAGTTCAACATGACAAGACTGAAAGTTCATAACAAGACTGCAGGAAGATAACACAAACGCCGAAGTCACCACACTTTGAACATGCAGATAACTTGTCGTGCAAGTTAAATTCTTGCTGGGTCAAATTTATTGCAAATTAACGACAAACAAGTAATCAAAAACATTGCAAAGTAGTAATATTTATATACACTATAAGTTTAACCCATGCTATAAGTTTGACAATTCTGAAAAATATCGTCGATAGAATAAGCTCGAAATCCGTAGTTCCCAAAAAGAAGCAAAAAGATAAGGGGTTGTATGAAATATCTGTTGATTAGTGCCAAGATAGAGCACACAATATTGCATGTACTACTATATTTAGATGCAATCCCTCATCTTTTTGCTTCTTTTTGGGAAAAACGGATTTCGAGCTTATTCTATCAACGATAATTTTCAGAATTTTCAGTCAACGATTTTGAGACTTTCACAAAAGTTGCTCGATATACTTAGCTAATGCATTATGCATATTACATTTTGATTGCATTTGCGCATACGCAGAGAAACATTTTTTAGTAAACCTGCTCATCTTTCATCCAATTTTTATTATTTTTTAATTATGATTACAGAGTGTTATGTACAATGCTGTTTGTCATATTTTCTGAAAAGAACTTTTTTTTAATATTAAGAACTCTGTAAATTATAAGCAACAAACTTGGCGAAATTTGGGACTGTTTTTATAAAAACCTTAATTTCTCTACTACTATACAAGCTATCCTCATAAAAATGAACACAGTATATTACAATAAGACACTTATTAATAATCTCGATTTTGAACGCTTTTGCTACATTAGTTTTTACAGGGTTATCCAAAAGATATTCGTTCCTTTTCAATTTTTCAAGGTCCCCTATGGGTTTCGTCAAAAAATCTTCGCAGAAATATATGATGTATACTATACTGTTTACACACCTGCAGTTTCAGGTTGATTCCTCATGTATTTTTCTAGATATTTAATAAAACGTCAAAAATAGCACCTTTGGCCATATAGGTATACCTAATTCACATCAAAAAATTAAAATAGCAATATCTGCTTTAATTAATAACAGACATTGCGTATTCAAATAAAACGAAATTAATCATTGAAATTTTCTGGTGTAAAGTCAGATTCTATGAACTGCGTAATTTCTAGAACGTATTCTATCATAGGAATTAAAGGGTTAAAGGTTAAGTTTTATAAAATAAATAATTATATAAAATAAGGTATTTGGAGACATACTTATTAAAATATTTACTAATTTGCAACATTTTAGAGTAAAACTTCCACACGACAGTAGATTTTACTTGTATTGCAGATGTGCAGCAGAAGAAAAGATTGATGTATTATATGAAAAACGTATCTCTGATTTTTTTCATAATTGTTTTCTGTGTATTAAACCTTTTAGAGAATCCTATATAATTTTTTCGAAACAAAATAAAAAAATCGCGCTTTTAAGGGTTAATTTCTTCATTCAATTCTTAAGTAGTTTAAAACCTACACTTTTTCTTTTTCCAATGGCTCACAAATTTACATGATATTTCTACAATAGGATCAGGTTGTTAAGCTGATCACAGCTAGATAACCTCTAAATGCTGCTCAACTTTTCAGCACAGTTAAGCAAGGAAGCAAATATGTTACAAAATGTGCATTTTTAAAATAGTTGTGTGAATAGAATAAAAAAATAGTCAGCAGCCCTGTATATGTACCTAGACTTTATTTCAGAACGTTAACTGTTAACATAATATCTCCTTTATTGTGTGTTTCAAATTACATATCCAAAAAAAGTTAATCAGATGTGGAGTTATTGTAATACAAATTACAGTCACACATTTATGTAATTTGTTAGCTTCAAAGGTACCTGACCCTTTAAAACTCACTTTTTTAATTTATTTTGTTAATTTTTCTTTGAATACTATTGAAGGGAAATTTTTTAAATTTTCATCAATAGTACAATCTCCAGAAAACAGAAATCTTAAATAATCTCTATCAACATCATTAATTCCATTCTGTAAGAATGCCTTTTCAATATCAGCAGTAAATGCAATTTTGTTTTCTCTAAATTTTAAAATTACATCTAGTATATTAGGGTTCAAATTCAAACCATTTAATAAACAGTCATTCAAAGACAATTTACTCTTAGAAGAGGCATCATATACAATTCTTACCTTAGTAGATTTTTCATTGCGAATTACCAGATGATGTGGCATAAAATAGCAATTTTTATCAGTAACCTTAAAATTACATTCTTCAATAATATTTTTATTCAACTGGTCATTTAATATTTCTTCGTATTGCTCAAACAACCAAATATTTTGCTTTAATCTTCTCTTTAACCCATTTAGACGTTGTATAGACGTTGAATATGCATTATGGTATATATTTATCACACAAGAAATTGTGGAGAAAACTAAAAAAATTTCTTGAATGAGCGTTATAAAGAACTTTTCAAAATGTCCCATGCGCATTGCATATCAATTAAAATCCCCAATATCTTTTTTTGCAAGTTTGTTTCATATATATAAATAAAACTGTGCATTGAATTTTATACATTTGAATATAAAGGAAAAAAAGATTTTGTTCTAAAATTTATGAAATTTTCAGCATTTTTTCATCATATTTCTGCAATTAACTACCTTTAACTTTTCCAATTATATTTAGTGTAAAAAACGATGCACAGTTTTTTGGACATATATAATGAATGACAAACATCTGTAAAAAATATTGGGGATTTTAATTGATATGGAATGGGCATGGGAAATTTTGAAAAGTTTTTCATAACGCTCTACAATATTCAACAAAATGCCTTATTTTTCTCCCCCCAAATTTTTTTTTTCTTGTGTGATAAATATATGCCATAATGCATATAGTAAGTCCTTGAATAGTATTTATAGTTAAAAACAAGTTTGAAGGTAGATTGTCCGCTTAAAAAATTCATGCTTGAAAATCATTTTAAAAACCACAATGGATAAGCAAATTGCGTTTCAGTTTTCAAACAAATTGCAATTGAAAGTACACCTTTTCCTTATACGACAGTGTGAAAATTAAAAATGTGCGATGCTTAAAAGTTTAAAAAATTGCAATAGCGAAAATTGCAAAACTAAAATTTAGGTATTTCCAACATACGGCATTTGTCCTTACGCTTTGAGCGGCGGTGGGATATATTATATCCTACCTAAATTTAATTAAGATACTGCTCAAGTTTGGAAGTTTCAATTTATTTACTTCATCTTCATAACAGCCTATAAATTAAAAAAAAAATTACAAAATCTCAATTTTTCTTCTTATGTAGGCACAAAAAAATCAAATGAAAGAAAATTCAGACATTAACAACATTGCATAGGCATAAAGATTAATAAACCCGTGATATGCTTAAAAAAAAATTCAAGGTTGTCTTTTGATTCCTAACATAATTTAATTGGGTTCAAAAAGGTAATATTTTTTATAGTTTATGGGACATAGTAAAGAAGTATAAATAGAAGTAATAATGTGAAGAAGTAATAAATAATAATAATTAGACCGTCGAAACTTTATCTCAACTAGTGCATTTTATTGCAAAATCGTGCCATTTATGAAAATAATAATAATGATATAAACCGTAAAACCTCCCTAAAGCGACCGCATCCGTTTCAATAAAATCTAGTCACTCCAAGAGATGGTCTCTTAATGGTGGTCATGTTTAAATCCAGATTTTAATTTTTGAAAAAAGGTAACAATTAATGTTACTAAAATAAATTTTTCACATTAGGAAAAAATATAAAAAATTTAAGTATCAAAACAAAAGTTAATTACATAAGTTAATTACTGCAGAGTTTAAAAACTGAATACATTGACATCTGCTTTGATTTTACGGTTTTATCTTTTTACAACTTTTATTTCCCAGTACTTTCGAAGTTAAGTAAATAAGTGCAATTTTTTTTTTTGGAGGGAACAAATAATGACGATTTCATTAATTTATCTATTTCTTTGAGAGTTCCCCCGACAGAAAAGGGCAGGTGAGTTTATTGACTGTCATTCTTTTTTGTCATCAGAGTTAAATTCATTGCCTAAAAAGGCACAAAGGGGTATAAACACTTAAAAGTTACCGAGATAAAAAAAATCTAAACTTAAATTAGAAGTTTGATGAATAATGTGATCTCCGGAATTATTTTTCTAATAAAACATTCTGCAAGTGAGCAGGAAAAAACGGAATTTTTTTCAAAGAAATTGGTCGCTCATGGAGGGAGTTCATCTGGGATGGTCTCTGAATGGAGGTAAATATAGTATTGAGCCAATGCGAATAAATTTCGTTCCATGGGAACATGGTCATTCAAAGGGGTGGTCGCACAGGGAGGTTTCGCTGTATATGCATAAACTTTAGTAAGAAAATGGATAAATTTTCGTTTAAAGGTATAAAATCTTACAAATTCCAGGGTGCACGCTGTTGAAAGCAGTCGGGCCCCCGTAACTCAGGTTCGTTTAGAAAGATTTTCGTGTAAAAATATAAAACCATTCAACACTGATTTTAGGTATATTTAAGGTTATTATCCCAGGCCCAGGCAACGTTGAAGATGTCAACTAGTTTTTAATAATAAAATGAGAATTACTATCTACCTCTTACTATTTACTATTACTATCTTTATTACTATCTACCTCGATTGAGAAAACAAAACGATAGAAAAATGTATAGATGCAAGTAAATATTTATTCTGTTACAGTACATTAAATAATTAAAAATTCAAATGTATAATTTTTTAATATAAAGTGGATTATCTGTGTTCAAACATGTAATGTTTTGATAAATAATCGAACGTACTAATTATTTGTATCTATCGATATTTCCTCAACAAATCCAGTGTAGCAAGAATTACAACATTTCTAATTAAAATTTATTATTGAAAATCCAATAAACAGGCACGAAATATCAACATTTTGTTAAGAATAATGATGAAACTATATTTTATTTTAATGAAAACGATAATCCAATTTGCTTAATTAAATATTAAATAAATAATTATTTCCAAATTATTCAGAACTTAAGCATCAGAACTGGTTAAAATCTCTATTTATACACAAAATAAATTTTATTTCTCATTTTTAAACAAAAAAAGTAATTTTGTTTTTTTAGCACTACGATACAATTAAACAAGTCTGAAATTGTACACCAAACGTGGCAAATGACGTGCTTTCGTACTATAAATAGTTTCATGAATATTCAGATCTTGGTGCAATAGCTGTTGCACTCTTATTCAAAAATGCATGAATACAAAATTTATTACGAATCAGTGATACGGAAATAACATTACTCTATCTTAAATAGAACGTAATCACCTTGGCAACCTATAATCATCACCTATGATGGGGTAACATTGAGTTAATTACGCATGATAGGATTTAATAGTATGAAGAAAACTTATATTAATATCTTTTCAAGTTTTGATTCGATTTTCACAAAATTTGAAATGACTCCACAAAATTCTGCAACGATTATATATATTAAATTTAAACCATTCGGTTGGGCAGTTTTTTGCTGTTATATGCGGACAGACGGACTAGATGTCATGACGACTATAGGCTAATTCCATGCGAACTTGTCATGGCTGACACACACTACGATTTTTGGCTACCAGTGTTTTAGAACGGAAAAATGTGACTTATTTTATCGGAGATATCTCATCAATTGAATAAGGCGAAGCAAACTTTTCGAAATTAACGGTGGCCAACAAGCGTAACGATTTTCATCTGTGTGACAGACATGACAAGTTCGCATGGAATTAGCCTATATATTTATATAATTACGAACGCACCTAAAAAAAATGCTTCTTTGGTTTTTTTTTTTTTTTTTTTTTGGATTCATCTTTGTGTTCCTTTTTTCATCTTCCTATATTAACACTTAGAACTTTTTGTCGTACAAAAAAATATGTTCCAAAATGATACGATTTTGTGTCTGTGCGCGTATAATGATATCACTTTATGGGGGAGGAGGCATTGGGCACTTGATGTCGTAAGATATCTCTAGGGGGACAGGGGTTGTCTTTTGATATCGTTATTATTTTTGATCGAAACAAAAAAATTTCCTTTTTTATGTAATTTTTCTTTACATCAAAACAGTCTGGCATCTTTTTTTTTTTTTTTTTTTTAAATCTATTTTTAGAAAAAATAACAGCTATTATTAAACCATTATAGTATTATAAAATCATTTCATTCCAAAATAGGAAACACCCTAACGGTCGGCATTCCTATATACATATGCGCATACATTACTACATATGCGCATATAATTCGTTGTTGGCGAAATCAGGTGCGAAATATATTTGAAGATATTTTTTGTGTTTATTAGAAAAGAAAGAGAGAGAAAGAATGTTGTCCAGCTGTTTTGCTAATAAGAAGTTCGGCTTTCACCCTCTCCGTGCAGGGGGCAAGTGCAGGAGGACAATTGTCAATACAGTAATCCTTTAACATTCGCGAGTTTTGATTATTCGCGAAATAAAAAACGAGGAAATTTTCAACATTCGCGAATAGTTAACTTGGTTATTCGCGAAATGAAAATGAAGAACATTTCAACGTTCGAGAATAATTAACTGGGTTATTCGCGAATTTTGTTTTATAAAGAATATTATTTTACAAAGTAAACTCGCTTTGTTTTAGTAATTCCATAAACTATTTGACAATGGTCCACTGCACTGTACCGAGTAGAACTTCAACGCTTGTATAGAGGCAAAATACAGTTCAGTAATTTCGAGAAACCCAAAACATCACTTGATGTTAAAAATAACAAAAATCCTAAATTTTTATTCCAAGTGAAAAAAGTTTCTGAAAAAAATGTATGAGAAATTTTAAAACTTCAAGAACAACCTGTTGAGAAAGCAATAGAATGCGATCCTTTAACGACTTAATTTTAAAAGAGAAATCGAGATAGCAACTTTTCCTTATATGGAAATTCACAAACAGAAGATCTGTTCTTCGTAGAACATCAACACTTGTATAGAGGCAAAATATAGATTAGTAATTCCGAGAAACCCGAACCATCACTTGATGTTAAAACTAAAAAAAATCCTAAATTTTTATTCCAAGAGAAAATAATTTCTGAAAATATTGTATGAGAAATTTTAAAACTTCAAGAACAACCTGTTAAGAAAGTAATAGAAAGCGATCCTTTAACGACTTAATTTTAAAAGAGAAATCGAGATCGCAACTTTTCCTTATATGGAAATTCATAAACAGAAGATCTGTTCTTTGTAGAACTTCAACGCTTGTATAGAGGCAAAATACAGATCAGTAATTCCGAGAAACCCGAAACATCACCTGATGTTAAAAATAAAAAAAAAATCCTAAATTTTTATTCCAAGTGAAAAAAGTTTCTGAAAAAATTATATGAGAAATTTTAAAAGTTCAAGAACATCCTGTTGAGAAAGCAATAGAATGTGATCCTTTAACGACTTAATTTTAAAAGAGAAATCGAGATAGCAATTTTTCCTTATATGGAAATTCATAAACAGAAGATCTGTTCTTTGTAGAACTTCAACGCTTGTATAGAGGCAAAATACAGATCAGTAATTCCGAGAAACCCGAAACATCACCTGATGTTAAAAATAAAAAAAAAATCCTAAATTTTTATTCCAAGTGAAAAAAGTTTCTGAAAAAATTATATGAGAAATTTTAAAAGTTCAAGAACATCCTGTTGAGAAAGCAATAGAATGTGATCCTTTAACGACTTAATTTTAAAAGAGAAATCGAGATAGCAATTTTTCCTTATATGGAAATTCATAAACAGAAGATCTGTTCTTTGTAGAACTTCAACGCTTGTATAGAGGCAAAATACAGATCAGTAATTCCGAGAAACCCGAAACATCACCTGATGTTAAAAATAAAAAAAAAATCCTAAATTTTTATTCCAAGTGAAAAAAGTTTCTGAAAAAATTATATGAGAAATTTTAAAACTTCAAGAACAACCTGTTGAGAAAGCAATAGAATGCGATCCTTTAACGATTTAATTTTAAAAGAGAAATCGAGATTGCAACTTTTCCTTATATGAAAATTCATAAAGAGAAGATCTGTTCTTCCAAACAATCGTATATCAATAAATTTTTTAGCCATCATCTAGCAACTAAACTTTGCACAATATGTTTATAATTATTAAAATTTATTTACAGCACTACTTGTACTTTACTTGTACTTGTACTTTTTACTGCTTAATAAATGTACTCTTTAATGCTTAATAAATGTATTTTTTAATGTTTAATAAATATTCTTTTACGTTTCAGTTGCTTTTTTCCATTCAAGCAAAATCTTAAGCCCTAAACCCCCCCCCCCTTTTATGCACTACAAGTTAGTCTCAACATTCGCGGAGGTTCGCGTGTACCTAACCCTCGCGAATGTTAACCCTCTCGCTGCGTAATTGTTTTACCAAAACCCCTTCGCGACGAGCGTCTTTTAAGAATTTTTATTCTTTTGTCACCGGTTTTTCAAAACAAAAATGCTTGTCTAATTTAATCGGAGAAATGCTCCGATTAAATAAGACAAATTTTACAATAAAATAATTACTGGTGGAAATAATCAAGGAGGGTTAATTAGACGGAAAAATACATGCCCGAGGAAATCTCGGGTTGCGCAGCGAGAGGGTTAAGCGATTACTGTATTCAGGGTTCGTACGGGTGCTTGAATTTCATGATTATGAAATTCTTCGATACCAGTATTTTCTTATGGAAAACCTCTTCTGAAATAAGGCGAAATTTCGTCCGTTTAAAATAGATTTATTTTTCTATAAAAAGATTCTGATACTGGTCCTTGAAAATAACGGTACCCGTACGAACCCTGTGTATTACTGTTGAGTGCATTATATAACAATTAGCTACTGTTAAATACTTACATGTTATTTGGTTTTAAGTTATTTCATACATGATAGTGATATTTTATAGACTTCTTCTCTTCATTTCAATTCGTAAAGTACGCGAATAATAAATGTATAATCATATCTGTATATCTGCAAATGTATAAAAAAGAAGAAAAAGAAAAAAAAAATGTGAAAATAAAAAGAATTTTTACACACTGATAACGATTTCATTACGGAAGATTGGGGCAGGTCGAGGAATGATAACACTAGCCAATAACAACAAGAAAACTTTTTCTTTGATTCTTTAATGAGAACAAGGGGATATACATGGCCTTCCCGGGTTACAGAGTGAACAGAATGAAATCCATATATATATTTTTAGTTGAAAACTTTGATAGATTTTTTACACTTAATATATACAGTAGCGCTCAAAAGTATTTTGACAACCTTATATTCTCTTTTATTTTATTTAATATAAAAATGTAAAAGAAAATATATTCCCTATAATTGAGAACACTATGACTGCAGTTATTCAAATGTATCAAGTTTCAAATTGTTTGTTTACATTCGGCGCCACCAAAGAAATATGACTCCTCCTTAGCTCAAAAGTATTTTGACAATTAGTTTGCATTTAATTGTTGAAGGTGTCAGTGGCGCTATAGCTTCGATTAGTGTTTATATCGACTTATTCGGATTATTTTTAAAGGCCGAAATGCAAAAAATATTGAAGTGATTCTAGAAAAGCTGCTGTAAATGCATTTAAGAAAGGTAGACTGCAAGCAGAATTAGCTCGTTCTTTTAACGGGTCTCGGCAACTTGTTATTACATTGAATAAAGTTTTTAATAAACAGAAATACATCGAAAATAAGCCTCATAGTGGCCATCCGAAAAAAACAACTTGCAATGTTGACTGTATTATAAAAATGATATCTACAAGTGATTGTCGTAAGTCCGCTGTAATAATAACAAGTTGGAAATTGCTCGTCAAACGTGGCAAATGAGGTGCGTTCGTACTATAACTAGTTTTATAATTATTTTTTGCACCCCATATTGTACGGAATGTGTATTTATTTGCAATTCATAAGTGCATAGTCTGTAACATCATTAAAATGCACTTGCAATAATTTTTTCCCATTCCCCTTAATGTAACGGAAAACTTTTGACTGTCCCTGTAATTAAGCTGTACATCCGATTTTCATGAAATTTGAAATGGCTCGACAAAATTTTGCAGCAATTATATATTTAAAATTTCAGCCCATTCGGAAAGTTGTAACATCATTAAAATGCACTTGCAATAATTTTTCCCATTGGCTTTAATGTAAAGAAAAACTTTTGACTGTCCCTGTAATTAAACTATACATCCGATTTTCATAAAATTTGAAATGGCTCGACAAAATGTCGCAATAATTATATGTTTAAAATGTGAGACCATTCGGAAAGCTTTAACATCATTAAAATGCACGTGCAATAATTTTTCCCATTGACCGTAATGTAAAGAAAAACTTTTGACTGTCCCTGTAATTTAACTATACATCCGATTTTCATAAAATTTGAAATGGCTCGACAAAATTTCACAACAATCATATATTTAAAATTTCAGACCATTCGGTTGGGTAGTTTTTGCTCTATTATATGCGGACGGACGGACAGACAAACGGACGGACAGACGGACGGACAGACGGACTGAACGACGACTATAGGTGCTACGTATTTATATAATTACGAACGCACCTAAAAAATGAATTGAAAGAAAATTACGGCATAGAAATATACGTTTCATCAGTCATACGACGCCTAAATCTCTATGGTTTACATGGCAGAAGACCAGCAAAAACACGTTTGTTATCTACTAAGAATAGGAAGGCTAGAGTTGCATTTGTAAAACGGCATAACCCTTTCAGGGTCAAAGCAATTCCATTGCTAAAGTGTTGAAATTAATGATTGACACCGGAATTTTGGTTAAAAAAAATTCGGTTTATTATGTGTGTGAAATATAGCTTTTTCTTATTTACAAATAAATTTGTTTTCAAATTCCGGTGTAAGTCATTAAATTCAACACTTTAGCAATGGAATTGCTTTGCCCCTGAAAGGGTTATGCCGTTTTACAAATGCGACTCTAGCCTTCCTATTCTTAGTAGATAACAAACGTGTTTTTACTGGTCTTCTGCCATGTAAACCATAGAGGTTTAGGCGTCGTTTGACTGCTGAAACGTGTATGTCTATGCCGTAATTTTCTTTCAATTCATTTTTTTTTATTTCAGCGAGCTTACGACAATCACTTGTAGATATCATTTTTAGAATACAGTTAACATTGCAAGTTGTTTTTTTCGGATGGCCACTTTGAGGCTTATTTTCGATGTATTTCTGTTTATTAAAAACTTTATTCCATGTAATAACAAGTTGCCGAGACCCGTCAAAAGAACGAGCTATTTCTGCTTGCAGTCTGCCTTTCTAAAGTGCATTTACAGCGGCTTTTCAAGAATCACTTCAATATTTTTTACATTTCGGCATTTAAAAATAATCACAATAAGTAGATATAAACACTAATCGAAGCTATAGCGCCTACTGACACCTTCAACAATTAAATGCAAACTAATTGTCAAAATACTTTTGAGCTAAGGAGGAGTCATATTTCTTCGGTGGCGCCGAATGTAAACAAACAAGTGAGAACTTGATACATTTGAATAACTGCAGTCATAGTGTTCTCAATTATAGGGAATATATTTTCTTTTACATTTTTATATTAAATAAAATATGAGAGAATATAAGGTTGTCAAAATACTTTTGAGCGCTACTGTATATTTTAGATTTTTCACTAATAATACCAACAATCACTTTTATATGAAACATAGTAATTATGTCTACCCTATACATATAAAATCCTAATGAAACAAATTTATGAAACGGATATGTGAAACGGCTGAAATGAAACGAATTTATGAAACTATTCTTTGAAACGACTGATTACAACTGATTATGTTTCACGGCGATTTCTCCTAAAATATGGAACACTTGGCGATTACACTTCCGAACGGAGTGAATCCGATTCACTTCGGATGACTTCCGAACACTGGCGGCATTAACACCAAAAATCCGTATTGATCAGCATATCTCAAAACCTGCATTAGAATTTTTAAATTCGAATTAGTTTTCGAAATATTAATTTTTTATTATTTTAAATACTTTTTTCTAATAATGGCAACTCAAATTTTAATCATGATACTTTTTTTCATATTTCAGAAAAGGTTATTATTTTAAACTAATTTGGCGACCAGTTTGGCCTCCCTTAAATCCATGCTAAAAAGAATGCTTTTTTTTTTTTGTATTTCATTATCATTTTATTTAATACAAAACTTTCATTTAAAACTGAAACTTTTAAAATTAATGGCTTTCACTTCTTTCTTTTTTTTTAAACGAAACGAAAAGAAAAATATTAGACGCAGATGTCATATACGCACCGGGTTACCCAATTGGCGCCAAAATGGCGTTATTTTACCTGACATGGTAACCCGGCTATTGTTCTCCTTTTCATTTGTAACTTTATTTCATTTATTGTTATTTCATTTTAAATATAATGGAAAATAAATTAATAATACATATGTAACTGGTATACGAAAACGAGGTTTTCGCCCAACAAATATTAAATAATGCGACAAATCATGACATTTAATTTCAACTTCAAAGCAATGCTTTATATTAATGGTACTACTTAGTTTTCCCGTCGATCTATTTCGCTAAAATGTATAAATCGCAACACTCGCCAAATTATACAGATTGATATAATTCTTATTTTAAATAACGAAAGAACAAATGAATTAGCATAACATTAATAAAAATACAAATAAAACGTCGAAATAAAATCACTTGATGACGTAAACACGTGTAACTTCCTTAAAGTCAAGTGAATGTGACATTTACGATCAACAATTATAGACATTTAATCTTATAGTTTGGCGATACATTTTTGGTCGACGGGATAACAAAGTAGTACAGTTTTAATTTACCACTCGAAAAATAAAAAAATGCTAACTAGCGAATTAAAAAAAAGCTATTGGCGAGATTTGCACTCGGCTAACATAAAAGTACCAATAATTCTTTGCGATCATAGCAACTTTTATGTAGTTTTATTCGAAAAAATAATTTTGATTCTTTAATCAAAATGGAAACCTTTCATAAGAAAAGCGAAGGGCCGTATTTGTTTATGGCAGCGCAGTTACATGACTTAGACTGTTATAATATAGGTGAAATGGTGGCGATAGAATAATACTTGGCGACTTATCACCTGTGGCTGGGTAACATTAAAGTACCAAAATGGCCGCCTGGAATATAAAAAACGAAGGAATCCGTCCGGAACTGTTGATGACTTAGGCTTTTATTATAGAGATTGTTTTCTGTTCTAAAAACAGCGCAAAGAATAATATTTCCTTACGATTAAAAAATTATTTACACGTGACTATTAAAAACAGAAAAAACCCCTTTAAAATTACTATTAAATGAGTACGTGTTAAAAGCAGGAAAATATTGAAAATTACCTCTTGAAAATTGTATTTACACGTGAATACTAAAAGAGAAAGGAAACTTTAAAATAATAAATATATTACTATGCGTTTAACCCTTTCAGGCGCTAGGCACTTCTATTCGTAAAATGTTGAAATCAGTGAATGGCACCAGAATTTACAAACAAATTTATTTCGAAGTAGGAAAATGCTTTTGTTGACTTACTTAATAGAAGGAAAATTTTCATTCCAATATTCTGGTGCCAATGTGGCATTTAAGAATTAAAATTAAGTGGTCCTGAAATGAACCACCGCCCTTGAAGCGGTTAAAGCTGTAAATTGTAGTAATTGTAGTAAACTGTATTGTGTCAATCGTTTTATAACGCTGTTAAGAAATACCGGAGACTCTGTTAATTCATTTTATTTTAGCTTCTTTTCAAATGTTTAACTGATCTTCTTTAATCAAACACGAAAATAACCATTGGATGTCTTAACAGCAACTGATTCGGCCTTAAATTTTCACAAACAAAGTGAATTGAATGGGAACCCGTTTACATGGAGGTTTTACTAGAGGTTTTTTCATTATAATTCAATCTTCTCTAATCTTTTAAAACCCGATCAGATTAGCGTGCTTTTAGATTCTACAGTGTCTGAACGGGGGTTGGCGAGCGTAGCTTGCAGGGGCAGGGACCCCTAGTATTCAAATAAAATTTTAACATTTAGTAAAAGAGATACTTTCGTATTGGTCTCGTGCCGGGAATTATTAGTTGAACAGGGTTCGTATGGGTACTGTTATTTTCAAGGCCAAATATCAGAACTTTTTTTTTAAACTAGAAAAACAAATCTAGTTTAAACGGGCGAAATTTCGCTTTATTTAAGGTGAGATTTTCAATAAGAAAATACTGATATCGAAAAAAGTCTTAGTCTGGAAATTCAAGGACCCGTACGAGCCCCGTTGAAAAAATCGCCAAAGATCGCTAGACTTTTTTATTCTGTTAATTTTAGTGATTTAAGCTTGGTTCGATAGCACATGTTAAATTTGTGTTTTATTTATATTTTATTATTTTATTTTTAGATTGAAAAAGTTTTAATTTCGTTACGGAATATAAGTCGCAAACAAATGCTGAATTATTTTATATATTAATTTAAGAGCAAACTGATTTATCTTTTGTAATCGTCGGTCTGTTTAAAGAAATCATGCTTGAAAATTATTTTAAAAACAATAAAAAATGAGTAAACTGCGATACAGTTGTCAAACAAATAACTATATAGTTTTCAAACAAATTGTATTTCAAAGTACATTTTTTTTTCTCTATTCGATGGTGTAAAAATTAAAAATGTCCGGGTTTTAGAAATTAAAAAAAAAATTGCAGCAAAATTAATAAAAGTTAAATTTAATCGCCTGCTGTTGCCTCCGTCAAAATAACGACAGCATTACGCACAGACACGTTTGTCCTTTTTAATTTAGATAATCAATCTTTACTAATTTGGGGTCTTGAAAACCGAATATGACATCAAATGTTTTTTTATTAGTTCTGGTTTTTAAGCTACACTACTACTGCTATACGAACTTATACAGTAAAAACCTGTATGGTGTATATCTGTAAATCAGGTTTATCCTACCTGTAGTCTGCAGTCAATCTTTACTAATTTTGGGTCGATAAAATCGAATATGACCTCAAATGTTTTTTATTTTCACTGGTTTTTAAGCTACACTACTACTGTTATAGGAATTTATACAGTAAAAACCTGTATGGTGTATAGCTGTAAATCAGGTTTATCCTACCTGTAGTCTACAGTCAATCTTTACTAATTTTGGGTCGATAAAATAGAATATGACCTCAAATGTTTTTTTATTTCCACTGGTTTTTAAGCTACACTACTACTGCTATAGGAATTTATACAGTAAAAACCTGTACGGTGTATATATGTAAATCAGGTTTATCCTACCTGTAGTCAACAGTCAATCTTTACTAATTTTGGGTCGATAAAATCGAATATGACCTCAAATGTTTTTTATTTCCACTGGTTTTTAAGCTACACTACTACTGCTATAGGAATTTATACAGTAAAAACCTGTATGGTGTATATATGTAAATCAGGTTTATCCTACCTGTAGTCAACAGTCAATCTTTACTAATTTTGGATCGATAAAATCGAATATGACCTCAAATGTTTTTTATTTACACTGGTTTTTAAGCTACACTATTACTGCTATAGGAATTTATACAGTAAAAACCTGTATGGTGTATATCTGTAAATCAGGTTTATCCTACCTGTAGTCTACATTCAATCTTTACCAATTTTGGGTCGATAAAATCGAATATAACCTCAAATGTTTTTTATTTTCACTGGTTTTTAAGCTACACTACTACTGCTATAGGAATTTATACAGTAAAAACCTGTATGGTGTATATCTGTAAATCAGGTTTATCCTACCTGCAGTGGTGGAAAATTGGCGCAGAGGTGGAGCCTATTGACACCACTAAATTATAGTAGCATTTTGCCTCTTAACTAATGATCAAATTTCTGAGTTTTTATTAAACTGAATAATAGCATAAAAATTTAGTGGTGTCAATAGGCTCCACCTCTGCGCCAATTTTCCACCACTGTACCTGTAGTCTACATTCAATCTTTACCAATTTTGGGTCGATAAAATCGAATATGACCTCAAATGTTTTTTTATTTTCACTGGTTTTTAAGCTACACTACTACTGCTATAGGAACTTATACAGTAAAAACCTCTATGGTGTATATCTGTAAATCAGGTTTATCCTACTTGTAGTCTACAGTCAATCTTTACTAATTTTGGGTCGATAAAATCGAATATGATCTCAAATGTTTTTTATTTTCACTGGTTTTTAAGCTACACTACTACTGCTCTAGGAACTTATACAGTAAAAACCTGTATGGTGTATATCAGTAAATCAGGTTTATCCTACCTGTATTCTGCAGTCAATCTTTACTAATTTTGGATCGATAAAATCGAATATGATTATAGAATTTTGTTATTGCCTTTAATTTTGTAAGATATAGTACTATTGGTATACTATCTTATGTAGTAAAAACCTATACGGTATGAATAATATAAGATACAGTCAGAATTAGCATTACATTTAATCCACTGAATGTACAGATTAATTATAAAGTTATAATTTAAAGTATTATATTAGATTTATATTATACATTTACATTATTATAAATAATTTAATCAATTTATAATTTATAATTTAATTAATGTATATTAAAATGTTATTTTAAATTTATATTATAAAGTTATATTATCTTACATGTGGACAGACGGGCAGACAGACAGTTGGACGACGGACCAGACGGCAAGTATAGGTGCTACGTTTTTATATAATTAAGAACGCACCTAAAAAGAGCTAATCTACCATTTTCAAAGACTAAAAAATGATCAGAAATTCAGACATTTCTAGAAGTAATACATAAAGATTTCAAAAATGATGTAAACTGATTTTAATTGCTAATAACTTTTTAAATATTTTTCAAGAGGGATTTTGTATTAGATATTACTAATTCTAAACTTACAACGTAAGAAAAGAACGGAGATACTTTCTTAAGTAGTGCTAAAAATATTACTTACAGCTAGTGTCGCTAATTAAGCTCCATTTTTTATTAGAAAAAGTTACTATCCTACTAAATTGCTGCATAGTATTTTTTGTTTCATTTAATGATGGACATTCCGGCCTTTTCTTGTAATGGGGCTTTTGGCGCCTCTTTTACAACTTTTCCTGCCATATCTTGGTGAATGTGATTCCTGAACAAGCGCTAATTTTAAATTTTTTATCCTTTTTTAAACTTTAAAATTTGGTAGTTTTCGTAACTACAGCTATACTCTATCTTAATTTATTCTATTTTATTTTATTATTCTACATACTAATCTTACCTTAAGTTTTTTAACTTTAAATTTCATTCTTAATTTTTTAACTATAAACAATTTTGGACCATTTCAACATAGATAATCAAAATGTAAACAAATGAGGTGTAAAAATTTCAATATTTTAATTTTACTTTAAAATTTAATTTTTTTTTATATTTTTTATTTTATTGTCATTTACATCTTAAGTAGTTTTAAACTACACTTTTTCTAATCCCAATGGCTCGCAATATCAGGGTTCGTACACTTCAAGGATCTTTTATCAGAATTTCCGTAAAGTAATATATTTGCCTTTTTTAATTAAAAAAAAAACCTATCTTCAGTTATAGTGGCCAGAACTTTAAGATATTTCTGGTACTAAACCCCCTAAAATTCCCTGAATCCTTTGATGCGTACGAACTCGGAATAAGATTAGTTGGGGCAACTGGGCCATGATTTTACAATGTGACTCATGAGCTTCTGACAATTCAGCTTCAAAAAGCTAATGTTCATTTGAATTAAAGTCTGAACTTCTGTAAATGTGTTCAGTTAGGTTCCCTCTATCAGACAGAAATGCTCAAAATTATATTTTAATATTTAAAAATATAAAAAATATGTATATTTCATCTTTCTTTCCTCATGGGTCCAGTTGCCCCATAAATATGGGGTAAGTGGATCAGGGGGGGGGGGGGGGTCTATGTTCCACACGCGTTTATTTTTTTTCATATCGGATATCAGGTCCTGTTTGAAAAAGTGTAAACAACTTAAAAAAATTTAAACCGGGCAGATCATGTAAGTTATATGTCAATAAAGAGCGTTGTAAGGATAACTTTTACTGTCAATGTGTCTAAAAAAAGCAATAAAAGTGAAAATGTTAGATTTATTTATACCAAAAACATAAAAATTTAGTAAGAACTTATGTACTTTAGTATAGGTAATAAGTATAAAAGTCACATTGGTATTTTAAGGAAAGTTCTTTATTTGTATTGTATCGTACAATTTCAAGGTTTGGATATCTCGCTTTCAGGGGCAAAGTACTTGCATTCGTAAAATGTTGAAATAATTTAATGACACCAATATTTACAAGATAATCTATTTTAAAACAAGTAAAAGTATATTTTCGCGTACTTAAAAAAGGTTAAATTTTCATTATAAATTCCGGTGCCAATGTGGCAATTAGGAATTAAAATTAAGTGATGCCTTGATACCACCCAATGTGCTTTTTAAAATTTTATTACGTAATTTTAATAAGGTATTCTATAATTTTCTTTTGGTGAGCAAAGAACAATGGAGAAATTTACTTCTCGTAGTAAGAGAAACTCAAAAAAATTATTTATAACTATTGGGGTAACTGGATCCAGCATGGTCCAGTTACCCCGGATACATGTCGCAGTTACCCCATTCTTGGAAACTTTATGGGGTAACTGGGACACCGGGCTTACATTTGAAACATGAATTAAATATGTATAGATACCTAATAATATTAATGTAGTTATATGGCTAATCTTAAAAAAAAAAGATTGTTTAATAAAAGTACTTACAGTATTTTAATAAAAAGCCGAGGAAGTTCAACCATATTGACGTTGTTTTTAAAAGAAGAAACGTAAATTTTTGACAACCTATCACAGCAAAGTGAGAGTTATGATTGAGTTGACATACGTTGTTTTAGGAAGTAGAGATTAAGGTGCATTGTTCACAAAAGCTAAAACTTAAAAACCACCAACAGTTTTTTACAAAATAGCCTATGGCTCATTTACCTCGTGGGTCCTGTTACCCCAACTAACCTTATAACAAGACGATCAAGCAATAGACTGGGTGTTAAGTTGCTCTCAAGTAGGAAGCCCCTCAATGCTGCTTTACTGTTCAACACGATTATCAGGGTCGCCATTGGCGACTATTTTTTAATTTTATCTCGAACCACTTTATTGAAACAATAAGCTTTCAGATTTAGTTTGCCATGCAAGAAAAATATACTAAAGAATTTTTTAAAAAAGTGGTGCGAGTATAATATAAAATAGTTGCCAGTGACAGCTGTGTATTAGGAGTGAGAAACTCTATGAATATCATAGGCTTTGGGAAACCGAATTTCAAATTAATCATCAGAACAGAATAAAATTTCACTTATCCGGAGCAAATTTGAAATTAAAGATACTGTGCAGACTTCGAACATTTACAAACTATAGGAAAATTCAAGAAGCGTTGCAACTAATCCTATGATACTAAAGAAGCTGCTACTAAAATAGGAATTACAAAATGTTACTGTGTAGTAACAATGTTCATGTTGACTGAGTACAATAAGAGAAAACAGAAGATGCACTGCAACGATTCTTACAATCATGAAAGGATTCTGCTTTGTAAACTCTTCGTGAAACAGAAATTAAAAAATCAAAATTTCATTGATTTATAAAATATGCAACGTTGAGAAACTACATACCACATGTCTGTGTGATTTATGTCACATTACTGGGATATAGAACAAAGGTCTCTAGCAGTTTTTAATCACCAAAAGGGCAATTTTGAGGGATGGCCAGTATGACTTCTTAAAATCCATTTCATAATGTCCCATTTAAATGTTGAACAAAAAATCCAATAAATTGTAACTGACTACTTGGAAAGTATGCCACGAACAAAAGGTTGTGAAAACAATTATATGAAGTAAGAGACATTGTTGTTTTCAAATTGTTTTAATAAATTCAATAAATATATAAATAAGCAAAGCATAAAAGTAATGCAAGTAACTATAACAAATAAAGTTCAAAATCCTTTATTTGCAAAGAATTTCAAACATTTTTATCGAATTAGTTATTGACTGCTTTTGTCCGGCAAATGTACAAGTAAGTATCACATAATTAGCATATCAGTTCTTATTTAAATTTTTCAAAATTCCTAAAACACTATTTATTTACAACTGCAGTGGAAAATTGAAATGGAAGGGTGTAGCGTAGGCTAGAGGAAGAGCGAGAGGATGTTGAGCATATGGAAGGGGTAAGGCACCAGCAATTGGTGTGTTGAGCCCTGCGACGGTTGCATAGAATGGAACAGTGAAAGGTGGGCTTGGAACTTTGATTTCCACTTTTTCCTCTACGGCAGCCTTTGGAGCAAGAGCAGCTAATTCAGCTGCCTTTTCTGCTGTCTTCTTGTCAACGCCGATGTCTCCAGACGGCTGGAATCCATCAGGTCCAGCTTTGTATTCTGTCTTTCTGATGTCGCCATTGGCATCCACATAGCTAAAGCTGGAAGATGTACGAGAAAGTTACGTAGGTTTCAAAATAATAAAATAATTAAGGGTGTGAGCTTCAAAACTCGCTTTATCCAGAAAATTAAATTTTCGGATTTCTGACTGCGTCTATTGGTTTTTACTGTAAACCAAGAGTTTACAATGCTAGAAAGTTTTTTTTTTTGCAGATTGTAGTGTTTTTTTTTATGCAGGTTCACCAATAGAATAGATTGATAGAGAAAACTCTATTTTTTAAATTTTGAATTAGGAGAGTTTTGAAACTCACGTTCTCAATTATATTATTTTTTATGAGACTAATTTTCTCTAAGTTCGTCGTTTCTTGTTTAGCAGTAGTTAAATAATTTTCATTCATACAAATATTGAAATTTCAGATATTCTATTTTGGATTCAAATTATTAAGCTACTTTTTAATTAGCAATTTTGATGTGTTTTTGATAAAAATGTATTATTAGCTGCTATTACATTACTATGCTCAAAATAATTTATTTAAAATTCTATTTTTTGAGTATTTAATAAAAAACAGATTAAGAAGAAGTAGATTTCTAGATAAATAAAAAAAGTAACAAATATGATAGTTAAATAAATAAAAAAAATATGTAATGATAAAGAATTATTTTTATAGATAAATAAGAAATACGACTAATTTTCTTGAAACATGAAATATCTAAAACGTTTATGCATGTCTGAGTGAAAATCATACTGCTATTTAAATCACCTTAACTATTATGTATTTACAGTTGATTCTTAACCCCTTAATTCTCGCTCCCGTCAATATCACGGGCTGATGTGTCGTTCGTTATTTCTCGTGCCCGTCATATTTCCGGGCTGGAGATTTAATTGCTGTAAAAACTTCTGAAACCAGAAAAATTTAACTGACATTTCCGTGTGAAGTCTTTGAATATTGCCGCTTAGGTTTGGCTTTTGGTGCTGATTGTAATGCTGAGATTAATATTGCACGGTTCGAAATATATAACACTAAAAAAATTATTAATAATCAAAATTTAATGTATATATATTTCAAATATTATTTGTGAAAAATTGTATGATGATGATAAATAAAGATCTAAGATGTGAAAAATAAAGGTCTTATTCGCATTAATTTATATGGTGTAAAGCAAACATTAAGAAACAGAATTATCGGATGATTGCTTTTCTACAAACGTGAATTTGTTCTATAACATCTTTTTTTTTCGGCTTAAAAATAAATAATTGCATATTTTATTTAGAAACCTTATAATTATTCAATTTCTGTAATAAAAGAAATAGGTACTTTTTTTGACAATTTTTCCAAATATTAAGCGACCGTGAAGGGGTTAAATAATTTGACAAATTCAAGAAAAATAGACAAAATTAATGGTTATCTATAAATTTGAAAATATATTGCAATATGCAAGGAATATTTAAATTATGGAATTAAAAAAAAATTCTATTAGTGCCATTGAGCAGCAAATAAGGTTTAGCTGTATTAAAAAAGTTTAAGTCGATGTTTTATTACTTATTAATTTTGGTTAAGTATATGAAGCAAAACCAAATAAAAACGCTGAAGACTATTCATTAAAAAACAAAAGGAAAACAAAAATTAACTGTATGAAAAATAGTGAAGACTAGTGGCGGATCGTGATTGTCACATTTTTAGGGCACTAAATGAAAGGCGGACATTTTTTTTTTTCTTTTCTTACCATACTTTTTTTTAAAGAAATGTTTAACTTGTACAATGGTAAAAGATTTTGCCAAAAAATAAAGCAAAGATTTCCTTTAAAGAAATAGTGGTGGAAATAGAATAAATTTTGCAGTGACACCAACTGTAGGTTACAATTATTATAGAAGCAAATGAAGGATTTACACCTTTTACAATAGGATTTTTCAATGAACGCAGATGTAAACAAAATATTCGACTTCTGTCGCATTGTTTTTCCTTATATACATTTGTTAGATAATTTTATAGAATTTTTTTAATTTTAATGCCTAATTGGATAAACTTAATGGACTTGTAACAAAATCATTTGAAAATTAGACTTTTGTAGAACAGAAATATTGAAGTGCGATAGAACGTTTAATTTTTTAAACATTAATTAACATGATTCGAGGTGGGAAAAAATATTTGAGTTACAGATTCACATTTGGAGAGTTCAAGTTTGAAGCTTTTTCGGCGATAAGAGAGAGATAGAAATTGAAAACTCTTATATTAAATCTGCGGCACGGATTATCCATTTGCAAGCGGGATACAAAGGTGAGAATCGCTTATAAAGAAAGATGGATGAAATTGTGACAGTCTATCCGGGACTAGGTACGGTTTATATCTTCGATTGCTCTCCGGTTTCTTTCGATTAAGCAAAAGTCACACACTTAATCCATATCAACAGAGAGATTTATTTAATACGTTGTTTACAAAAATGAAAATTCACAGTCGAAATTTGTGTCTTTTAAAAACTCACAGATGAAGTGAAGAAGAGAAAAAGAGACAAAGGAATGAGAAGGGATAATTAAAAACAGATGCATTCCTACAGGCAAAGTTTGCATAATTTAAGTCACTTTGAAGTATTTTTCAGGATTTTGCATTACACAATACTGAAAATTCGGGTAACTTCTTCTTCCGAAATATCCTTTCTAAAATTACTTCTTTTAGGCGGTATCAGTTGATGATCAACCACAGGGTTGCCCAAAATAATGCTTTATCTTTCCCCCTTTTCACCGAATCCGTGGGTTCGTGGACTTAGCTTAGTGCATCAGTCCTAGATATTAGATAAAGCTCTCAATTCGAGATCATAGTGGTTGACACGAATGATTTAAACCTCTTGGCGATATTGCTTTTAAATTGTACAAACTTATACTTACCTCCCCGTTACACTTCCGTCAGCTTCTATCTTCTCTTCTCTAGAGTGTTGCCCAGCATCACCAGTACTGTATTTGAAGCCCTGAATGCCACCTTCATTAATATTGAGGTCTATCTCGCATCTGACGGCGACTACGAGGCAGAAGAGGGCACTCAGAGTAATCTGTTCGAAAATATAATCTTTATTAATGAAAAAGAAAAAAAAAATCAAAATGAGTCTCCGTTTTTAATCAGAAATTAAAAATAGTGATATTTTATAATATTTTCTATGAAACGTATCAGTTTTATTATTTTATGCTAAAGATCTTTGTATACAAGACTGCAGAGATAAATATCGAGCCTAAAAGCAGAATTTTTATGCGCTAGCAATAATTCTGTTTAAATTTTGGAGAAATTATTTTTACAACTTTTTGAAACCTTTTACTCCTTCTGCTTGGTTTTCGGGACTACAACTCATACTTTCGTCGAACGTGCCGACATGCAGAACAAATATCTTCACTATTTTTTCGAGTCCACATTAATTTTAAAATAAATAATTGTATATTTATTTAACCAAAATATGTTTAATTATCTGTAGTGTTACTAAATTGTTCACTAGTATTCTATACTTTTATTTTCCTAGTTTAACTTTTATTCTTTTATTGTAAATTGTAATTTTTCATTCGTAGCTCTCTTTGCATTCCAATTAACTTGACAGAAATGTTCCTGATCTGTCGCTATCTCATGTAAGAATAGAAAGATAAAGATGATCTCATATGCTGTTTATTACATCGATCTATCGTAACATGTCTGAAAATTTGACTCTTCTTTAAATGTATCACCAGCGGTAAATAATTAAGATCCTAATAAAAGCGTGAAATTTACACAGTAATTTAGTATTTGCAGGGCTGCCGCAGGCGAATATTTTTTAATTCTATTTCGCATCACTTTTTCAAAACAAAAATCTTTTACATACGCTTTGACAAAATTTGGAAGAAAAACTATAAAATGCATTTTTTAAAAATAGCGGTACGAAGGGCATGTAAAAATAGTCGTCTATGGTAGCCCTGTTTTTGAAAAGCCATCCCAAAGGGATTAATTAAATAACATTCTCAGACTGACAGGTGAAGAAAAAGGTATGTTTACAAACAAACTCTCCCGTTAACAAATCTAGTCCTGTCCTCCCCCTTTTCCGCCAATCAGACAAACTCGTCCACTTTACCCATTCAGATCGTCTTTTGATCTTAGTGACGTCAAAGTTTTCCTCTGAGTGACGTCAACTGCCCTTTAAAATCAGTTAACTTCTGTTTTTTAATACAAAGTTGAAATAGATGAAATAAATAGAACACTGAATAGATGAAGAATAAATATTCAATGTAGTCTGTAAAATGCTTAATGCGGACCTTAAAAAATAGGCACGTTTCTCGAATAAACCTCAAGTCAAACATGATGTTTCAAATGATGACGTCAAATAAAATTACTGAATTTATATAGATTATACGTCATATAAAGCAATTATTTCTGAAAAAAAAAATCGTCACGATCAAAGTCAATAGCATTAAAATAAAAGGAAAAAGCAGCAAAACTTTATGATTTCTGCAAAGATTAAAAAAAAAAAAATCAAGTTAAGTATCGACTAAGATTGTAATAGTGATTAAAAAAAGCGAGCTTTTTGCATGTTTTATGCCTAGAATTTTTTTACATATTTTTTTCAATTTCGAGAAAAGTCTAGATAATGTTGCAAATAAAATCTTGAAAAATAAACTTGATTCATATTTATAGTTTTTGTTTAAAATAGCAATCATTTCAACGGAAATCAACATGAAGCAGATACCAGAACGTGAAGCGAATTCTTTAGCTAAGAGTTCATTGTCAAGAATTTTTTTTCGATTGTCGCGTGTTTCTGTTATCCCTCCTTGAAATTTCTTTAGGAGGTCGTCGAGTTTTCATTTGATTTTGTGTTTTTTCAGGGATTTAAAAATGTTCATTAAAGTGAAAAACCGCAAAAACATCCAATTTTAAACACATAGAATTTAACGAAAAAATAAAATAGTTTTTCTTAAACTTAGAATTTTTTTTCTCACAAAATCAAAGGCAATTTTTCCTTCTTATATACTGATGTTCACATGAAAGTTCGTGAAAAACTATTGTGTGTCAATAATCACACAAATTAAAATCAGAGTTTCAATCAACATTTCTGCTTTCTTATTACAGTAAAATCTCCCTCCTAAAGCGCCCATGTTCCGTTCCAATAAAAATAGGTCGCTCCGAGAGGTAATCTCTTAATGGAGGTCATGTTTAAATCTAGATTTTAATTGTTGAAAAAAGGTAATAATTAATGCTACGAAAATTTAGTTTTGGCATTAGAAAAAAATATTAACATTTAGCTATCAAAACAAAAGTTAATTACATACGTTAATCACTATAGAGTTTAAAAAATGAATACATTGACTTTGCTTTGATTTTACGGTTTTATCTTTTATAACTCTTATTTCGAAGTCCTTTCAAAATTCAGTAAGTAAATGCATTTTTTTTTTTTTTTTTTTTTTTTTGGACGGGAACAAATAATGGCGATTTCATTAATTTATCTATTTCTTTGAGAGATTCCTGACAGAATAGGACAGGGGAATTTATTGACCGTCATTCTTAATTTGTCATCAGAGTTAAATTCATTGCCTAAAAAGACACAAAGGGGTTTAAACACTTAAAAGTTACCGAAATAAAGAAAAATCTAAACTTAGTTTAGAAGTTTGATGAATAATGCGCTCTCCGGAATTATTTTCCTAATAAAACTCTCCTCAAGCGACCAGGAAAAAACGGAATTTGTTTCATTATGCTTGAACTCGCATTCAAAATTACAGTTAATTACCGAATTACACGGAAAATATTCTTTGTTCAAATATTTTTTTTCCGCCACTCAACTTCATTTTCCTTTTACTATAATGTTATTTACATTTTTTTTTTCAATGAATTAAAAATTTTGAAATTTTAAGAAAATAGGTTGATATATGTTGTTTTTTGTCGAAAAAGTTAGAATTTTCTTTAAAAAGTTTTTTTTCTGTTTAAATGACAATAAAATAAATAGTTTTGATTACAAAGATTAACTTTTATTTCATTGTACAGGCAAATGTGTATAAATGAATGCAAAGACGTTTCATAAGAATATCTGCAAAACCTTTTTGAGTTATTAAAATCCGCGGACCAAAAACACCAAAAAGAAAGTTTTTCGAAAAACAAATTTGGAAGTTCGTCATTTTTTGAAAAAAAAGGAAACTTTTAAACTTTCAGAATATTTTTAAGAGTGAAACAGTCTTAAATTTCTCTTTTTTTTTCTAATATGTAGAGAGAAATAGACATCGAAAAACCAAAAAATATGCAATGTTTCAATTTTTACTGTCTTTCTAATTGCAAAGAGTTCATTTCTAGTTCATTAACCCTTTAGCGGGCGGTGTCCACAAAAAAGGACACCCAATTTTAAGAGTTCTGGCACCCAGAATATTTAATTAAAATTTCACTTTTATAAAGGACAGGAAAATAAGCGAGCTTTTATTTTCTAATAAATTCGCTTGTAAATTCTGATGTCTCTCCATCATCTCACTATTTTACAAACAAAATTACTCCGCGCCGGAAAGGGTTAAATTAGGTTTTATCTTTGCAACCAAAAGACATAAAAATTAAAATAAAGGATTTTTTGGTATCACAAACGTCAGCCGAACAAAACGGACGAATATCATATATATTTTCTTGAATTGAAAACTTAAGCAAAAAGGATCATTTGAATGTAGATTCCAGTACCCTTAATTTACTGTATCACATACATTCTTTTGAATCGAATCACATAGATTCTAGAAGTATCTAACTAGAGGAGAGGCTAGGTAGCTAGATTTGACTGTAGATGGTAGTGCAGGCTTAATTCCCCCCCCCCCCCCCCAAAAAAAAAAAAGCTACTTCCGATAGACTGACCGGGAATAAATTGTGCATCACAGTTTGAGAATTTAATTTTGGACTGAAACTCTGATTCCTTTCATTTAGCAAGGGGAAAAAAAGAAAAAAAAAAAGAAACATTATAATTCATTAAATAAAAGACACTTCCTGTAAAAGAACAATGGGACCGGTTCAGCATGCAACACAACGATGGTATCTGGCTTTAGATCGTTTGTTAAAAGTTATTCAAGATGTTGGCAAATTTTTCATTCACTTGAGTAATTTTGCTTATTTATTCCAATACACAAAATACGAAGACCTTAAATAAAAAGAACAATATCTAAGAAAGTTATTTCAGTGAAAGACTGAATGAAACATACACCTTTTCCCCACACCTCTGTTCTGCTACGCTTTCAATGAAACGAATGACTGAATGAAATATACACCTTTTCTTCACACCTCTGCTCTGCTAAGCTTTCATCAAATGAATCCCATTTCACCTTTTTTTTTTTTTTTTTTTTTTTTTTTTTTACCACAAGTGTCCGAACGAATATCTATGATGAAATATCACTTTCTTCAAAACGCTCGATTAGACTGAGGTCATCTTGAAATCCCTCTCAGGGCCATAAGCAATGGTGATGTTTTTATTTCTTAAGATGAATCGTTCTATCAGATGTTACGAAACTATGAAGTTTGTTGCCCTTTTCCACCGTTTGTTGTCAATTTGAATTAGTGATAATGAAATTTAGTCTCATATGCTTTTGTCTTGAATTAAATTCATTAACTCATTTTTATCATTAGCACATATATGCTACGCTAGGAATATTTCTGATCCGTATCACCAAAAGCGCATAGATCGGCACATTTTTTTAGTAAGAAAATTCCAAATCCATGGGGGCGTGTTTGAGACTTTTACACAAAAATTAACTTTGTGCTTAAATTGTTTAAAGCTCAAAATTTTAAATTAAGTAATTTATACAGTCGGACATCTATTTAACGAACCTCTATTTTGCGAATTTCCTTATTTTACGAACTTTTCCTTGGAACCAAGAACATTTCGCGAATTTCTTCGTAAAATAACCTCCAAATAGCGAAGTGCATTCTCTATTTAACGAACTTTTTCTTGGGATTAAAAATTTTTTTCTCCCATTTTGTCAAACTATTACTGGACATTTCAAACTTATTCTTTCTTTGAACACATTTTATGATGATCAGTGGCCATGAACAGGTCTTACCAGCACCTAAGTCACCGAGAGCAGTAAAATCGCTGTGATTCTTTGCTTTTCATCCAAAAAGTGCCTGCCTCATGTCCTTTAACTAGAGTTCTCTAGATCTCGTTTTCTAGATCATTCAGTCGTGCTGGTAATTTCGGTTCTTTTTACTCGAAAATGTCAAAGCGAAAGTGCTTGGCATAAAAGAAAAAAAAATCTTGATGAGGTGGATAAAAGCGTGAAGAAAAAGAATATTGCTTTAAAATTTGGTATTCCTCCAAACAGCTTATCGACCATAATAAAAAAATCGTGATTGTAATGTAAAATTATTTTTTTTAACTGAAAATACAATATATTTTCAGACAATGTTTTGTTTCATTCTTATTTCCCTTGCAGATTTCTTTTTGATGGGTAAAATATATAAAACAAATAGATATAATTTATAAAAAAAGTGCGATTAATTACTTTTTTTTAAATTATATTTAGTGTTTATGGGCTTAAAATATGTTTTATGTAGTTTAAAGTATTTTAAAAGATGACTCTCTATTTAATATAACGAACCTATAACGAACTTTTTTTCGGGATTTAGTGACTTCGTTAAATAGAGGTCTGACTGTATTTACTTAAGATTTGTCTATTGTAATATAGCAAATCGATTTTCTGAAACTTCAGCTTCATGTCTAAAAAAAGAGAAATTTCCATATATCACAACACAAAAGTAATATTTTTTCAAGTTTGAAAATGATGATTTAGAAAACTGATGCTGCTATATTGCGATACATAAATTTTGGGTAAACATAAAAATATTTAATTTAAATGTTTGGGCTTTAGACATTCAAGTACAAAGTTAACTTGTGTGTAAAAGTATCAGAAATGCCCCATAGATTTCGCATTTATGAGCTTTATTCAGCTAAATAATATTATGAATTTTTTTGTGTATGTCATTTGGCTTTTAGTTTTTTATACGTTTTGAGTTATTTCCATATATATATATATATACGTATATATATATAAAATAAAATAAAAAATGGAGACCAGGACCAATTTTCCACAGGTTAAATTTAATCCGGTATTTCACGAAATTTAAACTAGCTATATCATTAAGTAAAACTTTGGTTTACTTTGGATAAGTTCGCTTATGGCATTAGCATTGGTTATGTACACTGAAAATATTTAAATCCCTGTTGCCTACCATAACGACCAATACTGGTAAAATATTGGTGTGAATCATTTCCAGCCAAAAGTTAATAAGCTTATACATAGATAACCACGTGCTTCTTAATATTCGTAAAATATTTAACTGAACCCTTAAGCAGAAACCTGAAATATCGTACATAAACAAAAACGTGCCATCTATAAGATTGCTAATTTCTAAAAATTGTTATAAAAAGAAATAAAACAAAACTCCTAATAACGTACCATAAAGCTAATATAAATATCTATTATTCAATATTTCTGCATTAATAGAGCCAATTTTTTTATAAAGCAGCAGAAAAATAAGTTTTGAAAATGCCAAAAAACGCAGCAGTCCCATATACGACACGTTACCCGCTGAGATTTACCAGTCTCACAGACGGATATTATCGGTTAAGGGTTAAACTGAAAAGGTTTTCTTTCGTAAATATGTTTTACCCCTATTTTAATGAAGGATAAAGCATGATATCAGGTTATAAAGAAGAGATGACTGTGCTATTTACAAAAATAAACAAGTACCGATATTTTCCATGGAACTAGTAATAAAGAGGAACCGACATATCCTCAAAATAGTGAAGCTATAACTTTAACCGCTTTCGCAGGGGTTAATTACAGTCGGGGCAAACTTCCACAAGTAAATTTAAATAGAAATTTTCTCCTTATTTAAACGTCTTACTATCGAGAAATTTTGCATGAATAAGCCGCTGAAATAAGTCGATTTCTTCTATTCAATTTACTGGTGGAAGTTTGTACCACCGGTAATCAGAAACCGTTCATCCGATAAAAAAAGAGAAAAAAAAAAAAAAAAAAAAAAAAAGCAGCCATCTTTTGATAACATCCCCAGTTACTTCACTAGTAACTGGTTGACAATACATTATATGCTTCCCCCTCTTTATTCATAACTCCATTATATTTTCAGTAGAAACCAAGTTTGAATTAACCCTTAATTGCATGAATTATTCTTTTAGGATTGTGTTTTTTATTTTTATATTAAGGATTAGACACCAGAAATCTTAAGATAGATTTTAAACTTTATTTGGTAGCACAGGATTAATATTTCTATATAAATATAGTGGTTTTAAGAACTTAATTTATGTATTAAAAATTAAATAAAAAGGTGATGGAAATTTACATCACTATGCAATTAAGGGTTAAGAGAGTTGAGAGAGTATTGAAACTTTGTGCTTTTTATTTTTCTTTTCTATGTAAAATTTATCGGTTAAAAAATGTTTATTTGACTTAGATAAAATTGACACAATGCTCGGAAAATTATTGGCATGTTGGCAACCTTGAAACAATACTATAAAAATGATACACTATTAACCCTCCCAAACTCCACATGGGAGAACATAGATTACTGAGGTGATAACTGTGCATACTATACACAGAACTGAACAGTCCACAAATATTCAGTAAACGATAGTTCTTTGCATTTAACTCATATGAACATTCATTGAGCAAAGAAACTTTAACACATTAATATGTTAACACTTTTATGTGTTAACTAACACATTAAACAAATAAATAGACATAAAATAACATTTCTGATAGCTATACCCTCAAAGTTTAATATCATTACACACTTTATAACACAAAAAAAGGACATAATAAGAAAGGGTATTTGGAATTGTGAACTTAGGCAGTTTGTAAGTAAACTAAAGTAGTAAATTTAGTAAAAATTAGTAGGTTAGTAAGTAAATTAATGAAACATACTGCATTAGCAAGCTAATTATATAAATATTGCAAATAAGATCACAAAACTAATACTTTTCAAGTACATACAAATATAAAATAGCACACAGATATAGGTACACAAATGTAAATTCCATACATATCAGTTCATTAAGAGATATTTTGTTGATTGTCTTTCGAGAAAGTTATTGATAATTTTATCTATCAGTGAGGCAATAAGCAATTGTGATCCCTTGAATTATCTTTTTCATGTAAACAATATATATATTTTTTATGATTTTAGAGATGTATAAATTTGTAAAACAAAAATACGTTAATAAACACTCAAAAAATTGATATAGATTGATATAATCTAAAAGTTGATGAAAGCCATGTTATTTTTTCTATTAGTGTCAAACCAATTTTGAGATGACATTTCTATCTTAATAATGATGAACAAGTTAACATTTATTAATTTTTCGCCACCTCAAGTTAATTTATTCTTACTTTTTAAAGCAGTTATACATTTTTATTTATAATACTACTTAAAAATAATGAGAATGAATTTAAAATTGAAAAGACCATTACAAAATGTGTAAGTTTTTCCCAAATTACTAATAAAAAAAAAGAGAATAAAAGAGAATAAGAGAATAAAGTAAAAAGAGAATAAAGTAATTAATGTCTAACTACTATGAAATTTATTTAAATTGGATGTGTTCAGTAATTTAAGTTATAAGGCATTTTTTTATCCAACTCATTAACTATTATTTTATGATCTAGTCAGCTAGTGTTGCCAGTAGTGTTCCGAGGTGTCCCGCGTAAATTGTAGCTCCAAATGCTCTGGACACCAGTATTTTAAAGTAATTTTTTAGACATTTTGTCAAAAATCTTGGTCAGCTCTTGGCGAACTGTTTTAAACTTTGGATATATAAAGGATATGTTTGACTTCATACTTTACACTGAAGGTTTAGCCATGAGGACAGTTAGGGGGCAAACAATAAATTCATTGAAAAATAATGGTAATTCCAATCACTCTGTGAGATGAAAAGCTTGAAATGATCTGTAGCTTTAACAAATGATTATATAGGCAAAGTATAACTTTTCATAAACGTTCCTTAAAAAAAAAAAAAAAAAAAAAAAAAAAAAAAAAAAAAAAAAATCGAATGTTTTTGTTCCTAAGATGAAAGGCTTTGAACCAAATTTAATGCCACTTACAGAAAACTTGACAATATGCATGAGAAACACCACGATGCAATTAGAAAATAAATTTATTGAAAATTAAAAAAAATATGAGCCTAATCAAATAGTTTTTAACTGCGTTTGAGCCATTGCTGCCGCATGTTTTTTTTTCATAATTTAGTATGCAGCAACAGTTTCTTAAGGAGCAACTTAAATAAAACAACTAGTCAAATATCATGAAAATTCATTAAGTTATCGGCGATATTGTGAGCTGATTTTAAATTATTTTCTAGAATATCTTCATGGTAAGAGATTGTTCACAAGTTGCAATTTATAATGTAAAATATCGTAATTTGTGAAATGCAATTTAGTACAATATAGATTTTTTTTTTTTTCATTTATAGGTATGAAAATATATTTAGCAGTGATTGGCAGAATGAATGATTTTACTATTCGAATGAATCATTCGGGCATGCGCGAAAACATAGTTTCAAAGCTTTATATATATTTTTAATTAATTACCACCAGAATTATTGTAAAAAAAAAGAAACAAAAGCTTAATCACCAGACTTCGTAAATTTCTTTTATCAATTATCTTCAGAAATTTTGAAGATAAAAACAATTTTTATATTTTTATGAGTTTTTTAATTTAATTCTATCTAATATAAGAAAATTTTGATACAAAATTTCTGGTTGAAAATGAATAATAATAATAAAAAAAAGGTTGGCAGCTACGTTTTTGCGCATGCCCAAATGATTCGTTCGAATAGTGAAATCATTCATTCTGCCCAACGCTAATATTTAAAGCCGTAATACAATTTAATGTATTACGTCTACCGGAGAGTTCTGTCCGATAATGCTCTTTCATGCCCCCTTTTTTTTAAAATTCAGATTTCTTCATTGGCACCACTTTTTTGAAATGGTAAAATTCCGATTGTTTTTACCTTAATGCGAAATATGAAAACGATGGGAATTTTACTATTTCAAAAAAGTGGTGCCAATGAAGAAATGTAAATTTAACAGAAGTAGGCGTAAAATAGCATTATCGGACAGAACTTTCCGGTAGAACTAATATTTATCTTATGATTTAATATAAAAAAAAATGTGGAAAATCCTTCATCATTTAGTCATTTTATAAGGTAACTGAAATATAGTTGACTTTATCGCCAATAACTTCTTCAATTTTCAGGATATTAGTTTAGCTTTTCTAATGAGTTTTCCTACAAAGTATACAATCGAAAGCGAAGTTTTGTCGTAAAGCCCATTTGAAGCATGACTTCTAAGAAAAAAAGAATATAGGAGTGTAGGCCTGGATGACGATTAGTAACGATTTACCTGTAGCTGCGAAACTCAAAGAAACTGAACATGACGTAAAAATTCGCAAATAAATACAAAAAAAAAAAAAAAAAAAGAAAAGCCATTTAACAAATTACAACGACCATTTGGAAAAGGATTTTTTCAAAGACTAAAATTTAATACATAAAAAATCGCACGGACTTGATCATACATTACGTACGCCATGAATTAAACACTAAAAGTGCTATTACACGTAAAAATTGCAAGCGACAAAAATCGCCTCCGACTCGTCAGATTTCCTGAAACTTACGTATTATCCAAGCATTTCATTGGCTGTTCGAGAAAAGGCTTTTCCACCGTCCAAGAAATCTGATGACCAATTTTAAATGAAATTTCATCCTTAAACTTCTAAACATCCCACAATATTACTTTTTACACCGTCGTATAGAGAAAAAAATGTACTTTTAAATGCAATTGGTTTGAATGCTGTATCTCAGTTTGTTTCTGAGTTATTCATTTTTTTTGTAGTTTTTATTACTTTTTTGTCATAGTGGCAACAGAAGTATCCATCTCTGTTGAAAGTAAAGGGAAAGTACAGATTACTGTATAGACCAATCAGAAAACGAATAAAATGCGGATTAAACCAATAAAAAGCTTCAGATATGCTTTTGATTTCCTACCCTGACGAGGACAATAACCATTTTTCCAAATGGTTAAAAAAAAAAAAAGCTGATGAATAGGAAGACTACGAGGGAAATTTTATTTGAAAACCATCTGCTAATGACTGAAGGACATGTTGAAACGTCGGTCAATTAATTTTCAAAAGCAGTATGAATATGAACTATTTATTTATTTATTAATTTTAACGGGGATTGCAAAAAAAATTGTTGAATTCTTTCAATTAATGTTTTATGCTTAACTATTTATTTATTTTAACGGGGATTGAAAAAAAAAATTGTTGAATTCTTTCAATTAATGTTTTGTGCTTTACTTTTTTAAACATCATTTCATCAAGGGTGCGTTATTTTTTAGTACCTCTAGATGTTATTATCATTTAGTTATTTTCTTCTAAATAATTTACTGCTACCATTCGGATATTGTTATAAAAACTCATGGTACGTAAGTAGTACTGTATATGTAATACGAATATTTAATTGGTATATTAAAATTACTAAAAATAATAGAAAATTATTAATTTCTCAATGTCTATAAACATTTACAGTAAAAAAAAAAAATTACAAAAGAAATTTTATTTGATTATAAATTTAAGCTATAAATAAATCTGAATTATATCCATATTTATCGAAATGCATTACTGACATTTAACTGTTTGCATAATAAGCTGTTTGCTCTTTCTTTTTTAAAATGTGTACTGCAAATACTTAATTAATATATTAGACTTTTTAAATGTGACTCAAAGTTAAATATTAGCTCGAGGTTACTATAAATTAATTACGAAGGGAATCTAATTCGATTACAAATGCACAATAGAACTAGAAATCTGAATGATATTTAAATATAGCTATAGAATTAGCTTGAAAATAAATTTTATAGATTTTTTTCCAAACAACAGGGAAAGAATGCAGAATTAGCTCTAATTATAAATATCAATTGTAAAAAAAAAAAAAAAACTAAGGGGAATTAAATTTTATAATGATTAAAAGAAAAAAAATCGGCTGCAGTAAAATCAACCGAGAAAATTATTTTAAAATTAAATCCATTTTCTAAGCAAAAAATGTAAAAATTCTTTTGAATTTCGATGATGTTTTATCACAGAAGAAAACATAAACGGATTTAATGTGATTATAAATTCAAAAAGAAAACTATTTCTTAGCAGTTTTTAAACTATCTAGAGGTAACTGATTATTATTCTGCACGTTAAAAATTCAATAAAATTTATGAGTAGAGAAATTTACATTTAAAAATAATTTTATTTTTTCCCCCATTAGCTGCGATATCAATATTTAATTTAAATTTTCTGATATAAATTTTTTTTTAATTAAATGGTATAAATAATATATACCACCCCCTTTCAATTTCTTTTTAAATATATCAATGGAATTATCTTGAAATTAAATCTTGCTGATTTCCTTTCAAACTCGGGGCAAAAATGGAAAATTCTCTGGAATTTTAAAGACGATTTAATACAAAAGAAAATTTAAGAAGGCATTTAATTTGATTACGAATGCAAAAAACAAGAAAAACAAAATCCTTAAATTCCTCCATGAAATTATCTTGAAATTAAATCTTACTGATTTTCTTTCAAACATCGTAGCTAAAAAATCTTGCTTATTTCCTTTCGAACTCGGGGCAAAAATGGAAAACTCTCTGGAATTTTGAAGACGATTTATTACAAAAGAAAATTTAAGAAGGCATTTAATTTGTTTACGAATGAAAAGAAAATCCTTAAAATCTTCCATGAAATTATCTTGAAATTAAATCTTACCGATTTTCTTTCAAACATCGTAGCTAAAAAATGGGAAAAATTCTGAAGGGAAAATAAATACTTACAAATTTCATCTTGAGTGTTTTGTTATAGCTGGAGACAACAGCTCTTGTGTCTCATGGAGTCCCAACTTCATCAATTTATACTATTTTTCAGGTGGAGCTTTCTTCTTTATTTTTATTTATATATACAGTTTCCAAAATAGATTATGTTATATTACGTCGCATCTTAGGTGATCTTTCAAGGCTGTTCGATAACCTCTAAAAAAGATCATCTCTTTTTTTTGCCGAAAGGCGAGGCTGGACTGAAGGACGTGAATAACGTCTAGGTGGAATTTTAAATTTGGGTTTGCCATGGATTGTTTACAGAGGGGGGTTGATTTTTTTGTAGTATAAATTTGATTTGAAATGTATCAATGGATTCTCTACTGAAAAAAGGTGAGTCATTTGTCGCCAAATCGATGGTTTTTGCTTTTTGTTTGGCGAGATTTGCGCATTGTTTATATTTGTGTTTAAAAATTTCTTGGGAGTAATGGTCGATATTGTATTAATACTCCGTTCATTGATATTTTAATTTGGAGAGGAGCTCTATTGGATATTTTTGTAGGATGTTTGGATTTTGATTGCGATATGTTTATTTAAGATTTTTATCACAGTATGTTTATTATGCTAAAAGTAATTACTCAGATTTTAATCAAAATTTTGGATTTTAATTAAAACGTGTTTCATGGAATATTTTAAAAATTGTAGATGCTGTTTAAAAGGTCGATTGGAATTTTAATTTTGGGTGAAGAGATTGAATATTTTTAAAAATATCTTTTAATGAATTTTTATTGTAATATTTTTTATTTAACTACGTTTGTTTAAAGTTACAGTGTGAAAATAAAATACTTTTTAATTTGATTTCGAAGGCATGGAATACTTTTAACGATATTTGAATTTTAATTAGCATATGTTTGCCAAAATATTTTAAAAAATCAAGAAAAAAAAATTATAAATCGCTACTAATACTGGGTTGGTTGATATTTTAATTAGGAAAAAAGCGATCAGGTATTTTTGTAGGATGTTTGAATTTTTATTGCATTGTGTTTATTTAAAATTTTTATCCCAATATGTTTATTTAAAATATATGCTTATTACGCTACAAACAATTACTAAGATTTTGATCAAAATTTCTGATTTTAATTACAATGAATTTCATGGAATATTTAAAAATTGTAGATGCTGCTAAAAAAATCGATTGGCATTTTAATTTTGGGTGAAGCGATTGAATATTTTGAAATATTTTTTAATGAATTTTTATTGTAATATTTTTAATTAGATATATTTGTTTAAAATTAAAGCGTGAAAAGAAAACACTTGCTAATTTGATTTTGGAGTCATGGAATACTTAAAATATTTGGATTTTTATTACAATATGTTTGCCAAAATATTTTAAAAAATCATGAGGAGAGATATATAAATCTCTACTAATACTAGGTTGATTGATATTTTAATTAGGAGAGAAGCAATCGGATATATTTGTAGGATGTTTAGATTTTTATCCCAATATTTATGTTTATTTAAATATTTTCTTAAATTATAAGAGGAAGTAATGAAGATGAAATAATTGAAGTAAGATATTTTGATTGATTAATATTTTGTTTTTGGAGCCATGGGGTACTTTTGGAAAATATTTGGATTTTGATACAACATATTTGCCAAATTATGTTAAAAATTCAAGAAGAGAAATGTCCAAATTTATATTAATACTCGGTTGATTAAAATTTAAATTTCGAGAGAATAGGATAGTTTTGTACGATGTTTGGAGTTTTATCGCAATATTTTTATTTAAATATGTTTTTAAATTATCAAGTGAAATAGTTTAATATATGATTCGATTGATTAATATTTTATTTTAGAGCCATGGAATACTTTTAGAAAAAGTTTGGATTTTAATTACAGAAGTTTTACGAAATATTTTTTAAATTCAAGAAGCGAAAGGTAGGGGTTGAAGTCTCATTAATTGATTGATGTTTAATTTTGTTGATGATCGATGTTTAATTTTGTTATTGATCGATGTTTCATTTCGATAAACGCAATTGCGTTCTTATACAGAATATTTCAATAAACCATCCTTGATGTAATATGTTTAAAATTTCTGGAGAGAAATTTTCGATGCCTTTTTAATGCTTGATTTTGATGTTTTAATTACGATAGAAGCAATTGGGTACTGTTAATGAATGTTTTCTTTTTTATGACAATATGCTTACAAGAATATGCTTTTTTTAATTACCTAGAGAAATAGTTGAAACTGCTTAAAGTCTTCGTTAACTGATAATTTAATAAGAAAAATACGCATGTTGAATATTTGATTTTATTTACAACATTTTTGATAAAATATTTTGAAAACTCATAGGGAAAAATGGTTAGAGCAATTTTGAAGTTTTTCGATGGATGTTTTTTTCTTTCGGAGGAATTACTTAAACTTATATGAAATGTTTAAAATTTAAATGCCATATATTACCCACCCCCAAATTAAAAAATTCACAGAGAATAGTTGCATTTTTTTTAAATGCTTGTTTAACTGGTGTTCTCATTTTGAAAAGAAAAAATAGATACATTTATAGAAAATTCGAAAAAATTAAATTCAAGTTTGCTGAGTTATTAATTTTTTTACAGTTATGGAGAGAAACAGTCAGAATTGATTTAATTTTTTGAAGAACGGTCGTTTATAATTCACATCACTTAATTTTTGTTCCAAACTACCATGTCGCAACCAGAACTGTATTTTTAGTGCAATTTCGATTTTCTAAAGTTCAGAAAGAAAATAATTTATTTATTTTCAAATCAATTTGTTCATTCAAGTGCCATTCAATTATTTCAACATTTTAACAACACATTTTCTTTACTTGTAAGGTTTAACATTTTATTAATTTATACTTAATTATTGAGGAAGTTAAGCTCTTTTAGAGAATATTAGCTTAAAAAAATTATAATGTTTAACAAAATATTTTCTAAAACTATTGACAGAAATGTTTGGATTTTTTAAAAGCAGTTCGGGATTCAAAATTCTATATAAAACAAATCTCACTTTTTACTTTCTGGCTTGAAATTTTGTTTTAAAAGAGTTATAGAATGAAATGATGCGAACTGCATAAAAATATAGTAGTTACCTTAAAATATATAAATATTTTTTGTGTTGTACTATTTGTGGTTGCCGTGCCATCTCCCAAGATTAACGTGTTGTTGAACGAAGCCTTCTTACGTTATCGAGCTGCTACTTTTTCCTTTTTCTTTCTTTTTTTTCTATTTTATCGCCGATTCCTGCGATTAAGTAAGGTGAAGATTATTTAAAAAATATTTACTGGTAGCAACAATACAAAAATAAAATAAAATAAAAATGATAAGTGATTAAAAACGTATTGTCGGTAAAAAAAAAGTTTTAAAATCAATATCAGAATATTTTTTTTTAATTTGTTTAAACTGATATATCTACATTTCTATGAAAAATCTAGTTGTAAATATTCTAAGAAAAATTTAGTCTTGAAAAGTATAGTTATAACTATAAATATAGTAATCTGTCTGCTGGTTGTTTTGAGTGCGCTCCGTTGTCTGCGGCATCGGTGATAGTAGTGGAGCTTTTCCACCGGATTATTACATTCTAAGCCCTTTTTGGTTGGTGCTCCAGTTTAGGTGATCTAGTCTTTCTTTTCATTGAGTTAACTTTCATCCTTGGTCTGCCCCACTATTAATTGTTGGGGGGGGGGGATGAAATCTTTTGGGGGCATTTCTTCTTATTTCTCCAGAACCATCGTGCAATACCTCATTGGAGAGGTTTTAGTCCGTAATCTATTTCCCCCCCCCCTCCCACTTCTCCCTCTCAGTCCTCCCCTCCACCTGTAGCTCAATTAACATTATTAGTGACATTTGGCAGCTCTTCAAGTGCAACAAGGATTTCTCCTTCAGCTGCAGTAAGTTCCATTTAATTAAACAAATGACATCAAGTGTTTTATAACGTAATTGCTGACTGTTATAAAAAAAGGCACTTTTGGACGGTAGTTCCGTCAGATCCTTTATATAGATGCTACGAAAGAAGGCACCCATTCCTTGACCGCCCGAGAAAATATATTTTTTAGGTTGTAAAACGTGCGTTAGAGAAGAAATTGGAACGGGTCTCTTGCACATCATATAACGCGGTCGACCGTTATATCCAAAAATATGTTCCTGAGCGACGAACACTATTAGGCTAAAAAAAAAATTATTACCCTATGTTATAGTACAATCTCAATACCCAAAATCCTTTTTAACGCTAATTCAATCCAATTCACGCGTAGGCTGTTCTTGATCAAATCGAATCGTATATCGTCTAAATTCAATTGGCAAACCGGAGTCATCGAGAAACATTTTACATAATCGAAAAATATCGAGATGCCCATACAATCCAGAAAATCAATAAAAGCATATCCTTTTCGCTCATCACTAATTGGAACCTTTTTATTGTACCTGAATCTTTTCATTGGATCGTACATTGGTAGCCGGAACTGCAAATTAAGCAGTATTGGCGACTTTTGACTTTTTGAGTATAAGACATAAGTAATGTAATATCTTTGTAATGTAAAACAATATCTTTTCAATGCTGGTGAAAGTGATTTTTCCTCAGAATACAAAACAAAATTTTTATGAATACAACAACATTTTATATGTGTGTTGCAACTAATAACGCATTAATTAATTTTTCTTTGTTAATACAATCTAAAATTAAACAACGAATCGCGACGACAATAAATATAAAACAAAAATATGCTTTTTTGAACATACGGTGTAGTCTTCTGAACTCGGCACTTCGTGGCTCGTCTCTCCTTCTGTAGAAATTTCAAAATGCACGAAATTCGATAAAGAGGCGATCACTAACGCATGTATCAGCGATTCGCGTTCATGAAAAAAAAAATTACTGGATTTAGCAACCTCGTTGTGTAGAAATCTCAAAACTGCACGAAATTAATAAAGATCATGATCGCTAACCCATGTACGAGCGCTCTTTGCCCGTGAAAATAAAACCAAAGAAATTCACTAGATATATAAATCTCTAAAATTCACGAAATTAGCTAAAGTAACGGTCACCAATGTAGGGCTCCCAAACGGTCCGTCAACTGAATACCAATACAATAGCCTTCCTGTTAACCGGCCTCCGCTTAACAGGAACTCTGCTTTAACCGGCCGACTTTTTTCCTAACATGAGTCAAAATTCAGATAGGAAAATTTCGGCTCTCATTTCTTTATGGTTAATTAACTAAAATTTACATAATGTAGAATAATTCCAACTTCTTATAAAGGTATGTGACAAGATTTTCAGCAACTTAATTTGCATTAGGGTATTTCCACGAGCACTTGTCGTGTAAGTCACACACTATGCTTGTTGGCCACCGTTATTTTATAAAAGTTTGCTTCGCCTTTCTCAATTAATGAGATATCCCCCATAAAATAAGTCAAATTTTTCCGTTCTAAAATACTGGTAGTCAAAATCACAGTATGTGACTTACACGACAAGTGCTCGTGGAAATGCCCATTAAATGTTGTTCATTATTTGTTATAAGTGATAATTTTTAATTCAGTTCAGTTAATTACCAGTATTCATTTCACAAAATATAGAAAATATGTAATTTTTTAAAAATACACAAGTTAAAAAATTAAATGCATCCTACGCATTTAATTAATTAAATAAGGAGTTACTTATTTAAAATTTTTTACTTCTCCGGTTTTTCTCTTAACCGGCTAACCCTCGGTCCTGTTTGAGCCGATTAAGTGGGAGGCTACTGTATTTAATAACATTTTATAACAGTAAATTTGATGGACGGCTTCTACAGCATTTGCGTTAGAATTAGCCTCCGAAGGTGGTTTCTGCGCAACTTGCAAGAAAAATCTATAGAGAAAAAATTTCAAAGAAAATATTGGTGTTCAGTTGGTGGACCATTTGGGAGCCCTGCTAACGCAAGTATGAACGCGCACATAAAAACCACATAAACAAACAAACAAACAAAATCACCGAAAAGTCTACGGAATTCTTTAAAATAGCGATCACTAATGCATGTATGAGGGCTTCGCGCCCATGAAAGCCCCCTAAAACTGAATACAGAAACTTCGTTGTGTTGAAATCTACATCACAGCCCGTGACTATCACAGCAGCGAGAATTAAGGGGTTAAAAACATTTTACGGAAAATAGCTTTTTTCAACCCGGGCTGGATCATAACACAAACACTATTCAACCGATCTTGATAAGTTTTTTTTTTTTTTTTTTTTTTTTAATTAAAGGTAATATAACTTACTAAAAATAATATAAAGGTAATATAATATTGGAACTTGGACCACTTTCAGCCAATTATATAAAAAAATAAAACTTTTTTAGAAGCACGCCAAAGTGCGAAAAAAGGAGTCAGTAATAGACCTTTTTATTCCTACTATTAGTTCACACTCTCCCTATATTTATTTATATATTTATATATCTTGTTCAAATTTTCAATCGTTAATAAAATACTCATTATTCATCCTATCAAGTTAAAATAAATTTTTTTAAACTTGTACTGGATGACAATTGATGTTAATACAGATTTTTTCAAATATTAATTAATTAATTAAATTTTAATTAATTAATTTTAGTTTTGCATGGGAAACAAAATGGCGGCCATTGGTTATTGAAGATCAATGAAAGTATTTTCAATAAGGGGTTACCATAGGGGGGACCCTGTTCTGTCGCCAAATACCGCCAAGTTTGTCGCCAACTTGGCGATATACCGCCAAATTTGGCGGCCAAAATGAGTCGCCAAAACTGACGCCAACTTGGCGATATCTCTAATATTTCGCCAAATTCCCATAGAGTTCCATTGTAAACCTACTTGCTTATAGAAAATCAACAATTTGAGATATTTTAATGCAATAAAAACTAATATTAGCTTAAGGTATTATACTAAATTTTTCTTTGATGACCTAAGTAGGAATTGACTTTAAAAACAAAATTTTTATATTACTTGTTTTTTTTAAATGGTTGCCACTTTGTTGATTTTCAACTTTTGACCTCAAAGTGCTTAAAGCTCATAATGCTTAACGAAAATAGACTGCAGACGATTCTGGCGGTCTATCGGAAGTGCACGGTGCGCATACTAGGATATCCACCTACGCAACTCATTTTTTTTAATAAAAATAAATTTGAAATGATCTTCAAATGACAATAAATAACAAGCAAATAACCATGATCTAAAATCTTTATTCCTATTCTAGAAAAAAAAATTGCTAAAAAACACCCTTTTTCCTCCTAAAGGCAAATCCCCCTTAACTCCTTGAGGGGCGGTGGGATATATTATATCCCACCTAAGTTTAATGAAGATTTGCACCGGAAACTTTTAATTAAATTTTATTTTGATTGGAAAAAAAATATTGCAAATTTGATTTGCCTTATTTTGAAATAAAATTTTTGAAAGATTCCGGTTTGAATTCAACATTACAGGAACAGAATCACTTGCCCCTCAAAGGTTAAATACGTTTTAACTTAATGCTAAAAGCAATAAGGTTCTTTTAATTTCGTATTTTTAGTTAAAATGCAAATTGATAACAGTATTGTTAATACAAAATTGCTAATTATTCAGGACAAACAAAATATGCAAACACGCCTTACTCATAAAATTTAAATTTATTTAAATTATTAAGTCGTTTTCTATGCAAAACAAATAAGGTGTTGCTATCCAATGTACTATATATTCACAAATTAAAAGATGTAAAAAACATACGAATAACATATGTTTCGGTTACATACAACTCTACGTTTCGGTTTAATCTTTAAAACCTTCGTCAGGAGAAAAATTTTCTAAAAAATATAAATCGACAACAACTCTTTACATGCTACATTAAAAAAAAAAAAAAAACATGCTACATTTTTTAAAAATGTAGCATGTAAAGAGTTGTTATCGAATTATATTTTTTAGAATTTTTTTCTCCTGACGAAGGTTTTAAACAGGGTTCGTACGGGTACCGTTATTTTCAAGGTGAAATTTCAGATTTTTTTTATATAAAAATAAATCTAGTTTCAACGGACGAAATTTCGCCTTATTTAAGGAGAGATTTTCGATTAAAAAAATACTGGTACTGAAGAATTTCTTAGCCAAGAAATTCAAGCACCCGTACGAACCCTGTTAAAGATTAAACATTAAACCGATACATAGAGATTTATGTTATTCATATGTTTTTTACATCTTTTAATTTGTGAATTTATAGTACGTTGGATAGCAACACCTTATTTGTTTTGTTTCGATATTACAACGTTAACCCCTTGGGGACGAGCGACACGTATACGTGCCGCATGAAGCGCTCAGAACCCTTGTTTTTTCTCACCAGTAAAATTTTACTGTAAAATTTGCCTTATTTAATCAGCGCATTTTCTCGATTCAAAAAGACACAAATTTCTGTTTTTAAAAAACGGTGACAAAAGATTAAAAACTTCGTAAAAGGCTCCCGTCCCGAAGGGGTTAATTATTAAGTCATTTTCTTTTACCACAGTGTAAAAAGCGATATTTTTAACCACGTCGCTTTCTTATTTTGCCACACACTTCAAAATTTGGCCTCCGATATTAGACTTTGATTGGTAATGTCGGAGAACACTGTTTAAACTTCCGCGCTTTCGGTTATGGGATGTTATCTTTCGCTTCGCCTGTCTCCCTAACAATTTCTTGATCTCCCCCAGTAAGATACGTGGCATCAAGATTTCTTTTGAAAAGTAATGCACAAAACAAGTATCCTTAGATTATTTCTGGTTAATTGTTAAAAACTTCATGCATTAAGTGATGTCCTTAACACTAATTTCAAATAGAAAATTATCCTTTTCGCTACCTGGGTCCACACATGTGGACCTTTATTTTTTTCTCCATAAAAACTAAACAGTTTGACTTTTTTACATTTTGACTTCATTTCTTAATAGCTGAATGTTTTTTGCTTTAAAAGCAAACCAATAAATGGCGAAATCTATGCTGATTTCCTCATAAAATAGATGTCATTATCACATGAGTTTGCGAAACGCCTTCAAGAGGGTGTGACCAAGAAGTTGAGAAATTTTCATACTTATTTAACTTAATCCTTTACAATAAAATGTTTTAAGGATTTGTATATCATTCACTTGATTAAAGGCCTTAAAATTGTGATTGCGTGAAATTGGGTTAGTGATAATTAAATTGATATTTTAACGAAATTTGTAATTTCAGATCCCTATTTCTAAATCTAAATTACTAGCCCCCTAAAGTATCAATTTCCGAAAAGTTATTTTTCTGTCATCTATGATGTCATTTTGTTTGTTTAACCCTTTCAGGGGCAAGGCATTTTTGATCAAAAAATGTTCAAATAATTAATTGGCACCGCAATTAACAGACAAATTTATTTGAAAATAATCAACAGCTTATTTTCACATATATTATGAAGTCGAAATTGTACTAAAAATTTATTGGTGTCATTTGGCAATTTAGGCATTAAAATTAACCGTTTGCAGACTGCAAACGGCGCCCCTCAAAGGGCTAAAATCAATGAATGAGTATTTGTAGTATTATTTTAGCTTTGAGAACGAAGAGGTTACGGGGAAAATGAAATTATCCTCATTTAGTGGAGATACGTATGCAGTAACAAGAATCTACTGTATTTCTTTAACCCTCTGCCTACCAGACGGGTCCAATAGGTTGGTTGGTTGTATGGGGTTTTATGGCGCAAAGTGGGTCCAATAGACCTGACGCGTGACGGGTACATTCAAAATATTTATTCAAACCAAATATATCTTTAAAATAAACTAAATGTATAAATCGAGCAATAATAATTTAAATAAATACGATAACCCTATCAAAAGCGGTGGTATTTTTATGAAACCACTTAACACGTTCACGGGTAAACCCATATGAACAAATTTCGTCGCGCCCGTGACACTCTCGGGCTGGACGTCAAATGACTTTAGATAATTTTTTCGGGTATCAACTTTGCATTTTTCTTTCACGAAAATATTTTTAAGCCTTATACACGTGATTATATTTTTATATTCTGTTCGCACCACTATATTTTTAAAGTATAGTTTTTAGTAAATTTCTCTTGCACTTCTTCTCGGAAATAGGGTAATATTGTTCTTTAAACAAACTAGGGGATCGTACCCGGGCTTCCAGGGTTAAAGAATATAGGTGAAAACATTTTATTTTATTGAAAACTAATAATATTTTTATATGCAATAAATGTTTTAGATTGACCGCTTACATTAAAAAAGCATTTTCCATATGGAAAATACGAATTATACAATCAAATAAATTTTTGAAATTTATAAAGAATATAGGTGAAAACATTTTATTTTATTGAAAACTAATAATATTTTTATATGCAATAAATGTTTTAGATTGACCGCTTACATTAAAAAAGCATTTTCCATATGGAAAATACGAATTATACAATCAAATAAATTTTTGAAATTTATAAAGAATATAGGTGAAAACATTTTTTTTTATTGAAAACTAATAATATTTTTATATGCAATAAATGTTTTAGATTGACCGCTTACATTAAAAAAGCATTTTCCATATGGAAAATACGAATTATACAATCAAATAAATTTTTGAAATTTATAAAGAATATAGGTGAAAACATTTTTTTTTTATTGAAAACTAATAATATTTTTATATGCAATAAATGTTTTAGATTGACCGCTTACATTAAAAAAGCATTTTCCATATGGAAAATACGAATTATACAATCAAATAAATTTTTGAAATTTATCAAAAGCGATATTTTCTTATTAGCGGGATGCTAAGAGTTATTTTCCAAGATTTTGCTGCTTATGGCATCCTTCTATATTCTGATAATTTCAGAGATTATACATGTCTAGTAAATTTGTGTTTTTTTATATTATTTTATTTATTTATTCATAGGGAAGTTTTTTCAGTGGATATTCACCGTAAGAAAATGATGAACTCTTTAATTTGTTTTAAGGTCAAACAGATTAATCTTTCGTAATCGAGCTCCTCGCGATATAGATAAATTCAAAAAAATTTCATGCTTTAAAATTGCTTTTAAAACCATAGACAATCAGTAAACTGAGATGAACTTTGCAAACAAATTCCATTTGAAAAAAGAAATCCTATTTGGTGATCTCAAAATTTAAATTGTACGATTACAAATATGTAAGATTTGTGTTTTTTCAATATTATTCTTTTATTTGTTTATAAAAGAAGTATTAATTTCGTTAATTTGTCTTTCACAAATATGTTAGATTGGTGGTTTTTTTCAATATTATTCTTTTATTTCTTTGTAAAAGAAGTATTAATTTCGTTATGCAAAAATAGTCAGGAACGAATGCTGAAGAATGTTTGTTGCTTTATGTGCAAAATGTTTATTATTATTGTGTATTGAAACCGGAACGTGATAAGATAAACTTAAAAAATATCATGCTTAAAAATTATTTTAGAAAATATAATACATTAGTCAATGAATACAGTTTTTAAACAAATTGCATTTGAAAGTAAATTTTTTTCCCTATGCGACGAAAATTGAAAATGTACGATGGTCAGAAGATTAAAAAATTGCAGTTACGAAAATTTCAAGACCGAAATTTGATCGTGAAGTGTTGCTATTCGCAAAATGACTTCAGCGTTACGTACAGATATGTTTGATTTTTATAATATAGACTGATACTTAATCAGTAAAATACAATAAAGATCAGTTATTACGATGTGGTTATCAATTGAGGCTCTTATTCTTAGATTTCCGCAATGAAAACAGCAATTTTCACCTTCTCAAAATTTGCATACGCACTTCTCACATCCATATTCATCATTTTTAAAAAATTGTATTTTTTTATCATTTAAAAATCATTTAAACTCAAAACTTGAAGTCACGATAGTCAGCATTATCTTTTATGTGAACAGACGCACTCTTTACTTGAGATTCTAATCTCAATTCCGGAGAATAAAAATCTCCGTATTTTATGTCTTTTAGACGCATTTGTGTTAAAATGTTTAGCTTCATCTAAGAAAATTATCGTTTTCTTTTAAATATGACTTCATTTTCACTTAAATAAGCATTTCGTCTAGTGCCTGAAACTTAGTATCAGTACACATGCAGAAGGAAAAACGATTTAGAAAATTTATGAGGAAAAATACATGTTTTCAAAAGTAGTATGTCATTTTCCGTTATTATGCCCCTAATATAATACTCTGCTCCTAATGGGATTTTGCGCCACTAAACCCTATACAACAATTTTTATCAACAATTTTGAATTTTTATCAGAAAATAGCATGAATAAAGTTAAAAATATCTCATTATTTCTCTCTTGTCTGCAATAACGAAAACTATCTAACTTTTATCATTTTGATGAAATTTCATAAATTGCTTTTAAAATTGAAATATAAAGTGGGGATATTAAAAAAAAAAAACAGATAGTGCGATTACATTTACATAGGAAGAGCTTTCAGTTTTAAAAAAAAAAAATTAGTAAAATTGGTTCAGCAGAAAGATCAGGGCAGATGACTAAAAAACACACTTGTGTTTTAAATATATAGATTATATAAAATTAGGAAAAATTAAATTAAGCAAATTATGTTATTTCGATAAAATTATAGTAGAATGTCCTAAAGAATAGCATTAAAATTTTATTACTCGAGAGAATTTTCGACAAAAACTTCAGGAAAACTTCATATTATTTTAAACCGCGAATTATTTGTTTGCTATTCTAACTCGGCGAAGCAAATCCATCCAGGCGAGAATCATGAATTTCTGTAATATACATCGCTGTTATTTGCATCTCACCTCTCTTTTATAAAGACACTCTAAATTTTTCTAAAACATTGCGTTTTATCAGTGTGTGATTTCGATTACATTATTTTAAAAAGTGAAGCATTTTCACCTGTGAAGAATTTCAAAGCAGCTGGGCTGTCAAAATGATGCACTTCTACAAAGCATAATTCAGGTTTAAGAATTAAAATACACGCTTTTTTATAAAATGACGTCATTTGCATCCGCTAATGCAATCCAGTCTTACTTCGTCTACAGAAAAGTGCGCATATGACGTCATTATCACAGAATAACAGGCAATATTCTTGACATAGCCCATATTTTAATTTCAACTTTTTTTTCAGGTTTTATGAGAAAATGGCAACAAAAAGATACAGTATCTCCTATTTTCAACTATTTTCCGTTTACTTTCAATGACTTTCAATAGAAATGAGGTACTTTTGTTGCCACGATAAGAAAAATGGTATTAAAAACTACAAAAAAAAATTATATCTCAAAAATAAATTGAGATACAGCTTTCAAACAAATTGCCTTTAAAAGAACATTTTTTTCCTTATAAGACGGTGTAAAAAATTAAAATGTGCGATGTTTAGAAGTTTAAAAATTTGCAGTAGAGAAAATTGCAAAACCAAAATTTTATTTCAAATTTCAAAGTGTTGCCATTTGCAAAATGACGTATGCGTTACGCACAGATATGTTTGTCCTTTATAATATAGATAGTGGTGCTCAGGAAATAAATTATCTCATGTCAATATTGCAGCATCGGCCCGTTAAGGAAGTCATAAAAGCTTAAAAGATGGGAAACTCTGAAATGACAAGTTTGTTTTTTAGATCGTAATGGTTAATTTAAGGAATTGTACGAGTTGAAACACATGTTTTACTTGTTTCAAATCTGAATACATCTGGGTAACCGTTTTATAAATTTCTATGTTGAGTAGCTCGAGTGAAGAAAAATATTTTAGTGTTGAGATATCTGGAAAGGAATCAGAAGATTACATTTTTTTCAGATGTTTTTGACTCTGAAAAATCGGAAACTGAAGATGGTGATGATGACCCAATATTAAGCACACCTGTACTTGCAATTAAAATCGAAGCCTAAGATTAACGTTTCGTTTGAAGCTATTTCGGGTATTCTGCAGTACTATGAACATTTTATAAAAGATGAATTGGCGGATAATATTCTAATCCAAACTGATCGCTATGATGAGAAATGGGGAAATGTTTTGGCGAGAAAGGCAGATTGGAATGGCAGCCTATTTCTTAAAATAAAATGCTGCTGTTTCTTGCTCTTACTACTGTCGAAAAAATTGTAAAAAAAATTGTTAAAAGTAAAAGTGAAAGAAAATATATTTTGGACTACACTTTATTCGTTAAAACCCAATTTATTCGCAATATTATGACGTACAATAGGTACAGCGAATTAAAAAAAATTACATTTTTGGAATAATGAAGCTCAGGATCCTCAAAATCCACCTAATCCGAAAGTGTACAAAACGCATTTTTGTACGTATCTGAATGATTTGTAAAGAACAATTATCAACATCAAGTCGTTTATGTGAACACCATTTTCTGGATGTTATGACCCCTACGGACAACCTTACACACAATGAAAAATTTGTTCTTCCCATGAGAATAAATATGGAAACAAAATTATAAAATAAACCAAATATGAATGCAAGGACTGTAATTTAGGAAAATGCATGTCATGTTTCAAAGTTTTCCTTACATTGAAAATTTACTAAATTTTGAAAAATATATTGAATGCCAATTTTCAAATTAAATTTGAATGAAATTATCGTCTTCGTAGTAACATAAAAAATTATTAGATTTTATATACACTGCTCAAAACAATTAAAGGATATTGCAGTTTTAGGTGGATTTTGTATCTGGTAAACTGTTTAGCTGATTGATACATGGTCGACAGACATAGTAGGTTATATGAGAATAAATTACACATGCTTGGCAGAAAAAAAGGATTTTATTGCGCCTTTGTGTACTAAAGGAAAAAACACAATTTGTGCATATGAGAAAAAAAGAATAAGAAAAGGTGTTTTCTTCAAAGAAAATCATTTTCAGTAGGGGGTATGGTTTCCACGGACGACCAGCAACGTTGAACACCTTTGAGGCATGGACTCAATGAGGCTATTAATGACGAGTTGGGGTATTCTGCCCCACTCTTCCAGAAGAGCTCTTTCCAGTTCTTGGAGAGTTTGTGGGGGTTGTTGGCGGCCAGAAACTCGTCTTCCTAGAGCGTCCCAAACGTGCTCGATTGGATTCATGTCTGGAGAACACGCTGGCCATTCCATTCGAACGATTCCTTCCTCGAAAAGGAAATCCTCCACCAGGTTTGCACGATGTGGCCTGCAGTTATCGTCCATTAAAATGAAGTTATCTCCGATTGCTGCAGCGTAAGGGACTACAATAGGTCTGAGGATCTCATCCCTATATCGGCGACCAGTCAGAGCTCCATCTCTAATGATGTAGAGGTCAGTGCGCCCGCCAATGGAGATGCCACCATACACCAACACTCCTCCACCGCCAAATCTGACACTTTCGTGCACGAACGCAGGATTATTCCTACTGCCACGGTCTCTCCAGATGAAAATACGCCTATTATCCGGATGCACAGAAAAACGGGACTCGTCAGAAAACAGAATATTGCTCCATTCATTTCTCCTCCAGTTGACATGCTCGGTTGCCCTTTCCCTGCGGTCGCGACGATGCCTTGATGTTAATCTAACACATACCATCGGTCGGCGAGCATACAGACCTACAGCATGGAGCCGGTTTTGGACAGTCTGAGTTGAAATCGTGGTGCCTGTAGCCGAGCGAAGGTGTTGTTGGAGAAGAGTAGCGTTCATGGTTCGGTGTCTCCGAGCTGTTAACGCTAAATACCGATCTTCATTGGGCGTTGTTGCCCGTCTACGACCTTGCCCTGGTCTTCGGCCTGCACATCCACTCTCCAAAAAACGGTTCCAGATCCTGGAAATGACACTTTGTGACACTCCAATGGCTTGCGCTACTTCGGCTTGAGTTTGGCCCCCTTCTAACCTACCAACAATTCTCAATGCTTCTGAATCTGTCAAATGACTTCGCTGAGACATCGTACTCATCGAAACAAAGCAATCACTGAATGCCGATCATCCTTGTCTTCATTCTCTTTTATCCAGTTGAAAGTCAAATTTCATTCGCTGCCGCTGAAGCGACGTTTTTGACGTCGAACTCAAAATTTGCATACTCCACAGTTTGAAAACCAGAAAAATTTGCATTTGTGATTCTCTTCTTCTATTTTCGGCAAAAAAAATTTCGTTTATATCTTTATTTTATATAAAACTTCAAATATCCTTTAATTGTTTTGAGCAGTGTATGTCTTTACCTTTACTTAAAATGAAACCGCAGGTTGCAGCATTGCATCGAAGCTTCTCTGCACGTTATGTGTGTGCAATACAATTAAATAAAAGATAAATAAAATTGTAAATTTCAAAAATTTTATCCATCCTGAACACTTTCAGGAACAAAGCACCTTCATTGCTTAAATGTTGAAATAAGAGATTGACATCAGAATTTATGAACAGATTTTTTTAGAAATAAAAAATAAAAGAGCCAAATTTCACAAATTTACTAAAGAAACATTTCTGTATAAAATTTCTGGGATTATTGGACTTTTGAGTATTCAAATTAAGGGATTTTGTATACTTCAAACCACCCTTAAAAGGCTTAAATATTAAGAAAATACCCTGCTTTTTTTTTACTATTGAACTCAGAATTTTATGAATAATAAAATCGGGCAATAAAAAAAAAATCGACGATTTTTGAAGGGATTTTCCCAAAACTACGCGACGATTAAGGGGTTAAATTGATTCTATTTAATTACGACATTTTCGTGATTTATAAAATTAATTCAAATAATTAACAAAAAGTAGTGCCAAACGAATAAAATTTGTGTAAAAGATGCCGATCCTTAACGGGACGCTACATTGGCACTAATTTTTTTTTTTTAATATTTTATATTTAATATGTTTGTATTAATGCCTTTTTCTTTATTCCAGATAAATTTGTTAGTAAATCCCGGTGCCATTCATTTATTTCGACACTTTAGCATTGAAAATGAAACGGGATGTCATGAATTGTCATGAATGCTGTCTTTAGATTCTTGGCATCATTACTGATAAAACGTTCTATACTATCAGTATTAAGATTTGGCATCCAATTATTACAATAAGAACTATTATGCGTAAAAGCTCCAAAGATATTTGATCACTTTCTAGGAACGCTCACAGGAATGAAACGCTTGAAAGTTTTTCCTGAGGATATACACAGGACTTCTTTCCCCAGCTATTAAAATCTCCACCTGTGTATTTTCTGGTCATATAACATTTTATTGGGTATATATGGCAAGATTTGGAGCTTCAGGTTCTTCTAAAGCTTCGCAATTTTATTTAAACTGTCGGAAACAGTTCCAGGGATTGGAATTATGTGTAGGGATCACACGACTCTTACATATTCCTGTACGGTAATTTTTGTCTTATTTAATCTCACAATTACTGCGATTAAAAAGCGAAAATTACTATATTGAAATAACCAATTAAAATGCTCATATTAAAATATGAAAATCTTGCAAACATTGCGCGTAATTCCCACCTCAGTAGTTCTGATTGATGTCTTCTTTTCTAATAACATTATCTACAAAAAGGAAAACCATTATCTTGATGCCATTTCTATACATACGTCTTTCCGAAATTCTTTGAGACGCCAGATTTTCGCAATGCAGCCTCATTGTTGCTGCCAATATTGCAAACAGTTCATGATTTTTTTCCATCCTCAGACTGAGTAGAACAGAATAATAACTCTTATAATTGTCAGCTGTAAATTTTATAGTTTAAAAAGTAATTTTCATACAAAAGAAACCAGCAAAGTACACATGAATAGTACCAACCTGTAGAAAATGGTTCCTTTCACGCAGATGAAACGTCTCATTGAGAATCAAAACATATCAGCCACAACTACACTATCGTAAAACGAATAACTTATTTTATGTTTACGCTGTATATAAAGAAGGTGAAATTAATTTAAAACAAATATTTTTTCTCGCATAGTTTTTGAAGCAAATGTACTTTTGAAATGAAATACGATGCAATCAATTAGGCTTCAGAGCGATCTCTTCTTTGGCCTCCCATTATTTAAAAAAAAAAAAAAAAATGTGGTGGATTACTACAAGAGTTGCAAGAAACAACTAGTCATGAAGCATGTTTCTACGACAATTGCAAGATAAATCCAAGATCAAAGATTTCTTAAGAGCCGACTTTAGTCATGTGAAGAAACAATAACGTTAATGTTAATCCTATGGGAGCGTTGTTTACAGATTTCGCCTCCCATTTAAATATTTTTGAACGATTTCTTTTGCATAGAATACTTGAGGTCAATATTTTTTATTGTACTTTTGTACTTTTTCGATTTTTTATATGAGGATAGTTTCATTTTCAGAACCGGTAAAAATATTGAGAGAGGGGGAGAAATCTGTATACAATTTCCCCATACGATTAATATTAGCTTGAGCGTTTCCTTCCGTGACTAGCATGGGCTCTTTAGGAAATTGTGAACGTCAAAGTTTTGATTTAGTCTCTTGTATACAGGTTATTTCATAAAAGATGGGTAAAACTTTTAGAGGTCATAGTACACATAAAAACAAACAATTTCCATCAAAGAATATATGATCGGAATTAAAAAGCAAAGATGCTAGAATGAGCCAAAGAAGATATTCAGTGTTGCCAGTGGGCTACCTTTTTTTTTTAAATTGAAATTTATTGATTGACACCACTTTTTTGGAATGGTGAAATTCCCCTTGTTTTAGCCTTAATTAATATGTCATTAAATTGGGCGAATTTTACAATTTCAAAAAAGTGGTGCTAATCAAGAAATCTAAATTAAAAAGTAGTAGCCCAGTAGCAACACTGGATATGTTGTTATGCGAGGCAAAAACGAGCAAAGAACGAATAAGTGACAAAAGCAAGGTGGAAAACCCCTCTCCGTACAATCGTTGAGTCTCTGAGACATTTCCATTTGCAGTCCGTAGATAAAATGCATATCAGACTTTTCGCTATTAATGAAGGGCAACATCTTCCGTTATGTTCCTACTGCGATTGACAGTTGCACACTCGGATCAGCAGCCTTCATGTATTGATCGAGGCGAAATTTTGCATACGCGTTCTTCTTCATACGCATATCACATTTGCATGCTATTAGTGTCATTCTTCTCCGGATAAATCCCAATAGAAAAGGAGCTTTAACGTTTCCACGGTCTTGCGAGTAGGCTACTTTGTTTTAATTCAAATTTTTTGATTGTCTCAAGTTTTTTAAAATTGATAATCCGCCTTGTTTTCACCTTATATAATCTACCATTAAATAAGCCGAATTTCGCTATTTCAAAAAAATTGTGGCAATCAATAAATCTGAAATAAAAAAAAGTATCCCACTGGCAACACTGGACCATGTTTCGAAATGCGCCAGCACCTTTGTGTTTTATTTCCGACCACGCATTCTTTGATAAAAGTTATTTATTTAGATGGGTACTATCACTTCTTAAAGTTTTGCCAATCTTTTATCAAACACCCTGTGTAACAGACCAATCCGAATTTAAAAAGAAATACTTAGCTACTACAGCAGAACATCAATTATTGGTCGTTTAATAACATTTCTGGTTTAATTCAATAAAAAAAAAATGGCTACGATATTATGCCAACATCTTTTAATTATTCCGGAGTCTGATCCAAGACAAACATGTTTCCAACCGGAAATGTTATTTAATAAACTGTTTTAAAATGAAATGTAATAAGCAAAATGTTGAAACAACATATATTTTCTTATAAACACTTTCCGGTTTTAAACTTATTTGTCTTGGATCAGACTCCGGAATAATTAAGAGATCTTGGCATCTATGTATTATGATTCAAATATGATATGATCTTTTTTCAAATCAAATAGAATCACATTTTTTTTTAAATAATAAAACTAATTAAGAACAACATGGAAACATGTAACATTTCATTAAATATTTTTTTGGTTAAAATTATCTTTACTTGACTTGGAGATAAAAAAAAATAGAAGGTTGTCAACTACTCCCTCCGTCCCAAATTAGTTGCGACATTTAGGTGAAAAATTTTGCCCCAAATTAGTTGCTACATTTCAACTGAGTGGAGTCATAAATAACTTCCGATGCAGTTCATTAGATCAAAACCATTTTATTAGGATTCTACCACCGGTATACCATAAAGATCATCTTCTTCCTAACGAATTAACGATTCATTTGCTAGAAAGTAGTTTTATACGATTACTGGTGGAAGAATCCTTACAAAATGGGGCGTGGCTTAAGAGCGTGTGAACCCTGGATTTTTTAAAACTAATTTGGTACTTATTTAAGGAGAGACGGAGGGAATGCTTGGCAAGTAAATGTTGTTGATTGATAGCATAGCACCCTGAAATCTCTGAAAAATGTTCAAACAAAATCATAAAATCATCAGTATCAATAATCAGTACAAAAGTAATCAAATGTAGCAACTAATTTGGGACAGAAGGAGTATGTAATATGAGTTAAAAGTCTACACTAGTCACGCGAAGAAACTCTCAAGCTAAGGTTAAACCTATAATAGAGTTCTTTTCAAATTTTTCGCCTACATTTTATTATTTTTGAATGAGTTTTTTGCATAACGCAGTTGAGGTTGATCTCTAACTGGGATATATTTTCCATTTGGTTTGCAAATTTTTTTTATAAAGTTACTTTAACTTTCAGAACCGGTAAAGCGTATGGTAATATGAGAAACTTGCAAATCCGTCGCATAATCCCTATCTCTGCAGTCCCGATTGACGTCTTCTTTTCCAATAACTATTATCTACAAAAATGAAAATCCAGTATTGGGAAAGTGCAAATAGCCTTATTAAAAAAAAAAAAAAAAAAAAAAAAAAAAACTGCAGCCAGAATCAGCAAAAAGAGAAAGTCATGCGTCAAGCATAGATTATGAAACGTTTTCCAACACATTCAGAATATAATGATAGAAAACCGCGCCGTTTAATAAGTTGAAATATTATGCCTAAGTCAACCATATGGAAATGCATAACATCTTTGAAAACCCAATTCCAGCTGTTGCCATCAACAATCGGGAAATTATCCGAATTTTTTGAGCAGCCCTGTGTATATTGTATTGCCCTATTGAATAGTAATCATCTTGTAGTCAAATTCAGCGATTATTATCAAATTCAATACATTTGAAATAGCGTAATGTTATTAAAACACACTGCAAACGATTTTTCCCTATTGACTATAATGTAACGGAATTCTTTTGAATGCACCTGTAAATGAACTATTAATCCTACATACTTCATATACAATACCAATCATTCCTTGGTGCTCTAAATAAAGTTTATTTATTGCATGAAAATCCTGGTATATTTGAGAGAGTTTGAGCGTGGATAGACGGTCAGACGAACAGAATGCATAAACACTTTTCAACTTTGTTGGAAAGTGTTAAAAATTAATAACTGACTATCATTGTTAGAGATCTGTTTCAGCTATCCTATGAAAAAAAAACACATTTAAAAATATGAAAATGCAAGCGAGAAAGTTGAAAAAACGTTTTCATAGGCTTAACATTAGCTTGGAAGTTTCTTCGCTGACTAGTGTAATGCCTTATGATATTTCGACGATCTTAGAATAAACACTATCCATTGTCTAGAATTATTTCTACTCAGAAATTTGATTAGTTTCGCATGAACTGCAATATATCGAAATTTCATCCAATTTCACTGGGGTCACACTTTCATTTAATTTGTGCGTGGTCGAATGAAAAAAAAAAAAAAAAAAAAAAAAAAAAAAAAAAAAAGATAGTAAGGCTTTTCCATGTGTTTATAGACATTTTTAAAATAATTTGGCTGAATTTTTATGCTACGTTTTAAAACTATCATGAGAATTTCATTATTTGTCATTCATCGCTGATTTAGTAGCACAGTAAAACTTTTTAAACTAGTCGTTGGGGGCCTCCATAATACTTACCCATCATGGAAATGCATAGTATAAAATATGAAAATGAAACATGTGTAAACTATTTATAAAATGCATTGCAATTCAAAAATAAAATTTAAACGTATATTTAAATATTTTTAATACATAGTAATGCTCTATAAATAGCGGATAATACTTGATTATGCCGTCGACCCATTTCTACAAGTTATATAAATCGCCAAACTACTCGCAAAATTATACAGATTGGCATAATTTTTATTTTAAATAACGAAAGATTTAATAAATTAGTAAAAGATTAATAGAAATACAAATAAAACGTCGAATTAATATCACTTAATGACGTAACAAACACGTGTAATGTGTTTGTGAATGTGACATTTACGATAAGCATTGGCATAAATTAAGATAAGATTGGCATTTAATCTTATAGTTTGGCGATAGTTTTTTGGTCGATGGGATAATCAAGTAGTACCGAAGTGCCTAAAAGAAACATCCTTATAACTCCAAAAATTTTAATCATATTAACTAACAGTTAATTGCGTCGGATTAAGTGTCTTATTTCCAATTAAAATACATCTTTGAATTGAAATTTGAATGAAATACAGGGTCATGAAAAATCGAAGAGTGTAAAAAATAGGTTTACAAATATCTCGGCAAATAATTATCCTATCGACTTCATTCAATATGCAAAATTTATGTTTTTTTATTGTCTTTTATATCCACTCCTTAACACCAGAACGCTCGGAAACTTTACTCAAGTCTCATAAAAATATTTCACTCCAGGATTTTTATTAAAAATTATTTAACTGATTTATTTAACGTAATTCTGCGTCGCTTAAATGTAATTTAGTTTATGAAAAAAATTCTAGCTCCAATGGACATTTAATCATGTGGCTGGAGTCGAATAGACTCCTTCCGGACGTTCTAGTATTAAAATAAACAATTTCGAAAAATTTTATAGACCTTTTGTCAGAACGAAAATTTTGAGAGTCCAAAAAAAAAAAAAAAAAAAAAAAAAAAAACAGTTCCGGATAATCGAGGTTACTGATATTCAACAGACTTCTTTCCATTATTACATACTAAGTAAACATCAAATTTCAAGTCTCTATCTCAATTTGTTCGGGAGATAGAGCGTTTACAGACACACACACAGACAGACGGACAGCAATTTTTTTTTTCTAAAAATGTGTTTTTCGGAATCTCCAATGTATGAAACGTGTAAATCCGTCATAAATTTTTTCCGATTTTTAAAACTATTACAAGACTTACCCTATACTATGTATGATGGATAAGTGAAAGGGAAAAAGAAACACACTTTGAATTGCGATCGTTAAATAATGATATACTAATATTAAGCACATCGGAAATAAAACTAGTCGTTGGGGGCCACCGTAATACTTACCCATCATGGATATAGATAATATAAAATATGAAAATAAAACATATGATACATACTAAGCATTGTATCATGTTACTTTTATTCATAATTTAATTTATTTGGATTTCCTTAAATACAATTAATATAACCCCTTAAGCTAATATTCAGTGGTGGAAAATTGGCGCAGAGGTGGAGCCTATTGACACCACTAAATTTTTATGGTATTATTCAGTTTAATAAAAACTCAGAAATTTGATCATTAGTTAAGAGGCAAAATACTACTATAATTTAGTGGTGTCAATAGGCTCCACCTCTGCGCCAATTTTCCACCACTGTAATATTACTTTTTGTTGCATTAAAATATCTCAATTTGTTGATTTTCTGTAGGCAAGTAAACGCTATTGGTTTACAATGGAAGTCTATATGAATTTGGCGAAATATTAGAGATACCGCCAATTTGGCGTCATTTTTGGCGATTCATTGTGGTTGCCGAATTTGGCGATATACCGCCAAGTTGGCGACAAACTTGGCGGTGTTTGGCGACAGAACAGGGCCCTTCCTATGGTAACACCCCTTATAGGTATGAAGATGCATTACATACTTGACATTTACGATAAGCCATTATTGGCATTTAATCTTATAGTTTGGCGATAGTTTTTGGTCGGCGGGATAATCGAGTAGTACCGAATTGCGTAAAAGAAACATCCTTATAACTCGAAAAAGTATAATCTTATTAAGTAATAGTTTACTGCGTCGGATTAAGCGTCTCATTTCCAATTAAAATATATCTTTGAATTGAAATTTGAATGAAATACAGGGTTATGAAAAATCGAAGAGTGTGAAAAATAGGATTAAAAATATCTCGGCAACTACATACCCGATCGAGTTCATTCATGATGCAAAATTTATGTTTTTTAATTGTCTTTTATACTCACTCCTTCAAATAAACAATTTCGAAAATGTTTGTATACCTTTTATCAGAACGAATATTTCAAGAGTCCGAAAAAAATAGTTCCGGTTAATCGAGGTTACTGGTATTCAATAGGCTTCTTCCCATTATTACTCCCTAAGTACATACCGAATTTCAAGTCTCTATCTCAATTTGTTCGGGAGATAGAGCGATTACAGACACACAGACATACAGAAGGACGAACAATTTTTTTTTCTAATTATAACTCAAAAAATTACTATCCTATTAACTAACAGTTTACTGCGTCGTATTAAGCGTCTCATTTCCAATTAAAATATATCTTTGAATTGGAATTTGAATGAAATACAGGGTCATGAAAAATCGAAGAGTGTGAAAAATAGAATTACAAATATCTCGGCAACTAATTATCCGATCAAGTTCATTCATGATGCAAAATTTATGGTTTTTTATTTTCTTTTATATTCACTCCTTCAAATAAACGATTTCGAAAATTTTTGTATACCTTTTATCAGAACGAATATTTCAAGAGTCCGAAAAAAAATGTTCCGATTAATCGAGGTTACTGATATTCAATATGCTTCTACTCATTATTACTCCCTAAGAGCACACCGAATTTCAAGTCTCTATCTCAATTTGTTCGGGAAATAGAGCGATTACAGTCACACAGACATACAGACGGACGGGCAATTTTTTTTTTTTAAATATGTTTTTCGGAATCTCCATTTCTGAAACGTGTAAATCCGTCAAAAATTTTTTTCGATTTTCAAAACGATTACAAGACTTACCCTATACTACGTATGATGGGTAAGTAATAAACTTTGTGTAAAGAAAAATTATTTATTAATACCATTTAAAATAATATTAAAATAATTTTGTTGTAAAAATATCGAGAATCGAAAATATCGATAAATAAAGGGAATCAGGATCAAGGTGAGATCGTAATTTATAAAACTTCATATTAAGATAAATTACACAAAACATACATTTACGTTATACATAACGTAAACGTTTTATGGAAATGTACATTAGTATCGAAAAATAATTAAGACACGTAACTCCTCCCAAAAAGAGAGTTTAATTGAGCTAAATTAAACAAAACATAAATTTCGTTTTATGGAAATACACATTAATATTGATCAAGGCGAAAATGTCTATTAAATTTTAGTGGTAGCAAAAAAGCCTAAGAGTTAGCAGCTATGTTAAATAACTGATTGAAAAATTCTAATACTCACAGAGATTTTAATTGATAAATTGGGCATTTGACAAAAAAAGTAAAAAAAAAAAAAAAAAAAAAAAAAAAAAAAAAAAAAAACTAATATAATTATCTTATTTGTCAGCTGATTTTCTCAAAATGATGATTGCGTCACTTTCCACGTTTATCATCTGAGCTCTTCAATTATCTTTTATAAATAACTTTTGATAGGCTCATTTTTGGGTGTGCTTCGATAGAAGGAAATGAAAAATGGCATCAAAATTGAGTGTGACCATTTAAAATTCACATTTGGTACGCATTTCATTATGTATACGATCCCTTTTTCTAAAATTTCATTCATATTCGAAAAGTGTACACAATTCCGAGTCTAACGGTAATTTTCACACCTCTCTGAGACAATTGAGTAATGAAATAGCATAAGGTACATTCTATTTACGTTTAAAGAATTTCAGAAAAAAGGTCGCCAAAATAGATTTCGCCAAGGACCGACAAAGTCCTAAGCACGGTCCTGACTATTTGATTAATTTACCGGAATATACAAGGTGTTCCAAATTTATCTTTACAACTTTTATACTCCATAAAACTTCAACGAAATTTGATAACAAAAATCTGTTTATTGTACTACAATGAACAGCAAGTTCCAAAGTTTCATGTGATGCTAGTAGAACTCCACTTGAGCAGCTTTGTTTCTATAAACAACATCGAGACGGTAAATAAATTAGTAACTAATTCATATGAGTTGTAAATTTCCAAGTGGGCGAAAAATGTCCAGGCCGGGATTCAAAACAGGAATCTCTTGGCTGAAGTCGCCAATGCTCTACCAACTGAGCCATCCCGGACGAATCTGGAGGACCTAATTCACCCAGAGTTTAGCTATACACAGGCTGATTCATAAAAGATGAGCAAAAGTTTAAGATGTGATAACACACATCCAAACAAAAAACTTTCATCAAAGAATGCATGGTCGGAAATAAAAAGCAAAGGTGCTAGAGGGCACCAAAGGTGATGATGTTATACGACAGGATTACCAGCTTGGTCTCCATTTTTATTCAGAAAATACGAATTCGTGCCAGAAATTAAAAATTGTATTTTGTACTTTATTTAATGACAAAAATTTTGTGATTACATTTAGTACAGATTCCTTTTTTTAATTTTCTGGTATGAATGTGAAATTTTTCGAGATAAAAATTGAGACCAAACTGGCAACCATGTTATACGAGGCAAAAACACAGAAAGAACGATTAAGTGGCAAACGCAAGGTTGGACACCGCTCTCTGTGCAAATCGTTGAGCCTCTGAGCCATTTTCATTTGTAGTCGGAAATAAAACGCAACTGCTCTTGCGCATTTGGAAACTTGGTCGATGCAAACGTAAAGGCTCCATTCCTGTTGCAAGTTATCGGGAGAAGAACGACACTAATAGCATGCAAATATGATATGGGGAAGAAGAAGAACGCCTATGAAAAAGTTCGCCTCGATTAACCCATAACAGCCGCTGATCCGACTGTGCAACCGTCAATTGCGGTAGGAACGTGTAGAAGATGTTGCCCTTCACTAATAGGAAAAAGGCTGATTTGCATTTTATCTACTAAAGAAAATGGCTCAGAGGCTCAACGATTGTACATAGAGCGGTTTCCCACCTTGTTTTTGCCACTTAATCGTTCTTTTTGTGTTTTTGCCTTGAATAACAGGGTTTCAATTTTTATTTCGAAATTTCGCTTTCATACCGGAAAATTAAAAAAAAAAGAGTCTGTACTATATGTAATAGCAAAATTTCTGTCAAGCAAAATATACTATTTTTACTTTCTGGCACGAATTCTGATTTTCTGAATAGAATAAAGGTATAACAAAAACATCACCTTTGGTGCCCTCTAGCACATTTGCGTTTTATTTCCGACCATGCATTCTTTGATGAAAGTTGTGTGTTTGGATGAGTATTATCATCTTTTAAGGTTTTGCCCATCTTTTATGAAACACCCTGTATATATCCGATATTTGTTTTCAAAATAAGATATTTGATATTTTCAGTCAAAAAAAGAAAAAAAAATGCAAAGGAATTTTTCAACTGTTATTGGCTGTTATTCTGTAGATGATGAACTTTTGCTCGGGCAGTGACTTTTTTTAGCCAAAGAAAAGGGAAGAAATTTTCAACCTTCTGCCATATTCTTTGGATCATGGCCACAGGAATTGTAGTGATGATCGCAGTAATCCTGTATATATCCTGTATATATCCGATATTTGTTTTTAAAATAAGATGTTTGATATTTTCAGTCAAAAAAAAAAAAAATCGCAAAGGAATTTTTCAAGTGTTATTGGCTGTTATTCTGCAGATGATGAACTTTTGATCGGGCAGTGACTTTTATTAGCCAAAGAAAAGGGAAAAAAAAATTCAGCCTTCTGCCATATTCTTTGGATCATGGCCGCAGGAATTGTAGTGATGATTGCAGTAATCCTGTGTTGCAGCTCATCCAAATCTCTAACTTGTGCACGTATTTTGTACGGAATTCCTTTAGACTTGTGTATCTGACTTCGTCTCTATGAACTAGGTCACACTCTGGGCCTTTTCCTGTGGTGTAGCCATCACCAGTTATGGAATTTACTGGATCGTACCTGAAAGCAAAAACAGTATTTTTAGTACAGGAACAACGTTATGAGCTGCTGTTACAGACACACAAAACCGAACTTCGCTGTTTTATGGAGAATCAAAGTTGTAAAGATAAATTTGGGACACCCTGTATATATAAAAACTAGCAAAAGCCATGCTTTGTTTGAATTCGCGAAGCATTATTTAATAAGACAAATATTTGAAAGTAAAAATATTTTTTACATTATTTTTGCATCTTTATTAAGCAAAAACGTTACTTTAAGTTTTGGCGCATTTTAATTTTAGAAATGTAAATTCAGCCAAATAACTAAGAATTTCCTCGGAATTTTTTATTTATGATATAACGAATTTAACAATTAATTTTATTTGTTTACAATTCTTTTGTTGCCACTTTACAAAAAAAAAATCATACTATAATTCTTTTAAAATTCGTAAGTATCGTCTGCGTAAATGATTTCACATAATAAGAATAAATTGTGTATTGGAATTCTTAACACTGAAAAATACTTTATAATTGAATGTAAATAATTGAATTTTCACAAATTTTAATTCTTTAAAAATATGCTATAATTTTCATAAAAAAGGTATTTTAAAAATTTCATAAAAGAAATCGTGAAACTTCTTAATTAATCACGATTCTATCTATAATGACTAAATCCACGATTTATTTTTTCTTCTGGAAATATACGTGTTTCACTTTTTATTTGAAACATATGTCCGTAATGGAAAAACATATAAAATAAATCAATTATTATTTATTGTAAATATTTTTGGAGTTCGAATCCCAGCGAAACTATTGCTTCCCAACAAACAAATGGTCTATTATTTTCACACCATAATAATGCATACATATATATATATATATATTTTTTATTTGAGACAAATAAAAAAAACAAACATGATTTTGCACATGTATTTATTTATTTATTTTTTATATATAGAGAGAGACTTTTATGTATGAAATTTTGCATTTTATGAGTTTAATGAAAAGTATAAAAGGCAAAAATGTACAGATTTTTATTTGTTCTATCGGCAATTTCTTTTTATTTACAACTAGCAGAACTATCCGGCTTCGCCCGTGTCAATTATAAGGAGCCTTCTAGGTAAAATAAATTAAAACGAAATAATGCGGCAAACACAATAACTGAAATTTGTGCATTCTCATCCACAAATCGTTATAAAGACAATCAAAAAACATGGCGTTATTGTCTTGCAACCATAGTAAAATCCCTGAGCTTTAATAACAGAATGCACGTTTTCTTTGGCGGGTATAAGAGAAAAATATGTGATTTTTCTGACAATACGAAAAAAAGAAATTCCTCCAAATCGCGCAGCACTTAGTGAAATTCTCGTTTGTACGGTATTCAAGGTTCGCACACTCCTTGGAATTTCCAAGGACTCTGACACCACTATTAATGATAGGAAAATTTACATTTAATTTTTAAAACATAGAATTCGCAATCACCGCCTTTATTCACAAATTTTACAATATTTTTCTGCAGTGAAATACTTTGAAAATACTGTAAAAATTTAGTGGTAAAACTGTGCGAACCCTGGGTATTATCTACATTATAAAGTAATAACACTATGTCAGTGCCCATAAATTATGCCCCATAAATTGTAACCCATAAAATGTGCCTTTACTGCAGTTTCCCAACCTTTAAACATCACACAATTTCATTTTTTACAATGTCGAATAGAAAAAAATTCTTTCAAATGAAATTTGTTTGAAAATTGTACCTCAGTTTTCTGATTTTAATGGATTTTAAAGTAATTTTTAAGCATGGGTATTTTTAAAGTTGAGTGCAACCCGATTAAAAAAGATGAACCTGTTTACACTTAATGCAATAGTATAAAGAAAAGACATGTTTATGAGTAACGCTGGTATCATATTTTCGGTGGCAACAACCTAACACAACAGTAAATTTCCCTTTTACTGCAGTTTAACGTCTAAACATTGTACATTCGATTGTTCCAACGTATTATAGCAAACAAAAGTACTTTCAGTAATATTTGTTTGTAATTTTCATCACAATTTACAAATTTTTTATGGGTTTTTAAATAACTTTTTAAGCATGCATATTTTTTAAATGTGCTTGCAACCCAAATACAAAAGATTAACTCAATTGTTCAAAAACATTGTAAATAATTCAGAATTTGTTTTCTTTCGCGTAATATTCAATGACTAAATTTGCAAACGAAATTAAAACGCCAAAAATAAAATAAAATAAAACACGAATTTAATAGATATAAAAACAAACTACTAAAAATAACGTGATAAGTATATAAAATTCAAATGGGAATTTCGTTCCGGGTGCATATAACTTGGATTCTTCAGAACGGATTTCCATGCGACTTGCACTATTAGTTTTTTAGGGAAGATTTTAGTGCGTAACATATTGTTTTCCGTTGCTTAGTCATAGAATTATAGGGGAAAGTTACATAATCATGTGAACCCAATTATGAAGGATTAGTCTTATTAGCTGAATGAAAAATGCAGAACTATTTTTATCTCTAAGTATATTGACGGGTTTATCTTCAGTAATGGGGCTGTGTGGTAGGGTATTCTTATTTTAATGAGTGTGCCTGACACCTATTATGGCATGCCTTTGTTTAAAACAATGTAGAATGACTTATGCTTTAAGCGACTATCTGGCATGCAACTTGATTACAAAATACTAACTTGCAATAATGCTTAAGGTGCTTCGCCAGTTCCCTGCTCAACAACGCGAAACTTTCTAACACATTTTCTGACTCATTAAACGTAAAGGCTTAAAATTTGTCGGCCTGACTATTAAAGCGATTTGGAATTGAAATGATTTTTTTCGTTTTTTCATAAATAAATTACTTATCGAGTTATGAGCAATTGTGGTTGCGTGACGGCCGATTTTTATCCTTTATTCCACTGTTGCGTCCGAAATTCAGTTCAAACCACCAACTGAAAGATATTATACCTTTACCAATATATGGAAACTATCTTTTGATAATATAGTTTCTAAATAAGAACTCCTGCCAATTTCATGCGTTTCCGAACAAAAATTAATTAAAAAATATGTCAGAAAATAGCTCTTTTGGAATCGAGAACAGCCTTAACTTTATGAACAGCCTTAAATTGACGTTTATGAAAAAACTCACATTTTTAGTTTTAATTTTGGAACTCGCGAAATTTAAATTCAGAAAAAGGATGTTCTTTTGACACATTGTAGTAATTTTTTTAACTTTCAAAATTAAAATACTTTTTTTCTTTCGCGCGCGTAACAGAAGTATACAATATCTCCCACAATACGGAGGAAAATGTAAAAAAATATATCCAAATGAGGCAGTAGTTACTAAAATTTTATTTGGAAAATTTGAAATTTTGTTGGAAATTAAATCTACAATGATTAAATGAAATGATGTCATTTTCCATAAATTTTAAATCAAGACATCTGTCAAGAATTTTTTTGAAAATGTAAATAACCGCTCTCTTTTTGCTATAAATCACAGAAAATGTTAGCACTGAATCTAAACCAATACAACACTTAGCGATAACGTATAGCTATAAGATATGGCTGTAGTATACAATCGAAGTAGTAAGCAAAATATAGGAGCCATATGTTTACAATGAGTTTGATTACGCGTTGAAAAGATTTTATAGAATGTGACGTCATATCTAGTCTTTTTTTTTTTCTTAAATTGTTTTCATAAAATTTGACTGTTTGTATTAAAATAGATGTTTTATTTAAAAAAAAAATATTCAAATTGAGGTGCTACGTCATTTCCCAGCTCTTATAGTTAAAGTTTTTATTTTATATACAAAAAAATGTGAATTTTCTGTTTAGAATGACGTCAATATCAAACACGCAAAAATATAGCAAGAAAATCTGAATTTTTATTGGCAAATAGAAACAAAATACACGCGTTATTCTTATTTTTTTTCACATTATTGTATCATTTTTTAGGGTGTGGCAACAGGAAAGAAACCTTTGAATTAAAAAAGATTTAAAAAGAGATATTTCTATAATGTTAAATTATGGAAGTGGTAGAAAAAAATTATAAATGGTGGTCTGATAATTTTTTAATGTAGACAGTGATCTTTTCTACGTTCTAAAACGTATGTACATGAAGTTTCGTGCAAATCGGTCAAAAATTGAAGATTTGTATAAAGGACATACACACAGAGAACGGCTTATATATATATATAGATCGTTTACAGTTTTTTTTTTACACAAATAAACTCTTATTTTTCTCAGCGAAATGGATTAAAATACGGTATATAAAATTAAACTATACTATTCTATTTTTTTCAACTATCCTAATAATTTGAAAAAAATTACGTTTTTAAAAAAATTGCTTTTTAAATTTTAAATGTATGACTTTTTTAAATCTCGTAGTCTTGTATTTACAGTTAGAATATGTTGACAGATATTGTGAAATATAATCTCCAAACAAGGACATTAAAACAATCAAGCTATTAAATTGTTTTTCATGTGTCAAATGTGATTTATAAAAGTAATTATCAAAAGTGATTACGATCTGAAAGAAGGAAGTGAATGTGAAAAATGATTGCACAATCATAAACAGACATTTTATTATAAACATTTCGCGATACTCAAGAACTATAAGACATTTATAGACTCTTATTTTAAATTACTATAAATATAAATATTGATACAAATAATTTGTTATTCTAATTTATGGCACTAATTTCCTGTTTTTATTGCTGATAATATTTATACATGTTTTATCTATTCCTTCACTCCAGTTGGGTTTATTGTATTTAATTGTATTTAAAGTCTGTCTTAATATATGTGTACCTTTAATAATTGAAAATGGAATTCAGACGTTAATTTATGTGCTTTAATATATATTGTGGATCGATGGAAAAAGATATTTATTCATCGTTGTCACGTCATCCTGTTCTATCTGATAGATGGACGGTGACGTTTCCCAACTTGGTTTATTAGTGAGAAATTGCCAGGCTAGGACATCGGCCAGGGGTAGCTTAACGGTAGAGCAACAGCACGTTATGCTGTCGACCCTGGTTCGATTCCTGGCCCCGGCTAATTTTTCACTCCAGTTGGGTTTATTGTATTTAATTGTATTTAAATTCTGTCTTAATATATGTGTACCTTTAATTATGGCACTAATTTCCTGTTTTTTTTATTGCTGATAATATTTATACATGTTTTATCTATTCCTTCCCTTGTAAACTTGACTCTCAAACTGAGAGATGTACATATCAAAGCTCTTATTAAATATTAACTTTTCTTTCTATTTATAAGTTTCCGCACAAATTTAAAATTTTATAAGTCACACAAAAAAACATGCGTCCATTAAATGACCTGGATGATCACACGTTCATTAAATGTGGATTAAATCAGACATATGAGAAGATGAAGTCGTAATTACCCTTCCGGACGCCGATTACCAGATGATACACGGATATACATAAATACAAGGTAAGCCCAATTTATCTTACCTATGTTTGTTTTATATTGAGAAATAGATAATTTATTTTTTGAGGATAAAAACGAACATCACGCAATTTCTGATAGCAAAGATTAAATATCGCTATCAAATTGATTATGAGACTGAAAAAAAATTCTCAATAAAAACATCGTCACTAATTGATAAAAAAAAAAATCTGGTAATCCGATAGGGTAATTTATTAGAAAAAAAAATAAAAACGAATCTTAGCAACATTATGGCTTCTACAAAAGATAGCACGACCATTGAAAAAGTGAACGCCAACAATTATACAAATTGGCGGTTCAAGGTCGAAATGCTATTGATTCGAGATGAACTTATTGAAGTTATTACGCAAGAGGCCCCCACTCCACTGAACGATGCTTGGGCCAAGAAAGACAGAAAAGCAAGGGCTTTAATAAATTTGTCCATTGACGACAGTCAAATAGTGCATGTCAAAAATTTAAATACAGCTAGGCAAAACATGGGACGCACTTAAACAAATCCATGAGAGATATAATCTCTCTAGTAAGCTGTACTTGCTACGAAAATTGTACAGTACAAAATTAACTGAAGGTGGCAATATGACAGCCCACATTACACAAATTTTAGAGATAGTGGATAAACTGTCAGCCATAGGTGAAAACATAACTGACTCGCACATTTCAGCACTGCTGCCGTGCTCGTTGCCACCGTCCTACGATACTCTAGTTACTGCCCTGGAGGCCAGAGATGAAGCTGAGTTAACCGTACAATTTATAAAAAGCAAGCTTACGGATGAATATACTCGCAGAGTAGATAATAGTGAAAATTCCGAAAACAGCAATAAAACATATAAAACGCAAGGTAAATTTAATCATTCAGAACAGAAAAGAGGCAGCAATAAGTACTGCTCACACTGTAAAATGAAAAACCACTCAAATAAAGACTGCTGGTTTCTAAAAACGAAAAACAACAACAGTTACACTAATAACAGACACTATAAAAATAAAAACAATTCAACATCACTAGTTTATGAAGAAAATAATTTACATAAAAATGCGGAACCTGAAGAAAGAGAACTCACAGTAAATGAAAACAACAGTGTCGCTTTACTAACCGAAGAGTCAGAAAATAAAGGCACTTTTATAGTGGACAGTGGAAGTTCCAGTCACATAGTAAATTCAAAAGAATTTTTTACCAAAATTACAAATAATAATGAAAAAAACGTCACAGTCGCTAATGGTAATAAACTGATTTCATATGGATCTGGAGAGGTAATAATTCATACCGAAGATAAAAACAAACAAGTTATATTGCGTGACGTACTATACGTTCCTGACATAGAAACTAACCTGCTGTTAGTGAGTAGGGCAACTAAAAACGGTTGCAAAGTCAAATTTGAAAAAGATAAATGTGACATAATTCATGAAGGTAAGATTATACTTCAAGGTAAACTTAAAAACAATCTGTATGAAATACATGTTAGTAAAGATGAAAATCACAAGCACGATGCAAATGTCACCTACAACTGCTCAAATGCAAATTGCATAGATTTGTAGCATAGGCGAATGGGGCATATGAGCTACGACACAATAAAGTCCATGTTATCAAAGGACTTAGTTGAGGGAATTAAAATCAACAACTGCAAACATAATGCTAAATGTGAGGTATGCATCAAGTCAAAAATCAGCGAGACCCCATTTCCTAAATCAGGTGCATATAGAGCTACAAAAATGCTCGAGTTAGTTCATTCTGATGTATGTGGCTCTATAAATACACCCACAATTGGGGGGGAAAATACTTCGTCACTTTTATCGATGATTATACGCGATTTTGTGTAATTTATTTAATTGCAAATAAAAGTGAGGCTTCAGAGAAATTGAAAGAATACGTCTCAATGGTGAAAAACAAATTCGGAAAAATGCCTACTGAGATAAGATCGGACAATGGTGGTGAATATACGGGTAACGAAATAGAAAAATATCTAAAAGAAAATGGGATTCATCATCAGCTCACCGTACCATCTAACCCAAGCCAAAACGGTGTCGCAGAGCGTAAGAATAGATCGCTACTAAATATGGTTAGAAGTATGCTAAATGAAGCAAATCTCCGCACAAATTATGGGGGGAAGCCATATGTACCGCGAATCACTTATAGAACCGGATACCTTCAAAGTCGGTAAGCACCACACCCTATGAATTATGGATGAATAGGAGACCAAATTTGAAATATCTCAAAGTTTTTGGCTGTACTGCATACGCCTACATACACAAATCAAAGAGAGGCAAATTAGATAATAGAGCGGAAAAGGGCACTTTTGTCGGATACGACAGCCGCTCTAAGGCGTACAGAATCTATATACAAGTGACGGAAGAGTAGTATTGGCCAGAAGCGTAAAATTTATAGAAAATAAAAATAATCCAGATACTAACGAAAATCTAGATAGAAGAGAATTAATCGCGGAAACAAACAAACAAACACAACAGAAAGACACGAATGAAATGGAAATAGATCTGACACCAACACAAAATGAACTAAGTCCACCACCCGCGTCACAATAACAAATTCCACAAGTGAGAAGATCAGAAAGAACCAATACAGGTGTGCCGCCGGACAGGTTTGCTTATGCAGTCCGGCACGATCCAGTATATGTACCTAACAGTTGGGAAGATATGATGAGTATAGAAAATCCTATAGAAAAACAGAACTGGATAAAAGCGACAGAAGAGGAAATGAATTCCCTTAATGAAAATGAAACCTGGTGTTTAGTTGATCCCCCACAAGGAGCAAGAGTAATTTGGTCGAAATGGACTTTTAAAGCGAAATATGACGAATTCGGAAAAATCAAGCGTTACAAAGCGAGATTGGTCGCACAAGGATTTAGACAAAAATATGGAGTAGATTTCGATGAAACTTATGCGCCAGTAGTTTCCCATACAAGTTTAAGAGTCTTCATAACTGCCGCAGCATACCACAATCTCAATATTAGGCAGATTGACATCAAAACTGCATTCTTACATGGTGAATTGGAAGAAAATGTTTATGTATCACAACCTAAAGGGTATATAAACACTAGAGAACCCAATAAGGTTTGTAAGTTAAAAAAAGCCCTATATGGACTAAAACAAGCTGCAAGAGCATGGTATTCAAACATTAGTGAAACACTAAAAGAATTAAAATTTAAACAGAGCAATGCTGATAATTGCTTATTTATAAGAAAAGAAGGGGAAAACACGGTTTATATAGCAGTATACGTGGATGATATAATACTCATCGCAGGAAAAGATGAAAATATAAATTACATAATAGATAAACTAAAATCTAAGTACGCACTTGAAGATTTAGGTCAAATTTGCAATTACCTCGGGATAAAAATACAAAAGACTCACAACGGCTTTAAACTAAATCAAACAGCAAAAATAATAGAAATTGCAAAAAAATTTAATTTAGAAGATTCTAAGTCATATGGCAATTCAATGGAAACAGGCTTTCAACGATTAGACAATGAGGAAACACAAATGCCAAACAACACCAAGTACTGACAAGCTATAGGTGCGCTGTTATATGTTGCTACAATAAGTAGGCCCGATATTTTAGTAGGTGTAAACATTTTGAGTAGAAAGAACGAAACGCCGTCTGAAAGAGATTGGAAAGGTGTTAAAAGATTAATAAGATATCTATATTCAACAAAAGACTTAAATTTAGTAATCAGCACGGAAGAACCACCCATTCTAGAAGTATATACTGATGCAAATTGGGGTGGAGATCTAAAAACAAGAAGATCGACAACAGGCAATTTATTTCTTTTAGGAAAGAATCCAATACAGTGGATAACGAAACGACAAACGTGCATCGCACAATCATCTGCAGAGGCAGAGTTCGTAGCAGCGGCGAGCGCAACACAAGAATTAATACGGCTATTAAAACTATTAGAAGATCTCGATATACCGCAAAAATTGCCTATAGTAATTTATGAAGACAATAAATCTTGCATAAAAATGATAGAATCCGAAAAGTTTTCCAATAAAACGAAACATATTGATATCAAATATAATGTGATTAAACAGCTGAAAGAAGATAAAATTATTGAATTGCGTTATTGCCCAAGCAAGTCAATGACGGCGGACATACTGACGAAACCAGAACCCAAGCTGAATTTCTAAATAATAGAAACAAACTGAAATTACAGAACAATCCTCGTTAGGAGATTAAGGGGGGAATTGTTGACAGATATTGTGAAATATAATCTCCAAGCAAGGACATTAAAACAATTAAGCTAAGTAAATTGTTTTTCATGTGTCAAATGTGATTTATAGGGTAAGTAATTATCAAAAGTGTTTACGATCTGAAAGAAGGAAGTGAATGTGAAAAGTGATTGCGCAATCATGAACAACCATTTTATTATAAACATTTCGCGATACTCAAGAACTATAAGACATTTATAGACTCTTATTTTAAATTACTATAAATATAAATATTGATACAAATAATTTGTTATTCTAATTTATGGCACTAATTAAAGCACATAAATTAACGTCTGAATTCCATTTTCAATTATTAAAGGTACACATATATTAAGACAGACTTTAAATACAATTAAATACAATAAACCCAACTGGAGTGAAAAATTAGCCGGGGCCAGGAATCGAACCAGGGTCGACAGCATAACGTGCTGTTCAGGGGCGTGCCTAGCGGGGGGGTGTTGGGGGTGTAACACCCCCCCCACTTATTTGGAAGAGTTGGTAAAATTTAGAATAGTCGGAAAGTTAACCCCCTGACCGCTGAGTAAAAGGGCAAAATTGTAATGCTGTTTTCTCTTTATGTTTTTAATGATAAAAAAAAAGATGTTTTTTCCAACATGATATAAATTTGTTTATTAAGTATAGGTATATAAGCCTTGAAGGCATTAATCATAACCTTATTTTTTCAAACTGGATTATGTCTGTATAATTATATTAATTTAAATAATGCTTCCATTGCAGTGAAACCTGCAGCTTAGTGAACGGATATATCAGTTCGCGGCGGTGAGAAGGTTAAGTACACACCCTGCAAAAAGTACCCTCTCCCGTCGCCAGTATCATTTCAATTCTCTGTTGCAGGTCTTTAAAGGGGAAAAGAAAGAACTTTTCAAGGAAGATTGTGTATGATTCTGTGTAGGAGCTAGGGGTTGCCAGATAGTGGAGGTGATAGATATAGAGAAAGAGTCGCGTTTCTGAGAATTTGAGACTTTCGTGAAAGGAAGGGGGAGGGAGTGGTTGTTGCAATCTCTATTGTAAGTTTTCCCATGTAGCATCTTTAATTGTTCCCTTCTGCTATGGACTGATTCTTAAAATTTGGTGACCTCTTGGTTCTGGATTTGGCGCTAGTTATTTGAGGTTGCTGCATTTAAAAGATGAAGTCACGGACACAGAAGAAGAGCGATTTGCAAAAGTTTGTTTTTGTCGCATGATGGCGGGTAATTCAGTGAAAATTTTATGCACACACTGTGATCGCGTACACACACATTTCACAGAAAAAAATAAATTTATATCGCCATATAAGAAAATTTCATCCGAATGAAGACATCGACCTCCGGAAAGGGAAACGAATTCAATGTATAATATGTAGATATTTCTGCATTTCTATTAGAGGCCTGCATAGTCATATTCAAACAGATCATCCAGATGTAAAATTATCTTTTGAAAAGGCTCCTGTATAGCCCCTCTCCCCCCACCCCCCCTTCTACAATCAGTTGGAATATCGCTTTCCGAAGCTCATGCACAGTCTTACGACACCACGTCATCAATGTCCGGCCGCATTTTAGACTGGCAATTAAAACTTTCAGAAATAGCTTGTAGATCTATCTAATACATACCCTGCCTCGTGCATAAAGTGAATTTATGTGTTGAACTGGCGTGCGAAGAAAGCAATATAATAAAATATTTCTACGACAGTATTCAGGATCTCTATAACTTCTTTTCACTGAGTACAAGGCGATTCGACATACTGAGAGAGAAAATTGAAGTTCTTCAGAAGAGTCTTACCTTGAAATCTTTGTCGAAGACAAGATGAACTATGTGAGCGGATTCAGTCAGAGATATTTTATCGTCCTATGATGCCCTCATCCATATTCTGCAAATTATTTCTGAAGACATGAAGGTTGACAAGGATGCTCGAGCTAAGGTGGCAGGGTCAAGAAGCAAAATGATGTCATACGATTTCATTGTTTCTTTACTTGCAATGAAAACAATTATGTTTAAGACAAAGTTAGCAACAGAGCAATTGCAACGTGAAGACCTGAACATTTTAGAGGAAACCGTCATAATGCAGAAAACTTACGAAAGCATTCAAAAACTCCGGAATGATGACGCGGCGGCAATAATGAACATCATTAAGGAAGCTGATAACATATGTGAGACACATGGAATAGATCAAGATTATGAGTTCAATTTGCGGCACAGGCGACGGAGGCCTCCATCGAAGATCGACGAAAATCCTGAAACTGCAGTTCTATTTACACGACAGAATTATTTTAAAGCAGAAATTTTGAAGGTGGTAGATTGGCTTACAACTGCACTTGGAGACATTCCTAAGTCGGCATTTGAGAAAGTTAAACCACTGGCCTGTCTCTTTCCATCAACGATCAAGTATAGCTTTACCGAGGACATTTCTAAACTATGTCAATTATTCCCTGATGATCTCAAAGATATAGATAACTTGGAATGTGAATCACAAAGCCTTTCTCACCCCCCCCCCCCGATCTTGCAGTCGGCAAAATTCAGTTCACACCCCCCCACTAAAACAGCCTTCGGCACGCCCCTGGTGCTGTTGCTCTACCGTTAAGCTACCCCTGGCCGATGTCCTAGCCTGGCAATTTCCCGGCTAATTTTTCACTCCAGTTGGGTTTATTGTATTTAATTGTATTTAAAGTCTGTCTTAATATATGTGTACCTTTAATAATTGAAAATGGAATTCAGACGTTAATTTATGTGCTTTAATATATATTGTGGATCGATGGAAAAAGATATTTATTCATCGTTGTCACGTCATCCTGTTCTATCTGATAGATGGACGGTGACGTTTCCCAACTTGGTTTATTAGTGAGAAATTGCCAGGCTAGGACATCGGCCAGGGGTAGCTTAACGGTAGAGCAACAGCACGTTATGCTGTCGACCCTGGCTCGATTCCTGGCCCCGGCTAATTTTTCACTCCAGTTGGGTTTATTGTATTTAATTGTATTTAAATTCTGTCTTAATATATGTGTACCTTTAATTATGGCACTAATTTCCTGTTTTTTTTTATTGCTGATAATATTTATACATGTTTTATCTATTCCTTCCCTTGTAAACTTGACTCTCAAACTGAGAGATGTATATCTCAAAGCTCTTATTAAATATTAACTTTTCTTTCTATTTATAAGTTTCCGCACAAATTTAAAATTTTATAAGTCACACAAAAAAACATGCGTCCATTAAATGACCTGGATGATCACACGTTCATTAAATGTGGATTAAATCAGACATATGAGAAGATGAAGTCGTAATTACCCTTCCGGACGCCGATTACCAGATGATACACGGATATACATAAATACAAGGTAAGCCCAATTTATCTTACCTATGTTTGTTTTATATTGAGAAATAGATAATTTATTTTTTGAGGATAAAAACGAACATCACGCAATTTCTGATAGCAAAGATTAAATATCGCTATCAAATTGATTATGAGACTGAAAAAAAATTCTCAATAAAAACATCGTTACTAATTGATAAAAAAAAAAATCTGGTAATCCGATAGGGTAATTTATTAGAAAAAAAAATAAAAACGAATCTTAGCAACATTATGGCTTCTACAAAAGATAGCACGACCATTGAAAAAGTGAACGCCAACAATTATACAAATTGGCGGTTCAAGGTCGAAATGCTATTGATTCGAGATGAACTTATTGAAGTTATTACGCAAGAGGCCCCCACTCCACTGAACGATGCTTGGGCCAAGAAAGACAGAAAAGCAAGGGCTTTAATAAATTTGTCCATTGACGACAGTCAAATAGTGCATGTCAAAAATTTAAATACAGCTAGGCAAAACATGGGACGCACTTAAACAAATCCATGAGAGATATAATCTCTCTAGTAAGCTGTACTTGCTACGAAAATTGTACAGTACAAAATTAACTGAAGGTGGCAATATGACAGCCCACATTACACAAATTTTAGAGATAGTGGATAAACTGTCAGCCATAGGTGAAAACATAACTGACTCGCACATTTCAGCACTGCTGCCGTGCTCGTTGCCACCGTCCTACGATACTCTAGTTACTGCCCTGGAGGCCAGAGATGAAGCTGAGTTAACCGTACAATTTATAAAAAGCAAGCTTACGGATGAATATACTCGCAGAGTAGATAATAGTGAAAATTCCGAAAACAGCAATAAAACATATAAAACGCAAGGTAAATTTAATCATTCAGAACAGAAAAGAGGCAGCAATAAGTACTGCTCACACTGTAAAATGAAAAACCACTCAAATAAAGACTGCTGGTTTCTAAAAACGAAAAACAACAACAGTTACACTAATAACAGACACTATAAAAATAAAAACAATTCAACATCACTAGTTTATGAAGAAAATAATTTACATAAAAATGCGGAACCTGAAGAAAGAGAACTCACAGTAAATGAAAACAACAGTGTCGCTTTACTAACCGAAGAGTCAGAAAATAAAGGCACTTTTATAGTGGACAGTGGAAGTTCCAGTCACATAGTAAATTCAAAAGAATTTTTTACCAAAATTACAAATAATAATGAAAAAAACGTCACAGTCGCTAATGGTAATAAACTGATTTCATATGGATCTGGAGAGGTAATAATTCATACCGAAGATAAAAACAAACAAGTTATATTGCGTGACGTATTATACGTTCCTGACATAGAAACTAACCTGCTGTTAGTGAGTAGGGCAACTAAAAACGGTTGCAAAGTCAAATTTGAAAAAGATAAATGTGACATAATTCATGAAGGTAAGATTATACTTCAAGGTAAACTTAAAAACAATCTGTATGAAATACATGTTAGTAAAGATGAAAATCACAAGCACGATGCAAATGTCACCTACAACTGCTCAAATGCAAATTGCATAGATTTGTAGCATAGGCGAATGGGGCATATGAGCTACGACACAATAAAGTCCATGTTATCAAAGGACTTAGTTGAGGGAATTAAAATCAACAACTGCAAACATAATGCTAAATGTGAGGTATGCATCAAGTCAAAAATCAGCGAGACCCCATTTCCTAAATCAGGTGCATATAGAGCTACAAAAATGCTCGAGTTAGTTCATTCTGATGTATGTGGCTCTATAAATACACCCACAATTGGGGGGGAAAATACTTCGTCACTTTTATCGATGATTATACGCGATTTTGTGTAATTTATTTAATTGCAAATAAAAGTGAGGCTTCAGAGAAATTGAAAGAATACGTCTCAATGGTGAAAAACAAATTCGGAAAAATGCCTACTGAGATAAGATCGGACAATGGTGGTGAATATACGGGTAACGAAATAGAAAAATATCTAAAAGAAAATGGGATTCATCATCAGCTCACCGTACCATCTAACCCAAGCCAAAACGGTGTCGCAGAGCGTAAGAATAGATCGCTACTAAATATGGTTAGAAGTATGCTAAATGAAGCAAATCTCCGCACAAATTATGGGGGGAAGCCATATGTACCGCGAATCACTTATAGAACCGGATACCTTCAAAGTCGGTAAGCACCACACCCTATGAATTATGGATGAATAGGAGACCAAATTTGAAATATCTCAAAGTTTTTGGCTGTACTGCATACGCCTACATACACAAATCAAAGAGAGGCAAATTAGATAATAGAGCGGAAAAGGGCACTTTTGTCGGATACGACAGCCGCTCTAAGGCGTACAGAATCTATATACAAGTGACGGAAGAGTAGTATTGGCCAGAAGCGTAAAATTTATAGAAAATAAAAATAATCCAGATACTAACGAAAATCTAGATAGAAGAGAATTAATCGCGGAAACAAACAAACAAACACAACAGAAAGACACGAATGAAATGGAAATAGATCTGACACCAACACAAAATGAACTAAGTCCACCACCCGCGTCACAATAACAAATTCCACAAGTGAGAAGATCAGAAAGAACCAATACAGGTGTGCCGCCGGACAGGTTTGCTTATGCAGTCCGGCACGATCCAGTATATGTACCTAACAGTTGGGAAGATATGATGAGTATAGAAAATCCTATAGAAAAACAGAACTGGATAAAAGCGACAGAAGAGGAAATGAATTCCCTTAATGAAAATGAAACCTGGTGTTTAGTTGATCCCCCACAAGGAGCAAGAGTAATTTGGTCGAAATGGACTTTTAAAGCGAAATATGACGAATTCGGAAAAATCAAGCGTTACAAAGCGAGATTGGTCGCACAAGGATTTAGACAAAAATATGGAGTAGATTTCGATGAAACTTATGCGCCAGTAGTTTCCCATACAAGTTTAAGAGTCTTCATAACTGCCGCAGCATACCACAATCTCAATATTAGGCAGATTGACATCAAAACTGCATTCTTACATGGTGAATTGGAAGAAAATGTTTATGTATCACAACCTAAAGGGTATATAAACACTAGAGAACCCAATAAGGTTTGTAAGTTAAAAAAAGCCCTATATGGACTAAAACAAGCTGCAAGAGCATGGTATTCAAACATTAGTGAAACACTAAAAGAATTAAAATTTAAACAGAGCAATGCTGATAATTGCTTATTTATAAGAAAAGAAGGGGAAAACACGGTTTATATAGCAGTATACGTGGATGATATAATACTCATCGCAGGAAAAGATGAAAATATAAATTACATAATAGATAAACTAAAATCTAAGTACGCACTTGAAGATTTAGGTCAAATTTGCAATTACCTCGGGATAAAAATACAAAAGACTCACAACGGCTTTAAACTAAATCAAACAGCAAAAATAATAGAAATTGCAAAAAAATTTAATTTAGAAGATTCTAAGTCATATGGCAATTCAATGGAAACAGGCTTTCAACGATTAGACAATGAGGAAACACAAATGCCAAACAACACCAAGTACTGACAAGCTATAGGTGCGCTGTTATATGTTGCTACAATAAGTAGGCCCGATATTTTAGTAGGTGTAAACATTTTGAGTAGAAAGAACGAAACGCCGTCTGAAAGAGATTGGAAAGGTGTTAAAAGATTAATAAGATATCTATATTCAACAAAAGACTTAAATTTAGTAATCAGCACGGAAGAACCACCCATTCTAGAAGTATATACTGATGCAAATTGGGGTGGAGATCTAAAAACAAGAAGATCGACAACAGGCAATTTATTTCTTTTAGGAAAGAATCCAATACAGTGGATAACGAAACGACAAACGTGCATCGCACAATCATCTGCAGAGGCAGAGTTCGTAGCAGCGGCGAGCGCAACACAAGAATTAATACGGCTATTAAAACTATTAGAAGATCTCGATATACCGCAAAAATTGCCTATAGTAATTTATGAAGACAATAAATCTTGCATAAAAATGATAGAATCCGAAAAGTTTTCCAATAAAACGAAACATATTGATATCAAATATAATGTGATTAAACAGCTGAAAGAAGATAAAATTATTGAATTGCGTTATTGCCCAAGCAAGTCAATGACGGCGGACATACTGACGAAACCAGAACCCAAGCTGAATTTCTAAATAATAGAAACAAACTGAAATTACAGAACAATCCTCGTTAGGAGATTAAGGGGGGAATTGTTGACAGATATTGTGAAATATAATCTCCAAACAAGGACATTAAAACAATTAAGCTAAGTAAATTGTTTTTCATGTGTCAAATGTGATTTATAGGGTAAGTAATTATCAAAAGTATTTACGATCTGAAAGAAGGAAGTGAATGTGAAAAGTGATTGCGCAATCATGAACAGACATTTTATTATAAACATTTCGCGATATTCAAGAACTATAAGACATTTATAGACTCTTATTTTAAATTACTATAAATATAAATATTGATACAAATAATTTGTTATTCTAATTTATGGCACTAATTAAAGCACATAAATTAACGTCTGAATTCCATTTTCAATTATTAAAGGTACACATATATTAAGACAGACTTTAAATACAATTAAATACAATAAACCCAACTGGAGTGAAAAATTAGCCGGGGCCAGGAATCGAACCAGGGTCGACAGCATAACGTGCTGTTGCTCTACCGTTAAGCTACCCCTGGCCGATGTCCTAGCCTGGCAATTTCCCGGCTAATTTTTCACTCCAGTTGGGTTTATTGTATTTAATTGTATTTAAAGTCTGTCTTAATATATGTGTACCTTTAATAATTGAAAATGGAATTCAGACGTTAATTTATGTGCTTTAATATATATTGTGGATCGATGGAAAAAGATATTTATTCATCGTTGCCACGTCATCCTGTTCTATCTGATAGATGGACGGTGACGTTCCCCAACTTTGTTTATTAGTGAGAAATTGCCAGGCTAGGACATCGGCCAGGGGTAGCTTAACGGTAGAGCAACAGCACGTTATGCTGTCGACCCTGGTTCGATTCCTGGCCCCGGCTAATTTTTCACTCCAGTTGGGTTTATTGTATTTAATTGTATTTAAAGTCTGTCTTAATATATGTGTACCTTTAATTATGGCACTAATTTCCTGTTTTTTTATTGCTGATAATATTTATACATGTTTTATTTATTCCTTCCCTTGTAAACTTGACTCTCAAACTGAGAGATGTATATCTCAAAACTCTTATTAAATATTAACTTTTCTTTCTATTTATAACTTTCCGCACAAATTTAAAATTTTATAAGTCACACAAAAAAACATGCGTCCATTAAATGACCTGGATGATCACACGTTCATTAAATGTGGATTAAATCAGACATATGAGAAGATGAAGTCGTAATTACCCTTCCGGACGCCGATTACCAGATGATACAAGGATATACATAAATACAAGGTAAGCCCAATTTATCTTACCTATGTTTGTTTTATATTGAGAAATAGATAATTTATTTTTTGAGGATAAAAATGAACATCACGCAATTTCTGATAGCAAAGATTAAATATCGCTATCAAAATATAGGTCTGTAATTTTTAAAATTTTTATTATAAAGGTAATAAAAAAATAAAAAAGCATATTTTAAATGTAACACTGTAAAAAAAAAAAAAAACAGAAATCTGTGTTAAAAATTGTAAATAAAAAGAAAAAGTTGTCGGCTAAACAAATGGAAACTGCGCATTTTCTTTTGCTTTTTTATTAAATCTGCAAAAATGCAAAATTTCATAAAAATTCTTTCGCTGTAAACAAACGAATGAGCAAAAATATGTTTTTATTAATATTTGTATTTTATATGTAGTTATTTATATATATTTGATCTATAAATCAGTTTTAAATTTTCGTTTACTGAATGTTTTTTATTTTACAAAAATCCTTTTTTCCGTCTTATGGAAAAATTTGTTTTCGGCGGGACCTTAAAATCTTTTCCGTTTCCGCGTTAGGCAGATTCCGGCTTATGGAGCACGTATTAATGTTATTTTCTATGGATTCGCCGGGACTTCAAAATATTTCCGCGGTAGACAGATTTCCGGCTTACACAGAATCCGTCTTAGACAGATTTTACCGTAGTTCTTTTTGCTTTCGTAAAATCTCTTGAAGCGCGTTGGGATATTTTTCAAACCAATTAATTTTAATCAAGTTCAAGATTTGTACTAAAATTTACTTCTGTATGTTTATTAAGAACACAAAAACCGCTTTTCCTCATTTTCAAAGAAACTTCATGAAAATTTTCCTGTGAATTCAACGTTAGAGAAACATAATAACTTTCCTTTGAGTAAGCTAATTGATATAATTTCTGATTTGTGTAATAAGCACTACCATGCAAAATTTCGCCAGTTTTTCAGAATAATAATTTTTGTATTTAAGCTTAGGTGATTTGCCGTAATATTTTGTATCTATTATGTGTTAGAAGCACCAAACGATCCGAAACGCGAGTTGTGTTTTATAATAATTTTTTAATTAATGAAACTTACCATACATAATTTCATGACTTTTTAAAGCAAGTGTTGTCGATTCGTTTAATGACTGCTTTTTTATTTTTTCAACAAAATTCAAATGGAGTTTGCAATTTATTTTCTTTAAGCTTATTTTTGTTATTGCACTCGGAATTCAGAAAATGTCGTGAGAAAAAAAAAAAAAAAGTATTTCCAAATATTTTACTTAAAGTAATAATGATAACTTATGTAAAATATTAAAGTAGTTACAACTTCAGGTAAGCGATTTCAACTATGTAATATTTTCAAAATAAAATTAATAATTAAAAATTAATCATTCCTTTCAAAATCAGAAATTTATCAAAACAGTAATTATACTATTTTACTATACACATATGTACTTTTCTTTTTGTCTACTTTATTCAATTTTATTTTTTGAAAAGAGTTTCAAAACTAGTCATTAGTTTATTAATTTTTACTTTCTTCTATCTTTACAAGAAGAAAGTATTGGGTTCATGAAAATTTTCGAATTCCGGTTTTCGACGGATATACACGTTTTAGGGGTCAGAGAACCCGAAAAACACGTTTTTACAAAATGTCTGTCTGTGTGTGTGTGACACAAATTTTGTAGGCGCTCTATCTCAAGAACTAATGAACGGAATTTAACAAAACTTTAGATTCAGTTAGTCCCTTATATAAACTGGCGCTGATTACTTTTTGGTGTAAATCACCCAATATGTGGCGCTGCTATGCTGCAGTTTTCACGATTTCCGAAATAGCTATATCTCAAGAACTAGTGAACGGTATTGAACGAAACTTTAGATTCAGTTAGTCCCTGATATAAACTGGTGCTGATTACTTTTTGGTGTAAATAACCCAATAGGTGGCGCTGCTATACTGCATTTTTTACGATTTCCGAAATAGCTATATCTCAAGAACTAATGCACGCATTTCTATAAAACTTCAGATTACGTTAGTACTTGATATAATTTGGTGCTGATTACTTTTTAGTGTAAATCGCCCAACAGGTGGCGCTGCTATGTGGCATTATTTATGATTATCGCAATAGCTATATCTCAAGAACTAATGAACGGAATTTAACAAAACTTTAGATTCAGTTAGTCCCTGATATAAACTGGTGCTGATTACTTTTTGGTGTAAATCACCCAATAGGTGGCGCTGCTATGCTGTCTTTTTTATGACTTCCGAAATAGCTATATCTCAAGAACTAATGCACGTATTTCTATAAAAACTTCAGATTACGTTAGTACTTGATATAGTTTGCTGATGATAACTTTTTTAGTGTAAATTGACCAACAGGTAGCGCTGCTATGTGGCACTATTTATGATTATCGCAATAGCTATATCTCAAGAACAAATGAACGGAATTTAACAAAACTTTAGTTTCAGTTAGTCCCTGATACAAACTGGTGCTGATTACTTTTGGGTGTAAATCACCCAATAGGTGACTCTGCTATGCTGCATTTTTCACGATTTTTGAAATAGCTATATCTCAAGAACGGATTTCTACAAAACTTCAGATTACGTTAGTACTTGATATAATTTGGTGCTGATTACTTTTTAGTGTAAATCGCCCAACAGGTGACGCTGCTTTGCGGCATTATTCATGATTACCGCAATAGCTCTATCTCAAGAACTAATGAACGGAATTTAACAAAAGTTTAGATTCAGTTAGTCCCTGATATAAACTGGTGCTGTTTACTTTTTGGTGTAAATCGCCCAGCAGATGGCGCTGCTATGCTGCATTTTTCACGATTTCCGAAACAGCTATATCTCAAGAACTAATGAACGGGTTTTTATAAAACTTCAGGTACAGTTAGTCCCTGATATAAATTAGTGCTGTTTAGTTTTTAGTGTAAATCGCCCAACAGGTGGCGCTTCTAGGCTGCATTTATCACGATTTCCGCAATATCTGTATCTCAAGGACTAACGCGTGAATTTTCATTAAACTTCAGATTCAGATAGTACCTGATATAAGTTGGTCCTGATTAGTTTTTGGAGAAAATCGACCAACAGGTGGCGCTGCTATGTAGATATTTTTACGATTTCCGCAATAGTTCTACAAAAACTAATGCACAGATTTTTATCAAACTTCAGATTCAGCTGCAACTTGACATAAATAGTTGCTGATTAGATTTTGGTGTAAATCACCTATATCGGTGACACTGACATGCTTCATTTTTGAGGAAATATTAACATGTATGAGATAGAAGAAAGTTTTGGGATTGCCACATCCGACTAGTTAATTTTATTTTTCAATAAAAAATTGAAAACTAGTCATTAGTCAAATTGTTTATTAATTTTTATTTATTTCATATTCCTTCATTGTCTTATTCTCAAAACAATTTCCGAGTTCATTTAAAAGTTCAGGATGTATTAAGTATAATTAAAGATATTTTAGAACGTTAGTCCCGTCCATGGATCTCTATGGATTGCCCCTTGATTTAGTAAATAATCCTTAATTGTAACAATCACAATTTTGTTTCAAAAACTACTAATGCCTCTTCAGTGTTAAGCGTTTTCTTCCACCAGGGCAGTGAGCTATTCAATATTGACTCTGATTGTCAAGCAATGCACTGCGATAGCGGCCAGTGTTGAAAGTGGGCTACTTTTTTAAAATTCAGATTTCTTGATTGGCACCCCTTTTCTGAAACGGTAAAATACACTTTGCTTTTGCCTTAATTAAGGTTGTCCGGGACACAAAAATCTTAAAATTTTCTTGGAATTTTTTATTACATTAAAATTTTCTCTGTTTTTCTTTGCTTAAATTGAAGTTTAAATCATGTTTCTATCTTAATTAGAACAGGAAATATTCATTTTTAAGTTTTTGGTTCGTTTTCAAAATCTAGCTTTCAAGCAATGGTTGTCATGAAAACGACTTTTTGCGAAAATGCGTTTTTCTTCATGATGGGTTTTTTCACCATTTGTCGTATTTAAATTGTTATAAGTCAATAACCGTTAAAGATAAATGGTTCCAATTTGGAAAATGTATTTTTCAATTATATTACTTTAATTTTGATTCAACAAATTTGAAAAAAATATTTACTTTTGAAAATATGATTTTTTGAAAAAAGTTACGTCATTTTTTCAAAAATTTTTACTTTAAATATTTTTAATTTTTATTTAAATTAATATTTTTTTAAATGCGGAATCTAACTTAAAACTTATATATTTCTGTTTATTTAAATGCAAAAAAATTGAAATTCTACAAATAACATTTCGAGTTATAAGGATTTTTAACTATCCCACTTTTTTTAATAAAATTTAAAATTTAAATTTTTAAAAAAAAAATTATGAGAAGTTTTATCATGCGATTTTATTTACAAATGATATGTTTAATCATCACAAAAAATTTCGAAATTTTAACTGAATAAATAAAAATTATTTGAAAATGTGTCCCGGACACCCTTAATATGTCATTAAATAAGTCACATTTTACCATTTCAAAAAAGCGGTGCCAATCAAGAATCAGATTTTTAAAAAAGTAGCCCATCTGGCAACACTGATAGCGGCAGTAGCATGCGTGGCTTTTTTCGAAGCAAATCCAATTACATAAACAGTTAGAAATTACTTATTAAATTGACAGTTTTGTCAACCGTTCTCTTGAATGGAGTTATGAATAACGAGGAGGCGACATATCCAAATAGCATTTTTAGTTTGCAGAATTCTTTCTTTGAAAACCTGCAAAGTTGCAGAAAGCTCAGCAGGACAAGACTGAAAGTTCAAAACAAGACTGCAGCAAGATAACGCAGACGCCGAAGTCGCCACACTTTGAACTTACAGCTATAACTTGTCGTGCAAGTTAAATTCATGCTGTATCAAATTTATTGCAAATTAACGGCAAACAAGTAATCAAAAATACTGCAAAGTAGTAATCTTTCCGTGACACATTAACTGTTTACAACTGTTACATTCAAAGCGATATAAGTAAGCGTCCTATCTTAAATGGAATAGGTAACCGTAGGATTAAAGGCGAGTTCACATCAATCAAGGTCGCACGCCACGTAGCGGACGGGGTGAACTACAGAAAGATGCCTAACTGTTTTCCACGGAGTAAAAGAGATGGAGGGGAAACTTAATAGGCATTACCCGCGAAAACGCAAGTTACATTTTGGTAGATAATAAGGGCGCCACAATTTGCATGTTGGCCATTCTTTTAGCCGAATATCATATGATTGTATGTGTAAGAGCAGTACATTAGAATTAAAAAATATTTTATATTATTCGTTTATTTTTTGTTATTGATATTATAAAGCATAAATTAAGATTGGGTATAAGTGCTTTGTTCCTGGATTGAAAACAGGTTATACCAGTGACATAAAAAAAAAGATAAAACGAAGGAAAAATAAAATTGAGCTTGTTCCGTGCTTTACAGGTGAGAGATTTTTTTAGGCTTTAATATAAAGCTATTTGCTTGTAATTATGTTTAAACTGAGAAATTTTTATCTTAAATCGATCTTAGTGTATATCTTTTTTAAATGTTATGCTTAATGAACATTAAAAAATGCTGTTAGTAATTGGTATGTACCAATCTGTCAAATACCATTTAAATTGCAGAATTTTGTCATGTCAAATTCTATGAAAATGGAATCAAACTTCAAAAGAAATTAATAAAAGTTTCCTTCATTCTATTAAATCCTATCATACGTAATTAATTCAATGATACTCCATGATAGGTAATGATTCTAGGTTGCCATAGTGATTATTCTATTAAATCCTATCACATGTAATTAATTCAATGATATCCCATGATAGGTAATGATTCTAGGTTGCCACGGTGATTATTCTATTAAATCCTATCACACGTAATTAATTCAATGATATCCCATGATAGGTAATGATTCTAGGTTGCCATGGTGATTATTCTATTAAATCCTATCACACGTAATTAATTTAATGATAAACCATGATAGGTATTGATTCTAGGTTGCCATGGTGATTATTCTATTAAATCCTATCACACGTAATTAATTCAATGATATCCCATGATAGGTAATGATTTTAGGTTGCCATGATGATTGCGTTCTATTTACGATGGAGTCCTATTATTTTCGTATTACTGAATTTAATGTATATAATCGTAATAAATTTTATATTCATGCATTTTTGCATAAGAGTGAGTCTAAAGGGTTTTTAAAATTTGATATTTTGTATGCTCTGACTTGAAAACATATAGTAATCTAAAATATACTGTTACATTTTCCCATAAATATTAATGAAGTATTCTGGAAAATAATCTTAATTGTATGTAAGAAAAATCGGAATTTTTTGTAGAAATTGAGTCGGGTCTGATTTTTCTTTTCTTTTTTTTCTTTTTTTTTTTTTTTTTTTTTTTTTTTTTGCGAGGGAGTGGCCGGGCCTGGTTTTCACTGATTTTTGCATGGGGCGGGCCAGGGCATGAACTGCGAAAATACAAACGGATCAGGCCGGGCCGAACTTTTAGTTTTTCCACCCACCCGGTCCGATCCAAGCCTAATTATTTCTCTTACGGGGCGGGTTGGGGCCGGGTCTGGAAATTCCGGTCCTCTACCCCTCCCCCCCTTACTCTTTATAAGTAAGATTATATTAAAATCAAACCTTACGACTTTTGAAAAAATTAGTTCCTGAACAATGACCTATAATTTGCACGTTTTCTTTCCCAAATAATTAAGATAAAAATTTGTTTTAATTCTACATTTATTAATTGCATAGATATCAAAAATTATGAATTATTAAATTATTCAAAGGTTATAAAATGTACACGAGATTAAAATTTACTCTAAAAAATATTGAATAATACTTTTAATTTTTAAAAGTCGTAAGTTCATTTATTTCTTCGTGGCAGAATAATCCGTGATATTCAATGTTTATAAATGACCTGCTTTCGCTTTTTTTGTCAGTATGATCTTTGATTTTAAGTGTCTTAAGAAGCAATCAAAAAGCCAAGTGCCTTTTAAAAAAATATGTATCTTATGAAGAAAACTGCAATTAATCAGATTTCTACATGTACGACTTTCTTAAAATTCAAATTTTCTATTAAAAATTTTTTAAAAATCAATGCTTTTCCCATTGAAAAGCATTGTAGAACAATCGACCGATAGCCTACATTCTACGGTGTCGCCACCTAACGGGCGAAAAACTGCATAGCAAAATTTTAACATTAGTTTCGCCTCCACCTCTTTTACTCCGTGGTGCTACAAACAAATGAAAACACGACTTTTGCGCTTGCGCAGCTATTTCATAGATGTGCAATTAATAGATTATCCATAAAGAAGAAAACACACGGAGTAAAAGATGTGGAGGCGAAACTAATGTTAAAATTTTGCTATCCAGTTTTTCCCCGTTAGGTGGCGACACCATAGAATGTAGGCTATCGGTCGATTGTTCTACAATGCTTTTCAATGGGAAAAGCACTGATTTAAAAAAAAATTTTAATAGAAAATTTGAATTTTAAGAAAGTCGTACAAGTAGAAATCTGATTAATTACAGTTTTCTTCATAAGATACATATTTTTTTAAAGGCACTTGGCTTTTTGATTGCTTCTTAAGACACTTAAAATCAGAGATCATACTGACAAAAAAAAGCGAATGCAGGCTATTTATAAATATTGAATATCACGGATTATTCTGCCACGAAGAAATAAATGGACTTACGACTTTTAAAAATAAATTCATAACTTTTGATATCTGTGCAATTAATAAATGTAGAATTAAAACAAATTTTTATCTTAATTATTTGGGAAAGAAAACGTGTAAATTATAGGTCATTGTTCAGGAACTAATTTTTTCAAAAATCGTAAGGTTTGATTTTAATAAAATCTTACTTATAAGGAGGAAGGGGGGGGGGGGGGTAGAGGACCGGAATTTCCAGACACGGGCCCGACCCGCCCCGAAAGAGAAACAATTAGGCTTGGCCCGGACCGGGCGGGTGTACACCATACAATTAAGATTATTTTCGAGATTACTTGATAAATATTTATGGAAAAATGTAACAGTATATTTTAGATTACTATATGTTTTCAAGTCAGAGCATACAAAATATCAATTTTTAAAAACCCTTTAGACTCACTCTTATGCAAAAATGCATGAATACAAAATTTATTACGATTACATACATTAAATTCAGTAATACGAAAATAATAGGACTCCATCTTAAATAGAACGCAATCATCATGGCAACCTAAAATCATTACCTATCATGGGATATCTTTGAATTAATTACGTGTGACAGGATTTAATAGAATAATCCCCATGGCAACCTAGAATCATTACCTATCATGAAATATCATTGAATTAATTACGTGTGATAATATTTAATAGAATAATCAAAATGGCAACCTAGAATCATTACCTATCATGGGATATCATTGAATTAATTATGTGTGACAGGATTTAATAGAATAATCACCATGGCAACCTAGAATCATTACCTGTCATGGGGTATCATTGAATTAATTACGTATGATATGATTTAATAGAATAATTACCTATCATGAGATATCATTGAATTAATTACGTATGATAGGATTTAATAGAATGAAGGAAACTTATTAATTTCTTTTGAAGTTTTGATTCCATTTTCATAGAATTTGACAGGACAAAATTCTGCAATTTAAATGGTTTAATCTCAATTTAAATGGTATTTGACAGATAGGTACATATCAATTACCCACAGCAATTTTTAGTGTTCATTAAGTAAAACACTTAAAAAACATACACACTAAGATCGATTTAAGATAAAAATTTCTCAATTTAAACATAATTACAAGCAAATAGCTTTATATTAAAGCCTAAAAATATCTCTCAACTGTAAAGCACGGAACAAGCTCAATTTTATTTTGCCTTCGTTTTTTCTTTTTTTCTACGTCACTGGTATAACCTGTTTTCAATCCAGGAACAAAGCACTTATACCCCATCTTAATTTATGCTTTGTAATATCAATAATAAAAAATAAACGAATAACATAAAATATTTTTTAACTCTAACGTACGGCTCTTATACATACAATCATATGATATTCAGCTAAAGGAATGGCCAACATGCGGATTGTAGCGCCCTCATTATTTACCAAAATGTAACTTGCGGTTTCGGCGAGTAATGCCTATTAAGTTTCCCCTCCACCTCTTTAACTCCGTGGTAAGTACTTAAGTACTTTATCTGTATCCAGGGGTCCAATTATATAGGGAAAATTTTATTGTTCCTACTAGTACCAGAACCCTTAATGGGTTACCTTCATGATCATTTTATTTAACATATTATAAAGAAAGGTGCGATGAAGATATTATTTTCAAAATACTGGTAGGAACATTAAAAGTTTTCTTATAGAATACGGCTCCTGTCTATCGTACAATTTCAACGTTTACGTATCTCGCTTTCAGGAGCAAGGTACTTGCATTTCGTAAAATGTTGAAATATTTTTATGACAGCAGTATTTACCAGAGAATAGATTTGAAAACAAGTAAAATTATATTTTCGTGTACTTAATAAAGGTGATATTTTCAGTATAAAATTCCGATGCCAATGTGGCATTTAGGAATTAAAATTATGTGATGTCATAACGGCATCACCGCCTCTCAAGGGGTCAAGAAATTTGCTTGATACCACCCAATATGCTTTTTAAAATTTTTATTACGTAATTTTAATATGGTATTTTATAATTTTCTAATAAAGAAAATTATGAAAACAAAAAAACAATGGAGAAATTTACTTCCCGTCGTAAGAGAAACTCAAAAATTAAAAAAAAAATTTATGACTATTGGGGTCCAGTTACCCCGGATACATGTTCCAGTTACACCATTCTTGAAACTTTTATGGGGTAACTGTGACACCGGGCTCACATTTGAAACTTGAAGTAAATATGTATAGATAACTAATAATATTAATGTAGTTATATGCCTAATCTTTAAAAAAATAGATTGTTTAATAAAAGTACTTACAGTATTTTAATAAAAAGCCGAGGAAGTTCAACCAAATGGACGTTGTTTTTAAAAAAAGAAAACTAAATTTTTGACAGCCTATCACAGCAAAGTGAGAGTTATGATTGAGTTGACACACGTTGTTTTAGGAAGTAGAGATTAAAGTGCATTGTTCACAAAAGCTACGACTTAAAAAACATCAACAGTTTTTTATAAAATAGCCTATGGCCTAGTTACCTCGTGGGTCCAGTTACCCCAACTAACCTTATGTCATGTTAATTTTTCGGTCGTCCATTGTAAACGAATTCAAGCAACTGCTATTTTTCTTCACTACTAAACTGCTGGGTGCATTTTTTTATACAGTAACAGTCTCTATTAATATAAATACAGCAATAAATTTGATACAGCGTGAATTTAACTTGCGCGACAAGTTAGCTGCAAGTTCAAAGGGTGGTGACTTCGGCGTTTGCGTTATCTTGCTGCAGTCTTGTTATGAACTTTCAGTCTTGTCATTCTGAGCTTGCTGTAACTTTGCAGGTTTTCAAAGCAAGACTGCTGCAAATTTTCTGTCCCTGAATAATAATTTTTATTTTAATACGTTTTTTTGTGTTTTTTTTTATTTCATATACTGGAGAACATTCCATTGCATGATTGCATATAACAATATTAACCAGATAAATAAGTTTTGGACGATGTTGGGGGTCCAAATACCAAGAAAACTCCTATACCGTCCCGCCCCTGATGCTGATTTTTAAATTTGGAGCTGTCTGTATAAAATTGTTTCAATAAAAGCAATTCGATGTAATTTTTTTCCGAAACTGGGACAATTGTTTAATATAAATATTGTGCAAAAAATTAACCTGCACACATTTTTACGGTTGATATTATTTTTTGAACTCTGTCCCTGGGTTTTTCATCCTTACCGTCCCTCTTGCTAAACTTATACAGAAAATCACTTCAGATGCAGCCACAGAATTTTTTTCAAGTTTTTTTCTCATGGAGAAGTATGCTACAGAAAGAATGTCTAAAATTCTTTGACAGGAAATTTACTGCAAAATTTAAATCAGCATTTAAATATCAATTTCAAGATCGTGGCTTTATTGGTAGTCTTACCGTCCCCAAGGTTTATTTCTGCACTTTTCGAGGTAAATTAAGAAAAAAAAAATTATTTAATCCAATGTTAACAACTGTTTCTAGAAATCAATGAACATTGTGCTATCACTTAGTCTTAACATGATTTTCCTAAAAATAGGTGATAATTTTCCTTACCGTTCCATCCTTACAGTCCCTTTTTTTCCCATTTCCTCCCTTTTTTCCTATACCTATTTTTTTTTTTTTCAAAAAAAATTATGGCCATTTTTTTTCCCCATTCTGACCAGAAAATCAGAGTTCTAACTTTTTACGACTGCTATTTCATCTTCATCCAACACTTCATTTATAATGGCTGTTTCGTAATAATGGAACCCATCAGTCCATCAGAAGAAAATAATCCTTTCCAAAGGTATAATCCTTCATTTGGCGCCCCTTCGTTCTGGCGCCCGGGGCACATGCCCCCTCTGTCCCCCCTTAGTTTCGGCCCTGACAGCAGGTCCTAAGCCTAGATCCTTGTGGACCAGGTCTGTACTTTCCCACTGGTATAATACAAAATTTAAAACTATCCCAGATGATGCTGTTACAACAGAGTGTGGTTTGTTTTTTATATACTGCTTTACCGAGGCACGTCCTAAAAAAAGAAATCGTCTGCTCTTCTATGGAAAATTTTCCCTGAGCTCCTGGTAAATTCAAGCAGACACTACGGAATCTGTCGAGCATTTGCTGAACTTTCTATAATTTATTATTTATTCCTGGTGGTTTACTTGCTGTGTCGACAAAATGGAATGAATTTATCAAACTTAAAAATCAATCTCGTGGTATGCATATAACTCATATAAAACTTATAAATCATATATGGCATCTATAACTGAGAGCAGAAACATACAGTTCGTTAAATGTGCATATTATATATCTAATACTATTCATTTTAAATAGAAATCATGAATAGTACAAACCTATTAATTTAAAATTGGTCAGCTTTAAAAATGTAATTAATAAAAAATAAATTGCTAAAAACGTAAGTTAAAAAAATCACTTAAAATTTTTTTTATATATATTAGGAATTGTATCTATTTTGGAAATGGTAAATGCCGGACCCGCACAATTGTGTGGTTCATTTGTTTTTCAACTTTTGTGAAGCATAATTAAATTTATCAAAGACAAAATCAATTAAAATCATGAATAAACTATATGAAAAGAAATATTAAATCCAAGCAAACATTATAAATCATATTTAAATGAAATTACGACAGTACATACTTTTGGACTATTGCTGTCAGATGATATAGTCTTTTTAAAAGCAGAAAATATAACCCTGTATTGTAGATGGTACCCCCTAGTTGTGTCTTATCAAAACATCTAAAGCCAATTAACTCATATAAATGTGCAGATTTGGTTTTAAATCGCACAAAAACAGGAGGTAGTCATTCTCTTTTACTTTAGTAATCGCCCGTACAATTGTGTGGGTCAGGGCTTAAAGGGTTAAGAGGCTACTTCAGTCAAGCGGAAACACCAATTCGCCAATGTTAACCCAACAAGAGAATTTTTTTAAGGTAACTCGGTTGCATTTCAATATTTTTAAATGATTTTTTTATATACTTTCACCTTTCGAGCCGGTATAAACAGTGAAAAGAGTGAAAGTGTCTGCACAAAAAAAAAAAAAAAAAAAAAAAAGAAAGAAAGAAAATTAAATAAAAACTTAACGAACTTAAAATAAAGTAAAAACCGCAATTGCAGAAATTTACCTCAGCAAAGTCTTTTTAAAATATAAAAATACAGACGAGATATTTTAAAAAATATATCTCGTTGGATTAACATTAGCGATTCGGTCATTTTGTCTGAAGAGTTATAATTTGTGATCACCTTTAGAACTAAATCTAAGCAGGATTCTTGAAAACAGTGAAAATTTAACTTGTAACTTTTAAAATGCACTCTATTGTTTCTCTCTTTTAGGATGCGAAGACACGGAAATAATATATAGAAGAATGTTAAATAATTGTATGTTAATTTGGTAAATATTATGTTAATACTTTGTATTAGAATATTATTTGTAGCTGTGTGAAAATAAACTTTGTAATTTAATAGACTGTATTGTTTTATTATAACTTTGTTCTTTTTAAATTCTTGAAACTTTTCAAATATTTTGTTTTTGTGGAATTATATTTAATCAGATTTGTGAATAGGGGCCATCCAGAAAGGATGTCACGCTTGGAGGGGGGGAGGAGGGGTTCGTGAAATTGTGACAGTTTGTGACAAGGGGGTGGGAGGGGGTAAGAAGAAGTCTGACATCACACATTTTGGTTAAACATTAGAGGTCTTACTAACATTGCATAGATATTAGAGGACTTACTATTCCCGAGGATGAGTGCGATGCCAAAATGCCTGTGTACTCTATGGACGAGCATATATTTTCTCCAAGGGAGGAAGAGTCGTTATAGTAAATGATTCGGAGTAATTTCTATTTTATGATTTAATATATAATTTTATAAATGTTCATATTAATGTGACAAATGAAATGTTATGGCAATTCCAATTAAGTAAAACTAATATTGAAGCTTCTTCTTCAAAATCAATCTGTTTTAAAGTATTTTGTGTTCATAAAGTAAATATAGGATTTAAAAACCAAATATATTAAATTCCATTTCAAATTCTAAAATACCACTGTTTTCAATTGCTCTTTCATATTAATATTTTATTATTATTGTATATTATGTTTTTTGTTGTAAACCGTAATCTTATTTCATACAAAATAAATACACGAATCAGTTTTATTGTTATGCTCACAAATGTCATTAAAACACATAGTTAAAGTTCAAAAATAAAATTCGAAATATGACCTATAACATAGTGCTTTGTTTCTGAGCTGCAAGTATATATTTACGTAATATAGCGTGACATGTGACAAGGGGAGCGGAGGGGGTATGGTGAAGAGTGACATTTTGTGACAAAGGGAAGGAGGGGGGGGGGGTTAAAAATGTTGAAAAAAAGTGTGACATCATTTATGGATCGCCCCATAGGGAAATTTTAATTTTAAAATGAGTTTTTTTTTTCCTTCTGGAAGTTAATAAGTTTTAGCAATATATTCCACTCTGGCCAAAAAGAAATGAAAATAAATTATATTTTCTTTAACCCGGGAGAAATCGCTAGTGAGAATACCCAATTGCTTTTCTTTTACTTTACATTCATATAATATCAACTTTTTTTGGTTGGCTTAGTACTTTTATTCACAAAATAGGTAAAATAATTGAAAAACATTTTGAAATTTTAATTAAAACGAAAAATGATTTAAATAAGAGTCTTAAAAAAGTACGACTGTGAGAGAAAATCTCATGCAGCGAGTTCTCCCGGGTTAATAAAATTATATATGAAATTAAAATTGAGGGTGTGTGTTTATACTCATCTAGGTTTGCTTTGCATTGGTTATGTACATGGACCACTTATTTTTAGATAATGTTTTTAATTACCTTCTAAGAATTAGAAGGGAATAAGCAACTAATTGAGAATTGGTGAGTCTAATAAAACTTCTAAACAAATTAAGGTATATTATTGGAAGTTATTGGGGCTTACCAGGTAGTTGAATGGTTAGCCCTGTGGCCTCCGATTCAACTATGTCGGGTTTAATTCCTGCGGTTGTGGTAGTATATTTGTGGTGATTTGGAATCTACTTTAAACTATAAGTCCTTGTTTACTCGGTCTATGTAGCATAGAAATGTCAAGCATTTGACAAACCTCCGATTATATGGAATCCTGCACAAAACTCGCACAACCTTCAAAAGTACGACTATTAGCGTACAGATAAAAAATATACAATCAAAACTTGAGTAGAAATGCGGCAACTAGTGACCATTCACCAAAGTTTGGGAAGAATTTCATTTTGATACTAAAAATGAATATTCGATGAGTCCTTAAAAAATAAAGTTCTTTTATTATGTTTTGGGGGCATTTTTAACTCAGGGAGCGGGAGGGGCAAACTAAATTTTTTTTTAGGTATGTTAAGAGACAGGTATCGTTTATTATTATTATTATTATTATTATTTTTAATGGAATGATTACCATTTGCAAATTGATACGATCATTTGTTACATAGTTACGACAAGTTTTATGAATACGAAGTCGAAAACTATAATTTGGTGCAGGTACCGTAGGTTTTTACAGCAGCAACTGATGGCCATTCAAGAAAATTTATCTGGTAAGAACTTCATTTTGGCACTAGAAATGTAGATACGATTTGTTCCCCCAAAATAAAATGAATCATCGTGGTGTTCTTTTTGAGGAGGAGGGGGGGGGGTGGACTTTAACACGCATGGGCGAACAGAACTTATTTTTAAAATGTCAAATGGGGTATCGTTTGTCGTTAATTTTTTTATTCTGAATCAAATGATATCGCAAGCAAGCCGATGCGATCATTATTTACAAAGTTAGGCCAGATTATAAGTAGTGGATTTTGGTAAATTTAATGACTTTGAAATAAACTCAAAATTATCCTGATTTTGACTATTGCTATTTTGAAGACATTTAATAGTTTTGAGATGACTTAATATGATATAAAAAACTCTTTTTAAACGTAAAATAAATGTGACAAAACTATGTAAAAAATAAAATATAATTTTCCACTTTGCATTGATAAAATCTTTTCTGTAACTTTCTTATAGATGTTCGTATCGACTTGCCGATAATGTTATTCAAATACATACGAAACGATATCCCACTTGACCTATTTAAAAAAAGTTGAATTTTCCCCCCTCGAGCTAAAATGCCCATCAAAAAATGCCCCCCCCCCCCAAAAAAAAAAAAAAACCACAGTAAAACAACTTTACATTTTGGAGACTCATCGGATCTTAATTTGTAGTGCCAAAACGAGGTTTGTCTCAAGCTTTCGTGAATAGCAATCACTTGTTACTGTAAAAACCTATTTTACCTGCAAAAGACTTTGTATTAATAAAACCTGCCGTAACTTTGTAAGAAATGATCGTATTGACTTGCTGATGATTTCACCTGATTCGGAATTATAAAAAACATAATAAACAATATCCCATTTCACCTACTTATTTATTTATTTTTAGTTACCCCCCTCCCTGAGCTAACAATGCCCCCTTTTGCGCACAAAACATGATAAAACAACTTTATTTTTTTAGTACTCATTGGACCTTCATTTTTAGTATCAAAACGAAGTTCTTCCCAAATTTGGGTGAATGGGCATCTGTTGTCTCAAAAAATCCTATTTTACCTGTGTACTACACGCAAAATTTAGAGAATTGACAACATTTCAATGAAATTACTACATATTTGCAGCTATACATGTCATGACAAGATTCCGAGTTTGCAATTCATTTGCAGATGTTCTGACATGACAATATTGCAAATTTACAATGCGTTTGCAAATAGTCTGACATCGCAATATTACTAGTTTGCTATGAGTTTGCAGTAAGATTGATGCAACAAGATTGCAACTTGCACGACAACTTAGCTGCAAGTTCAAAGTATGGTGACTTCGGAGTTTGCATAATCTTGTTGCAGTCTTGTTATGAACTTTCAGACTTGTCATGCTGAGCTTGCTGCAACATTGCAAATCTGCAAAGTAAGATTGCTGAAAATTTTTCTGCAAACTAAAATTGCTATCTGGGAAGTACCCACATAGCAAGTTTATTTTGCAGAAAATTTGCAGCGGTTTTGCTTTGAAAACCTGCAAAATTGCAGCAAGCTCAGAATGACAAGACTGAAAGTTCATAACAAGACTGCAGCAAGATAACGCAAAAGCCGAAGTCACCCCACTTTGAACTTGCAGCTAACTTGTCGTGCAAGTTAAATTTATGCTATGTCAAATTTATTTCAAATTAACGCAAACAAGTCATCAAAAACACTGCAAAGTAGTAATATTTCCATGTCACACTATCCGTTTACAAATGCTACACTATAAGTTTAACCCCTTCGAAGGGGTCCATAGACCTGATCTGTCTATTGACGCGAACGCACCGTCAGAAGGTGCATGTATCGTTTTTATCACCATAAACAAGTTAAGGTGATATTTGTACTTTCCAATTCAAGCCTTTTTTGGTATTTGTTAAGTCTAGCGTTTAGAAAAGCGATGCCCACCGAATAAATTTTTTGCAATTTCTGCGTATGTGCTGATTGTCTATTCTCTCAACAGAGGGATTTTTTACTTTCGTCACTTTCGTGAATTGAGAATGTTTTCATTAGAAGTCTTTTCCTGTTACACCTTTCAATTTCGATTTTTTTTTAACTGTTCATGTTCTATACAACCTATTACATCTTAGAAGTAAAGTCCAGTTTCATGTTTCTACTTCTAACAATTCCACAGAAATCGTAATTTATAAAAATTGAAATAGAGAAAATTGAAAAACTGAAATTTAATCGGCGGCCGTTACCATTCGCAAAATGACATCAGCGTTCGGGACAGATCCGTTTGTCTTTTGTAACATAGACTAGCTGACCCACCCGGTGTTGCTCCGGTCCGTGATGTATAACCCTTCAATGAACTTCAAATTTGTATGATTTTACATCTTTAACTCCATTTTGTCTGAATTCATATTTTTAAATGGAAAAATCACAAAAAAATATTAAATTGAAAGTATATGATATTTGGTATTTTTTTGCTGCGTAATTTGATTATTGGAATTATGAAAGGGAGCATATTCGCACCGAAAGCGAGCTAAACCGCGACGAAACAATCGGGTTTTTACTGATTTCGTCGAAATTTTCACACATTTTATTTTGTAAAAAATATTTCTACCCGTCCGAACGTTTCCAAATTTTGGTAGATGATGTAAATCTGGTCTATTGAGATTTTCTAAACAGATTTTGTTAAAATACGGATGCTTAGTTACTTTTTGTGTAGAAAAAAATATCGTTTCGTGAGGCGCGAATTGACCTGAGTTCGCTGGTGTATTTGATAGAATTAAAAATACCGTAATTTCCGGCATATAATCCGCGGATCAAACAATCATTTTTCGAAATTTTTTGAGCCGCGGATTATACGGCGGAAATTAAGGTAATATTTTTAAAAACCGGTTACACCATCGATTAGAAGAAGGTTTCAGTTAGGAACATATTTTTGATTTGTCGGTACCTCTAAAATTGTACCCTGAAGGGGCGAGCGTTGCAATATGGGAGTGAAACGTTTTTCGGAAAACGATACTTTTTGAAAATTATTTTTCAACGGGTTAACTATATGTGTCTTTCATAATATGTGTTCCGTTTTTAACTATCTCAAGCGGTTTGGCCCGATGTAAGTTAATAAATAATGACGAAATACTTCTTTTCGATCTTCATTTTTTACCGATGCGTAATTAAGGCTTCTGCGTGTGCGCACAGGGGCGCGCCAGCAGTGTCCTGCGCCTGTGTGCAGAATCACTTAGCGCCCTTTACCGTACCCCCCCCCCCCCTCTCCCGCAGCATTATTGGCTATGAGGTTTAGAGAGACTATAGTTTGCACATCTATACTAATAAATGAAGAGAGTTTGTCTCTCTGTTTAATGGCGACGGCTAGAAAAATCTACCAAACGAAAACATTTTAAGTGAGGATAGTCCAGGTCAGATCCTAATGTACCCGGAGCTCAGATTTTGATTTTTTTTAATTAGCAGATATATTAATTAAAACTTGCAATTAAAACGTGTCTACCGAAAAAACATCGGAGCGGTGCGTATCAGAACGCCGCGCCGTTCCGAAGAGAGAAAGCAGAGCAGATGCGAAAGCGGCTCCCCCATCCGTCTTCTAAACGCGCATAGTCCGAACAGTTCGGAATACGGGAAAACGAAAGATACCAAACAACATTTACATTCTTTAAGTTTTCTAACGGAGCAATCCATTTCAAAAATACAACAAAAAATAAATAAATAAATAAATGAAGGAAAGATAAAAGAAACCTCAAAATCGTGTTTTTTCTCCCGTTTTTCGAAGTCTGCATCCGTTTAACTAACTGAAACACGGAAAAACTGATTACATCAAATTAATGATCGCACTTTTCCGTTTAAAACACCGCAATTCGTTCGAAAAAACATAAATGTTAACCCTTTCAAAATAAAAAAAAGCCGTTTCGGTGTTTTTGTGATTTTCGCTATCCTTAAAAATCTGCATCCGCGCTTCTGATCAAAATAAGAAAACATTAAAAATACCAGACCTTATCTACGTTCCTTTTCCATTCGGACGCAGCAATTCCTTTCGAAAAGTACGAATATTAACCTTAAAAAAAAAAAAAAATTCGTTTGCGAAACTCACTTTTGCAAATTCCGCTTTTTCTGTGATGTTTAAAATTCTGCATCGGCTTAGTAAATCAAAATAGGAAAAACTTACGATACCACACTACATCGATGCTAATTTTTTTTCGAATGCCGCAGTTTGTAAAAAAAATATATAGTGTGTCCGGTCCGTAAAGTCATGGTGCGCCTTTGACCGGTCACAGAAAATCAACGAAACAAAATGGAAATGTGAAATCTTCACCAAATAAAAGAAAAACTATCCAAATTTCATACCAGTTCATTGCAGTTCGATGTGACCTCCATTTATTATCCTACACACATCTAAACGATATTCAAGTTCTCCCTACACACAGTTAAGAACGTCTGGTGTAACAGAGTGAATAATGTCTGTTTCAAATGGAGGTCACATTGAACTGCACTGAACAGGTATGAAACTTGGAAAGTTTTTCTTTTATTTGGTGAATATTTCACATTTCTATCTTGTTTAATTGATTTTTTGTGACCGGTCAAAAGTGCATCATGACTTTACGGACACACTGTGTTAGCCCTTTCCAAATCGTTTGTTTCCAAACGTCACTTATACGATTTTTTTTTTAATGCTATGTTTAAAAATCGGCTTTAGAAATAAAAATACGAAAAAATGAGAAATATCAAGCCATATCTACGTCCATTTTCCTTTCAAAAGCCGCAATTTGTTTCAAAAAATATTAATAGTAGCCCATTCAAAAAAATATTTTCCGAAACTCACTCACGCAATTTTAGTCTTTATTCGCAATTTTTAACTTTCTGCAACTGGAATTTTTAATCGAAATATGGAAAAAAAACCAAACACGTTTAACGAGCATGCATTTATATTTAAGAAGACGTCTTATGTTTTAAAAAATATTAATATTAAAACTTAAAAAAAATCATTTCGGAAAGTCACTCCAGGATTCGTTGAATACGCACGTTGCTTTTGCTCTCGATCAGCAGCCCTTTTAAGAGGCCACACTAGTCACGGCTTGAAGTTCGAACGCTAATGATAAGTCTATGGGAACAATATTTTCAAATATCTTGCTTGATTTTTAATATTTTTAAATGATTTTTTTTGCACAGGATAGCTGAGGACTATCTGTTTACGGGCTATTTTTTACTTTTCCGATTTTCGTTGTAGTTTAATTCTCAGGATCCTGTCAATTTAGGATCCAGTGAAATTCGAGGTGTTTTGTCCTTTTTAGTCTTATAACATTCATATCAGCAAAATTCAGGAAATTTTTTTAAATAACAACGAAAATATAGAGTTTAAGCTTTCCAATAATATGCTTTCAATAGTTCTACTACAATTAGGCTGAGCAAAATTTGTAAAGATTTTGATGAAAAGTGTGCCAAAAACGGCCTCGTAATGATATGTTGCCCGCCCCATATCGGACACGCCCTATTGAAAATCTGATTGGCTAAGACCGACACATTTTAGCAAATGGAAACGATTTAATTGTGATTGGATTATTGTAACGTGTTAAAATAGATCACTCCTATTTCAAACCTTACATTTATTTTTTTCTACGATTATTCTTTAATTTCAACAAAATACTCTTGAAAGAATGAAATATTTCAAATTCTATATTTCTATGAATAACGAAGGATATTACGCATTTACTTTGTATGTATAAAATTTTAGAGTCGTATACAGGGAGGTAAAACATGTACAAGTTACTAAGGGACAAAATTTCAGCCCGAGTTTATTACAGTGTTGAATTCAGACACTTTTCTACGGGAGGGATTTCCGAGGCTCCGGGGGGAGGGGGGACATAATAGAGTTCTAGGGGGAAATTGCACTTTTTGACCATTGAAAATGCAAAATATCAAATCTTCCGGGGGGGGGGGTAAAATCATCGCTCAGGGAGGGGGATGTCCCCCCCCCGGGCCACCCCCTGAATTCAACATTGGTTTATTAAGTAAAACGGTAAAAAAGCTTAACGGTAATAAAGCTTAACAAAAAAATAGACGCGTTCTTTTAAAAGTAATTTTAAGTTAAAATAGTTAACAAATAATAAAATTAAGAAGTCAGAATTTTCTAGAATATGTTTGTGGCCTGGCAAGGAGACTGGGTTTCAAGTTTCCTATTCCTGTATAGTGTATGTATAAAATATTCGACAGTTTAACATTTTAATTTCGAAAAACAGTTTTTTAATTAAAAATCGGCAAAACTTAAAGTTAGTAAATTTTAAAGATTGTTAACTTTAAAATTGTAAATAAGCTTGTTCAAATTTTTAAAGGAATATTTTTAATATTCATTACTTTAATATTTATTATTTTTAAGGGGGCAGTACTCCTTTAACAGTCGAGAACGAAATTTGTCCTGTGTAACACATCTTTTTTTAAGAGCCCACTTCAGTCATGATTAGAAAGGAAAACGTTAATGTTAAGTCTATGGGGGCGTTATTTTAAAATTTCTCGCTTTGATTTTAATATTATTGAATGATTTTTTTGCACAGGATAGCTGAGGGCGATCTACAACCAGGCTAGTTTTTACTTTTTACATTTTGGTTATAGTTTTAAATGTATACATACATATTAGTATAGTTTCAATTTCAGAATCTACTCACTCCGGTTCTGAAAGTAAAGTAATTTTCTTTTTAAATATCTGAAACCATAAATCGTAAGAGTGAAAACCAGCCCGGTTGTAGATTGTCCTCAGCTATCCTATGCAAAAAAAAAAAAAAAAAAAAAAAAAAAAAATCATTTTTAAATATTAAAAAGGAAGTGAGATATTTGAAAATAACGCTCCCACATACTTAACGTTAGCGCTTACATTTTTTCTCCGTTTCTAGTGTGGGTTCTCAAAGGTAACGTAAAGATATTTTTTTTTAACGGTAAGGAAACTCTAAAATTTATCATTAACTTTAATAATGTAAACCTACAAATAATGAGACTGTAAGGTAAAATATAGCATTTTATAAAAATCTGCTACCTAGCAAATTTAATTTATAATACATACTGTTTTCTAATAACTTATTTTTCACTTACATGAGCATTCAAAAGTATTCTTTTATATTATAGCCTATGTGGGAAAAATCATTTGTGGTGTATTTTAATGATATAAAACAATTTTAAACATAAAATTTATCCAACTTATTGAAGTGCACAGGTACGTGTACAGAGGAATTCAAAAGGATATTTCGATATATTATGGATTATGAAGAAAAAACATTTGCGGTATATTTTAATAACGTTTCTCTGTTACAACATAATGAAATCGATATGAATTTATGAAGCGCAGCAAAATATGCTTTTTGAAGGAGTTGCACAGCATTTATCATTCATTTACAGGGTCACAGATAAGAGTTCAGTTTTATTACAGAAAAAACTGCTTGCAGCATGTGTTTTAGTTATGCTTCACGATTTTAAACAAGATGGAATTCATATACGTTACTGAGGTTTACTACAAGATGCTTACATTAGAATATGATGTGCATCACGTTTTATTACACTTACAAGGGCACATAAAAGATGTTAGATACAATACTGTATATGAAGTATTCTCTATTAGGGATGATTGCTGAAAGTGAGTTTTTAGCTATGATATACGTTTTAAACTAAATTTATGTATACTAGATTATATATATATATTCTATAGACTATGTATGGGGCTACGCAAAAGAACTAGGAAGAATTGTTGAGAATGAGAGTGAATTGATTAATTTTATTTTCAAGTTCAACTATATTTAGAAAGATATGTTTGGAAAATACAAATATAATAATATACAAGGCTACTCAAAGAATTGGACGCATCCACACCTATTTCAGACACGGAAAGAAATGAAAACGCTAATTTTAAGTCTATCGGGGCGTCATTTTCAAATTTCTCGCATTGATTTTAATAATTTTGATTTTTTTTTCTTTGCATAGGATAGCTGAGAAAGATTGACAACGAGGCTAGTTTTTACTTTTTCGATTTTGGCTACAGTTTTTTTTATGTTAGGATAGTTTAAATTTCAGAACGGATTCCAACCGGTTATAAAAGTAAAAGTAATATATTTTTTTAAAAATTATCTGAAACCAAAATCGAAAAAGTAAAAACTAGCCCGGTTATAGAGCGTCCTCAGCTATCCTATGCAAAAAAATTCATTTTAAATTTTTTAAAAGGAAGCGAGATATTTGAAAATAACGCTCCCATAGACTTAACATTAGCGCTTTCATTTTTTTCCCGTTACTAGTGTGGGTTCTCAAATGCAACGTAAAGGTATTATTTTAACTGTTAGGAAACGGGAAAATTTATCATTAACTATAATAATGTAAAACTAAAAGTTATGAGACTATAAGGTAAAATATAGCATTTTATAAAAGTCTGTCAGCTAGAAAATTTATTTTTCAATGCGTATTTGTAACGGAATCCTGATTTAAACGGAATATTTTCAAGATTCCCCTAAAAATATCTTACAATTGTATGTGCAAAGACGGAAAAAACCCAGCTAAAACGGTATTTCGCACTTATTGTTTATGCTTCCATTTTACCAGGTTTATAGTGTCATGTTTTTAGCATGAGGCGGTCAAATTTTGATTACTACCAGGTCCTGCGTTTTTCTCTACGCCCTCTGTATTTTCTATATGTAGATCCAACACAAAACTTTTGGACGGGTACTCAGATGTTTAGCACTCTCCAACATAGTTGAAAAATGTTTATGAGTTGGGCTTGACTGCTCCTCTGTCCGTATTCTAACTAGCGTACATATACCTGGATTGTGATGTAATTGAAATACGTTGTTGAAGTTTATCATGGCATGCATGACATTGATAATGAAGCGTGTAATAATTTATACTTCATGACATGGACATTCAAAAGTATTCTTTTATATTATGGCCTATGTGGGAAAAATCATTTGCGGTGTATTTTCATGATGTAAAACAATTTAAACATAAAATCTATGCACCTTATTGAAGTGCACAGGTTCCTGTACAAGAGAATTCAAAAGTACATTTCTTTATATTATAGCCTATGAAGAAAAAACGTTCTACGGCGTATTTTAATAATGTTTCTCTGTTGCAAACATAACGAAATGGATATGAATTCATGAGGTGTACTAACATGATTTCTAAAGGGGTTCCAAAGCATTTATCATTCATTTACAGGATCACAGAAAAGAATTCAGTTTTATTACAAAAAAACTGCTCGCGGCGTGTTTTAGTTCTGTTTCAACATTTTAAACAAGATGAAATTCATATACGTTACTGAGGTTTACTACAAGATGCTTACATTAGAATATGATGTGAATCACATTTTATTTCATTTACAGGGGCACATAAAAGTTGCTGGATACAGAACTGTATACGAAGTATTATCTATTAGGGTTGATTGCTAAAAGTGAGTTTTCACCTATGATATCCTTTTTTAATACTAGATTATATGTATGAATTCTATAGACCGTGTATAGGGCTACGCAAAAGAACTAGGAAGAATTGCTGAGAATGAGAGTGAATTGCTAATTTTTTTTAAAAATTAAATTCTACATTTTCAAGTTCAACTATATTTAGAAACATATGTTTGTAAAATATAAATATAATAATATACAAGATTATTCAAAGAATTGGATGCATGCGCGCGCCTATGAATGATAATTTCTGGAAGTACGATTTCAGTTGTTTTAAGCCTGTTTACACTGCAATAATTTTGATCTTAACATGTTGCGTGTATATAAACTTGTTCGAATGCAAGGGCTGTACAAAATAATGCAAATATACTGCCGGTTATTGGTAGAAATTGCTGAAAGTTTACTTTCATTTGCATTAATCATTTTCTCATTATATTAAATTTTATCATATTTTTCATGCCGTTAAAACATGCCTAAGAACATCCATTGATGACTTTATCATTTTAATTTTTCAGTAATTTGAACAATTTAAATTTACTAAGATTTAACAAAAACTTAGTTAACATAACAAACAAAAACACAACAACATACAAACAAATATAACACATAAAGTAACAAACAACAACAACAAACATAAACAAACTAACATAAACAAAGGATAAACAAAAAGTTAGTAAGTATTAAAGAATGTTTACTTTGAAAGTTTTGATCAATTTGTTTGAAACTTTAAAGGAATATTGTTAATATTTATTACTTTTAATATTTGTTATTTTTAACGAAAAAGTACACCTTTAACAGCCGCAGAAAATGCGAAATTTGTCCTGTATTACACATCTTTCTTTAAGAGCCCACTTCAGACACGGGAATAAATAAAAACGCTAATTTTAAGTCAATGGGGGCGTTAATTTCAAATTTCTCGCTTTATTTTAATAGATTTTTTTGTTTGTTTTTTTTTTGTTTTTTCTGCATTGGATAGCTGAGGACGATCGAAAACCAGAATAGTTTTTACTTTTTCGATTTTGTTTTTAATTTTTTTTTAATATTAGGATAGTATCAATTTCAGAACGGATTCCAACCGGTTCCGAAAGAAAAAGTAATTTTTTTTAAATATCTGAAACCAAAATCGAAAAAGTATATGTTAGCCCGGTTATAGATCGTCCTCAACTATCCTATGAAAAAAAATTTCATTTTAAAATATTAAAGAGTAAGCGAGATATTTGAAAATAACGCTCCCGTAGACTTAACATTAGTGCTTACATTTTTTTGCCGTTTCTAATGTGGTCTTTTTGCTCAGGTATGGAAATTTTGTCGGAATAAGTACTCTTCAATTGGTCCTGTAGAGAAGAATAACACTGTCCGGTGACGATTCTGCCTTTTTGTCGGTGGTCTATGATCACCACATCTTGTGAATTCCTGAAAACCGTATCCATGGCTTTTCCAGCAGGTGGAACCGTTTTCACTTTCTTTGGTGCAATTTCAGCTGCTCTTTCACATTGTTTAGATTGCTCTTTCATCTCTGAAGAATAATGGCGAATTCATGTTTCATCCACCGTTATAAAACATTGACGAAAATCAGCCGATTGTTTAAGTTTTCTAACTTAACTCGAAATCACCATAATCCACATTACTAAAGGCAGTGGGCCATCTGCACTACCTTCATTAAAAAAAAACAAAAAAACAGTGAAGATGGAGAAACTCAAAAAATGCTAAAGAAAGGAGGGGTGGTGAATAAGGAGACCAACTCACGAGGTTTAATTTGATTATGTTAATAAATGAAATGTTTTCACGAAGGAATTTTCTGCAGAAAGTCCACCCAAATCAGCATTTCATTTCAAAGTATATATATGTGATAAAATCATAATAGAATCTCCACTTTTGAGTTTGCCAAATTCGATCTATAAGCGATGTTCTAATTGAGGCAAATCAGACAAATTTCTACCACTTATTTTAAAATGTTATTATTGTCTTAATTAACTGAAGTTATTAAATAGGATAAAAAAATTTAAAAATTTGTAATAGAAGTATGCCTACTTCATCCTCGTGAAGTCGGAAGCTACGGTTCGATCCAGCACATTTCGGCCTGAAACTTTTTCTATAAGCAAGCCTCTATGATTGAATACGAGTCATAATTGATTGTATCAGTTTCCAAGTCTTTGTTGTCTAAAAATTTGAAAGTAGAGGTCTCCTCGGAGGGAAATTTCTTGTTCCTGGAACCGGACAGTACAATTAGCAGTACAAAAAAATTACGTTTTATGAAGCTAAAACTTTAGCCTGACTCAGTTTCTACAAAACATGTCGATATTTTTAAAACAACGTTATTCTACATTATTCAAAAACCAGATTTACGCATAGTTTTTATTTTCAGATTATTTTCGTAATTCATGGAATATAAGGAATAGTAACAATGTTAATAATTATTTAGACTACATTGATGACTACATCGAACAGGCCTTTTAATCAAAGCAAAAGTCAGTTCCTACCCACAGAAGATTTTGCTTCGCACTCAGTGAGACAAGAAAATTGTTTATTAATAGATGTTACTCAGAAAATACAGCATTAATTTGAAGAAATACTGTTTATAAATAAGTGAATTAAATCAAGCAATCCGCTAGAAGCAGCTTCAAATAATCAACAATTAGGCATTGTTTTCGAACAAGACTGCTAGACCACATGTATCTAGCCCACTTCAGACACAAATTGTTATAATTGAGATGAAATGTTTCAATCCAAGAACCATTCTCCAAAACTTGCATCGTCGAATGACCGTTTATTTAGATCACTTCAAAACATTTTGAGGATAAGATATTTTATTTTTTGGAAGATTTGTGAAAATACATCGATTCTTTAGCCAGATGAGCGCTATTTATGTAACTGCTAGGAATTGAAATTTTCACGAAATACATTTTCTTTAATTTCCATCAACAATATACGACAAACTTTTGCATCAGTCCCAAAAATTGGAATTTGGTAATAGATTCTTCTCTGGTCTTTTTCTATGAATTTTAATAACACTCCATCTTTACTTTCAATTTACATTGGTATCCTGTTAAAGATTGCGTTACTTAACATTTTTATTTCATGTTGTATTTGTAATGGCACATTCTTTCGTTTACTACAATTCATTATTCAATCACACAGTTTTATAAAATGATTAGAGAGGAAATTAAGGCTCACAAAGCAACAGTTAGTAAATTTGTTATTAGCTTTTCAAGAATTATAGGAGAAGGATAATACCGTCATCAACAAGTCTATCACTGTGAAAGTCTGCGTTATTTACGTAGAAAATGTCAGTAGGACATTTTTAACAAACTGATAAAAACATTTTATGGACACCAATGAATGACAGCTTATCATTGTCTTGATCGGCAAGTTCAAGTACAGGCTGCAAAGTAAAACCACTGATAATTTACCAAACTAATTTATAAACTAATAAAAACAGTTTCTTAGCAACAACGAATGATAGCTTAACACTGTCATGATCGGCAAGTTCAAGTAAAGACTATAAACTAAAAGCACTGCTAATTTACCAAATTCCGATATAGGACACAGATTGGTAAAGGATATTACGGCAACTCCTCCTGATTATTAACTTGGAAGTAGAGGAAGAAGATGGAGAATCTCTGAAGATATTTGACTGTGAGCTTGCAACTGACAATGTAAAAAAAAAAAATCTCTATCAGCAATGTGGGGGAAAAAAATTGTAACTTAATCTAAAGATTAAGATGCAGAGAAAAATAAATTTATTTTCTCTGACTTCTGATAAAGAAAAAGAATGCTTTGGTAAAATTGGAAGAAATTCGAAATATTGCTTTGAAATGGAATTCTATGAAATTCATTATCAGAATTGCATATCAATGTAATGAAAAATCCAAGCAGTTTTCAGAGAAAATAAAAACAAAGTCTTTCTCAAACAATTGTAAAAAAAAAAAGAAGATTACAGCTGTATTTGTTACAAAAATCTCCAAATTCAGAGTGATGAATTAAAAAAGGTTCTTATGCACAATCTAGGTATAAAAACACAGATAGGATGTTTTTGTGCCTGTCCACAGATTCCTAAAGAGTGATACAAGATTTCACAGGAAGGGATTTGTTCGACGGGTGGCAATTGCACAGACCATCAGCTCATCAAGTTGAAGGCTGAAATTTTAGGATTAGATAGAACACAATTAGCATATTAAAATGCAAATGGTCTGCCAAGTCATATCTTGATAGAAAACACCTGCACACCGGAGTTTAGTATTTGATCGATTGGTTTATCATTGTATTTTCCTGCACCCAAATGTATGAAAATATTGAAGTTTGTGTGCATGAAAACACAATGGTAAACCTGCAGATCAACCACTAAATTGAGGTTCTGCAGATGGTTTCCACCAAGATACGACTTGGCAGACCAATGCATATAACTTATATATAAAATAAACGGTCAAGTACGAGTATTACTCGCGCTCAGAGGGTTCCGCACAATAAATATATGAATTATTAACTGTATTATTTAAAACAATAATGAAACTTTGTAAAAACCTATACAACGTAGAGTTGGGTATAGCTGTATATATTAGAAAAGTATGAATGAGTATACCACAAAGGTTCAAAGAGATATGAAGCCGAAATAAAATTAAATATTGCTATTTTGTATAACTCTTTTTTTAAACGTATCTTAATCTGCATATGATGAACTTAATTTGGTACTAACAATAAAAGTACTGCATATTAAATTTCATTTGGCATTTCATAAAACTAAATTCAACATAGTAATATTTTTCTTTTTACAGTGTAGCTGAAATAAATTCCTTGTTCAAAGTCTAAACTTGGCGTTGTACTAAGCGCGCTTCGAAAGGAGGTCGCAAAGATGCAACTCGACTTTGTCCGTGCCGCGTTTTTTCAAATAGGTCTTTAATTATCATTTAAAGACACGGGAGGCGTATTGAGAGATCCACTAAACGCAAACTAGTCGCGAATCCCATAGTATTTATGCGATTAATTATAATTAAATTGGTCTGTTTTTAACAATTTAACGTTTATTGCTTTTATGCTGCTACTGGGTATTACATTACACAAATATATCATTAAAAGTTGTTATCTAGTATTTAAAAACCGATGGTATATAGAGTACGCCGCCTCTGCCATTATGTATGTCCAAACCAACCGTGTCTTTAAGGGTTAAGGCTCCTGCCCCTGCCAGCGAAGGCACTCACGAGCTAATGCTAATCGTATGGGGAAGGATTTTTCTAATATTTCTTTTGCATTTCGATATTTTAAAATATTTTTTTTTGGCATTGTACAGACGAGATCCGTCTCTACATCGCACCTTTCTTTACCTTTTCCTCCCCATAGGATTAGCATTAGCTTGTTAGTGTCTTCGCCGGCATTGACAGGAGTCTTAATATCTCGGCGAATTACAGACGATTTTTTTTTTCGAAAATCATTATAAACAATGCTTTTATACTTTTGATACGATAGGTACCTTTAGCGCTCTTCGATACCTTTGCTGAATGCCCGCAAATAGAAATCTGTATGTAACAGAAAAATGCGATTTTATGAAAAACTATGCCACCTAGGGCAATCGCTATAATTTTCCTGCGAGTATTAAATTAACCTCTACTACCTCTAATTTTTTTCATAATTTTAGTTTCAGTAGATTTGAAAATAGATGGGGGGGGGGGGGGTACACATTTTTGCACTACATTTTCGACGATATCTCTGAAAATATAATATATAAAATTAAAAGAAATGTATTTTTGAGTTCGGTGTTACGGAATCTTTTAACCGATACCCCACACGATATACAAAGAAAATATATTTCTTCTTTAAATAACCTAATTATCCCCTCTACGTTTTTCCCCACATATATTTGTGAATGTTTAATAATCTGTAAATATGTGGGTCAATAGTCTTTATTACATCTCCCAATTTGAACTTCCCACGTTCCGTAGTTTACGAGTAAAATGGCTGTGACAGACAGACAGACACAGGAGTGATCTTATAATGATTCCGTTTTTACTTTTTAAGTACGGAACCCTAAAAATCATGATTATTGCAACTGAGAAATACAAAAACATAAGAAGATGAATTATTGAAAATAAATAAAACAAGAAAGGAAAACCATGTGCCAAGTATGGATTATGAACCCTTTCCTACATTTTTAGTTCAGTTAGAAAAACACATAACACATTTGAAAATACACATTTATTAATTCCTAACAATAGACGGAAACGTACTTCAATTGTTTTGTGAAGCTCTGTATGTTCCTTATAAATTTTTATACACGCCACATACTGAGCTGAAATTTAATTCAGAAATAAATATGCTGAAAATTACTGATATCACACTTCTAAGGCTAACATTAGCTCAAGAATTGCTATCCATGGACGGCCATGTATCCAGTTTTTTGTCATATCCCTATTTATTTATATGCTACAATGTCATTTAGCCGACGGGACATTTAGCAGACAGCAATTAGACGACATGATGTTTAGCCGACAGCGACTGTTAGCCGACAAGACAGTTAGCCAACAGAGGACAATTATTCGACATGGACATTCATCCGACAGGACATTCATCCGACTTAACTGTAACGTAACTGTAACCTAACCAATACCAAACTGTAACGTAACTATAATCTATCTGTAACCTAAACATAACCTAAGTGTAAGATAACCGTAACCTAACTGAAACCTAACAGTAACCTAATTGTAGCCTAAATGTAACCTAACTGAAACCTAACAGTAACCTAATTGTAGCCTAAATGTAACCTAACTGGGACGTAACCGTAATCTAACTGTAACTAACGTTTACCTAGTTATAACCTAATCGTATGCTAACTGTAATGTAACTGTAACATAACTTTACCATGACCAAGCTGTAACCTAAGCGTATTCTAATTATCCCCTAAACGTAACCTAACAGTTATTTAACCGTAATCTAAACGTAACCTAAGGGTAACCTAATTATAAACTAACCGTAACCTAATTGAAACCTAACAGTAACCTAATTGTAGCCTAAATATAATCTAACTGGGACGTAACCGTAATCTAACTGTAACTAACGTTTATCTAATTATAACCTAATCGTATGCTAGCAGTAATGTAACTGTAACATAACTTTACCATGACCAAGCTGTAACCTAAGCGTAATCTAATTATCACCTAAACGTAACCTAATTATAACCGAACAGTTACCTAACCATAATCTAAACGTAACCTAAGTGTAACCTAATTATGAAGTAACCGTAACCAAACTAAAACCTAACAGTAACCTAATTGTAGCCTAAATGTAACCTAACTGGGACTTAACCATAATCTGACTGTAACTAACGTTTACCTAGTTATAACCTAATCATATGCTAAATGTTATGTAACTGTAACATAACTTTACCATGACCAAGCTGTAACTTAAGTGTAATCTAATTATCACCTAAACGTAACATAATTATAACCTAACCGTAATCTAAGAGTAACTAATCGCAATTGTAACCAAACTGCAAATTAACTGTAACCTAGCGGGAGGTGCATAATATGAAAGAGTGATCAAAGGGCTGCCCAGTCCAATGATATATCACTTGAGGGATGTCGGAAAAGTCAGAAAAATGCTCCCGGTGATACAAATTGGGGGAGGGGGAACGGGAGGTACATAATATGAAAGAGTGATCAAAGGGCTAAAATGCGATGTATCTCACGAGGGGTGTCGAAAAATGTTAGAAAAGTACCGGCTAATTGTACTATCAGCTAAATGTCTTGTCGGCTAATCGCCTTTTCGGCTAAATGTCCTCCCGGCTAATTGCCACGTTCGGCCAGTTGCCTGTCGGCCAATTGTCTGTATTGCTAAAATTATTACTATATGTCCGTTTCGATCAATTGTCCTGTATGCTGTATGTAAATTTCAGCTAATTGTGTTGTAGGCTATATGTACGTATCGGCTAAATGCACGTCTCAGCTAACTGCTATCTGCTAAATGTCTTGAAGGCTATTTGGTTGTCGGCTAAATGTCTGCGACCGGCTACGGGTCAAACATCTATACTAAAAGTAGTTGAGCTTGTAAATGCATAAATCAAATTAAAAAACAACTTTAAGTAATTCATAGTCATTCTCGGTACTACTGATGAAATCTTTTGTGTAGTGTCTATGCAACGGAATAGCAATAATTTCAGCAATACAGACAATTGGCCGACAGACAACTGGCCGAACGTGGCAATTAACCGGGAGGACATTTAGCCGAAAAGACGATTAGCCGACAGGACATTTAGCTGATAGTATAATATGCCGGTACTTTTCTAACATTTTTCGACAACCCTCATGAGATACATCGCATTGGAGCCCTTTGATCACTCTTTCATATTCTATGCAATTCATATACACCACCTATGTGCCTGTGCAAAAGTATTAGTTTAACTTAACTTATACCATAACTTATCATAAATCAAACATATCATAATTTAAAACTCACTATCAGTAATCATCCCTAATGTTTCCCTGTAAATGAACAATAAATTCGATGCACACCATATTCTTATCCAAACATCTTGCACTCTTTATCTCCCCTTCTTCCGAAATTTCGTTTCCCGTTTTGCTCCCCTTACAGTATCAAGGTTTAAAATCTTTAAAATTCCTTAATATTTTCTTTAATTTTCTGTTTTATTTGTTACTTTAAACTAACAATAAATAGTCAGTCATAAATTTCGTTATCAATTTATTTCACCATATTCATTTCATTAAAAGTTCTTGTAAATTGCCTCCATCGAAAATGTCATTTCTCCCTTTTGCTCCCTCATCCACGGTACCCATATTTTAAAATAAAAACCCTTTAAAACTCTTTAATTTTTTTAAATCTTTTCTGCTCAATTTGCACTTTATTTTAACAATAAACAAACGATCATAAAAATTTCTCCTCCCCCCCCCCCAACTAAAATTGTTATTTCCTCCTCGCCTCTCCCTCTTACCAAGCATCTGAAATTTAAAGTCCTTAATTTTTTTTCGTTTATTATTTTTTTAACTTATTTGTAAATATTTTCTAAGGTAAGTAAGTCGCCGATAAACTCCCCCCCCCCCCCCCCCCGCAAAAAAAGAACTAATTCTGCTTATTCCTCTTTTTTTCCCTCAGATCACAAAATTTTAACCTTAAAAGTCATTGCTTTTTTTAAAACATTTTGTACTCTATCTGTTAATTTATTGTAATCATAAATAATCATATAACTATACTCCTCCCACGCCAAAATTGACGCTTGCTCTGACTCTACCCTTACCAAGAACACAAAATTTAGTCTTTTTTTGTCCTATTTCTTATTCTTTAGTAAGGTAAATAAATAAGTCATCAAATAAAATCCCCCCCTTTTTTTCTTTCCCTTATTTAAGTTTAAAATTTTTGAAAGTCTTTTTTTAATACATTTTCAGCTTTATCTGTTTCATATTGAACAATAAATAATCGATTATATAATTTCTTCCACCCCCAAATAAAATTGACGTTTTCTTCCCCCCCCCCCCATTATTTCCATGCTCATAAAATTTAAAGTCTCTAAAACTCCTAATTTCAATGTTTTTGCCCTATTTGTAAATCTTTAATAAGTTACATAATCGGTCATCTATTAAATCCCCCCCCCCTAAAAAAAAAAAAAAAATCTGTTTCTTGATTTGTCTTACCCTCAACTCATGAAGCTAAAAAATCTAATTTACAGTCTTTAAAACTTTTTAATTTTTACTTTTTTTTCGTCCTAATTATAAATCTTTATTATCTATAATATTAACTAAATCATTTCAACTATGTACGAAAGTGTTAACAATAAAGCGATAGGTGTACATTTAATTGTGCATAAAAAACATTTTAACTGTATTTTTCAAAGGAAAATGTCTTTAGAGAGATATTTGCAAGGAAAATATTGTGGTTTCTCGTCAACGTGCAAGTAAATTCTCAAAACCTTTCGAAATTATTTTATTCCGACTAGCTCAGAAAGAACCATCAAACGTAGATACCAAAGGTGCGTGAGTAATCGACTGAACCGAGTATGTCCATAAAGAAAAAAGAAAAATCATGCGTCTACGTCGATACATTCCAACACTTACAGAACACTGTAACAAAACTTCGCCGTTTAATAAAGTAAAGAAGATATCTAACTAAATATTTGTAATACCTATGACACGTTTGAAAAGCAGATTTCAACAATTGCACCCATAACCTGGAAGGTACTCCAATTCTTTTGTGCAGCTCATATGATATATGCAGCTCATATGAGGCAGTGTATATGATATATTTGTACTGCATATATTTGTACAGATTCTACATACTATGTTAAAATTTAGTTTTGTAAGAAAATACATAAAACATTTGAAAATTCACCCTCGGCAATTTCTACTAATAGACGGAAACATACTTGAATTCTTTTGTGCATTTCTGTATATAGAATACAGATTTTTATACACGTCAAACAGTATTAAGCTGAAATCTAATTCATGCAAAATCATGCTCAAAAATCACACTTGCAGGAATTATTTTCTATCGGCGGCCCATGTATCCAGTTTTTTGAATATCCCTGTATAGGATTTTATTTGTATGATACAAACATCTCTAAGCATATTAAATGTAGTTGAGCTTGTACATTTATAACTAAAAAAAACCTAACATCTTTAAGAAATTCATACTCATTCTCAGCAATGGTTACGAATTCTTTTGTGTGGTCCTGTATAGGGTTTGTAAAATATGTGCACACCACGTAGTGCGCAAAAATTTAGTTAAACTTAAAAACGCATTCTGTAATTGAAAATGTACTTTCAGCATTAATTTTTAATAGCTTATATCGGATACAGTATTGTATCAAAATATTTTATGTTTCCCTGTAAATGAACGCTAAATGAAATGCAGACCATATTTGAATGTAAGCATCTTGTAGTAAATCAAAGTAATGTGTATCTATTTCGTCATGTTTGAAATAGTGTAACGTGATCAAAATACGCTACAAACAGTTTTTCTCGTAGACCATATTGAACCAAGTTCTTTTGTCTGACCCCGTAAATACTTGTTAAATGCTCATGTTGTACAGAAAGTAGGCTTAGGACACCTCAGAAATTCATGTCAATTTCATTATCTTTGTGACAGAGTAATATCAATCAAATACGCCGCAAACGATATTTCTTCATGGGCTATAACATAACGGAATACTTTTGAGTCCCCTATACTCGTACTTTAAGCAGTACACATAACATAGTCTATAGAAACAATTTTAAAGTGTGTCTCAATGTACATAAATTTAACTGTGTTTAACATTGTGTAACACTATTAAAATACATCCTAAATAATCCCCCCCTTCACATAGACCATAATGTAGCGAATACTTTTGAGTGCATCTGTAAATGAACCATGAATGGTGCACCGAACATACCATGATGATTTTCAATATCGTATATCAATTACATGGCAATCCGACTATATTTACGCTAGTTAGAGCACGGATAGACAGACAGACGGACGGACAAACCCAATTCATAAACACTTTTCAACTTTCTTGGAAAGTGTTAAAAATGAAAAAAATGTAAATGAAAATAAAAGTATTTTATTGTTATTTAGATTACGAACCGCTACAAAAAACATTCTTAACTGTCTGCATCATTTAAAAAATATTTAGTGTACAGAAATCTCTCCCCCCCCCCCCCCCACACACACACATACACCTGAATTTACTCCTATGCACTTAAAATTTCAAATTGTGAAAACTCCTTTATGTTTTATAACTTACTTGTAAAAATAAAATATAATCTAAATTTTCTCCCGCCTGAAACCTTTCTGCTAACATCACACAAAGTTTTGAATATTTGGAAAACTTTATTTTTTCTGTGATATATTTTAGTGCTAACAATAATAAATTATGTACTATACCTATAAATGACTACGCTGGGATTTAGATGTATAGCCCTCCCCCCCTTCTCCTCAAAATTAATATTTCCCGTTCTCCCCTCCACCCCTCTACAGTACAAAATATACAGTTTATTTGGTTAACTTTTTCTCTCCTAATTTTATGAACATCTTATTTTTAACCTTCAGTGTTGTTTAGCTTTTATATATCTCTTGATAAATTTCATGTTCTAAAAAGAATCCCCACAAAAGATAGTTATTTTAGAATATTTGTACCTGATATTTCCCCCCTCATTCAATATCTCCCCCCTTGATTTTAAATGTAATTTCGTTATGTGAAATAAAATAGTTTTTATACTGCGCTAATTTCAATTTTATGTTTGTAAAAGCTGTAAAATGAACTTGAAGATTAAAAAAAAGAAATATATCTGAATAAAATATTCATTTATTTTCTGAAAGTCAAATCGCTTTAATTTTTGCACCCTTATTATAAACAGATTAAAATTCTTTTTACGGCTTTCAGCGTTATCCAGATTCTCCACAAAACAGACGGCTTTGATCTACGCTGGACAGTTGAAAAAAGAAATCTCTTAGACCACCTGAAACTTATTGGAAATGATCCAAGAATATTCTATTTGCTGATTGGAAGAGCTCGCTTGTCAATCATTTGAATTTAGACCATCCTTTCAATTCAGCTAAAATGCCAGCGGCCATCTTGATTTCTCTTTATCTGTGACTGCAGTGAGCTCTTAAAACTAAATATCAATATTTTAGCCTGAAAATTATGCAAAGGGTTCGGAAAATTTTCAGAGTTTGGAGAATAAGAAATATATATATTTTAAGTTGGTCCGGGACACAAAAATCTTCAAATTTTGCGAAAACATTTTATTTCATAAAAAAAATTCTCTGTTTTTTCCTGCTTAAAATGACATTTAAATCATGTTTCTGTCTGAATTAGAACAAAAAATATTAATTTTTTCGCTTTGGTTTGTTTTCAAAATCTTGCTTTCAAGCAATGGCTGTCATAGAAACGACTTCTTGTAAAAATGCATTTTTTCTTCATGATAGGTTTTTTTCACCATTTCTCATATTTAAATTCTTATAACTCGAGAACCGTTAAAGATACAGGGTTCAAAGTTGGGACATATCTTTTTCAATTATTTTATTTTAATTCTGATTCAGCATATTTGAAAAAAATGTTTACTTTTGAAAATATGATTTTTTTTTAAAAAGTTGCACCACTTTTTTTGAAATATTTTGTTAAATATTTTTAATTTTTTTTATAAATTAATATTTTTTAAAATGCTGAATCAAAATTAAAACTTATATATTTCTGTTTATTTAAATGAATAAAAATTGAAATTCTATAAATAATATTTCGAGTTATAATGATTTTAAATTACACCACTTTTTGAATAAATTTTAAATTTAATTTTTTTTTTAAAAATTCTGAGAAATTTTATTATGTGATTTTGTTTACAAATGATAAGGTTAACCATCACAAAAGAATTCAGAATTTTAACTGAATAAATAAAAATTATTTTTAAATGTGTCCCGGACCCCCTTAAACTTTAAATGTAATCGAAAGTATTCGATGAAAAAAAAAATAGAATGCTTCTTCCAAGCTCTTTGTACTTGCACTATCGTTAAAAAACACAAATCAAACACTTATTTTAAACATTCAACAATTATTTTAGGCGCATTTATGGCTATTATTATGGGCCCGGACAACGATGGGCGGGTCAGCTAGTTTGTATTAACTCTCCTACCCTGTTGAAATTTTGCTCAACCTAAATAAAAAAAAATTTCATACCAGAATTTTCTTTAAAAACTATTTAATGTATTTATTTATGCTAGTTTCCGGTGCCTTTTATTTATCTTACTTTACGAAAATATTTCTGGTTCGTATCGAATGAAATTTATTATAGAAATGGGTCGATTAGACCCATTCAGGGTAGGAAGGTTAAGAAAAGAAAGATGTTTGTCTGTCTCTCTGTGTGTCTGCTATGGCTAGGAATATCTACTGCACATAGAGGTTTGAAAATTTGGATGAATACAGACGAAGATAGGTTGAAATGCACCCGAGGCTCAGGCTTTTCATTTTTGATAATTGGCCGAGATATTAATTAAAGGCCATAATGAACACCGCAAAATGGCTAGCTTCCTTTCTTCAAAGGGATTGTACCGGACGAAAGCGAAGTGTTCGATTTCCGCATTTAGAAATCGCAATCAATGGGACCCCGCAGAGGTTTAGAAAAAATCGCCTTACCTTCCTGATTTCGACGGTATCTTTCGTTTATATTAAAAAAAAAAAAAAAAAATTACTTGATCTCGATTCGCGTCTGCATTTAAGTTTTCCGTTTTTCATAAATTCCAAACTGTCGCATCCGCTTCTAGGACGAAAATAGGAAAAGAAAAACCTATTCGGTGTAGCTTTCCCTTTCTAATAGTGTATACATATTTTTTAATATTTACTATTTCGAAAAAATATTTTTTGAAGTTTGTTTCGTGTTTTCAAATTCCTTTTCAAGTTTTCTGTTTTTTCTACGTTTTAAAACTGTCGAATACAGTTTCTGAGCAGAAAAAAGTGTATTATAAAGTGTATCATTTCAAAGATCCGCCTGATTCCCCACCTCCCCCCTCAGTGCCTTTGAGGATATATATAGTTTTCCGTTTAAGAGAAGTGCGCTTTGGATTTTTCGTTTTAAATACGTGAGGGAAGGGTATGCATTTTATATTATTAAGGTTTTATCAGGAATATTCTAGCCAGATTTGAAAGCTTTATATATCTAAATATAAGAAATTAAATACAAATTAGAGGTTCATTTGGAAAATAAGACCAAAGTCCGCCCGGTGTACACTGTCGAAGGCAGTGGAGCTAACAATGTTAAGTTCATTTGGAAAGATTTTCGTTAATAAACATTAAATCGAAAAAAACCAGAGCATATATAGAAAACCCAGCGTAAGGAATAACCCTGGGGATAAAGAATGAAAAATATTGAATTTTATAACAGTAGTAAATTTCCAAGTGGGTGAAAAATGCCAAGATTCGAGCCAGGGATATCTTGGCTGAAGCCGCCAAAGTTCTACCAACTGAGCCAACCCGGAGGAATCTGGAGGACTAATTCACCCAACTAACCTTTCAGGATCACAGTATCTGGTCTGATATATGAATCAGCTCAACAGAATAAATCGAAGGTTATTTATTTATTATTATTATTTTGGAACTGCAGTAAACGCTGCATGCGTAATTATATCAGATTAATTTTTAACTGAATTATTAAATTGGTAAATAAACCATAACAGTAGTAAATTTTCAAGTGGGTGAATTATTCGCCCGGAATGGCTCAGTCGGTAGAGCACTGGCAGCTTCAGCCAAGATATCCCTGGTTCGAATCCTGGCCCGAACTTTTTTCACCCACCTGGAAATTTGCTACTTTTATGATTTATTTACCAATTTAATAATTGTGATATTTAACATAATTCAATTTTAGCCTAAAAATATAAATAGGTTTCAGATTTTACATCTGCATATAAAAGTTAAATGAATTAATTTAGGGAAACAATTAATTTTAAATATTTTATATTTCAAATGTAAGATCGTATCATTAGCCCCAATATTAAGATCGTTTGGAATTAATTTCTTTTAAAAATATAAAATCTGTCAACATTTATATTTAGGTATATTTAAGGTTATTGTCACGGGACCGGGTAGATCAGCAAGTAGGACATAAAATGCATGGGAATTTAAAACTCCCTCTCTCTCTCTTTTTAAAATAAATCTCTATTTTTCCGTGTATATATTACAGCCATCATTGTAGCTCTTAAGTTATTTATATCTAAATTGGTTTTTTCTGCTAATGCAATCTCTAGCGTCTAACGCTATATATAATGCTAGTGTTCATGTATTTCAATTTTATGTTCTGAATTGAAATGAACAAATCTTACAATCATCACACGTATTTATCCACCATCTGATTGGTAAGGGCGTACGCATAGAGGAAAGCCGCCCATTTGAATCTTTAGGGGAAAAAGAATTTTTGGATATTTTTGGCCAAATTTAGCCTATTTCCATCATTTCCCACTCCCGACACCTTTTAAGAAAAATCTTGCCTACGCCATAAATGATGATAGGTTTAGAGTACAAGATAGAATAGATTAAAAAATATATTAGCTTTGCTCAGAGGTCTAAACGCTAAAAATCGAAAAAAACAAAACAAACACACAATTTGTGTTCAATACGTAATAGTTTCTACAGAAGTGATCATTCGTACGGGCGCTGAAAAAATCGTTCTTCGGCCGCCTAAAATAGACTTTATTTAATGAATGAGAAAATCACAGCTTTAAACCTACTCTATGGAATTCTAAAACCTTCGCAAGCGGCTGATGCTTCATTTTTACCAATTAAACAATTAAAAGCTGTCCCATAGTCACGCCAGTCTCTCCAATTTAAAATATCTGCATTGAACAGAACGTTCAGTTTAGAAGTTTTAGTTTTACATCGTTTCTCTAATTTACTAATTAGAAGACTCAGAAGTAGAATAAAAAAAAATGGATAAAAAAGAATTAAATGATTATGAGTAAATTTGTTTCAGGTAAATGTACAAAACATAACTGAGTTGCCAAGAAAATGTAACATATTTTAATATATAATTAAATGACGAATTTTTTAAAAAGTATTTTCTCCTCAACTGAAATTTTTGGCGCCTTTACTACTTCGGGCGCCTGTGTGCGTTGCAAACTTTGCACACTGGGTCGGTGTGTGCGTCAGCATTTTTCCCCTCCCGCAAGGACCGAGATGAGTTTTTAATGAGAGGAAGTTGCGATTTTTAATTAACCTCTTCGTTCCCAAAGCTAAAATAATACTACAAATACTCATTCATTGGTTTTAAACAAACAAAAGGGCATCTTTAATCAAGTGAATGATATGCAAATTCTCAAAACATTTTACTGTAAAGGATTAAAGTTAATCTTCCTACCCTGTTGAAATTTTACTTAACCTTAATAAAAACATTTCAGACCAGAATTTTCTTTAAAAACTATTTAATGTGTTTATTTATGTTAGTTTTCGGTGCCTTTTATTTATCTTACTTTACGAAAAAGTTCTGGTTCGAATTGAATGAAATGAATTATTGACATGGGTCGATTAGACCCATTCAGGGTAGGAAGGTTAAATAAGTATGAAAATTTCTCAATTTCTTGGCCACACCCTCTTGAAGGTGTTTTGCACACTCAGATGAAAATAACATCTATTTTATGAGGAAATCAGCATAGATTTTGCCATTTATTGGTTTGCTTTTAACCTCTTGAGGGGCAAGCAATTACGTTTGTGAAATCCTGAATTCCCACCGGAATCTTTGAAAAATTCTATTTCAAAATAAGTAAAAGCAATTTTACGTCTTTTTTCCACCAAAGTTAGAAAAGTAAAATTTAATAATTTTTTTCTGGTGTAAAACTTCATTAATCATAGGTGGTATATAATATATACCGGTGCACCTCAAGGGGTTTTAAAGCAAGAAACATTCAGCTATTAAGAAATGAAGTCAAAATGTAAAAAAGTCAAACTGTTTAGTTTTTATGGGGAATAGAATAGAGGTCCACATATGTGGACCCAGGTAGCGAAGAGGATAATAACTCAACTAATTACAATTTTAAAATTCTGAGTCTCAGGTGCATCAGGAGTACGTCCCATTGATTTTGCTAACTATCGCACACAGACAGACTCACACACACACACACAGACAGGGTGAAACTTTCTTTTATTAGTATAGATATTTATTTTTAAAAGGCTAAGAATTCCGCTGTGATGACGACTTGCCACTCTCATGAGCGGACATGTTATCAGAGCCAAAATTCTTAATAGACGGATCAAGTTGCACTATAATGTTTTGATGTTAAGTGAAGCCATGTGTTGAAATAAGTATAAAAGTAAAAATAGATTTTTTTAAAGTACACTTTTATAAGCATTCAATGTTCATCTTGAAAATGACGCCTAATTCATGCTTTTTTCCAAAAAATTCCTTTACAACATATTAATTTAGCCGTGAGCACCAAACTCTATTACGAAAAACTCACTGTTTTTTTTTTTTACGTTTGGTAGAAAGAGTAAACAAGTGAATTTATTAAAAATATATAAATTTTGCTCTGTTTCTTTTTAACATAAAAGAAAGAAAGAAACATTGGTTAACCTATCGTTTTAGAATTTTTAAATTGATTTCTAAACGTATAATCATAACTTAATTGATACATAATTAATTATTAATACATAAATATTAATACCGGTGTATAGCCCACGGATCAAACAATCGTGTTTCGACCCAGAATTTTTTAAAAATAAAATGTAACTTTTTAGATCACGGTAAACATTGGTCTTCAAATACTGAATAAAATTTTTGGATCCAAACTTAACTGTGGGCTATACACCGGAAATTACGGTATATATATTTTTATATCACTCTATTTTTTATATGTCATTTTCTACTTTTTATCTTAAAAATGTTTAATTGTTGTAGTTTTTTAGCGATTTGGCATTTTCTGCAAACATTTATTGGAGCATAAATAAATCCATTGTTTTTACAATTTGCATACAATTATACGATTTGCAGAGAATATTTGCGATTTATCACCTGTGGCGGGCTAATTGAAAAATGTCATAAAATTAATTTATTAATTTTTAATTAAGTTAAATATTAAAATATTACATAAGTAAAAATATTAAAATGTTGTATTGTCATCGGAAACGCACTTTGTACACAATTTGTATAATTTTAGCATTTCAGAGAGCTAAAAATCGTTTGCAAATTTCTATCTTTACGTCCAAAAATCAGGTTGAGTTAAATATAGGGTGTTTATAAAGTCCCGGATCCATTTTGATGCTTAATAACTCATAAAATAATAAAGATAGATTAAAATTAATAACATAAATAGTTAGATAGACTCAAAAAGTTTCATGACCCTTGTCAATGAACTTCCACGTGTGCTCCATTCGTCGCACGGAGAATATCAAGTCGATAGTCAATTTCACGTCAGGTAACGGTAAGGTTGTCGGCATCCACAGAGGCTATTGCGGTTGTAATTCTGGCTTTTAAGTCATCAATTTGACATGTTGGAAAACTTCGTATTTCCACAACTAGAAGAGCTTCAGCCACATGTCATTTTGCAACAAGATGGTGCACCACCTCATTGGGGTACCATCGTTCGTACTTCTTTGAATGACCATTTTCCAGGAAGATGGATTGGGCGAGGAGATCCAATTCCTTGGCCACCCAGATCACCTGATATAACGCCGCTGGACTTTTTCCTTTGGGGATTTGTAAAGGATAATGTTTACAGGAGGAGAGTGTCGAACATTGATGACTTAAAAGCCAGAATTACAACCGCAATAGCCTCTGCGGATGCCGACATGCTTGCCGCTACATGGTGTGAAATTGACTATCGACTTGATATTCTCCGTGCGACGAAGGAAGTTCGTGGAAGTTCATTGACAAGGGTCATGAAACTTTTTGAGTCTATCTAACCATTTATGTTATTAATTTTAATCTATCTTTATTATTTTATGAGTTATTAAACATCAAAATGGGTCCGGGACTTTACAAACACTACATGAGTGTAAAAAAGAAAGAACGTGAAGGAATGAGAATTGGACGGAATGGAAATTAATTTTAGGGGTTCGTTTTGTTTCACTTTTAATCGGCTTTAAAAGTACAGCTACTATAGTCTGTGGCGGCGAATTTCGATTTTTATAGCTCATTCGATTCGTCTCATCGAGATTAGTAATTTTATACCTCGCATATCGGTTATTGAGTTTTTATAATGACAGGGGGCCGGGTCAAAGTTCAAAATTTTGTTCATTGAAAAGCAGATACCTTCAAAGAAATAAGTGCGATTTAAGTTTACTAATTGTTTTTACAGTACCATACATTGTCAATAACTACTATAAGGTTATATTGCTGTTATTATAAGAAAATAAAGACGAAAACTACGCCACCCCTACAGATTACTGTTTAACTCGTTGCACTCGTATGTCTAGTCTAACTGCAGATCACTTTTCTTTGCAAAATTTGTTTTCAGCACCACTAATAAAGAAAAATAAAATTTGCCTTATTTAATTATAATATTTTTGAAATTGTGTACTTGAAGGAAACTTCTTTTAAAAAAGTGGTGTCAACCGAATAAAATTTGTGTAAGCATAGCCGCCAACTCTTCCGCTTTTTTGTACCACAAAAAATTAATAGAAATATTCGCCTTATTTAATCGGCCGATTACGGCGATTTAAAAAGGTAAAATTCTTTATAAAAATTTTCTGGTATAACAAAGCGTAAGATGTTGGCAGCTATGACGTAAGAGACTCTCAAGTCGAAACGGTTAAAATTCAAGAAAGAAAGCAGAGCTGTTTTGAATGCGTCGTCGCGTCAGCTGAAGAAGCCTTTGCTCGCTGTGCGCTCTGTGAGAAATATTTGTGTTTTACAAGAATGAAAAGGATAAATTCTCGTTTCCCGTCGTGAATGTATTAAGTTTATAATAATGAATTGTTTTTACTATTGAATTTTCGAATATTTAAGTGTGACCCACCTGTAGTGCATGTCGTCTATAGCATAGCCGAGTGTGACCCACCTGCAGTACAGGCCTTCTATGGAACAGTTGAGTGTGACCCACCGATGATACACACCGCCTAATACGACAGTCAAGCGTGACCCACCGGCGATGCACGCTACCTGATGAAACAGCCGACGTGACCCACCGGTGAAGCACGCCGGCGTGAACATGTTAATGTTCAAAAGTGGCAAACATATCTTACAATGGGAGAAGTTATGATTGGACATTAATAAAAAGCAGGACTCTGTCCGTCGCCCTTTAACCCCTTGAGGGGCGGTGGGATATATTATACCCTACCTAATTTTAATGAAGATTCGTACCAGATACTTTTAAAATTTAATGTAAAAAAAGGAAGTCGGAAATTACTTTTCCTCCTTTTGAAGCAAAACTGCATATATATTAAGCGTACAAAGTTAATGCTGAAATCGGGCGTAAATTAACACAGCTGCGCCATCTTGTGGACGGGGTTGATAATCCACATACGCGGGCTTTTAGTATGACGTCATATATGACAGAATATCTACCATCTGCGAATATTTTCTAAATATTTAGTCACTGATGGAACATGAAACTTGTTTACCAGATTTATTGCAAAACAATGGCGTAGCGAGAAGGGGGTGGGATCCAGATGCACTTGACACCACGAAGTTTTCTTCACCTTATCTGCTCAAAGGCTTTTCACAAAGCGATATAAGTAAGCGTCTTATCTTAAATGGGAGAGGTAACCGCAAGATTAAAGGCGAGGTCACATCAATCAAGGTCTCACGCCACGTAGCGGACGGGGTGATCTACAGAAATATGCCTAACTGTTTTCTTCTTTATGGGTAATCTATTAATTGCACATCTATGAAATAACTGCGCAAGCGCCAACATCGTGTTTTCATTTGTTTGTAGCATTTATATTCTGACAGTAATAGAATGTTCTATTAATTTCTATTCGTGTTTTTTGACTTATTTATTATAGTTAATTATTTAAATAAAAACAGTTCTTTTTTAGAACTAATATTATTTGTTAAAATGGCAAAATGTTGGCCATCGAATAACTCTAGTTTTCGAAATTGTAAGAAAATTCTTTTTCTTATAGAATTCATATGTCCTTTTCCAAAGAGCAAAACAAGTTAGTTACGTATTTTAACTTTAATTTATTAAAAAATATAAAATATTATTTAATATATATTATAAAATGTTATTGATTTAAATACGCTCGATTTTAATTATTGTCTTTTAATGAAATGAAAAATGACGCATAAAAATTAGTAAGTAGTTAATGCGTAAAGACTGAATTTTGTAGTCTTATTTTTTACTCAATTCTTGATGTGCTAAAGTTATAAAAAATGATATACACGGTTCTATTCCAGAGGAAAATACAATGTTTATCAAGGTTTAGAATATGTATAGAATAATAAATAAAATATCCAATTTTAAGTCCTTTTCTTCGTTTATCAAGCGCAGACGATACATCGAAAACTTATTCCAATATTCTTTTGATCGTATTGTATTCATCTTATTTAAGTTACAAATAGTTCATTTATTTAATTTAAAATTCACTTTATTCTATATTCAAAATCACTTTAATTTAAAATGCATGCATTAAATGTTGTACTATTAAACGAGCAAGTATTGTTAATTTAGTATTTGTTTAAATATTTTGCGAGTACAGACAATAACTGCAAAAATTTTCCTAAAATCGCCAGATTAGATTTTTTTTTTTTTTTTGAAGCAGATAAAGCCATTTGGAGAATTCATGTTAAAAATTCTATTACGAATTTCAGATTGTTACTTACTCACAGAAGATGAATCTTGTTTGCCAGATATATTGCAAAATATTTTTGTTACAGCTTGTTTTGATAAAAATATGTGTATTTTAACCCCTTAATCGTCGCGCCTGATAAGTATCGAAAACTTTTTTTAAAATTCAGATTGTGTGATTGCCACCACTATTTTCAAGTTGAAATATACTCTTCATTTAATAGCAGATAAAATGTCAAGAGAATAAAGCCAATTGCAATATTTAAAAAAACTGATGGGAATAAAACAATCTAAATAAAAGAAAAGAAGCCTACATTGCCCGTGACAGTCACGGGCGCGACGACTAAGGGGTTAAAAAAAGTCGCAATGTCATTTAAATGCAGTAATGCTTTCTTAGCATTAGTGCTTTTCTCCCGAAATTAAAATGATATTGCGATTATTTTTTTTAAATGTACATAATTTTATCAAAACAAACTGTAATAAAAATATTTTGCAATAAAACTGGGAAACAAGATTCATCTTCCATAACGGAGTAAAGAATCAGAAAATATGCGCAAGAGATACGCAAATAGTAGATATTCTGTCATCTATGACGTCATACTGAAAACCCGCGTATTTGCATTATTCACCCCGTCTACCAGATGGCGCAGCTGTGTCAATATACTTTAGATTCCAGTATTGACTTCGTACGCTTACTTATATCGCTTAGCCGTTTCAGCTATTAATCAAGGTGAAAAAACTTTACAATTTTAGTGGTGTGAAGTAAGAAAATAGTTAGGTATCTTCCTGTAGTTCAACCCCATCCACTACGTGTCGCGTGACTTGATTGATGTGACCTCTCCCATTTAAGATAGGACGCTTAATATGTATGCAGTTTTGTTTTGAAGTAATTTTATTTTTAAATTCAGGGTTGAATTCAGCGTTAAACACAATTGCTTGCGCCTCAAAGTGTTGAACGAAACACCACGTTTATATTTTCAGCCTCTAATTGTCTAAAATAGACAACTAGATAGCCGGATTATCACTAGATGAAAGTGATGACCTGTTCAAAATTTTTATTTTGTTTATTAGATAATATATTTAGTATTTAATTTTTGTGGTAGGAATAATATCGCCTTTTTTTAGCACAAAGTATATAAAAATATACGTCTTTGTCTTTACTGTCGCATGTTTCTGAATTTCTAGTGTAAGCTTTCTTTTTTTCTTTTTGTTGCCTCGGGAAAGACATTGAGACATTATTCTGAATATAAATAATGAATTGAAGAATAGCAGAGACCTTTGGCAAAATTTACGTAGAAAAAATATTATGTTGAGATTGAGCTACATTGGAATTAAGTTCCATTGTAGTTTCTTATTTAACCACCTCATTCAATTTAGACAGACTCAACTAAGCTTTTGTTGAATATTAATCACAGTAGAAATATTTCGTTGATAAGTTTAAGGTTTTATTTATTTCAGGGTGTTTAGGGCTGAAGCCCCGAGTTTTTACTATCAAAGAAGGGACTCTAAACGGGGTTTGATAGCCGCAGGGGAAAACTTCCACCAGTACATTCAAAAACAAATTTTCGCATTATTTATGGGGTATTATTTTGAATTTAAATAAGCCGATGATTTCTTTAAAAAATTATTGAGGAAGTTTGCCCATGCGAAAATCGGACCATGACTCTAAAACAGGGTTAGGGAACCTTTTTACAACCTCGTGCCCAATTCTTTTCAAAAAAGATTTTACGTGACCATGACGTGCCAAGCACCAAAAAATAATTTAGTGGATCAAAATTTCTGGATTTTTATTCATTGGGATTTAAAAAGTATGAGACAATATACATATAATGATTAGACTAACACATATTATAAAGTAATAGAATGGTGAATGCGATATCGGTTATGCCAAATATTAATATGGTGTTCAACCTACTTACTTTTACTAGGATCCAAGCTGATTTCGAGTTATCTAACAAGTGGTTTGGGTTTCAAATATTTAAGATTTTCGTTTCATTTCCGAAAATAATGACCCACAGGAATAAATAAAGCGAACAACTGTGAAAACTACATATTTTATATCAAGTCTCTTTAGTTTCATCACTACGAGTTTTACTTATAATGCCTAATATTTTCTTTTTTATATTCTCCCAACCTTCTCTTAATTTGATAACTTATTGAGCCCACATTGAAATAATTTAGAAATTCAATTAGTTGCTTTCCAATAAAAAAAAAAAAAAAAAAAGAAAAGAAAAGAAAGAAAAGACCAGCTTGTATAAGTTTACGAGTTTTGTTTAACTTAATTCTATTTTGTGTTAGGATTTCAATCAACGCCGTGCCGAAAATATTCTATCGCGTACCAAGTTTGGTACGCGTGCCATAGGTTCGCCGTCCCTGCTCTAAAATCTAAAATGAGCTTAACACTAGAACGCCCGGAAATTTTACTCAAATTTCATAAAAATAAGTGACACCAGAATTTTTATTTAAAATTATTTGACTTATTTATTTAACCTAAATTTGTGCGGTTTAAATTTAACTTATTTTATGAAAGAATTTCTGCTTCCAGTTGACATTTCATCATATGGTCGGAGTCGGATCGACTTCTTCCAGGCGTTCTAGTGTTATCACATTGTTGACGCAGGTGTCGCATTATATAGGGAAAATGGTATTGTTCCTACCACTATTTTGAAAATAATATCTTCATCTCACCTTTCTCTAGCTTCGAAAATTTAAAAAACTACTTCGAAATTAAAAAAAAATTTAAGTTTCTTCCAAAGTAGTTTTCAAATTATGCTTAAAAAACATCAAAATGACAGTTTAAGGGGCGGTCTATGGTGTGCAGAAAAGCATAATTAAAAAAATATATATATATATTACTCATTTTATTGAAACATTTGGGCTGGCAACAGGGTCGAAACATACTGAGAAAAAAACAAAGTTTGGATTTGATTTGATAGGTAGGTGACCCCTAAGCGAATTTTATGTACATTATTTGAATGTAGACTTTATTTCCACTTGTTTGGTACCAGTAGCTTTCTTCTACAATAATTTGTTGCTGAGTTAGTAGAGAGTGTTTGCATTTTTTCCCCCACGACTATACGTAGACGACCTATGACAGCATGAATATCATTGTAAATTTATTTTATATTACAGAAGACTATTTCATCTTTCTATGTACGGTAGTACCCGACTTACGTCCCCTCGACTTACGTCACCCCGCATTTAGGTCGTCTGATCTAGAATGAAAATTTCCTTAATTAAGACGCACTTTGAACTTTTTTTGAAGGCTTTTGGGGAATTTTCCCGTGACAGTAAAGTGATAGGGACAAACAAATAAGAAAGTCACTAGAAAAAGCTTACAAAACTCACTCCGCTGTTACTAAGAGCTTTTAAAAGTAAAAAAAAAAAAAAAAAAAAAAAAAAAAAAAATGTCGGTTCAAACTTCATTGCAAGATTTTTTTTCGCATCCTCAATAACTCGAACGGTTCAACTAGAAGAACAATAAATTGTAAGTTAACAACTTACTGATTTATTTCCAAATTCTTGTATTTCAAACGTATTTTTTTTTTTCTAATGTAAATGTATGAAACATAATTCCTAAATACAATACAATATGTTCATTAGATTTTGGAGAATTTTTATTACTTATCCTTTTTGCTTATCTAAACATACTTCGACTTACGTCTCTAGTCTTGGAAGGAATTGCTGACGTAAGTCGAGGTATTTCTGCATTGCAGTATCAGTTTAAATGTCGTACTTGAAAGAGATTATTTCTAATATAACACATGGCTATTATTTACTTTTATGATTAAAATATTATTAGAGTGACTTTCCGTTTTAACTTGCATGGTTTGTGTGTAAATTTGGATATAATTTTGTAAAAGCATCATGTCTTTGTCATTCATTGTAGTCCAGGCAATAGGGAATTTTACCTAGCAAAATTAATGGTAGTACTGGAAATCGGCTTTCTAGATGTTTTTTGGGTCGCTGAATCCGAATTTGTAACTTCCCACCAAAATTTCACCCGGCAACCTCCCAAAAAATTGACTTTTTGAAAAAAATTGGTTTTTGAGAAAAGCGCGCGGGGAATGTTCCGAGGCAGCCCCCTCTCTCCCCGTTTATCCTACATCATAATGTCATATATCCTATTTGTTGCAAATTTTGTCTAGTTTTTGAATTTCGTAATGCTTTTCTCCTAAAACAATAAGAAATTTAAGTTAAAAACAATTATTTGGGGGTTTCGGGGGAGGGGGGGAAATTTTGCGGGTAAGTTAAAAATGCGGATTCAACGACCCAAAAAACTTAAAGTAAACCTTATGGAGAAAGTTCGGAGGGAAGATGGGAGGGCTAATGTAAACGTGTGAGTGGTTAAGTGGAATTGCGCAACTTAGTCCACGCAGCACTGCGGCGCATGTTCCGAGGCAGATTCCCCTTGTCCTTCATCCTAAGTCATAATGTCATATATCTAATTTGTTGCAAATTTTGTCTACTTTCTGAATTTCTAGCTACTTTACCCCTAAAGCAATAAAGAATGGAAATTTTTAATAAAAACCTTTTTTGGGGGCTTTTTACCAAAATTTGGGGGGTTGCCGGGGCAAATTTTAGTTGGAAGTTACAAATTCGGATTCAGCGACCCAAAAAATATCTAGAAAACCGATTTACAGTACTACAATTCATTTTGCTAGGTAGAGTCCCTATACGGTCTCTATTGCCTGGACTATTGTGTATGTTTGCTATTCGCCTTATATTACCGGTAGACCCAATGAATATTGACTACCAGTGAAATGAATAGTGACACCAGAATTTTTATTTAAAATTATTTGACTTATTTATTTAACCTAAATTTGTGCGGTTTAAATTTAACTTATTTTATGAAAGAATTTCTGCTTCCAGTTGACATTTCATCATATGGTCGGAGTCGGATCGACTTCTTCCAGGCGTTCTAGTGTTATCACATTGTTGACGCAGGGGTCGCATTATATAGGGAAAATGGTATTGTTCCTACCACTATTTTGAAAATAATATCTTCATCTCACCTTTCTCTAGCTTCGAAAATTTAAAAAACTACTTCGAAATTAAAAAAAAATTAAAGTTTCTTCCAAAGTAGTTTTCAAATTATGATTAAAAACATCAAAATGACGGTTTAAGGGGCGGTCTATGGTGTGCAGAAAAGCATAATTAAAAAAAATATATATATATTACTCATTTTATTGAAACATTTGGGCTGGCAATAGGGTCGAAACATACTGAGAAAAAAACAAAGTTTGGATTTGATTTGATATGTAGGTGGCCCCTAAGCGAATTTTATGTACATTATTTGAATGTAGACTTTATTTCCACTTGTTTGGTACCAGTACCTTTCTTCTACAATAATTTGTTGCTGAGTTAGTAGGGAGAGTTTGCATTTTTCCCCCCGCGACTATACGTAGACGACCTATGACAGCATGAATATCATTGTAAATTTATTTTATACTAGCAAACCCCGCGGCTTTGCTCGCGTAATATTTGAAATATGCCAATGGATATTTATATGTCTAATTTTTATTAAAAGGTACTAACTAAATTTTTATTTTATTAAAAGGTAATATTTTAGTTTATTAAAAGGTACTTATTACTTTTAGGAATAATTAAAACAATTACTATTTAAAACACAATTTGATTAAGCATCATTGTTACACTGCATAAAGCAGAAATGAGACTTAAATTAATAAAACGAAATAAAACTAAATAAATAATAATTTAGAAAATATTTTGAAACTTTTATGCTCAGTTACTACGCTCATTTCAGTATTCATTTGAAGTTTTGAATTTTCTAGAAACCATCTTCTTACATCTTAAAATTAACCATCATGTCAAATTCCAAGTTCTACCACCTCTCTCAACATAAAGGGCTGTGTTGAAATAGAAACTGTCACCATTAATTTGCCAACATTAATTTTGAAATTGGTTTGTTATTTCCTAATATTCCACAGAAACGTAATTTAGAAAGCTTTTAAAGGCCTTTTTTAGAGCGTTTGTTGTTCCTGTGAACCCCAGGTGGTAGAATCATCGGCATAATATATAGCCTGTATAGGATCAGAGACTGCTACCATTGATTCGCAGCTATTACTTTTATATTTGGTTTATATTCCCTGAAATTGCGTAGAAATCGTAATTTAGGACTTTTTTAGAATGCTTTTCGCACATCCCCTTCACTTCACCCCTTTTTAATTCGAATTTATTTTCGACAGTCCTTCGAGGGGATTTATATTTTATAAGTAACTACCATGCCATATTTAAAGTTTCTAGCCTTTTCAGTATCACAGAAATCGCAATTTAGAAAGTTTTTAGCTACTGAAACCCTCTGGTGGTAGTGGCACAGACATAAAATATAGCTTATGATTGAGCAAGTTCTATCACCAACAATTTGTCATCATTATTTTTTTAATCGGTTTGGTATTTGATAAGATTACATAAAAATTGTTATTTACAACGCTTTTCGCTCACTTCATCTTTTTAAATTTGAAATTTTATTTCGACAGTTCTTAGAAAGCAGTTGCATCTTGTAAGTAAATACCATGCCATACTTCAAAGTGTTAGACCCTTCAGTTATGCAAAAAACGCAAATTAGAACATGTTTTGCTTTTGCAACCCTCAGATGGTAGTGACAGCAACATAAAATATAACCTATGTTATAGAAGGGACTGTCACCATTGATTTGCAACCATTACTTTTGAAACAGCTTTGGAATTTCCTGAGACTGAGTAGAAATCGCAATTTAGAATGTTTTTAGAACGCTTTTCGCGCATTTTCACCCCTTTTTAAATTTCCAATTTTTTCGAAACTGTTCTTAAAGATGATTTATATGTAATACATATGTACCTTGCCTAATTTTAAGTTGCTAGCCCCTACCGATCACAAAAATCGAAATTTGGAACGCTTTTTTGCTCCTGCAACGTCTTGGTGATAGTGATACCGACTTAAAATAGCGTCTATGTTAGACCAGAGGCTGTCAGCATCAATTTCTTAACATTACTTTTGAAATCAGTTTGATTCTTCCTGAGATATTTGTGACAAATCGGCATTTAGAACGTTTTTAGAACGCTTTTCGCTCATTTTGCTCCTGCATCTCCTCTGGGTTAGTGGAAACATATATAAAATGTAGCCTATCTTGGGGCAAGATCTGTCACCATCATTTTAACGCCATTATATTTGAAATCGGTTCATTATTTCCTGAGATTGCATAGAAATTGCAATTTAGAACGTTTTTTACAACGCTTTTTGCGCATTTTGACCCCCCTTTTAAATTTCGATTTTTTTAGGGAATGTCCTTAGAGATCATTGATATCTTATAACTAACTACCATTCTAAATTTCACGATTCAAGGCCCTTCCCTCACGCAAAAACAGCAATTTAGAACATTTTTCTCCTGCAGCCCCTTTGGGGTAGAGGCACCGACATAAAACATACCCTATGTTGGAGCATAGATTTTCACCATCATTTTGACGCCATTATTTTTTTAATCGGTTTGGAATTTCCTGAGATTGTGTAGAAACTACCATTTAGAACGTTTTTTAGAACGCTTTTCGCGCATTTTCACCCCTTTTAAATTTAGAATTGTTTAAGAACTGTTCTTAGAAATCCTTTATATCTAATAAGTAGCTGATACTTCAAATTTCATATTTCTAGGCCCATCGGTAACACATGAATCGCATTTTTAGAACGTTTTTTGCTCCTACACCCCCTTTGGGGTAGTGGCACCGACATAAAACATAGCCTATCTTGGAGCAAACGTTGTCACTATCATTTTGACACCAATATTTTTTAAATCGGTTTGGTATTTCCTGAGATTATGTAGAAAATACCATTTAGAACGTTTTTTTAGAACGCTTTTTGTGCATTTTCACCCCGTTTAAATTTCGAATTGTTTAAGAACTGTTCTTAGACACCATTTATATCTTATAAGTAACTAATATTCCAAATTTCATATTTCTAGGTCCTTCAGTAACGCAAAAATCGCATTTTTAGAACGTTTTTTGCTCCTGCACCCCCTTTGGGGTAGTGGCACCGACATAAAATATAGCCTATGTTCTAAGTTGGACTAACACCATCATTTTGATACCATTACTTTTGAAATCGGTTTGGTATTTCCTGAGATTATGTAGAAACTACCATTTAGAACGTTTTTTAGAACGCTTTTTGTGCATTTTCACCCCTTTGAAATTTCGAATTGTTTAAGAACTGTTCTTATACACCATTTATATCTTATAATTAACTAATATTCCAAATTTCATATTTCTAGGCCCTTCAGTAACGCAAAAATCGCATTTTTAGAACGTTTTTTGCTCCTGCACCAACTTTGAGGTAGTGGCACCGACATAAGATATAGCCTATGTTCTAAGTTGGGCGAACACCATCATTTTGATACCATTACATTTGGAATCGGTTCGGTAGTTCCTGAGCTTATCTCCGACAAATAAACAATTTTTACCTCTTTATAATAGGAGTATGATTACAGAAGACTATTTCATCTTTCTATATACGGTAGTACCCGACTTACGTCCCCTCGACTTACGTCACCCCGCATTTACGTCGTCTGGTCTAGAATGAAAATTTCCTTAATTAAGACGCACTTTGAACTTTTTTTGAAGGCTTTTGGTTCTATGAAGGGGAATTTTCCCGTGACAGTAAAGTGATAGGGACAAACAAATAAGAAAGTCACTAGAAAAAGCTTACAAAACTCACTCCGCTGTTACTAAAAGCTTTTAAAAGTAAAAAAAAAAAAAAAAAAAAAAAAAAAATGTCGGTTCAAACTTCATTCCAAGACTTTTTTCGCATCCTCAATAACTCGAACGGTTCCGCTAGAAGAACAATAAATTGTAAGTTAACAACTTACTGATTTATTTCCAAATTCTTGTATTTCAAACGCATTTTTTTTTTTTTTTTTTTTTTTTTTTTGCTAATGTTAAATGTATGCAACATAATTCCTAAATACAATAGAATATGTTCATTAGATTTTGGAGAATTTTTATTACTTATCCTTTTTGCTTATATAAATATACCTCGACTTACGTCTCTAGTCTTGAAAGGAATTGCTGACGTAAGTCGAGGTATTACTGTATTGCAGTATGAGTTTAAATGTCGTACATGAAAGAGATTATTTCTAATATAACACATGAATATTATTTACTTTTATGATTAAAATATTATTAGAGTGACTTTCCATTTTAACTTGCATGGTTTGTGTGTAAATTCGGATACAATTTTGTAAAAGCATGATGTCTCTGTCATTGTGTATGTTTTCTGTTCGCCTTATGGGAACGACCGTTCGTTACTCTTGTGATAATTAGAACAAATTTTCATATATAATTCGAATTATTTTATTACAAAATATAAGTAAGATAAAAATTGATGTAACCAGCTAAATACCACTGTGTTCCACACACAAACATATATCTAATTTATAACAAAAAAAAATTACTTATGTATATATTTAATGACTCTTGTGACATTCTGGTCACAAGAGTAACAAAATTTTGATTGATTATCTAGACAAGAGAAATGCTTTTTGTTACAAATTAGATATATATTAAATGAGTGGAGCACAATAGTATTTTACTGGTTATATCATTTTTTATTTTAATTATATTTTATAGTAAAATAATTGCAAGTATTTGTAAAAAACCGCACGAATGGTCACAAGAGTAACAGTGGACGCTCCCTTATATTACCGGTAGGCAGAATGAATGATTTTACTATTCGAATTAATGATTCGGGCATGCGACAGTCCCAACCTTTCTTTTTAGGTACGTTCGTAATTATATAAATACGTAGCACCTATAGTCGTCGTTCAGTCCGTCCGTCTGTCCGCATGTAACAGAGCAAAAACTACCCAACCGAATGGTCTGAAATTTCAAATATATGATTGTTGCAAAATTTTGTCGAGCCATTTCAAATTTTATGAAAATCGGATGTATAGTTTAATTACAGGGACAGTCAAAAGTTTTTCTTTACATTACGGCCAATGGGAAAAATTATTGCAAGTGGATTTTAATGATATTAGAGCCTTCCGAATGATCTGAAATTTTAATGATATAATTGTTGCAAAATTTTGTCGAGCCATTTCAAATTTTAGGAAAATCGGATGTATAGTTTAATTACAGGGTCAGTCAAAAGTTTTTCTTTACATTACGGCCAATGGGAAAAATTATTGCAAGTGCATTTTAATGATATTACAGCCTTCCGAATGGTCTGAAATTTTAAAGATATAATTGTTGCAAAATTTTGTTGAGCTATTTCAAATTTTAGGAAAATCGGATGTATAGTTTAATTACAGGGACAGTCAAATTATTCCGAAAAAATTATTGGAAGTGCATTTTAATGATGTATCAGACTATGCACTTTATGAAGTGCAAAATATTATACATTCAGTACAATATGGGGTGCAAAAAATAATTATAAAACTAGTTATAGTACGAACGCACCTCATTTGCCACGTTTGACGAGCAATTTCCAACTTGTTTTTAATTCCCTTTGTACCAGAAATTTGGTATCGAAAAAGAAGCTTCTTATTTTAATTAGAATTAATATAAAAAGCCCATAAAATATAACATTTCTTTTTTTCTTCAAAATTTCTGAAGATAATTTATTAAAAATATTTCGAAGGCTGGCAACTATGTTTTTGCTTCTTTTCTTTTTACGAATAGACCGGAAGCCGGCAGCACAGACACATGGTTCGTACATATACCGTTATTTCTCCAGGAAAACTACCAGTATCTTTTTATAGAAAAAGAAATCTACTTTAAGGCTGTTCTTAACTGCTCCGCTGAACAAGCTCAAAATGTTCTGACACATTTACAAATTCGTTTTTTAATGGAAAGATATAAAATTGGAAAGCCTGGCCATGGAAGCGATTTGGAACCGAACTGTTTTTTCCATTTTTTGATCAATCAATTACCCATTGAGTTATAAGCGATATCGATCACATGACAAACCCGTTTTTCGCCCGCTCTTGAGTGATTTTTCTACTTTCGCGCGGAAATGCGGTTCAAAAGGTCCACTTTGCCATTATTTTCTGAAATATATTGCGTTTGCAAAAAAATGAAAAAAACAGCTGAATGACATAGTTTCTGAACAACAACACCAGCTAGTTTCATGCATTTTCAAACAAAAATAAATTAAAACTTATGTCAGGAAGTTGCCCTTTCGTATTTGAGAACAGCCTCAAACGCGCAAAATTTCGCCTTCTTTTAAGAGGAGATATTCTACAAGATAATACTGGTGCCGAAAAAATTTCTGGTCTTTAAAATTCAAAACTTTCGTAAAAGGCTCCCGTCCCGAAGGGGTTAAAACGCAATCGGTCTGCCAAGTCCTATCTTGGTGGAAAACACCGAAACACCCGATTTTACTGGTTGACTCGTAGGTTTACCATTGTGTTTTCCTGCTCCCAGTCCGCCATGCTTTCATACCTTTGGGTGCAGGAAAACACAATGGTAAACCTACGAATCGACCGCTAAAATCGGGTTTTTACGTGTTTTCCACCTAGATATGACTTGGCAGACCGGTTGCGTTTTAATGTGGGAATCGAGTTTTAGCTAATTCAGGAATTTCAGCCTCCAACTCGATGAGGTGGTTGTCTGTGCTGCCGGCTCCCGATCTAAAACTTTATGGCATAGATGCTAACATCGCTATATTATTCTGGAGTTATGATCCAAGGGAAACATATTTTCAACCGGAAATTTTCTTTAATAAAATTTTTGAAAATGTAACTTAGTAAGTACCTTATAGAAACAAGACCCATTTCCTTATACAGTAGAGCGTCGATTATCCGAACTCCAATTAACCGAACTTCCAATTATCCGAACAGCCAATTTCTCTCAAAAAAGATTTTTAACCGAACTTTCAATTATCCGAACAGCCTATTTCACTCAAAAAAAATTTTTTTAAACGAAATTCCAATTATCCAAACACCCTATTAGACCTGGATATCAGAATTTAAATGATGATGCGATTGAAGACGAAAAAGAAATTGAAGAAAATGAAAACGAATGCTCTGAAAATGACCCAGGTCCATCACATAACGAAGCCTTTGAATGTTTGGAAACAGCTATGGAAATGGCTCGAACGGCAGAAGAACTCTGATCCTCTTCAACTAACGTATTTAAGAAAAATTTGAGATATGGCAGCATTGAAAAGAATATCTTCTTTGAAACAAGCAACAATTGAAACCTTTTTTGCTTAAAATTATAATCTTTGGAATTCAGAAAATAATATTAAAAAGTAAACAAAAAAAAAAATTAAAAAGACAAAAATCAATTTTTAACCCCTTCGGGACGGGAGCCTTTTACGAAATTTTTAATCTCCTGTACCGTTTTTTAAAAACAGAAATTTGTGTAGTCTTAAATCGAGAAAATGCGCTGATTAAATAAGGTAATTTTTACAGTACAATTTTACTGGTGAGAAAAAACAAGGATTCTGATCGCTTCATGCGGCACGTATACGTGCCGCTCGTCCCCAAGGGGTTAAACATGCCAACATTAACTAATGCTGCCCCTCCAAAGCGTGAAGTTTTTAGCATAGTCAGGAACATCCCTTAAATTGTCTGTCCATTTATACGAACTTTTGCTTATCCGAACTAGGTCGGTGCCGACTTGTTCGGATAATCGGCTCTCCACTGTATACACTTTCCGATTTTAAGTATGTTTGCCTTCAGACTCCGGAATAATTAAGGGATGCTGGCATCTATGTTTATAGTGGTAATTGATTAAAAATATATACAAAGTCTGTAAATTATGTTTTTGCGCATGCCTGAATGATTTATAGGAAAGATTTATTGGAAATCATTCATTCTGCCTATCACTGTCTAATATGTTTGGAAGTGATGTTTCGCAGACTTCGTTTGAGATATTACTTCTCAGAATGCAATTTGAAACATACTACTACTAATAAAATTTTGCATACTGCGAATTACGAGAGAATAAATGTTTAAAGGGCGCAAATATATATAGTATATATACTATAAAGATACCCCGTCTAAAATGACGGAATACGAGATATAAAGATATATACAACTCATGTGCAAGAATATGAGTTTTTCTCGATTGTTCCGTAGTGATCGATGAAAAGAACAGATTTTAAAAACGGAACTCATTTATGAAAAACTGTAATACAGTAGAAGACCACTAATCCGCACAGCTTGGTTCCAAGCGTTGTGCGGATTTGAGGCTTTTTGCGGATTGCAAGTCATGTCTGCATTATAAAATTAGATATGGTTTCTTTATGCTAAATAAATTGTATAAATATTGAAAAAAAAAATGCGTGTGTATATGAAATGAAACAGCGAATAGGTTGCCAGAAAATATATTGTCAATTTTCTTTCTTCGCCAAGGTTCCTAAAGTGGAAAAGTACCGAGAATTTAACTTTTGTATCCGACTATATAAAGCACGCTACTTTTACAGTATAGGGGCATTGGCGTACTTTTTTAAAGTTTGTCAAAATTTTGGCTTCAGAAGTAAGATTTTTTGCCAAGTGATATAAACAGCTATGAAAACAAAATTAACGAACTTTTAACTTTATATATTCTATAAACATTTTATTTATATTTATATTATTGTTGTTGTTTTTATATACAATTTACTTCAGTTTGTGTACAAAAATGGTTAAATGGCTTCTTTATATTAAATAAATTGTATAAATATTGAAAAATTACTTGTGTATATGAAACAGTGAACAAGTTGCTATTAAATATGTTGCCAAATTTCATTTTCTCTATATCGCCAAGGCCCCCTATACTGGAAAAGTACCTAAAGCACATTAAAATCGGGCAGTTAGGAGCTCAGATTGTACAGCGCCATCTATTGGCTGTTATGTTATTCGTAGCATCGTGATAAAGATGTAAAGACGTACATTTTGGCATATTATACTTTAAGTTCTCACCCAAAGATTTTGAAAAAAAAACCCTTAAAAGCGCGGAGTTTAAATTAAATTGTGGTGAACTCGATTATGGAAGATTAATAGGTTTTCATGGGAATTTCGCCAAATTAGTCAGCTATCGTCAAATTTGCTTCATATACGACAACTTATTTTTGTAGACAAATTTGGCGGTATTTTGCCACGTTGGTCAATGTTTGGCGCTACTGTGGTAATCCTGCATTAGTAATTTTTAACAATTACGCATTACAATGAGGCGATCCTACCGTAATTGTGAGGGACACACAGAGATTTGGTTTTTATATAAATAGATTGTCAAACTAATGGGTTTCTTGATATTACTGATTTTAATGTCTTATTTAAATCAGTCAAATAGTATCTTTTTAAGTTACTGACTTAAATTACACGTATCTTTTATCAATTTATTAAGTTTTAAGTATAACTTTTGCTGATTTTTATAAATTGTTCTTTTGCATCATCGTAAGTTTAAAAATATTTAAATGAGTATAAGAAATTGGGTCATCCCATACAAAATGAGCAAATCAGCTGTGGCTGACATTTCACAGATTTTAATGAAAATCAGCATATAAGCAGATCATTATTTATGAGTAACAGTAAAATAATAGATTTCAGGATTGTGTTTTTAAGTATTAAAATTCAGTAATACGGAAATAATAGGACTCCGTCTTAAATAGGACGTAATCACTATGACAACCTAGAATCATTACCTGTCATGGGATATCATTGAATTAATTACGTATGTTAGGATTTAATAGAATGAAGAAAACTTTTATTAATATCCTTTTAAGTGTTGATTCGATTTTCATAAAATTTGAAATGACTTGACAAAATTTTACAACGATTATATATATTTAACTTCAAACCATTCGTTTGGGTAGTTTTTGCGTTGTTATATGCGGACACATGAACAGACAGACGGACGGATCAGACGCTGACTATAGGTGCTACGTATTTATCTAATTACGAACGCACTTAAAAGATATAGAAATTCTTTAGTAGTTTAACAGTTAAAAAAAATCGCATTGGTTTCGAAAGGATGGACGAAATACTATGAAAGGATAGACCATACATTTTAATAAAATACTACCAGAAAAGACAAAAAAATTTTTTTTATACAAAAATAATAATAAAAAAGAAATAAAAAAGAAAAGTTAAGTTAGCAAATTGAGAAAGGAAAATTCAATCTAAATTAACAGTTAAAAAACAGCATATCTAGGCTGTTAAGAAAAATCGGGTCGGAGACCGTATAGTTATGTGATTCTGTGGCAAAAAAGCAAAACTAATCATCACTGGTTGATCCCGTTAGCTATACTGTCAAATTGTTTTATTATAACGAACACTTTTGGCATAGGCTTAGTAAATATTTTTTGTTTGGGTGGCAATATTTTTGATGCACTGTAAAAATTTAGTTATCTTTAAAATTTCTTTGATGTCTTTAAATGTTCGGGCCCTAGCTTGAACTTCATCTGTATAACTGAGTGGAATTGAAGTGGAGGTTTCGGAAGTCGACGCGTTGTTAGAAATTTCATTAGTACCGGAGGAAGGTGTGTTCGCGACTGGGGCAGTAGAGTTTTCAGGAGTTAAGATTTGAAGATTAGAGTTAGGACTATTTTCTTGCTTCTTTTTTGTGTAATTAAAGTCCTTTAAAATGTCCACAGACAGTTGGGTTGTTTGGTAGCCAGATTATTGCTATTTTTGGTTGAATTAGGATTGTTTTGTTTTAGTCCTGAAAGGTTTTTTAATGCGGGGTCGTTGCAGGATAACCAACGACCCCGCAATTAGCACATTTGGGGGTAATGCGGCCCTTTACAGGGCAATCTTTGCTGCGATGTTTTTCTGCATATTTCACCATTTAGACTTAAAATTGCAAACTTTCGTGGCGTTCCCGAAGCCTTGACATCTGTAACATTGTTTTATCTTCTGATTTCCCTTAGAAGCTTCTATGGTTGGTAACCGAGATATAATGTGTTTGATCTTACAAATTTCATCAAAGTTGGAGAGCGGTAGTACACTGACCATATAGAGAGAATGGGCATGACGGTTTTTTTACTTTTTAACATGGCGACCATGGTGACCGTAAATCAATGTTAAACTTTCAACAATTATTTCGTTCTCAGTATAACAGGCAAGAACCCTAATACAAACCTTTTTAGGTCGTTGATATTTAGAATGCAACGTATTAATATTTTTTTAGCATGAGTATCTAAATAATGCCGAGGTTTTCTAAAATCAGCCTCATTCTTACATGGAACAATGATGAGTTTTCCCTTAAGTGCTATTTGCAGTTTTTCTTTATTATATTTTTGGCTAACTCGGTCAATTTCTCATCAAATTCTATATAAAATAGGTTGATTCTAGACTCAGAATTACCAGCGTTTTGGCGTGGGATATCATTATTTTGGAGTATTTACATTATACAATGCCAGTGTGGTTTGTTCTATATTGGAAAAAATAAACGACATGTGTTACAGAATCAACACATAAACTATGTTAAGAAAAAGGAATCACAAAAATCCTCCATTGCTTCTCATTGTTGGGGGAAGGACATAATTTCAACTTTGACTTTGCCACTATTATCAAAAAATGCGATACTCCTTCAGATTTAGACTTTGTGGAAGCAGTTTATATTCATATATTTAGAAATTCCCTGGTCAACGATTTTTTCAGTGTATCTTACATCTTTGTGAGTGGATTTGCTATGTCACGGTATTTCACTTCCGCTTTAATCTCATTGGTTGCTGGAACATGATTCTCTTTAGGTGCATTGGTTACTGACATTCGGATTTTCGTCTTTCCATTTCATCTATTTGGTGGATGTTTATTTTATTTTGTACACAGAGGATGTGAGTCCCAGTACTCACGAAACGTATAAGGTTAGTTGGGGCAACTGGGCTATGATTTTACAATGTGACTCCAGAGCTTCTGACAATTCAGCTCCAAAAAGCTAATGTTCATTTGAATTATAGTCTGAATTTCTGTAAATGTGTTCAGTTAGGTGTCCTCTATCAGACAGAAATGCTCAAAATTACATTTTAATATTTAAAAATATAAAAATATGCATATTTCATCTTTCTTTCCTCCTGGATCCAATTGCTCCATAAAAATGCGGTAAGTGGACAGGAGGGTCTATGTTCCGCACGCATTTATTTTTTTTCATATGGGATATTAGGTCCTGTTTGAAAAAGTGTAAACAGCTTAAAAAATTTAAACCAGGCAGATCATGTAAATTATATGTCAATAAAGAACGTTGTAAGGGAAACCTTTGCTGTCAATGTGTCTTAAAAAAGCACGAAAATGGGAAATATTTGATTTATTTATACCAAAAAACATAAAAATTAAGTAAGTACTTATGTACTTTAGTATAGGTAATAAGTTTAAAAATCACATGGGTATTTTTAGGAAAAAAATAGCAAAGTAAATCTATGAACAAACGGCTACGTAAGTACTTAAGTACTTTATCGGTATGACACCGATATCGTACAGTCGTGGAGAAAAAAAGTAAACACCTTTTACTAACTCCTCCGCAAATTATCGTAGACGAATGTTACTGGTACCAAACGATAGGAAATAAAGTCTACTTTTAAATGATGTATATAAAATTTTCTTAGGAGGCCATCTACATATTAAAACGAATCCAAACTTCATTTTTTTCAATGTCAATACCTAATTTAAAGAGATATTTCAAATCTTCGGTTCAAACTATGCCTAGACAACAAAATTTCAAGTCATTTGAATGACAAGTTTTTGAATTATAAACATTCGAAATTAAGTGCTTGTAATGTTAAATTATATTTTCATATTTTTATTTATATCTCCTGAAATTATGCTCCTAATGTGCTAATTTTTTTTGTAGCAATAATACTAATATACCACAACCTAAATACGCTGAATTTGCAATTTTTATAATTTTATGATATGAATTATGAATTATGAAATTAATATTCGAAAAAATTATGAATTGCAACCTACAATTGTTTTTGATGGATTTAGATTTATTAAGTCCTGCTTTATGGAAATCCAAAATTTCACAGTTTTATTCCCAGTAGTTTTCAAATTACGCTTAAAAAACGGCAAAATGATGGTTTAAGATGCTATCGATGATAGAAGTGAGTAGATATTTTCAAATTTATTCTGCTGTCCTGTAATCTACATTGACTCCTTAAGTGGCACTTCAGGTGCCTTGATCAAGAACGGGGCAAGAACGGTTAACAATCAAATACGGAACTTCAATTTGGATACAGCCCTTAAAATACGCTCGTTTTAAAATAATTAATTTCTCGGAAACTTATGGTACGAATTGCACAAAAATTTGTTTTTAGGCTAATTGTATAGGTATAAATGTGATTTATGCTGCCAGAATTGTGAACTTCTATTGAAAAAAAAACAAAGTTATGGTTCGTTTTAATATGTAGATGGCCCCCTAAGCAAATTTTATATACATCATTTAAAAGTAGACTTAATTTCCAATCGTTCCGTACCAGTAACTTTCTTCTACGATAATTTGTTGAGGAGTTAGTAGGGGGTGTTTACTTTTTTTTTTGCACGACTGTACAATTTCAAGGTTTGGCTATCTCCCTTTCAGGGGCAATGTATATGCATTCCTGAATGTTGAAATAAATTAGTGATACCAGTATTTAGAAGATAATCTATTTGTAGACAAGTAAAAGTATATTTCCGCGTACTTAATGAAAGTGAAATTTTCATTATAAAATTCAGGTGCCAATGTGGCAATTAGGAATTAAAATTATGTGATGTCATAATCGCATCACCGCCCTTCAAGGGATTAAGAAATTTGAATAAGAAATACCACCCATTTTACTTTTTTAAAATTTCATTATGTAATATTAATAAGGTATTCTATAATTTTCTTTATCGTGAGCAAAAAACAATGGATAAATTTATTTCCCGTAGTAAGAGAAACTCCAAAAAAATATTTATAACTATTGGGGTAACTGAATCCAGCCTGTCCCAGTTACCCCATTCTTGAAAAAGTTATGGGGTAACTGGGACACCGGGCTTACATTTGTAACATGAAGTAAATATGTATAGATACCTAATAACATTAATGCAGTTATATGCCTAATCTTTAAAAAAAAAGATTGTTTAATAAAATTACTTACATTATTTTAATAAAAAGCCGAGGAAGTTGAACCATATTGACATTGTTTTTAAAAAAAGAAACGTAAATTTTTGACAACCTATCACAGCAAAGTAAGAGCTATGATTGAGTTGACGAGCGTTGTTTTAGGAAGTAGAGATTAAGGTGCATTGTTCACAAAAGCTAAAACTTAAAAAACATTAACAGTTTTTTATAAAATAGCCTATGGCCCAGTTACCTAGTGGGTCCAGTTACCCCAACTAACCTTACATCTGTTCATTTTCATAGTGTTTGATTTGTATATATTGTGTGTTTAAATGTTGGCTTTGTAGTGATTTAGTTTTTCACACAAGTTTTTCTTTATTATCATTATTTTGGGTTTGATCCATTTTTTCTTTTTCGTTAAGATAAATTTTTGACGCGAGATTTTAGAATTTGTTACTATATTTGTTTTGGGAATGGTAGAATTTTCCTCATTAAGGTGACGTTTAATTTAATGCTTATTTACGATAGTGAAAGATTAATTTTTAAACTGGCACCTGTGAGAACAGCAGATTTTTGAAATTTATAAAAGAAAAAAAAAATGGAAAGAATAACTGAGTTTAACCAATTTTCAACAGTTGGTACTTTAATCCTTTCCGGCGCGGAGTAATTCTGTTTATAAACTGATGAAATAATGGGCTTACCCCAGAATTTATAAACGAATTTATTAGAAAATATGAACTTGCTTATTTCAACGTACATTATAAGAGGAAAATCTTAATGAAATATTTTTGGTGCCGTTTGTCAGATTTGAAATTAAAATTAGGTGTCCTTTTTTAAGGACACCGTCCTCGAAAGAGTTAAGTAAAGAGAAAACCTCACGACAAGTTTTACTTACCTCTGACTTATCATCGTTGGATTCAGAGTATCGTTCTTTGGATTTGATTGACAGAATATAGTCGGCAACGTATGAGAAAAAAGCAGCTAGCAATTCTTTGGATTTATCATCAAATGTTTTCAAATGGCTAGAAAGTGTCCGCTAAAGCCTGGATTCGCAGTTCCGTTTATAATATTCATCAGTATAACATCTTTTGATTGACTGACGCCCGCAGACGACATGCCGTAACGTACTTATCACAAGAAGAAAGAAGTAATTGCAACGCACACAATCTTAAGGTCCAAACAGACGTATCATTTTTGTCATATAGCATATCGGCGTCTTTGTGGTCACTCGATGTTTTTTTCTTTAATGGCTTTAAAAGGAAACTGCCGGACATCCTGCAAGAGGAAAACTTTTCATTCAAGTCAATCGAATCTCCTAAACCCATTGTTGAGTCTCCTCATATTTTTGTGTAAAACCACAAAACGGTTGGAGAAGAATAAGTGCTAATAGCATTCCCTGGGCAAGGCAAAAGAAGCGTCTAAATGCAGTCTTATTCTAAGGAACTGAGTTCGGCATCTACAGTACTACGTAGAACAATTACAAGAGAACAGCGCACATTTTATTCGAACGAGCAGCAGACGAGAACTTTTTTTACAATTGTTGTAATACTCTATCATGAAAATAATAATAAAAAATGGTGGTGGCCTAAAAAAGAGATTACTCGAAGACATATATATTTACTCAATGCTTTTACATTTCTTCATCACATGCAGTTAGTTCTCTGTATATCTTTTTAAAACTTCACAATGAAAAGTAGTGAGATATTTAGAGGTAGAGCAGTAATAATATGGGACTACACGTCTGGATTGGATCCTTTGAATTTAACAAATCAACATAAAAACATAATTAAAATATTTGCAGACCTTTCTATTCAAATCACCGAAAATACCGATGTATAACATACCGCGCGATCTTTTTTTTTTTCTTTTGTTGGAAACGATGTGAACTTAAAATTAAGTGAAGATCTAAAAATTTATTTTATTCGCAGTACATTCACCGGAGTCGAAAAATTTAACTCGCTTATATGAAAGTATTAAATGAATATAGTTTATTTCTAAAATATGAAGTTTGTATTGTAACAGAGTTACAGGCTGCAAATACATAATGCGCGCAATTATTTATACGTACGATATAATCACGGGAGTGAATAATTTTGGATCACTTATGAAAGTATTGCATGAATATAATTTATCTCTAAAATATAAAGCTTGTATTGTAACAGATTGGCTACACGCTGCAAATCTGGAATGCTTGCAATTGTTTCTACGTACGATTTAATCACGAAAGTCAAAATTTTGGATCACTTACGAAAGTATTGCATGAATTTAATTTATCTCTAAAATATGCTTTGCAACAGATAGGGCTACACGCTGCGAATATGTAATGCGTGCAATTGTTTCTACAAATGATGCAATGACTAGAGTCGATAATTTCGACTCTTTTATAAAAGAAGTGGATGAATATGGTATCTTTCTAAAATATAAAGTTTGCTTTGTAACAGATAGTGAGTGCTTCACGCTTGAAATATGTAAAGCGTGGTGTTATTTCTACACAATGTGCAGTCGCCTGAGTCGATAATTTTGACTCGCTTATGAAAGTAGTGAATGAATACCAGTTTATTTTTAAAATAAGAAAACAGATAATGCTTTATGCTTGAAATATGTAAAGCGTGGTATTACTTCCACACAATACGATAATTTTGACTCGTTTGTGAAATGATTGACTGAATACAGTTTATCTCTAAAATATGATTTTTTTATTTTAATAAATAATGCTTTACGGCTGCAAATATGTAATGTCTGAAATTATTTCTACACACGATGCAAGCACCAGAGCTGATAATTTTGGATAATTTATGAAAGTTTTAAATTTATAGAGTTTATAGAATTATATTAAAAATAAATCTCTTATTATAACTAAAGTAAAATATACATTTATATGCTAAAATTGATTACAGCAGATATAAAAAAAGTCTTAAAATCTTTTGATAACAAACCGACTAGTTTCGTAGAATTCCGTTGGTGACATTCTCAGGGTCTGCAAATAATAATAAACCCTTTATAATAAACCATATTACACATTATTAAACCATAATTATTTATTATTTGCAGACTTGAGAACGGCAGTGTTGAAAGTTTACGAAATAGGTTGGTTTGTTAATGTTTTAAGATTTTTTTAAGTACTGTAACACCTTTTACAATGTGACTGTGTATATTTTATTTTGATTAACCCTTTACATTCTGACTGTACTTTTAAGTATCATTAAAAAAATTCAGTGTAAAATGTATTTAATTCCTCTACTAATAAAAGTAAATTTCACTTTTAATACAAAATGATTTGCTCCATCATTTTTAGAAAGCATAGTGAAACAGTGAAAGCTAAATGTATTTTTTAATGTGGTTATTTTCTCAACCATTTATCTATGTTGAGATATATATTAAGCTTTTATCCTATTTAAAAATTTTATACGAAAAATTTGCAACTACAAAACACTTCTCTCTTACAGACAGGATCACAATACATTTATTTACTCTGTTCTTATATGAATTGTGAGATTTCCATAACAATATTGTTTTTGTTAATTAATCTAATTATTCTTGTAAATATTTTGCAAAAATAGCTCCATCTACCAAGTTTTGAAATCAGTTTTAATTAAAATAAACGGTCAAGTGCGAGTATTAATCGGGCTAAGAGGGTTCCGTATAATAAATATATGAGTTATTAACTGTATTATTAAAAAAAATCTTTGCTAAAAGAATAACAAGGCTTTCTAAAAAATTATACAACGTAGGGTTGGATATAGCTGTATATACTAGAAAATTATGAACGGGTATACCATAAAAGTTCAAAGAGATATGGAGCCTAAATAACATCAAATATTGCAATTCTGTATAACTCTTTTTTTTAAATCTTATCCTAATCTGTTTTTTTTTTATTAACTTAATTCGGTACTGACAATAAAAGTAGTGCATATTTAAACTTCATTTGGCGTTTCATAAAATTAAATTCAGGGTAGTAATAAACTTTTATTTTAACAGAGTAGCTAAAGCAAAACCCTTGTTCAAAGTTTAAACTTGGCATTGTGGTAAGCGCGCTTTGAAAGGAGATTGCAAAGTTGCAACTCCGCCTTGGTCCATGCAGCGTTTTAATAAATAGGTTTTTAATTAACTTTTAAAGACACGGTAGGCGTATTAAAAGATCCATTCGATGCAAACTAGTAGCGAATCCCATTTCACTTATGTGATTAATTCTAATTAAATTAGTCTGTTCCTAACAATTTGACATTTATTGCTTTTATACTGCTACTGGACATTGCATTAATCGTATATCATTAAAAGCTGTTACCTAGGCTTTAAAAGTCGATGGTACACATACTACACAGCTCCTGTTATTATGTATATACAAACAGTCCGTGTCTTTAAGGGTTAATATCTCGGCTAATTACCGACGATTTTTTTTCTAAAGTCATTATCAACAATGCTTTTATACTTCTGCTACGATAGTTACCTCCAGTGCTCCTCAACGCTGTTGCTGAATGCCTGCAAATCAAAATTTGTGTATAACAGTAAAATGCGCTTTTCTCAAAAACTATGTGCCCGAGGGTGGTCGCTATATTTTCCCGCAAGGTTTAAATAAGCGTCTCCTGCCTCTAATTTTTTCATAATTTTACTTTCAGTAGATTCGGAAACAGAAGGGGGGGGGGGGTGACAGATTTTTGCACTACATTTTCGACGATATCTCTCAAAATATAATACCTAAAATTAAAAGAAATATATTTTTGAATTCGGCGTTACGAAAACTTTCACACGATATGCAAAGGAAAGATTTTTGTTTTGAAGTAACTTAATTAGCACCTCTGCATTGTTCCTAAATATATCTGTGAATGTTTAATAGTATGTAAATATGTGGGTTAATAATCTTTATTACTTCCCGCAATTTGAACTTTCCACGTTCTATAGTTTATGAGTAAAATGGCTGTGACAGACAAACAGACATAGGAGTGATTTTAATATGGTTCCGTTTTTACTTTTTAAGTACGGAACCCTAAAAATTATCTAAAAATAAAATTATTATTATATATGTTGTTCAAGATATCTTAGATATTAACGCAAATAATTATTCATGTGAAGAAATTTTTTTTAAACTCAAAATTCAGGAGATAGATGGTTAATAGAGTTTGTCTCGAAAGTAAGAAGATTGCAATTCAAGTACGGTGGATACAATGGAAATAACTATTTAGAAAAGAAAACATGCAGTGTAATAGAATAAATATTACGATTCTTATTAATGCATTATTCATGAGTAAATATGTTCCAGCGTTTTAATGCTGTATAGAGTAAAAATGTAATAAAAAGTGTCAATTATATTCGTCCCCCCACGAATTTAAACATTGTCAATTTAGTGTATACATATTTTTAAAATATAGCTAGTGTAAATGCCGATCTCATTTCCTTTTAACAAATGAATTTGTTAACATTCCATTCAGAATTTTTTCAAGGTATTTTGTGAATTGCTTGGTGAATACTTGTTAGATTTGAAATTTTTTGAATGAGGAATATTACTATTATTTTTTTTTCGATTAACTCCTCAACAGTTTCTTTTCTTTCAAGCTTTATAAACAAAGGTTACCAGTTTCGCCACCTTTTTTTATTCAGAGATTCCGAATTGATATAGGAAATTCCGAAAGAAGAATTTTACTTTATGTAATCATGAAATGTGTGTTCATTAATAAAACGAAGAATACTATTTTCAATTTCTGAATAAAAAAGGAGGCCAAATTGGCAGGAAATTTTAACAGCCCACCATCATCCAAAGTAAACATGGGTCCATAAGGGGACAAGGTCGCAAATGAAAGTTCATTTGCGACCTTGTCCCCTTACGGACACGTGTTTACTTAGGCTGATGACGGGCTGTTAAAATTTTCAGACCGAAACGCGTCCTGAATGTTCTTTTGTTTTATGGTGATTCACACAAAATTTTATTATTTAATTGTGATTTATCGCCAGTTTTTAGCAGCAGTAGTACTATTTCATCTAAAATTTGGTTTATATAATTAAATAACTTGCCGTTAAATACAGCAAAAATTACTTTGCGGCGGTTATGTGGCATTTTTCAATACATTTGTTTTTAAACAACACTTTGCTTTTTCCTGTAGAAAAACAATGGTAAGAAATGAATTAAGTTTAACCTGATTGATTTACGATTGAGAATACCTAGCTTTTTCAGATATTCTCGCTCTCAGGTCCATCAGTTTAATCTTAATTCATTGCTCGCCATTGCATTTCTGCTTGAAAAAGTAAGGCGTTGCTTAAAAAATAAATGTATACAAATACACACAAATCTGAAAGAGAATTAACTTTATTTGTTTTTTAAAAAGTCCCTATTCAAAAGTTTAAATTATGCTTATAACTTGAAGGAATCTATAAAAAGGATTTTTACGCAATTAAAAAAATCTATCACAGCATTTCTCCTATTGATTATATTTATATTTTTTATAACCTTTTCTGGATATTTTAGAATTTTACAGAATTTTTTTGATTACTTATTGATTGAGCTTTATTTTTTTGCTCTCCTATGTGTCACATAAAAAATTATGCACTTAAAACTACATAAGGATCTACAGTCATGAGAAAAAAAACAGTAAACACTCCCTACTAACTCTCCAACAAATTATTGTAGAAGTAAGTTACACGTGCCAAACGATTGGAAATATTACCTACTTTTAAATGATGTATATAAAATTTGCTTATTGGACCATATACATATCAAGACAAACCCAAACTTTTGACACCACAAATAACACTCACTCCATTCAGCCTAACTATAAATTTTCATGAAATACCTACGACTAGTTTCAGAGAGATTAGTTATTTTAAAGTGACCATATTTTAGGGGCTGTATCCAAATTGAATTTCGGTACTCCATTGTTGAAATGCTACAGAATGACTAAGTCACTTCTATTATACATCATTTCTTGCCAATATGACCATTTCATTCACTCAATATGTTTCGACTTTTGTCAGTCCAAATGTTTCAATAAAATAGGAAAAAATACATTTTTTTTTTCAAATTATACTTTTCATCACATCATAGAAGGCCCCTTAAAACACCATTTTGACGTATTTTAAGTATAATTTGAAAACTACTAGATAAAAAAAAATGTAATTTTGATTCGCGTAAAGCAGGACGCAATAAATATAAATTTTTCAAAATATTGTAGGTTGCAATTCATATTTTTTTTTCGAATATTTATTTAATATAATAATTCATAATTGATCATATTACAAAATTTTTAAAATGACAAGCTCAATGTATTTATGTTTAGTTTTTTAAATATTATAACCACTCAAGAAATTATCTCATTACGATTATAATTACAGGACATATTAATAAAAATATGAAAATGTAATTTAACATTAGAAACTCAAATTTTGAATGTTTATAATTCAAAAACTTATCATTCAAATGACTTGAAATTTCGTATCCAGGTATAGTTTTAACCAGAGATTTAAAATACATTGTTAAAATTTTGTGTTGCCATTGAATAAAACAATGTTTGGTCTGGTTTTGTTTTGTAGATTACCCCTAAGAAATTTTTATGTACAGTCGTGGAAAAAAAAGTAAACACCCCCTACTAACTCCTTAACAAATTATTGTAGAAGAAAGTTACTGGTACCGAACGATTGGAAATAAAGTTTACTTTTAAATGATGTATATAAAATTTGCTGAGGGTGGCATCTACATATTAAAACGAACCATAACTTTGTTTTTTTTTCAATAGCAGTACACAATTCTAACAGCATAAATGAACTCTACACCCTTCAATTAGCCTAAAAACGAATTTTTATGAAATTCGTACCTTAAGTTTCCGAGAAATTAATTATTTTAAAACGAGCGTATTTTAAGGGCTGTATCCAAATTGAAGTTCCGTACTCGATTGTTAACCTAGAGAGCCCTTTCTTGATCAAGGCACCTTAAGCGCCACTCAAGGAGTCAATGAAGCGTGTTAGATTACAGTACAGCAGAATAAATTTCAAAATGTTTACTCACTTCCATCATAGACAGTTTTAAAACATCATTTTGCCGTTTTTTAAGCCTAATTTGAAAACTACTTGGAAGAATAAGGGGAAATTTTTGAATTTTCATAAAGCAGGACTTAATAAATCTAAATCCATCAAAAAAATTGTAGGTTGCAATTCATAATTTTTTTCGAATATTAATTTCATAATTCATAATTCATATCATAAAATTATAAAAATTGCAAATTCAGCTTATTTATGTTTGGGTATATTAGTATTATTACTACACAAAAAATTAGCACATTAGGAGCATAATTTCGGGAGATATAAATAAAAATATGAAAATGTAATTTAACCTTAGAAGCACTAAATTTTGAATGTTTATAATTCAAAAACTTATCATTCAAATGTCTTGAAATTTGGTGTCTAGGCATAGTTTGAACCAAAGATTTGAAATATATCGTTAAAATTGGATATTGCTATAGAAAAAAAAAGAAGTTTGGATTCGTTTTAATATGTAGATGACCCCTAAGAAAATTTTATATACATCAGTTAAAAGTAGATTTTATTTACAATCGTTCGGTACCAGTAACTTTCTTCTACGATGATTTGTTGAGAAGTTAGTAGGGGGTGTTTACTTTTTTTTCCACGACCGTACATCATTTAAAAGTAGACTTTATTTCCAATCGTTTGGTTCCAGTAACTTTCTTCTACTATAATTTGTTGCAGAGTTAGTAGGGGATGTTTAATTTTTTTCCACGACTAGATGATTTAACTAATCTTAGAATTTCATTCGTGAACTCGATGAGGTGATTGTCTGTTCTGCCGTCTCCCGGTCTATTACTTATATAACACTATAGAAAAAAAAGTCTTAGAACAGAGAGAGTCTTATAAATTAGAAATACAGTAAATTCTGTCTAAGGCGGACTCTGTGTAAGCCGGATATCTGTCTACCGCGGAAAAATTTTAAAGTCCCGGCGAACCCATAGAAAATAACATTAATTCTTGCTGCATAAGCCGGAATCTGCCTAACGCGGAAACGGAAAGGTTTTTAAGGTCCCACCGAAAACAAAATTTTGCATAAGGCGGAAAATAGGATATTTTAAAAATGAAAGGCATTTCGATCAAACTTTAAAACTGATATACACACGTCAGATACTCAATGTCGAGCATAAAAATTAAATTCCGTAATACTTTTAAAAAATTAATTCAAAGAAACAGAAAAAGTGTTTAAATTTTAAGGAATTCTTGCTTATGCCATTTTTTCCTACATAAATATGCATTTAAAAGTTATTATTACTAGTTGAGTGCACATTTATGAAAATATGTATTGTCTACAATATATTATGCTTTAAGGTTGTACTCAAATTCAAAGTGATGGCTTTCTATCTCATTCCCGAAGTTATTATTATTTTTTTTTGTGTGTGTGTGTGTGTAAACTTCAAATTTGTAGGTATTACAGCGGTACTAAGAAATGGAATAGCGTTTCTCATTTATTTATAAAGACAAAGGATCTTCCAGAATTTTCGTTTTCGACAGATTTTCGAGCCATGGCAATCAATGAAAGATCGTGATGAAAGATCGCGAGCAATTCATTATAACTCAAGATTCAAACATTTTATCGAAAACATAAAACGCTATTCGACTGACGTATGCTTCATTCCAATAAATGACGATATTTTGCATAAGCCGGAATATTGTCTACCACGGAAAATTTTCTCAGTCCCGACCGATTCCGCCTTAGACAGAGTTTATTGTAACTCCATTACATCAATTTAACTGCTTATATGTATTATTACGCTTTGCTTGTAGTGAAAACAATCATTCTTAAAAATATATTATGTATGAAATATAAATTATACAGTCTTTAAATAAAAATGCTAAAACAAATTAATATTTATATCTATTTCATTTCTTAAATTTACATTACACTGCATTTTTCATTCAGAGATGCAGCAATATTGATTTGCTGTTTTTGAAACATGATTCATGTATACATATTTATTTAAAACTTTTTTTTTATATGTCTAGCAATGATTTCAAACGCATTTAGATTGGTCTATATTCAAAACTAGATTGCCAAAGAGTAATTAGTGCTACTTTAACACGTTCACGCCGGCGCGGTGGGTCACACTCGATTGTCTCAGAGCTGCCAAGTCTTTGGCTGTTTGGATACCAGTATTTTAATAAAGAAAATGTTGCTTTATTTAATTAGAATAATTGGGCGATTTAAAGGAACAATATTTTCTCTAAAATAATAGTGGTGTGCAAAAAGCCGGAGACTTGAAAATTCTGAGACAGTCGAGTGAGACCCACCGCGCCGGCGTGAACGTCTTAAGGTCAGTAATGTCGAAATACACCTGCCCATAGCTGCCAACTTGTAGGGCTTTTTGCTACCACTAAAATTTAATAGAATTTTTCTTTATTTAATTGTTAAGGTTTGACGATTAAATTAGGCAAAATTTACAATTATATTTGAGTAGTAAAAAAAAAAAAAAAAAAAAAAAAAAAAAAAAAAAAAAAAAAAACGCTCAATTTAACAATCATTCATGTCAGAAAATAGACTAATTTTAACCCTTTCAGTGGCTAAGTACTCCTGTTGCTAAAATATTGAAATGTTTGAATCACACCAAGATTTACGAACAACATTTTTTTTTTTTTTTTTTAATGAACGAAAGCTTTTTTTCACTTACCTAATAAAAGCTAAATTTTATTACAAAATTCATGAGTCATTTTAGTGCTTGGGGATTTAATTTTAGTGGGACACATTTAATATATCAGCGTCTTACAAAGGGTTAAGTTGCACTTTTGAGTAATATTAACAGTGCAACAGGTTAAAATTTTAATTTACAATTTTTATATTACGGAATAAAACTTAATTGCAAATTTCATGGAAAAAATAAAAGGAAACATAAGAAGGCGAGAAAATGAATAATATAAATTGAAATATGATAATTTGAAGTAGCATCAATGAGAAAAAGCTTTGTTGTTTAGAAAGGTTTTACATATATTTCTCATAATGCATAGTTGGGGCCAAAAAAATTGGAATATAGCCTAGAGAGAGTGACCGTCATTTAAATAACAGTTGCATAATTGAGAGTTCACTGTAATTACAAGAGGGCATATACCGTAGGAGAAAGCGTTCAATAATAAATTTGAACAGAAATTTTCGACTTATTTAAACGCCTTATTTATGCCTACTTTCTGTCATAAAAATGGCAAAAATCTCTATTTGTTTTTAAAGGTGGAAGTTTACCTCGGCGATAATCAGTCGTTAGTACCGTAATTTCCGGTGTATAAACCGCGCTTAAAATAAGTTTGTTTGAAACAAGAAATTGTACAATGAATTAAGTTATGTATGCACAAAGGAGAAATAAGCTATATTTTATTAAATAAAATTTCTGGTCGAAAATTGAATTATCTGAGCCGCGAGGAAATTACGGTAATTGTGTTAATCTTTTTTTATCTATCGCGTTTATCTATTTTTTTTTTTTATCGATATTAATTTAAGAAAATTTCCATATTCATTTATAAACATATTGTGAAAACAAACATAAAAAACTATCATGGTTGCGATCTGTTTTTTTAATTTTTCGTAATATCCTCTTTCACATTGTTCATTCGAATGTATCGATCTTATTTTTTTGTCTCCTGGTACGCGCTATATAACGACTGTATCATGAAATAAAGCCAGTCTTCTTCTAAGATTCTCAAATTTGGTGGTCAAAACTTCATTGAACAGTTTCTGATTCAATCGTTTGAAATGTCTTCCGCAGCTTTGAGACAATAATTTGGGTTATTCCAATATAACCTGTAACTTTTTTCTCTGTCTCATTTATGCAAGTTTACAACAATTCTGGAACACACAAAATAATCTATATAATTCATTCGACATATTCCCCAATTCAATTTAACGAAAAAAAAAAAAAAAAAAAAAAAAAGACTTTGTGTTTTTTAACGCCGATACAATTTAAGTGTAAAATCTTCCATATAAAATTTCAATACAAAAAAGAATAGTCGCACTCTAGTGAGGTTTCTTATTTACAAAAATCTGACTCGAAAGGTTTTTATTTCCCTTGCTCATAATCGTTACTTTCAGGCAGTTCCTATAAACAGTACAAGATCGTTACCATACACAATTCCAATTTTATTTTTGATCCATACTTTTTAAATGTTAGTGCACATTCAGTAGCACATATTTATACGAATGAATATTTTAAGTTTTACAAATTAATAAACTTTCAGAAAAATTAAGATTGATAGAGCAGCATATGCTATTATTTTTAAAAATCTCTACAGCTCACCAAATCGAACCATGTTTTAGGTAACAAAACATGTTTCAAAATTTCTTAATTAAATTAATATAAACCTGTAACGCTTATTAACCCCTTGGGGACGAGCGACACGTATACGTGCCGGAAATAGGCCTAAGAATCCTCGTTTATCCTCACCAGCAAAATTTTACTGTAAAATTTGCCTTATTTAATCCGAGCATTTTCTCGATTTGAATAGGCACAAACTTCTGTTTTTTAAAACCGGTAGCAAAGTAATAAACATTTCGTAAAAGGGTCCCGTCGCGAAGGGGTTAATGTCTCCTATTTATACAATTTTACAACCATTCCGGAATACAAAAAAAAAAAAAAAAAAAAAAAAAAAAAAAAAAATTATTCATATAAGTTTATTCGACATTTTGCCCAGCTCAATCATTTACAATATAACAAAGAAGCAAAGACTTTTTACTTTTTAACGCCGATACTATTAGAGTATAAAATCTTTCATATAAAATTTCACTAAAAAAAATAGTCGCATGTCACGTGAGGTTTCTTATTTTCATAAATCTGAATCGAAAGGTTTTTATTTCCCTTACTCATAACTGGTTACCTTCAGACAGTTTCTACAAACAGTAAAAAATCGCTTACTATATACAATTTCCATTTCATTTCTGACCCATACTTTTTAAATGCTAGTGTATATTCGGTAACACATATTTATACGAATCAATATTCTAAGTTTTCAAATTAATAAAGTTTCAGAAAAATTAAGATCGAGAGAGCAGCATATACTATTATTTTTAAAAGTCTTTAAAGCTCAACAAATCGAATCATATTTTAGGTAAGGAAACACGTTTCAAAATTAAATTAATATAAGCCTGTAACTTTTTTATTCTCTCACATTTATGCAATTTTACAACAATTCTGGAACACACAAAATCATCCAATATACTTTATTCGAGATAGTCTCCAATTCAATATAACTTAAAAAACAAAGACTTTTTACTTTTTAACGCCGATACAATTTAAGTATAAAATCTTTCATATAAAATCTCACTACAAAAAAGAACAGTCGCACGTCACGTGAGATTTCTTATTTAATCTGAATCTTATTTAATTTAAATCTGAATCGAAAGGTTTTTATTTCCCTTGCTCATAACTGGTTACCTTCAGACAATGTCTATAAACAGTAAAAAATCGCTTGCCATATACAATTTCCATTTTATTTCCAGCCCATACTTTTTAACTCTTTGAGGGGCAAACGTTTAGTAGCGGATGGGGACAGCTTAATGCAGCAATGTTAAAAAAGCGGGTGCATAAAGGCTCGTTTACACGGAGCTAGTTTACTAGCTACAATCCGGCGGGAAAAGAAGCGAGCGAGTCAGCTAGCGAGATAGTGGTCGTTTACACACGAACTTGTTTACTCGCTCAGTAGCCAACTCGCTATTGCGTCACTTGCTGCGTTCTAAAGCTTTCTTTTATGTTTTGTTTTCTGTAAACAGTGTTTGTTTTTATATTAAGTGCAGAGTTTTCCTGCTTTTTTTTTCTTTTGTGTGTGTGTTCGTGGAAAAATGAAGTGGAACGCAAATGATATTGCTGATTTTTTAAATGTATATCAAGAGTACACTGTGTTATGGAACATAAAACACACAGATTACTGCAATACGAAATTAAAAGATGAAATTTGAATTTTATATTCTAATGCTCATTTATAAAATTTCATTAATTTTTAAGGTTTTAAGACCCGTGTCCATTATTGTAACGCTTCATTTGTCTATTTTCAGTAATGGACACCCCATGAAATCACTGTTAACTAGTTTGTTGTGGCCATCACAAAACTTTCTTCTATATAAATCATGTCAATTAAATCACTTAAATAGTACATATTGAAGTAATAAAGAAATTACATCAATTTAGCACCATTTCATATCTGAATTTGAAGTTTGATGAAAATTCGTGCATTACTTCTTGAGATAGAGCTGTAGCGGAAATTCTGAAAAATGCAGCGTAGCAGCGCCACCTGTTGGGCGATTTACACCAAAAACTAATCAGCACCAATTTATATTAGGGACTACTTGAATATAAATTTCTATTAAATTCCGTGCATTAGTTCTTGAGATAGAGCGCCCACAAAATTTGTGTCACATACAGACACACATTTTGTAAAAACATGTTTTTCGGAATCCCTGACCTCTAAAACGTGTAAATCCGTCGAAAACCGAAAGTCGAAAATTTTTACGAATCCAATACTTTCTTCTTGTAAAGATAGAAGAAAGTAAAACTGCAATTTCAATGATGTATATAGGGCATAAAATCTTTTAACTGAAAATCTAATTAATCACATTTAATTTTTAAATTGCACTTATTGGAATATTAACTGTGAAAAATAGTGGAAAATATACGAATCTATGCACTGATACAAAACTCTTTTTTCCAATTATTGCCCTTTAAATACCCTGTACAGTCTCAATAATTTGATAACTGCAATTCCCCGACATTAGTATTTTAAAATATCTACCTAAAATAATTATAACATTCACCTTGTGATAATTATGGTAGTTATTTCAAACAGTGAATAAATCTCAAAAATATTTTATTTATTGGTATCCTATTTGTTAATTTTGTTCGAAAAAATCTATTTTGTTTCATTCACGCCGGCACGAACTACTCCAGTCGATATTGTTTACATATGCAGAACCACGAAACCACTGAATACTCGCAGCGATTTCACTAGCAACACCGTTTACACACAGCTAGTTTACTAGCCAGGTAGCTAACACGCCAGCGAGTAGCGAGAAAAGTAGCCGAGCTTTCAACTTTTTTCCCACTCGCTGAGCTGCCAGATAGTTCGCTAGCGAACGTGTTTACACGGGGCGAGTTTACTAGCAGCTAGTGAATTCGCCGGCTTGTAGCTAGTAAACTCGCTCCGTGTAAACGACCCTTAATAGAAGAAGGGAAAAGAAATCTCGTAGGGATTTCTTCAAACCTGGTTCGAATCACAGGGAAAATCTTTTGCATTTTTTTACTGGCGCCACCTACCAAAAATATTTGAAAATAATATTAAGAACAAATTCTTTAGAACATAATCTTTCCAACATTTTAGTAAGAAATGTTTAAATAAGTAAACAAATATCTACAACTTTTACTTTTAAAATTTAAAAGCAGTTCATCTTTTATGTCATAATAATGTTATTTAGTAATTAACTCATTTCATATAAATAAATTGATAGGGATGTGTATGTGGCGTTCTAACAGCTTTAAGAAAATTAGTTTCCAGGGGATACAATAAAATTATTATGGAACAGATGTGTCCCAGGGTCCTCCATCTTGGATTTTTTTCTTGTCTTGGATTACAAATTATTTTTTATTAATAGTTATAATTATTATATTCCAGTTTTTTCAATATTATATTAACCTATCAACAATATTTAACCATTGGCGACATTACTACTTGGCGAAAAAGGAGTTTTCATGCATGAAAAAAATCCAAGATGGCCGACTCCGGGATAATAACACATCTAAGCCCTTATTATTTCTTATATTAAGCTAAATCTTTTGACTTCACTGTCAGTCAAGGCTTTAGAAAACAGTAAATATGATTTAAGTAACATACACTTCTATGATTAAAATATACATAATTTAATACTTGCTCCCTAAGTATAATTGTGTATATGAAACTGTTATATATGTAATACGTCAATGCAGCTTAATTTTTTTTTCTTACTTTTGAAAGATTTAAAAGCTATTAGTATTTGTTTTCTCTTTGTTCCTAATTTAACATGTTTCTTTATTTAAAAAAAAAAAATCCCGATTGAGAGTGCATAGTTCAATTTATTATTATTATTATTATTATTACGTTGAACTAAACTATTTTAATTTAATGATTCTTTCATTTCCTAATTTATAGCAAATGTATAATGAGAGCATCTCATAAACTTTTTAACATTAGAATATTAATCATTCTAATGTCTTCATTCATTCTAATGATCATCTCTTCAAGTATTAACATCTTAAATTATAATAAAAATATGAGAAAAATGAAATATAAACGCACAATAAAATATAAAACACATCGATAATTAAAGTACCAAGTACAAACGAACACTAACACAATCAAAACAACGTGCCAAAGCCGGCTAGGGATTTTTGGATTTTCCCCCCTATATTGTTATGCAGTCGAAATTTTAACATTGTTGCATTAAGCTGTCCCTATCCGCTACTCAAACGTTTCTGTAATACTGAATTCCCACTGGAAATTTGGAAAAAAATTATTTCAAAATAAGGAAGAGCAATTTTTAACTAACGACGATACGAAGAGAATTTGCCGAGGAGTCCGGCTTTTCTCCCAGAGGTATAAAAGTAAAACTTAATTAAAAGTTTCTGGTCCAAATCTGAATTAAACTTAGGTGGGATATAATATATCCCACCGCCCCTAAAGTGTTTAAATGCTAGTGTATATTCAGTAGCACATATTTATACGAATCAATATTCTGAGTTTTCAAATTAATAAACTTTCAAAAAAATCAAAATTGAGAGAGCAGCATATGCTATTTTTTTTTTTAAATCTCTACAGTTCAACAAATAGAACCATATTTTAGGTAATGAAACAGGTTAAAAAGCAGAAAAAACAACGTTTAAAAATGCACAAATAATACATGAAAAGCAGCAAACAGCTGTTTCGAATCTACTAGCGAGATTGGTCTTCAGTGCAAGATAGGGAAAAAGGAACAGCGCGCTAGAAAGAGCAAGGCTGAGCAAAATGATAGACAGAGACGTGCTGGCTTATATACCCGATGCGGGTAGCGAAGGCGCCAAAAACAATCAATGAGAGAGAAGCAGTGGAAACGACTGGGTGGACAAGTAGCCACATCTACCGGAGAAGGAGAGAAAAATAAACCAAAAAAGGGGAAAATTAAATTAATGCTTTCCAAATACTTGGAAAATCAGGAGTGAGTACTAGATAAGTCATTGACTAAAGAGTGAGAATTTTTAATGATGTGGTAAGCTCCCCAAAAATCAAGATCAAGGTTAGGAGAACATTTTTGGATAATGGTGGCTGAGGAAAAATCGAACCTATGTTGAGAAGACCAAGAATGTTGAGCAATAGAAGCACGTTTAAGCTCCTGATTTTTAACATAACCTCCATGCTCTTTTAAACGAAATCTAAGAGCACGTTTAGTTTGGCCGATATAATAAAAGCCACACTGGCAAGAGATTTGGTAAATACCCCAGTTATCTAGGCGATCAACGGGGTGTTTGAGATTTGAAAAAGTGATTTTATTAACAGGAGAAAAAACATTAAAATCAAACCTTCTTAAGATTTTAACGACTTGCTGACTGATTTTAGGAAAAAATAGTAACACAACTGAAGTATTAGAGTTGGAATTGGAATGCGTTTCAGAATCGACGGATTTCGTCAGTTTCTTATAAATAGAATCAATTATATTTATTTATTTATTGCCTAAGTGGGACAGAATCACCAGACCTCAAGGGTCCGGTGTAGACTCTATTTGCCCCACCCGGAGTGCTCCCCGTCACGCGGGGATTCGTTAACAAAAAACAAAAACAAAAACAAAAACAAAAACAAAACAAAAAAAAAAGAATAATAATATATACAATACAAGCTCCTCCCGCCGGAGCACAGGCTGCTCCCTCGCGACAAGGGGCGGGTGAGCAGAATGTGTGAGCGTGGAGTGTGCTGGATCACACAGAAAGTCCAGTTAATTGTGGAGGAATAGCCACAAAGTTGTGGGTAAGTTGCAGCACCATGCAGGTCTATGAGGTGAGGTTTGTTAGTTCCATTTGAAATTTATAAATTCTATTTAATTTCCCTATAAGAAGGGGTCTTGTTAGAATATTGGAAAGCCAATTTTTGGGAAGGATGCGGGGGCTTGGGTAAGTGTGCAGTGATAGTAGCTATGTTCTGGAGAGCCGACCTCGCCACACTCGCAGAAGGGGGTGGCTGCCGATAGAAGCGTTTCAAGTATTCTTTGAATGGTCCATGGCCAGAGAGGAATGCTGTAGTTGCTGGTGAGAGAAAGTAGATTTCTCTTGACACTATACGTATGAGATCGTACGTGTATCTACCTTTGGTAGACGCATCCCAATAAATTTGCCACTCTGAGATGATTTTTTGATTCAACCTTCTGCGAATGTGTGAGGGGGGAAGGGGAAGGGTAAAATCTATTGATGTTCTAGCCGTTGCTTCTTTAGCCAGCCTGTCAGCCCGCTCATTGCCCTCAATGCCAATGTGGGCCGACACGTGACCCAGGGCAACTTTGTGTATGAGAGAGAGTAACTTAATTTTTATGTCAAGGACTAAAGGGTTCTTAGTTCTGTGCGCGAAGATTGACTGTAAGCCTGAAAGACTATCACTGTACAGCCTGGTGAAGGAAGGAGGTTGGGAAGAGATCCAATCTAGTGCCCGCAGAATCGCAAAAAGTTCTGCTTGGAATACAGAGTTATCATCTCCGATTCTACAGGCCCATTCATGGACCACCACATCGTTCCGCATGACGCAGAATGCTGACGCCACGCCCGATTCCGTGCGGGATCCATCAGTGTATACGATTGGGACTCTTGAGGGTACAAATGAATGTTTAGAAGGGTTGACTTGCAGATGTGATGTTTCTTTTGCAGGATGCAGGAACCAGCTGCTGACTTTCCTTTGTATGTCTGTTTGTGGAAAATGCGCGTCTTGCGTTTGTTTGTGATCGAGGTGAAGGATTCTGTTTTTGGTGTATTCATAATTTAGTGTTATTTTTATGGGAGGGATACCCGTAAGTACTGCGAGCGCGTCTGTGGAGATTGTTTTATACCCCCTCGCCATTCGTAGTAGGAACATCCTTTGCAGCGAGGGAAGTTTGTCCTTGACTCTATTGGTGAGGTTTCCTCCCCAGACGCCCACGCCGTAGAAGATGATCCGTTCCACAATTGTGTGGTACCACATTTTTAACATGTTGGGCTTAATGCCCCAAGATTTAGATGTTAATTTGCAACTATTATTGTGAAGTGTTGCTAAGCGTAATTTAAGTGCGTTGATGTGTTCCGTCCAGCTCCGATGTTTGTCTATTGTAATTCCTAATAATTTCATGTGTTTAACGTGTTTGACCCTGCGCCCGTTGATTCGCATCACGGGGTTGCGTTTGAGAACTATGGGTTTGTCAAATGTAAGTGCTTGAGATTTTCCTGGTGAGAGCTGGAGGTGTAGGTCGGTCAGCAGCTGTAGGAAAACGGGGAGTGCTTGACGTGCCGCAATTTCAAGATCTAGGCGCCGGCGACCAGAGAAGATAAAACTGAAATCATCGGCAAAGGCGAAGAGCAAAAAGCCTAATTTATCGAGTTCTTTTAATATTACGTTTGCTATGAGCAACCAAAGAATTGGTCCAAGGCAGGACCCTTGTGGGCAGCCTTTTTCTAGTTGGTGCACTGATGTTCCAGTGCCCCAGTTAATTAATATGCTTCGGCGAGAGAGATATGAGCGATGGTTCCAGCTATATTTCCCGGACAGTCGATTGCAATAAGCTGGAGTAAGATGTCCCGCCACTCCACATTATCAAATGCACCTTTGATGTCAAGGGAGACTAGGGAGGTGTAGAGTCCAGAGTCTTGACTGAGGGCAACGGAGGACATGATGTCGAACAAAGCTTTTTCACAAGATCTGCCCTCTCTGAACCCGTATTGCCTGTGGTGCAGGATATTGCGGGATTCCAAGTAATGTACTAATCGTGTTACTAGGAGTTTTTCTAGTAATTTACCTAACGTTGGAAGAAGGCAGATTGGTCTATATGCACTGGGTTCAGAGGGATTCTTCCCTTGCTTCTGGAAGTAGACTACCTCTCCCTGTCTCAGAGTGAGCGGGAAGTAATTGTACGATAGGCAAAGATTTGCCCATCTTGTGAATATATTTGGAATAATTTTGAATGTTAACTTTAGGATGCGAAAATCAATACAGTCAGGGCCTGGAGCTTTTTTGTCATCGAACGTTTTGAATGCCTGTGATAGCTCTGCTTTTGTAAAAGGGAGGTCGTCTGGTGCATTAAATGTTAGGTTATCATTATTGTTGTTTGGGTATGACGAAGGTCCGAAAAGTTCTTTCGTTAAGTACTCCATATTGTGCTGCTTGGACGCTCTAGACGAGGGCAGTTCAAGCTTAATTTCGTCTGGCCGAAAGAATTTACCCGTGAAGAATTTTTGTGCAGTGCCATTCGGATCGGTTTGATTGCTGCAGAATTTCCGCCATGCTTGATTCTTGGTATCAAGAACACTGCGTTTATATTTGGCTGCCAACAGTTTGTAGCGTGCTGCTAGTGCTCGGAAGTTGTCCGTGTCCTCTTCTGTTGGTCGAAGTGATTTCAACTTCCTTCTTAAGGCTGTTAGTTGGTTACGTTTTGTGCGGAGGTCTGCCGTCCAGAAGGAGAAATTAACAGACCTATGTGTGTTTTTGTATCTAAAGGATGCTTTAGCTGCCATCTGCATTGTATTTATGAGGACCTCTGTGAGGTGATTAAGTTTTGTTGTATCTGTGACATCCTTTAGGTGTTGGCTGAGGAGTGATTTGTGAGTTTTTATTATGTGTGTAAACTTGCGCAGGTTACCTCGTGTGGTATTAAACCTGCGTTGCATGGTGTAAAGTGGTGTAATTTCGAAACCAAAAGTAATGTATTTGTGGTCAGAGTCGCTATGAATATCCGAGACATGCCAATCACGAATTTTGCGATTGGCCAAAGGGTTGACCAGGGTGTGATCCGGGAAACCCCTGGCCACCACTCTGCCTGTGCTGTCTTCTTTGACAAATGTGTGTGTTGTGTTGTCGATATTTGATATGGCTAGATTGTTTTTAATCAGAAATTCAATTAGGGGTTCTTCACGGGCATTGGACCGCGCATAACCCCATAGGGTTGATTGCGCATTAAAATCTCCGCCACAAATGAAGTAATGCCTTTGTGTGATAAGGTATTCCCACTCTTCGAGGGTATCCTCAAAATCTAAGCGTGGTGCAGCATAAGTCGAGCCAACTATCAGCTGACCCTCCTTGGCTGTGATGGTTATGAAGGCACAGTGTTGACCTGTGAAAAGATGTGTGTAATTTATGTTTGTGTTCCTGACGACCACATGAGCCGTATTTGCTTTCGATGAGAAAATTGGCCAGGACGGCGGAATGTCCGGAACTTTGCCATTGTTACAGTAAGCATCCTGCAGCAGTGCAATATCCGCTCCAGATGTGATCATAAAATTCCTCAAGGATACATTTGCTGATTTACAGTGATTTAGGTTGATTTGTGCAAATTTAATATAGCCAAAAGGGGGAGATGGTGGCAATTTAATTGAGGGATCATGGGAAGAAGTCATCTGGTATAATTGCTAAATTAATAGATTGCTATATAAATAGAGTACTTGGGGAAACTCCAAATGGAGAAATAATATAAAGTGTTAGCTTTAGTTTTAAAAGGGCCTACCTCTTTGGCCTGCACTTATATTAGAGGAATAACTACGATCAACAGCAATAGCTTTGAGGTAATTAAGTTCAGCACTAAGTAACTGAGGAGTGGAACAAATATCGGTAGCCCGAAAAACAAAAGTATTGAAAGCAGCGAATTTCTGGTTAGGGGGATGAGAAGAATGCTTGTGAGATGGGAGACTGACAGCAAAAGGTTTACGAAAGACGGTAGTCTGAAAGCCATTTTCACAACGAATAACAAGGACATCCAGGAAAGAAAGACAGTTATAGGTCTCAATTTCAGCTGTAAATTGAATGCAGGGATCAATGGAATTCATAATAGAGAGAATATGATTAATATCCGAAATCATTTCAACCAGGACATAAACATCATCAACATAACGAACATAGAACGGAAATTTTAAAATTTCAAAAAGTTTGATCTCAAAATAGTGCATATAAATATCACATAAAATTGGACTAAGAGGATTACCCAAAACCAAACCGTCAATCATACGGAAGAAATTACCATTGAAAACAAAAGTATTTTGCGACAAGCAAGTGCGAGTGAGAAGGATAAGCTCCTTGATTTCAAAATAAGAGAAATGGAATTCACAAAGCCTTTTCTTGAGGCAATCTGAAGCCCCCTCAACCGGAACGTTTGTAAATAATGATTTAACATCAAAAGAAACCATCATGTGACCCAGCGGCTTAAATTATAAAGTTTTTTAACAAAATCAAAAGAATTCTTAACAGTGAAACAGTTACTGCTCAAAAGTATAAGCCAGCGCGTCTCTGTCTATCATTTTGCTTAGCCTTGCTTTTTCTAGCACGCTGTTCCCTTTTCCCTATCTTTCACTGAAGAAGAATCTCGCTAGTAGATTCGAAACAGCTGTTTGCTTCTTTTCATGTATAATTTGTGCATTTTTAAACGTTGTTTTTTTTTCTGCTTTTTAATATTGTTGTACAAAGGCTTTACTTGCTATTTTTATAATGAAACAGGTTTCAAAATTTCTTAATTAAATTAATATAAACTTGTAACTTTTTTATTCTCTCCCATTTACACAATTTTACAACAATTTTTGAACACATAAAATCATCCATATACCTTATTCGACATATTCCCCAACTCAATATAACGAAAAAACAAAAACTTTTTACTTTTAACGCCGATGCTATTTAAGTATGAAATCTTTCATATAAAATTTCACTAGAAAAAAGAACAGTCGCACGTCACGTGAGGTTTCTTATTTACATAAATCTGAATCGAAAGGTTTTTATTTCCCTTGCTCATAACCGGTTACCTTCAGACAATGTCTATAAACAGTAAACTATCGTTTACCATATACAATTTCCATTTCACTTCTGATCCATACTTTTTAAATGCTAGTGTATATTTAGTAGCACATATTTATACGAATCTATATTTTATATGAACCAACTTCCAGGAGGTGCAGGACGTTTGAACTGTCAAAAAATTAATTTTTGGTTTTTAATTTATTCTGCATTTTTTGACGATTCTAAACAATATGAAAAAAAAAACCGCATTTAAAAATCTACATAATTTTTTGAATTATAATCATTTATACACAGCTAGTATAATGGAAGATATTTGGATATTGAAATTTTAAGATGCCTTTTCTCAGATTAGTAAAATAGGTTTTGTGCGCATTGTCATTTTCAAACTATATAAGCTAAAGTTTTTAAAATTTAGCCACATATGCGTTTCTTCATAGTTTACATTAGCTAAAACCAAAAAATTGACATACTTTTTTTTGTTTTCGTTTTTTTTTGCATTTGAAAGATACAGCCAAAAAAAAAAAAAAAAAAAAAAAAAAAAAAAAGACCGAATTTTTTAAAATTGTGTGATAAAAATAAATTTTAAAGAATACTTTTTGTGTATATTTTGGTTTTAAGTTAGAGAGAAGTGTGTTATGTTTCTATTTTGGGAAAAAATAGTTTTCTATATGCATAATTTCCAGTTTTATCATGCGCGCACCACTTACTTGGGAAGTACAAGAAGTGTTACGCACTGATTTTGACGAGTGGTATCGGTGAAAAATTTCGTCGTAGGGAGTAAAAAACTCAAAGGAACTTACCCGTCGCAAATTAGCCATTTTCGAGGGGTGTAGAGTTAGTGGGGATGGAGTCTTTTCTGTTTTTCCACCTACTCATGAGAGAAAGGCAGTCTATTTAGCTGGATAGTTTAATGTTCATTTTTTATGCTTGACTTTCATAATTTGATGTTTAAAAATAAAGTGTTTAATTATGGTTCTATATATACACCTTCTATAGAGTTTTAACCCGTTAAAGATTGCTTAATATTTATAAAAACCATCAAAAAAGTACCCATTTTTTAGCACAGAAATCGCGTAATTATAAGATTTCTAAAGAAAATATGCAAATAGTTGTATGTTTGAAGCAAAAAAGGAAAAAAAAAAGAAGTTACAGGACAAATTTACATTTTCTGAAAAGCCATCATGCGAGAATTTTGTACCTTAACCCTAGAACTACCGGAAATTTTACTCAAGTTTTATAAAAACATTCTACACCAGAATTTTTACTTAAAACTATTTAATTTGTTTATTTAACTTATTATTGTCTGATTTATACATTTAGTTTGTTTTGAAGAAATTTCTGGTTTGAATAAATATTTTGAATGTACATGTCGGGTCCAATGGACCCGTCTGGTAGACGGAAGGTTAAGAGGCCACACTTGCCACTCAAAAAGACCCGGATGATAATGTTAATCCTATGGGGAAGTTATTTTCAAATATCTTGCTTGAATTTTGATATTTTCAAATGATTTTTTTGCATAGGATAGTTGAGGACAATCTACAACCGGGGTAGTTTTTACTTTTTTGATTTTGGTTTAAGATTTTTTAAAAAAAAATTACTTTTACTTTCGGAACCGGTTTGAACCGGTTCTGAAATTGAAACTATCCTAATATAAAAAACTATAACCAAAATCTAAAAACTAGCCCGGTTGTAGATTGTCCTCAGCTATCCTATGCAAAAAAATCATTCAAAAATATTAAAATCAAAGGGAGAAATTTGAAAATAATGCCCCCATAGACTTTATATTGGCGTTTTCCATTTTTGCCATGACTGAAGTGGGCTCTTAATGTTTGTTTTCCAACATACAAATTAACGTGAATAAGTTCCTTATTTTTTAAAATTTTTACTACTTTACAAATAATATTTAAAATTATATATGTACATAAACTGTTGACTATCAGTTAAAATCAAATTACCATAAAAAATGCTTGATTTATCAGAATCCACAATCTACTCAAACATAAATCGTTCACGCCAAATGCAAAACAGAATTTTCAAAAACTTCATATGAAAATGTCCGTTATATTTTTCTGGTTTAAAAGTTTTTTGTATTTTAAATCTAAAGACCAGTAATATCACGGGCGCGAGAAATAGACAACGACAGAACAGCCCGTTATATTGACGGGAGCGAGAATTAAGGGGTTAAGATTTAAAATTCCATGTGTTGATGAATGATATATATATATACAGTAGAACCTCTTTTATCCGAAACTCTTTTAACCGAAACTCTCGGTTAACCGAAATCCAGTTTGAAAGCTTTCTTTTTTTTACCATTACATTCTTGTGTGCAAAATCCGTTTTCAAACCTTTTTTCTTTTTAAATTTAGACTATCATATTACTTGTGTGCAAGCGGTACATATAAATATTTTCAATCCCCTTTCTTAGAGTTCCTTCGAATTTAACTTGAGATTCCGTAAGCTGCGGAGTGGAACGAAGAAAATGAAAAAATTAGCAATTCTAAAGCTTTTGAATGTTTTGCAAAAGGTTTGGCATGACTTGAGCAGCAGAAAGTCTGTGATTCTGGTAAACTAATAATATTAAAAAATCTCAAAGGCAATCGAAACTTCGAGAAACAAAACATTTTTTCAAACTCTTGTGGTAAATGTAAAAGGTTTTTAATTTCAAAATTAAAATTCAGGTAATTTATTTTTGTTTCTATTTTGCTATTGCTGTATTTTTATTAAGCACCTGTTACCACAATAAGAAATATTGCATTTATTTATCCTTAATCTTAAAATTGAACCATTCTCGATTATCCGAATATTTCGATTTTTCGAAAAAGGGTCGGTCCCAATTAATTCGGATAATCGAGGTTCTACTGTATATATATATATATAAGTTGCTTACATACACTTATCAAAGTAATTTTTCATGTTAAGCTGGTTGCTCTAAAAGCACATTGTCCTTTTTGAAAGGCACACATTCTTTTTGTGTAAAAATCAATGTAGGCTGTTAAATAATAACCATTTTGAATATGAATTTATAAATAATTTTCATAATGAAAAAGTATTTCAAATGAAAATCAAATTTCAAAGATTATTTTTGCTTAAAAGGCGCAAAGGCCAACCTAGTGAAAAAGATTCCATGCCGGGACTCGAACCCAGACCATCAGTATAGCGCACTGACGTTCTACCGACTAAACCACATGAAACGATATCCAACCTGGATCTTCTCACTATTACAGGTTGGCAAGGCTACAAACGCAGCACAAGATGGAATATTTTCCGTGAGCCACCGACATGGGGTAAACAGAGACACTTAATTAAATCCAGCATTGATTGAACCTATATTAATATTTGGAAAATTTTCCAGAGAGAAACATTCGCCTTGCATACAATATTTCAAATGAAAATCAAATTTCAAAGATTATTTTTGCTTAAAATTAAATTAAGTGTCTGTGTTTGCCCCATGTCGGCGGCTCACGGAAAATATTCCATCTTGTGCTGCGTTTGTAGCCTTGTCAACCTGTAATAGTGAGAAGATCCAGGCTGGGTATCGTTCCATGTGGTTTAGTCGGTAGAACGTCAGTGCGCTATACTGATGGCCCGGGTTCGAGTCCTGGCATGGAATCTTTTTCACTAGGTTGGTCTTTGCGCCTTTTAAGCAAAAATAATCTTTGAAATTTGATTTTCATTTGAAATATTGTATGCAAGGCTAATGTTTCTCTCTGGAAAAATTTCCAAATATAAATAAAAATGCCTAGAATATGTTTAATTGTATTTGTATAATTCAATGTAGCGCATCGAAAAAAGAAAATTAATCGTTTGACTCTTTCGATAGATATAAATTTTAGTTTGTCCCTTGGATTTGATTTTAGTAGCATACAAACTTTGACTTAACATTTTGTAATAGAGGGACAGAAATCTCTCCTGGAAAAATGTTCGAATTTAAATCTTCTTGAATCTAAATCTTCACAAATTTATAAACCTTGCATAACATTTTACGACAATGTCCCAGTGTACACAATTACTACATTTTAAAATCTCACTGTTATCTAAAACAAACTGCTTTTCTATCGACTAACTCTGTATTAAGTAACTTACAAAATGCTCTGTAATCAGGCCAATGACCATCCTATAACGTCTAAGATTATCAAGGGTATCAGATAATCGAGGTATAATGACATGATACACCAAACAGACGATAAACCTGAAACCGGCAGTTCAGCAGACTGGCATTTTAACGACCTTCAATAAAATGTCTAAGTCGTTTCATCGATTTGTAAATTTAGACAGAGGCAATTCCCGATCCTTAAAACCGGAAGATTTCGATATAAAGACCAGAGGTGCAAAACTCCCATTAATCTTCCGTTATATGCAGATTAATTTGACCCAGTTTAACCTCTGGGGTACACATTTGTTTCAGTGCTGTTACTGGCGTTTTTCTTTTTTTAATTCCATCTCGCACGACTTTCTCAAAACAAAAATCTTTCATGCGCAAGAGAAATGTACTACAAATTTGTTTTACTTAAATAGTGGTATGAATAGAATATAAAAATAAGTATCAGTGGCCTAGGATTGCCAGTTTGGCCTTTATTTTAATTAAGAAATTTTGGATTTATACCTGAAATTACTTATAATATTCTTTTCTTTATTTAACCCCTTCAGGGGCGGTGGGATATATTACATCCCATCTAAGTTAAATTAAGACTTTTACCAGAAACTTTTAATTAAATTTTACTTTTATAACTTTGATAAATCGTTGAATAATCCCTATCAGTAAAGTTGTGGAACGTGTCATTCGTATCCAGTTGCAGGATTTCATTCAACAGCACAACATTCTCATGCCCGAGCAGTTTGGCTTTCGCGCAAAACACTCAACACAACACCAGCTTCTTAGGGTTGTTGAGTTTCTCAGCGAGAAACTCAATGCAAAAATCCCCGCAGCTGCCATCTTTCTTGATATCGCAAAGGCATTTGACAAGGTCTGGCATATGGGCCTCATTTACAAACTAATTCAGCTCGGTTTTCATCCCAGACTTATACATTTAATATATTCGTACCTTTGCGACCGCTCTTTTCAAGTCCGCATAAACAACATTCTTTCTATTATTCTCCTTATCCTAGTGGGCATCCTCCAGGGGAGCGTGTTGGGCCCATTTTTATTTAACATTTTCTTTAACGATATCCCACGCTCCTTGCACACTCACCTCGCTCTTTATGCGGACGACATCTGTATTTATGCTTCGGCACACCACCCGTATACTCTATACAGGTACCTACAGACTCATGTTGATGACTTCATGAACTGGTGTATGCTTTGGAGCGTTGTCATAAATGAAACTAAAACTACTGCAGTATATTTCTCTCGCAAAATATCTTTCCCTAACAGAATCATTATTAACGACACTGTTATCCCTTGGTCAGACAAAGCTAAATATCTTGGGGTCATTCTGGACCGCCGCTTAACTTGGAAAAAGCACATTTTCTCCATCAGAGGTAAAGTCGCTGGAGCCTTTAACTCTATAAAACCTCTCCTTAACAGTAAAACCTTGTCTGTCCACAATAAATTAATTCTCTATAACTCATGTATCCTTCCCATCATAACCTATGCCAGTCCGGTCTGGGGCTTCACTTGTAAGACCACTATGGACACCCTTAGTCGCTTGCACAAATCCAACCTGCGTACTGTCCGTAACGCATCTCGTTATCTTCGCAACTCCACGGTCCGAAGAGACCTAAAAACTACTACCTTACGTAAGCGCATAAACGACTTAGCCAAAAAATTTTACGAAAAAATTTTCGACCTCCCTAATGAAATCGTAGCGGAGCTGCCGGATTATGAGCTTTTGAACCCCATCATCGGAAACGGCCCAGGTTTTCCATAATTATGGACACTCAGTAACATCTGAGTTCTCCACGCTATATTTTGCTTCTTCTATTTTTTTTCTCTTCCTTTTTATATATTTTTCTTATCAAAAAAAAAAAAAAAAAAAAAAAAAAAAAAAAAAAAAAACTTTCTATATACTATAGAGACCATAAAAATTGTAAAACTTAAAAAATAAAATGTATGGCCCTGATTAGTCCCTTTTTTGGTTGGATGTTGTGGTCTTTGCCACCCCAGCTTTTCTTGCCCATGCTTGGTGAGTGTTTCTCTGAACAGTACTAACTTTAACTTTCTAAATTCCTTATAGTAGTTTTACAACTACAGTTTGACTTTACTTATTTTAAGATTCCTGTATTTTTTAAGATTAATCGTTAACTTTCTTTCATCTTAAGTTTATACTTTAAAATTTAATTTTATTCCTTTTTTTTTTCTTAAATTTCTTATTTTTTCTTGTTAACTTCTTTTACTCTTTTAGTAGCTTTGCTACAGTTTAACTTTTTCCCAATGGCTCATTAAAACATAAGACATTTCAATTTCCTAGTCTGGGTGTTAAGCTGCTATCAGCTAGGAAACCCCTTAATGCTGATTACCTGTTCAGTACCTGTTCAGAATAATCCCTTTTCCTTATTTTGAAATAAAAATTTTCCAATTTTCAGGTGGAAATACAGCATTACACAAACGCAATTGCCTACCCCTCAAAGGGTTCATGCACACAATTCATGACTACTTAAACTAAAATTTCTTCTTTCATAATTTCCGATGTGTACTTTTCTGAAATAGCAAAATTCCCCTTGTTTTCGCATTAATTAATATGTCACTAAATAAGTCGAATTTTACTACTTCAAAAAAGTAGTAGCCAATCAAGAAATCTGAATTTAAAAAAAGTAGCGCACTGGCAACACTGTTTTCATATTGGATAGTTTGACCAAAGACATTTAAGATACATAGACTGGCATAGACCCATTCAAAAGCATGCGAAATAATGGCAGCCATCTGAAGTAAAATGAAACACCTGAACCGCGAGGTTTGTACGTTAGCTGTGGTTATTTACCATTAAGTACTATGGCTAGAATGAGCTTAAAAATTAATTTTTATCAATATATATAAAATTTGTGGCATATTTTTTTAAATGAAGCTATTTTTTATAGCTAAATATGCGTTATAAATATTGAATTTTCAGAAATAAAGTTTAATAAGGCGATTTATTAATAATTTTATAGATGGTATGTTTGAAAATGAGTACCGAATTTTAACATGCCTTATAAACTTAAATAAAGACGAAATTTATATGGAAGGAGATTGTTAAACATTATAATCCCACCTTTTTTTAAGTTTGACTTACAAAAGCAGCTGATAGGGAAGTTTAGATTAAAAGTAGCAACTGTAACATAATATAGCAATTTACAAAATTTTAAATTACTTGTAAAGAAATCTACGTTTTTTAAACTAATTTTTATGCAAAAAGGTAATTTAAAAAATGAATATTAACGAAAGTAACACTATGTTTTTATCCTTGTAGGATGTTCATTGAAATACTTACTTGCTATACGAAAAAAAAAAAAAAAAAGATGAATAATAAGGTATTTTTTTTAAAGCCTGAATGAAATAGGGTAGATTAATACTTAATGATCCGCAATGACAAAATATGCTGATAAAAGCATTCTTAGGTAAATTACAATATAAAACATGTATACTGCCGTACAACAGCTGTGATAAAAAATCCTCAGTTAAACTGACAGTTTGCAGGTCTATGTATCTTAAAAGTCTTTGAGTTTGATATGGTTCTGACGATATTACCGAATATTAGTGGGAGTTTAAAACCTCTGTAAAGACCCACATTGCAAAGGAGTTCAACATCGTTCAATAACAGCATGAATAAAATTTGTATTACGATTTTTTAAAATTCATAATCATGGGATGCAACCTTTGCTTCCCGAGTATAGGTGAAAACTACTGTTTTAATTATTGGAAACTCATATATGTCCGAAAAGTCTGGAAACGGTGGAATAACTCCAGAAATACGTATGAGTCATTCTCTGAAAAGTGCCAATTTTATGTCCCAGGGGTCTTGAAGACATATTTTTTAAATTACAAAAAGAAAAAGTGATTTAAACTATCAATATTAATCAGTTATACATATAAACTGTAATTATTTGCTTATTGAAATTGAAATTGGATAAATTTAATGTATTTTTTAATGCAAATATCATTCCCTCACTATGTCCCCATTCACATATGTAGGAAAGAAAATGCTTTCTCTGCCATTGCAGCAAGTATATTTATAATTATTTGTTTCTCAATCCATTAAAAACACTTAAATACTTGTTTAGCTATTTAATTCTATTTATATTTTATATTATGAATGAATTAGGGCACTTTTTAATGATGTCCCTAGCATTTGTCGTCATTCCTTCACATAACTATAAATTTGCCATTATTTACTTAGTAGAAAGCAGCACATGCTTTATATATGTCTAGGACAGTTTGTACAAGAGAAAAGTAAAGTATTCATCTTGTTATTTGCTCAAAAACGTTCTTGAACAGTTAGTATATGGCTTTGAAGTACTAGATCAACGTAAGTATTTTTATTACGCGTCAATCCCTCATCTATTATAATTTTAATAAAAACTAATGAAATGTCTTTTTATGCTGTTATATTATTAGAAATGTCTTTCAAAAGATATTTAGTAACTGAATATATACCTAAGACTAATCACTTTTGTATAACACGGTTTTCAGAAGTATTTCGTCATCGTCATTCCCTCATAATTTTAATATGAGGGAATGATCTGAATCCACTTATAATAAGAAAATCTAATGCAATAAAATACACATTAAAAAAACTCATAAATCTTTTAATTACCGTAAGTAAAGATAATACATTTTTTATTTTTATTATTTTATACAGGGAGAAGTTAAAAATAAATATTTTTTTGTACTAATTCAAATAAACATTAACTCTTCTTAATTATTAATGCTTAATCTTTATTATTATAATATTAATTTATTAATGCTTTATCTTTATTTTTTCATTTGACATACAGTAAAAAAAATATATATATATTTATTGACAGTATGACTTCTAATTATAATTTCTTTTCTTTTTAACACTTTCAAGGTCGGTGGTATGCTTATGAAACCACTTAATTTTAATTCCCAAGTACCACAATGGCACCAGACTTTTTATAAACTTTTATCTATTTAACATGCATGTGAAATATAACATTTTTCTTATTTATAAATAAATTTGTTCTTAAATTCCGGTGCCAATCATTTATTTGAACATTTTAGCAATGGAAGTGCTTTGAAATTAAAATATCAGAAGAACTATGAGATACAGTTTGGTTCATATTATTTTTTGATAAATATAGCAATAAGGTACTTGTAGGCTAAATTTTGAGATTTTTGAGGCAATGTTATTGGACCGCAGTTTTTTTTTTTTTAAAACAGCCACTTTTCAGAGAATGACCCATATCAGATTAAAAAACAAAAAAATACGTGTTAAATATTTTTAAAAAAGCTACTCAGTGATACCAAATTAGACCCCTGCAACCGACCGCCTGGAGGTCAGACGGTGTCTAACTTCGAAATTGTGAATGATAACCTCCATTTTTTATTGCATATTCGGATTCTAGGAGCAAAAATACGTAACTTTTGTATTTAACGTTTTTTTTCCGAATCCTCCTTGATCACAGTGTAATTGAGCAAATTCGACAGATACATATTTGGCTTTCCAACTAGGTTTTGACATCGCTATATCTGATTGACCAGAACTTTTGACGTAAAAGTTGCCGTCTTTTCCGGGGGGAATAGTGTTTCTCGAAAAACATCAATGGCACTTTATGTGTTTTTGCAGTAAAAATTTATAGAAATACATTAAATTAATTTTCTCTTTGCATATTTTTTTATCCAGTCAATCATTTCTAAATAATAATCTGAGTATTTCGACCTTTTAATGTGTAAATATGCACCTCCCCCCCTCGCATCCTCAACAGAAAAAGGATAATATTTATTATTTGGGGGGCGAGATGTGTGGATAATCTGCGTTTCGATGGCTTCTACTGTTTTTTAAAAAATCCTCTAATTCGGGGGGCTGATGCGGGTGCATGGTTTTTTTTAATTATTACTATAGGACAAAATATTAAAAAAACAAAAACAAAAAAACAAACAAACATATAAAATCTCTTTTTTTTTCTGGCTGAGCAAAGGATGAGGAGTTAGCGTTAAATTTCGGGTGGGGGTGGTTTATGATTATAGGTTTTGTTGATTGATTAGTTACTGCAACTATAAAATAACAAGTAGGGCAGAAATTTTTTCAATAATTTTCTAAATGCAATATATATTTTTTCAATTTAACATTTCTTCCTAATTTTAAGCAATAAAAAAATTTTGATATTTTAAACTTTTTAATTTAAAAAATAATTTAACTCTTTAGCCCTTTCGGGATTTGTGATGCATATAAGCATCGTCAAAAGATGCATGTGGAATTTGTTTTTGGCACCGTGAATATATGAATAATAGTATTTGACCTTTTTAATTAGTGCATTTTTTGGTATTTCATAAGTAATGGGGACTTTTTAAAAAACACGGTGTATTCCAAATAAAATTTGTGTACGCGATGCGGTCTCGAAAGGGTTACGATGTAATGATTATTTGCTGTGGGAGACGACGTTTTAATTTTTATAACGGAAGGATAATGTAGAAATTTGTTTATTTATTTATTATTATTACAATAAAACAACACATGTGACAATATATATAAACTAAAACATAATTGGCAGAGCAAATGAAAAACAAATCAGTTTATTTCCTACATTTTTTTAAGCCTGAGAAGGGGCATTTATAAATATATTTCATTCAGTTGGTTCTATGTTCAATGTAAAATTTTTGTAACAAATGCGTTAAGCCAATTGAACATAAAAAAATCAAACAATATGATACTTAAAACACATTAAAAACTTAGGTTCCGTTAAAAGGAAATCTAAACAAATTTTAGATTTTTTTTTCATTTTTAAGTTGCAAATATTTGTATTGCAGATTTTGTATTATGCTTATGACGAGTGTGTACAGAATAATAAGGCACGTGTAAAGTGCAAAAAAACATTTTAGAAGTCTAAGATTTATTTCAATTTAATTTGAATGGAATCTAAGTTTTTAGGGTATTTAAATTATCATATTGTTTGAATTTTGTTTAAATCCCCGCACGCTTTTCTCAAAAACCAATTTTTTTCAAAAAATCAATTTTTGGGGGGGTTGCCGGGTGAAATTTTGGTGGGAAGTTACAAATTCGGATTCAGCGACCCCAAAAACATAAAGTGAGTCGAAATCCAGAACTAGTATTAATTTTTCCAGGTAAAATCCCCTATTGCCTAGACTTCATAACTTAGTGCATGTAGCGCCGCAGTGCATGTTCAGAGGCAGCCTTCCCCTTCCCCGTTCATCCTACGTCATAATGTCATATATCCTATTTGTTGCAAATTTTGTCTAGTTTCTGAATTTCGTAATGCTTTTTCCCTAAAACAATAAGAAATTTAAGTTAAAAACAACTATTTTGGGGGGGGGATTCGGGGGGGATATTTTGGGGGGGAAGTTAAAAATTCGGATTCAGCGACCCAAAAAACTTAAAGTAAACCTTATAGAGAAAGTTCGGAGGGGAGATGGGAGAACGAATGTAAACGTGTGAGTGGTTAAGTGGAATTGCGCAACTTAGTTCATGCAGCACCGCGCGCATGTTCCGAGGCAGATACCCCCTTCCCCTTCATCCTAAGTCATAATGTCATATATCTAATTTGTTGCAAATTTTGTCTACTTTCTGAATTTCTAGATAGAACCCTAAAACACTAAAAAAGTGATTTTTTTAATTAAAACCTTTTTTGAATGGGCTTTTTACCAAAATTTGGAGGGTTGCCGGGGGAAATTTTGGTGGGAAATTACAAATTCGGATTCAGCGACCGAAAAAACATCAAGTAAGCCGATTTCCAGAACTACCATGAATTTTGCTAGGTAGAGTCCCTATACGGTCTCTATTGCCTGGACTATAAGTACTGTCTGAAAAGAAATGTTATCTAAATTTAACATATTAAGACTTTTTAAATAGCTTAATTAGTTAAAAAATTACGTTAAATAGATTAAGCCTCCAAAATATGTTCATATAATGCGTGTTCATAAAAGAATGTCCAAGTTTCAATGTTATATTATAACAGTTTAATTTAGGCTATTTACAACAAATCATACATCAAATTGAAGTTAAACCAATTTTGTTATTCTTACAAATGTTCGATACCTGCAACTTTAGTTATAGGGCACACATTCAACCTTAAGTCCAATTCTTCCCTCACTTCGGTTAACAAGTCCGGAGTAACGAATGCAATAGGTTATTTGAATCTCGCTAATTAATCATATTAGCCCTTTTATGAATCATAACTATATGTCAATATTAGTAAATACAACTGCAATACTAAATATGCATAATAATGAGATACATATGTGAGGGAAAGGATGGGATAATGCGGAAAGTTCTGTTCATTATTTTATTTGTTTTTGTATTAAGCTTTTTTTTTTTGCTTTTTTTTAAAGAGTGATTTTTGAAAATTTATATTTCATTTAAAATGAGAAACGTTTTTCTTAAGTTATTTTTTCCACAGAAACCTGAGAAATTTGCAAAGTACATCAAATCAGTGGTGGTGTAACTTTAAACCAGTAAATTATCGGTGTTTCATTGCACCAATTTACTGGTGGTGTTTCTTTACACCACTTTTGGTGGCAACTTAGTTGCCATCATTTTTGGTGTAAATTTGCACATATATTTTTTACAGTGAGATAGAAGATTTTCATTAAGTAGAAATATTAAATTAAAACAAAAAATATTTCTGGAAGGGGAAAAAGCGATCAATTTACAAAAATAACTCTAGCGGATAGAATATGGAATATAGCACATGTGACCATCTTAATAAATTAGCGACGGGAACAAATTAAAAGAACGCCAATAACTAACGGTGCGGCTTCCGCATTACAGAGAATAATTTATATCATGTTGTCAGAATCAGTTTTAGGTTGTAAGAACATTTAATATTAAATTTGTAAATTGAAAGATATTTATTCGAACATAAACTTGAGAATAATATCCAGGAAACCAATCTACTGAAGATTTTGAAATAGACGAACTTCTACTATTTGAAAATGGGCGATTCTCAGATAAGTGGGTCTTTTGTGTCCCTTGAACGCTACATTTCATTATTATTTATACACTGCTAAAAAAATTAGGGGAGCAAACAAAAACATGAAGAGAACAGTGCGAGACAGCCATGCATGGATATAAAATGAATGATTTGTGGTCATAAAATGTCTATCAATGCGCAATACCGAAAAGAAGACGCAAACAAATTTGCAACAGAGTGTTAATTCTTTGAAACAATGGATAGAACATGAAAAGATTATTTAGAGCAACAATTTAGTTACATGTAAATGACCAAAAAAGTAGCGTTTCAGAATGATGTAAGGTATTTAATATGGTGTGTGGTCACCTCGAATAGATAAAATTGTCGCACACCTGTTTTCAATGGATTGGGTGACATTATCGATAAGACTTTCAGGAGTACTATTTCACTACTCAAGAATTGCAATTTCAAAGTCCCGGACAATAAAAAGAGGATACAGTCTCGCTGCAATGCGTCGTCCTAGTGTACCTCAAGCATGATCGATCGTATTCCGGTCAGGAGAGCCTGTTTGCTATTCCATACCCTGTATTGTTTCAGCTTTAAGCTCGTCTTGTGGAGACACAAGACGAGCTGCATGCGGTCTGGCATTATCATGCATGGTAAAAAAGGAATCACAAATTGCTAAAGCGTAAAATACGACATTAGGTCTTAGTACCTCACCTGTATAACTTTGGGCCGTCAAAGTGCTATTCTGAACGATATGCAGATCCGTACGTGCACCTTTGCTGATTCCAGTCCATACCATCAACCCACCTCGTCTGTAATGTGATCTTTCAGGAACAAATGTGGGATTATTTCGAGTGCCACTTTTTCTCCATACCAAAGCACATCGGTTGTCACATCCAGACTGAATCGGGACTTGTCTGTAAGGAGAATTTGACTCCTACCACGCTGTCTCCAATCTCGCTGTTCAGTTACCCACCTTCTTTGGGCCGTACTGTTGCTTGAGGTTAACGGAATACAGACCATTGGCTTACATGCATAGAAACCACCCTGATGAAACCTATTTCGGACTGTTTGGTTGGACACCGTTCGTCCTGCGGCCAAGAACTACAGTGTTTGCAGCTGAGTAGCATTGTCTCACCCGTATCAACAAGCTGTTAACTGGATATATCGGTCATCAGTTTCTGTGGCAGCACATATGGCCGACCTTGTTTGGTCGACGTCTAACATTCCCTGTGTCTTGGAATCGATTCCACAGCCTTGCCACTCAATCGGCGTCCGCTGCCCTTCGTTGCAAAGCGATATAAGTAAGCGTCCTATCTTAATGCTGGAATCGGGCGTAAGTTAACACAGTTGCGCCATCTTGCGGACGGAGTGCTAATTCACATACGCGGGATTTTAGTGTGACGCGTATTTTCTAAATCTTGAACCACTCATATAAAGCATGAATTTTGTTTGCCACATTTATTGCAAAATAATGGCGTAGCGAGAGGGGCATCTAGATGCGCTTGACACCACGACGTTTTTTTTCTCTTTATCATAGACAATTCACTTATTAATCAAAGTGAAAAAAACTTTATAATTTTAGTGGTGTGAGTGAGAAAACAGTTAGGTATCTACCTGTAGTTCATACTCCATCCGCTACGTGGCGCATGACCTTGATTGATGTGACCTCACTTTTAATCTTGCGGTTACTTTTCAAATTTAAGATAGGACGCTTACTTATATCGCTTTGCTTCGTTGTGTTTGCCCGAATATAACTGTTCCAATAATATGCTAAGCCATGGATTCCGGTAAATCACGTTGTTGTGACATTTTCTAGCCACCTTTACTAAGAACACAAGTGAAGTAATTGAATTTTACAAATGAGACACGTTGCTGCAAAATCCCGATTTCTGCACTTATCTCCTTTGTTTAGTTTTTGACGTCATAAACTTTGATTTGCATGCGAAGTTTTCTTCATCTGTTTTCTACTATGCTTTGAATTATGGCTGTTTTATTTTATGTTACTTATCGGTGTAAGTATTTGCGTAATGTTGTTTAAACCATGTGCTCCCCTAATTGTTTTGAGCAGTGTATAATTTTCGTTAGCATAAAATGCATTCTGTAATGCCTTTCTATAATTTTTAAATGAATTTTCAAGAAAATAACTGCAAATTTTACTCCAATAATGTCTGAAATATTCAAATTGTCACTACTGTTCTTTGTCCCCCACTTCAAGCATTAATCTTCTGATACAAATTTAAGTGTAATGACAATGTAATTTTAGAAATTTTATACAAAATAAAAATTTACATTTTAAATTAAAAAATATATAATTTGTATTGTAAATTATAAATAACTTTATATTTACTCTGGCCAGAGAAATGTTGTCTCCTAGTTTTTATGTCAAAACTATTCCCTTGTATAAACTGCTTATGTGACCATCAAGAGGTCAGATAAAATTTTGAGGAGAAGCATGTAGTAGAAGCAGCAATTGCTAATAAAGTCACATGGTTTAATTATCTGGACTTCAAAAGCAACTACAATCTGCAAAATAGAGAGAAAGATAAGAATATGTTTATTACCTGTAAGTACTATCCAGTACTTAAATTTTCCTTATTATTATTATTTTTATTTATTTGTGATTTTGACTTGATCAGGGCTCGCACCGTTCCTAAAATTTTCGCACATTGCTACCAGTATTTTAAATAAGAATTCTTCGTGGTAGCTTCCTTCAACATCCATTATAGAATTATACAACAAAGATTATCGTTTTAATTTAGTGGTAGCAAAGTGCGAAAATTTTAGGAACGCTGCGAGCTCTGCATGATGTAACGTACTTTTGCTCAGTACAAAGTATCATGTTACAGTCTTACTAAGATTAACTTATTGGGTCGTTCGGAAAGTCGTGTCCATTTGGGAAAATCAATTCGTACCGGAAAATTCTATCATTTAATTATTAGACATTGATTCCGATATCTAATCTCTAATAATTACCGGACAGAATTTTCCGGTACGAATTGACTTTCCAAACGACCCAATACTATGAAATACAGAAGCAATTTTCTTAATTTTGTCACTACTGTCCCGGTCACTTCAGTCCCCTTTAAATGAAATTGCATCAGCTCACTACCCTGTTGAAATTTTACTCAACCTTGATTAAAAACATATACAACAGAATTTTTATTTAAAACTATTCAAGATATTTATTGAACTTAGATTTTTGCGGCTTAACCCTTTCAGGGGCAAGGCATTTTTGATCAAAAACTGTTCAAATAATTAATTCGCACCGCAATTAACAGACAAATTTATTTGAAAATAATCAACAGCTTATTTTCACATACATTATGAAGTCGAAATTGTACAAAAAATTTATTGGTGCCATTTGTCATTTAGGAATTAAAATTAACCGTTTGCAGCGCCCTTCAAAGGGCTAAATATCTTTTTGGAAAATTTTCTGGTTTGAATCGAATGTAATAAATTATAGAAACAGGTCAATTAGAGGTAGGTAGGTTAAAGAAAAATACTATTTAAAATTTATGTCGGAATATCGTACACTACTCACGCCTTATATCTCATGTATTTCTAAAATAAAATTGTTTAAAATTTAACTTTTATTTTTCAGTGAATCACACAGTGAAATTATCTGCTTATTGGAGAATCGCCTAAATACAGATTTCACAAAAACATGCCATCGGTAATTGTTGAGCGCAGTGTTGCCAGATTGGGGATATTTTTAATTCAGATTATTTGATTCTCACTACTTTTTAAAAATAGTATAATTCGCCTTATTTTTCAGAATTTTTAATCTATTTCTAAATAGGCCGAATATTTCTATTTAAAAAAAAGCGGTGACAATCAACAATCTGGGGACAAAAAAATCCCCAATCTGGAAACACTGGTTGAGTGCAATCTACTAACAGAAGACTTTGAATTTTCTTACATTTATGGAACAAATAACAGCAGAAATATTCCGTGAACATGTTCATACTTCATAAAATATTTGAAGTGTATGCAGATAATATTTGTTGGATAAATCTGGGGGGGGGGGGAATCCTTGTTGATTATTGCAACATTTGAATTTGATGTTGCTTCCATATCTGTCATTTCGACATATGTGCCTACAGAGCAGTTTGAGAGAGAGAAGCGTTGTGTTGACATCTGTTGGCTTTTTATATTTGATTTTCAAAACGACACTGCTGATGAAATTTTTTACAACCGGAGGTAGTTTACCAGGGTTGAGAGGTTTTTTACCGACTTGACAATATACCGCCTTTTTAAAATGAAAAATAATTATGCTTTGAGCCGGAAAACTTATTTAATTAAATCTTTGATGCTTCTATTTTGTGTGATAGTTATTTGAGATCTAATTTATTTCATTCTTTAACTAAAATATTTGGTTTAAAGTAGGGTAAAATCACCTATCATGGCCCATATACCAGTTAATGGCCCATTTAATATTCCTACGACGCTAGACGCGAAACGCCCAACATTTGAACTTAGAGCCAATCAGAAGTGATAAAATGGTCTTTCGACTGTGATATTATGCCTCTGTTTTGACAAATCAACGCACGTCACGTAAACGGCGGCTGCTCTTACCGAGGCTTCTTTTTTTTTCCTGTTTCCCCTGAGATTACTTAGCAAGGTTTTAGTGAACAAAGTTGGATTTCGTGCTGTGTACGACAGTTTCAAGAAGGATAAACCCAAAACAAAGAAAGTTTTAATAACTTATATAAAGTTTAAGGAATATGTAAAGATATTGGTGTTATCAAAATAAGCTTATTAAGCCAGCTATTGGGATGGGCCACTACGGATGCTGTTTTTTCATGATTGCAGTAGTGATATAATACACTTACTTTTTATATTTTATAGCTATGCGTTGTCATTAATTAAAGTTTTTGAATACATCTATTTCTTTCAAACATATAAAGCCAAAGTGTTTGATAACAAATTTATATTAGCATATTCCTCTTATTTATGTTCACTTTATTCTTACTTTTTGTACTCGCGACGTTCCTTTGTAAATGGTATAATTGAATATTCTTCTAGGCTAGAATCTACACCTTAACTGCCTAACTTTAGTATCACAACTAGCGCCTATAGCTAGCGATGAATATTTAAAATTTAGCTTTAAGCTTTCTAGAGTGCAAGGTAGGTCAGTGGTATGACGTTTGCTCAAGAGGGATTCATATCTAGACCGGGGTTCATATCTAGTGAGCAAAAATCTTGAAAAAAGGAAAATTTTTATTTTCCAGTATGTTTAATTAAATTATAAAAATAATTGAAAACAATTTTAAATTTAAATATTTTTAAATATTATTTTTATACTAATATTATAATGAAGAAATGTTTTTTTGTATGGAACTAATAACCCATTTCAAAAATAATATTGGCAAAATGATGGTGACAGTCTGTACTTCACATAGGCTATATTTTATGTTGGTATCATAATCCCAACGGAATGCAGGAGCAAAATCTTTCTAAAATGTATATTTTTGTGACTTTGAAGGGTATAAAAATTAGAAATTTGACTTGATGGTAACTTGCAAGATATAAATGATCTCTAAAAATAGTTTCTGAAACGTTCAAAATTCAAGAAGGATTTACTAGAAGGAAACGTTTCCTATAGAATTACGATGTCTATAGAATTGTTAAGGATATAAAATTTAAATTTGATAAGGCTGTTATTTTTAAATCGCAAATGTAAACACAAACTAATTTTTCTAAAGGGAAATGTGTGCTGAAATAGTTCTAAAATTACGATTTTCGTGATACTGAAGAGGCTAGAAACTTGACATGGGTTATGGTGATGAAGATGCAAATGCTCGCCAAGAATGCTTTCTAAAAATGTTTCAATTTAAAAGGCTTCAAATGAGCAGCAAACATTCAAAATTACGATTTCTATGGTCTTGTTTGGAATATAAACTTGAAATTTGACGTGGCTGTTACATTTAAGACATAAATTCTCCAAAAAAACTGTTTAAAAAAATCGTAATTTTAAAATGTGCAGGAGAAAAAAAAGTTCTAAAGTTTCAATTTCTTTGATATTGTTAGGGCTAGAAACTAAATTTCTGATGGTGGCTATTTATAAGGTATAGATGCTCTTTAAAAACGGTTTCTAAAATATATCGAAATTTAAAAGGCTTAAATGAGCTGAAAACACTCTAAATTACGAATTACTAGGAATTGTTTAGAAAAATTGAAATTTTGATTTGCATGTTACGCTACATGCTATGTACACGCTAGTGTGTACTAATAACTAATTCGTGGCATGGGATGATACAGTTCCATTATTTTTCCCTTTGGTATCAAGCTGAGCAAACAATAAAACTTTAATTCTGCCATTCTGCTGTGTTAGTGCAACTATCTCTTTTTTTATTTTAGAATAGAAATCATGGCTCCAAAGAAATTGAGTAAAGGACAAGAGGAACCCGTTGAGAAGGCAGTTGACGCTGTTAAACATGGAATGTTTGTAAGAAATGCAGCATCTTGGTTTAAAATACCAAGGTCTACCATTGAGGCATAGATTGAGAGGAAAAAACCCACAAAAAGGACTTCCCTCAATTTTGAAAACCGAAGAGGAAATTTTCCCAAAGAATTGAATTAGTCACTGTGCAAAGAAAGGATTCCCCATTGCAAGTGAGATATTATAGAGAGCGTCAAGGAAATAAAAACCCGAAGTAAAAACAAGTTTTACGAAAGATAAGAGTTTAATCATTTCTGTTTATATTTTTAGTTTCTGAATGTTTCATCCGTTAAAATAATCTATTATTATGAATGAAGCTGTTATTATGTTTTATGAATGGATAGGAAATGTCTTCGTCCTTTTTCTAGCAAAGAATGATGTTAAACTGCCGTTAATTTTATTTGTAGATGGGCACAAAATTTATCTGACGCGTGAAACCAATGAACTTTGCAAATCTCTACAGATAATTTTGATAGCTTTATACTCAAATGCAACCTATATTCTTCATCCTTGCGACGTAGCTGCTTTTCGTCCGCTAAAAGTTTAGTGGAACAAGGCCCTTCTTCGCTGGCGCAAAAATCATCCACATGAAAATGTGACTAAAGTCCAATCCTGAAAATCGTGCTAGAAAACGACATGACGATGGGAATTAAAAATGGTTTCAGGGCAAAAGGATTTTATCCATTCAATACAGACGCTGTAGACTTTTCAAAGTGCAAGGGTCACATCAATGATGTGATCAATGTGATGATGGTGGGTGATGTTTCAACTGAAACCGCTTGTAATAAGACACCAAACACTACACTGATAAATATATCGACTGAGGACTTCCATCAAGTCGTTGGTGAGAATGTAATGAAGAAAGTCGAAAATACTCAACAATCACCAAGTGAAGAATTGGAAGCTATACACCGTTTGTATAATATTCTGGAGAAAAGCAACCATACATTCAAACCAGGATTACAGAAACGGCAACGGATCCAGCTGAAGAACATTACACAGACAAGGTAGATATCATGGTACCCAAGCCAAGTACGAGCTTCAGTAGCAGCAAAACCTTCGAAAAAATTCCTATGTATCTCAGAATTGTTCAGCAGGAGCCGAAGAGCTTCGACGAAGGCAGTTTTTCAGAGTCGGAAAATCAAGACAATGCTACTTCCACAGCCAAATACCGCTCTCAACGGCTAAAAGAAATCCTTGAATAGTCGCACAGTCCAGAAAAGAAAGGGAAGAGGAGATCGGAGAGAATGCCTTTCATCCTGACATCGCAAAGATGGAACGAGCTGCAAAAAGACAAAGTACGGAAGAAAGAAGAAGAATTGCAACAAAAAGAAGTAAAACAGAGAGAAAGAGCTGTAAAACGAAAAAAAAAGAAACTGAGATGGCCAACAAACGAGCTAAGATGACCCACAAAGAAGCCACTAAAATATCAGGGCCAAATCTACAAAAATAATCAGAAAAAGAAGAATCGACTTCGGTGGGTCATCACTAATGCAGTGATGGGCCATTACGGATGCAAAGTGGGCCATTACTCATGTTTTTGTACTTTTTAGTAACACAAATCTTGTAAAGGAATAAATTTATATTTTGTTGATTTTCTTGACACGAAAGTCTTCTTCCATCCTTTCTTGTTATATTTTGATCATCGGCATGAAACAAATTCGCACGGCATAGTAATTATTAGCTAAAAGTCTAAACATTTGTCCTTAACCTGGTCATCACTGGTGGTTTTATCCTACGTTTTATTTAATTTAAACGAAAGCAGCGGGGGGACTGGAAAGTATATTTTTTACACAACTGCCAATCTTCCTTTTTGTTGTTGTTTTTATTAAAATTCAAATAAACACATAGCTGCCAACTTCTACTCTTTTATGCTACCACTAAAATTTAATAGAGATTTTCATCTTGTTTAATCATAATATTTCAATGATTAACTAAGATAACATTTACTATAAAATTTTAGTGGTAACAAGAAAGCGTAAAAGTTGGCAGCTATGTAAACACACTTTGGACTAGAAAGGTTTCTTCACACTTTCATCCCCACAATGGCGTGCCTTTGTCTCACCCTTTGCACTAAGAGCCTGAACCGCTCCTCCTAGTCCAAGAGCTGTTAAACATTTTAGGGAAGGTATTTGAGGCACCCTGAAAATTTGTGCAACACTTCTTTTGTAATGTCTGAATACAAAATCGAATGTCTGGCTGAAGGATCGTGGACCAAAACCTGTGCCAGACAAAAAATGGCACTTGACACGTGTCTGGCACAGTTTTTGTGCCGACTAAAGTGTCTGTCATTTTCAAAATATTTTTTTCTAAGCATAAATATTATTGTGATCAGTCTCAGCGTGCCTCAAATACCTTTTTTTGGGTAGTCAAAAAATGGCACTTGACACGTTTCTGGCGCAGTTTTTGGGCCGACTAAAGTGTCGGTCATTTTCAAAATATTTTTTCTACGTATAAATATTATTCTGTTTCAATCTCAGCGTGCCTCATATACCTTTTTTGGGTAGTGTCAAAAAAGTGTCACTTGACACGTGTCTGGCACAGGTTTTGGGCCACGATCCTTCAGCCAGACATTCGATTTTGTATTCAGGCATTGCAAAAGAAGTGTTGCACAAATTTTCAGGGTGCCTGAAATACCTACTCAAAAATGTTCAACAGCTCTCCTACTATCCCTGCGCTAAAATTGAAACAAAACACAAATTCATTTAAAACGTGTTTATTTTACTTTGAAAAATAATAATCAATATCATTTCTCACTCTAATGCATAGCTGCCAACTTGTACGGATTTTTGCTACCACTAAAATTTAACAGAAATTTCTGCCTTATTTAATTATCAAAATTCACTGCAATTCGGCGATTGAATTAGGCAAAATTTTCTATTAAATTTTAGTGGTGGCAAAAATCCGTACAAGTTGGCAGCTATGCTAATGACTTGTTTGTCCTTACAAACATAAAAAAACCAATAAAATGTTGTGTCCGTTTGGGAAAATCAATTCGCACCGGAAAATTCTACCCAGCAATTATTAGACATTAGATATCGGAATCAATGTCTAATAATTAAATGACAGACTTTTCCGGTACGAATTGATTTTCCATGATTGATAGCTAATATTCCTGGAAGACGTGTTATCTCGTCCCTCGCGATGAAAGTGTTAGCCCTTTGCACTCGAGGGCTCCGCTGCGGAGACATAATCTTTCTTTGCAAAATTTGCTTTTGGCACCAGTAATAAAGGAAAATAAAATGTACCTTATTTAATCAGTGTATTTTTGAAATTGTGTACTTGAACCAATTTTCATGTAAAAAAGTGGTGCCGATCGAATAAAATTTGTGTAAGAGACGCCGAGCGCAAAGGGTTAAGAAATGAAATCAAGCAAGTACCACAGAGTAAGATTGCCAGTTTAGATCCCTTTTCAGTTCAGAAATTCCAAATTCATACGAGAAATTTCACAAGAAAAAAAAATACGTCATGTAATCAGGTAATGTCTGCTCTTGAATAAATAAAAAAATATTGTTCAAAATTTCTGTTGTAAATCACTCACTTATGAATAAAAAATGAGGGCAAAATGCCAATCCTGTCACAGAGAAACATGTCCATTATTAAATAATTTCATTAACCCTTTAACTTTTTATGATGAGTACCGCTAGCACGAAAACTGCTTACATCATTACTAAAAGCTTTTAAACACCACTAATTTTTAACTTTAACTTTTGGTTTATTAATCGGCAGATATTTTACAAGTTTCCTACTGGTCAGGGTATTTCTTTAACTTTAGATCAGATAAACACCAGTACTTCCTTAGAGAAAAACTCACCTGTTGCAATAGCGCGGTTATATAAATCGAGCTTTTCTACAGAAAAAGGCTGGTATTTCAGCTGAAAGTGTAGGAACCCTGTTTTAGTATGGAAAAAAAAAATGTTATTTCTCTCTATTTTTAGTTTATTGTGTCAAAAAATGAAACTAGATAGGGTTAAATAAAATAAAATGCACGGCCGCATGTTTTCTGACTTAAAAAAACCCGGAAAGTTGATATATCTGTTTTAATTCATTGATCTCCAAAAAATAACACGTTCACGCCGGCGGGCACGCTTGACTATCGCATCAGGCGGCGTGCATTACCGGTGGGTCACGCTCGACTGTTCCATAGAAGGCGTGCACTACAGTTGGCTCACACACGACTGTTCCATAGAAGGCGTGCACTACAGTTGGCTCACACACGACTGTTCCATAGACGGCGTGCACTAAAGGTGGGTCACACTTGAATATTCGAAAATTTAGTAGTAAAAAAAAATCAATATTATAAACTTAACACAGTCACGACGGGAAACGAGAATTCTTGTTTTTATTAAAAAAATATTATTGACTAAGGGCGTAGCTTCTACTTTACAGAAAATTTATTTATATCATGTCGTCTATATTTCTTTAGATTGCAAGACATTTTGTATTAACTCTCTATCTGCGGAAGTAATTCTTCGCGATGAGCGTCTTTTACAGAATTTTTAATCTTTTATCACCGGTTCTTTAAAGCAGAAATTTTTGACTATGGTAATCGGAGAAATTGTCCTGATTAAATCAGATAAAATTTTCGCTAAAAAATAAGTGGTGCGAATAACCAAATAGTATTAATTAGACGGAAAAATTCATGCCCGAGCATATCTCGGGTTGCGCAGCAAGAGAGTTAAATTCGTACATTGAAAGATATTTACCGATTCATAAACTTAGGAAACCTATCTAGAACACCAATTTACAAAAGACTTTCAGGAAAACCTTCTATTGTTTTAAAATTCGGATTTGAAAAAATTACCCGTCGGCAATGTGTTAATGTAATTATTTATTTATTTCGATGTATTTTTTAAAAGCATTCTAAACAAAGTGCTGGCTGACTATTACAACGGTTACAATACGCGGTTACTTTTAAAGTTTCCTTCGAGATATATTGTCTGCATTTTCTTTTAGATAAACATTTGTATTATTCTTTACAACTTTGTCTTTTTTTCTTCCATACTTATGCCGCTTGCCTGGAATATATTTGCGAAAACCGAGGTGTCATCTCTATGGAACTATACTTTCGTCGATTACAATGTTTTTGCCAGGTTTAATAGGATCTTCAAAAGTATCAGCAATTGCTTCAACAATATTTCGGATTTTGTTAAATCGATCTTCAGGTCTAGCTGTGGCATTGTCGGAAAAATGTAAAAAAGTAAGTATCAATAAAAAACGATCCCATTTCATGGCATTATTTATGCGTGCGTTCGCATACATGTCCCTTTTAGGCCAATACAGGCCACTATTTATTTAATTATACCTCGCATCACTTTCTCAAAACAAAAAATCCTTTACATACAGTTTGACAGCATTTGCAAGAGAAATATACTACAATTTTATTTTAAATAGTGGTGCGAATGGAATAGAACAATAGTCGCCTGTGGCAGCCCTGCCAATATAATCTAATTTTTGATATTTGCACTCTTTTTTGCGGTAGATCGTTCTTTTCATTATCAACGTTAGTCTAAATGTGTGATGTTGTGCTGTCCTAAGTGTAGTCAATCTAATCATGTCTCTAAGAAAAATTTGCTCATTCTTTACGAACTTTCAGACATCCACAACCAACTCTGATTATTATATTCGCGTTCTATTCAATAAATATCAGAGGGGCGGGTCATTACATACAGTGTCTGAATAAGCGACAGTACCGCGCCGCCAGGGGAAACATGAATTCTAGACGCTAACTCCGAGCAGTGTTGCCAGACTGGGGAGTCTTTTAATTCAGATTATTTGACTGTCACCACGTTTTTAAAATAGTATAATTCGCTTATTTTTCAGAATTTTTAATCTAGTTTTAAATAGGTCGAATATTTCTATTTCAAAAAAGCGGTGACAATGAACAATCTGGGGACAAAAAAATCCCCAATCTGGCAACACTGACTCTGAGCGCCATCTCACAGCGAAAAACATGAATATCGGCACCGGCGTGAACGTGTTAAGGGGCAAGAAGCGGACTCTTTCGAATTCACAATTTTTATCGAATACTTACTGAAATTCTTGACGAATTGTTTTTGAGCTTCTAGGATGTAAAGAGCACGTTTGATTTCATATTTTCCAGTAAAGATTTAGTCTCTAGAACAATTAGAGGGCCAACAATTAATTTAGTAATAGTATAATATTTGCGATCACCCATGTAAGACAAAATGTTCAAAAATGGTCTGCCTCTATAGCAAATGGCTATGTGAGTCCTGCTCAACATTTGTGTAAGCTTAACGCTAATATTCGTGAAGATGTTAACTTTTCTGTGAAAACTGAAATTGTTTTTTGTGTATAACACACAGAGTTTTCAACCAAATGTAACACAACTTCACAAAGTACAATATAAATAGTGTACTGTAATTAAAATATAAATATATTTATTATTTAAGGAGATATGGTCATTTGTATAAAATAATTTTAAACTATTCAACATTTTTTATTAATTTGGTAGTCAGCTATTTAGAGCAACTTATATAAAAACGTCAGTCAAATATCGCGGAAATTCAGAAAGATTCTAGCAATATAGTTAGTTGTTCTCTTAAAGTAACTAGCTTCTTTTAGAAAGCAACTCGCTAACTTTACAGAATCATTCTGAATTTGCGATATTTGACTGAAGTTTTTAAATAAATTGTCCGAAATAGCTCACTAACAAATTATGAAATAAAAATTTTGAAATCTTTCACACACGCGCAGTTAAAAATCATTTCATACAAACGCCTATAACTCACCAAATAATCAATATATTCATGTTTTAATTGCAGTATACTGTTTTTACTGGGTTTTCAGAAAGTGGTATTAAATTTGGTTAAAAACTTTGTATGCTATAAACAAAAAACTATTTAATTTTTCACAGATATGTTAACATATTCACGAATATCGGTACTATAATTAGGAAAATGCACACAAACATTCAACAGGATCCACATAGTCGTTTGCTACAGTGACAGAACATTTCGAACACTGTCTGTTACATGGATGTTCTCAAACATTATTTTTTTACTCAATTTGTCCCCCTAATTGTTCTCGCGACTAAATATTCACTGAAAAATACGAAGTCATACATGTTTTTTACATCCTAGAAGTTCAAGGGCAATTCGTCAGGAATTTTAGTAGATATTCGACAAAGCGTTTAACATCGAAAGTGTCCGGTCACTGCCCCTTAATTTTTGGTCATCAGTGTATATGAATTAGGGGAGACTAGGGACGGTTGACCTACTTTTTACAGAATGATTTTTTATTTTTTAAATATTGAACTTAGAATAAAATTTTATGTATCATTTTATTCGTTATACAATCAGTTATTAAAATAAAACTGCTACTCAAATGTAAAATATATGAAATTTGTAAAATGATTTTATCATGAGAAAATAATGGGTCAATGCTCCCCACATATGGGAGGGTTGACCCACTATATGGGAGGATTGACCCATTTTGATTTTTATTGAAATATTTGTAAAGAGAAATAAAATCAGTTTAAGAAAAGCAAAATAACTTTATGTTACATGCTTTAATTATTAAAAAAATATATATATTTGAAAATATGATGCTTAGACAAACCTATTTAGACGCAATCACAACTCGAGAAACTTTTTGTTTTAAACAGGATTTTTTATAAGCAGGTATAATTGTAGAGCAATGAAAATGAAATTTTAACATTTAAGAGAGTATTCCGGTAGAGACAGGTTCCGTTTTCATAGGGTTTCATGTATTATTATTTCCGGATTTGGGAGCGACTGTCCCGCTTTTTTTGTCTCCTTGTCCTTCGTTTTGTGACACTCGACCTGACAACCCTAGTTGTCACATAGTTTGGCTTCATGTCACTTATGTCTCATCTTCTGGTGAAATTTGTCTACATACCTTCCTAAAGTTTTTCGATCACTGCTACGTTCTTCTGCAGCCGCATCAGCACTTAACAATTATTGGAAAGAAAGTAATTAAGTGTTCGGTGTTGAAACGAAAAATGGATGTAATTCGCTTGTGTACAGCAAGCGGGCACCACAGACTGATAAATAGTCTCGGACTTCACGATGTAACTTGCTCCAAAAACTGAATTGAACTTTACACTTTCATCTGTGAAAGAAAGAATTCGCTGACTCTTTTCCTTTTAAATGTACGCGTAGAATTTTCTGTATTTTAACACTGCGCATGGATATTATGAACGGGACGGATGCAAATGTTTAGCACTGCTCCCGCCATGCACATATGGCCTTAAATGATGTAAATATCCAAAACTTTATACTAATAATCTTTTATTGTATTTTTATATAGTGCATTAACCCTCCATCACTCGCGCCTTTTTTTGTCACACGATCACTCGCGGGGGTGTTGTAAACACCCCAAACTTTTTATTGCAATTTTCAAGTTATAATGAATTATAATAAATTTTTCATCTACTCATAATTAAAGTAACTTACTTTGACTTATTATAAATAAAAATAATTTGGAAATACAAGAAAAATATAATTTTATAAAAAATAGATAAAAAAACTTTACATATACTACTACATTACAGTCAAATTTATATAAAAAATATTTACATTTACTACTTATATTACTTATACTCAAAAAATATTGGATAATGACATTTATTTGCTATATAAGAATTGTTTATGCGTAATGATTTAATAATATTATTCTTTAAAACAATTTGGGCAAATGGAAGACATGTGTTTTAAGCACATATTTTTTTTGCAAGAAACACAGTAGCAGTTAGTTTTTATGTCCTTTAATCGAGGGCACATCACACAACGACCTTTCTTTGGAGGGTTGGTGTTTTCGAAACTTGTATCAGGATTTAAGCTTCTTTTCAGGCTTTTATTGATATTTGGATTTTGTGCTCTTTCATCTATGTGAGGTTGTATAAGGCTGAATCCAATTTCTTCTATGAACTTCGAACGTGGTATTTCTGTATTTGGAAACACAGAATAGTTTAATACAAAAGCATTAATTCCTGCTGTATTTAGTAGATGATAAAATAATCGAAGCGGCCAACGATTACAAATTCTTGATACATCATAAGTGTTGCACATTTGATCAGCTGTATCAACTCCACATTTAGTAGAATTGTAAAATTGTACAATTTCAGGCTTCATAACTCCGGGCTTTATTTCGATTAATGTGTCATCATTGTAATGCATTGTAGATAGAAGAACTACATTTTTCTTTTTTTTCTTACAATAAGAAACTATAGTCATGGGCACCTTATTATGAAAGCCAAATACTGACGTACCCGTCTCTTGTTGCTGTATAAATTGTTTCGGCAGCTGCTTTTTATTTTTTCTTAGTGTACCAACCAACGTTAGCTTCTTTTTCAATAATTCCTCAGCCAATGGAACACTCGTATACCAATTATCACATGTAATGTTCCTTCCTGAACCATATATACTTTCACTTAACCTCATAACTATATCTAAGGTGGTATAGGAAGTTTTAAATGGTCCATCTGGTTGAGTACCAACATAAGGTTCAAATTTTAAAGTATAAAATGTTTTAGCATCACATAACGCAAATAACTTTAAACCGTATTTTCCTGGTTTATTTGGCATAAACTGTAAAAATGGGCAACGTCCTCTAAATTTGAGCAACTGCTCATCAATCGTCACGTATTCACTTACTGAATAATATTTGGCACTATTTTCGTTAAACTTTGAAAATATGTCTCTGATATGAGTAAATTTATCCAAAGATTTTCTTTCATCACGATCTAAAACATTATCAAAACGAATACAACGTAATAGAAACGAGAAACGATTATAAGTCATTGTTTTGTGAAATATATTAATACCAAGACGGGAAATATTCCATAAATCGCTGAATTTCCTGTGACTAGATTTACATAATCCAGCAAGAAGCCAATGAAAGCATTTATTTCGGTTTCATTTGTCACTTTGCAGTCTCTTTCTCTGGAAAAATTTGATTGTATTTTATTTATATACACATTTGTGTGCTTAACCACAGCTTCGATTATATCATCTGATATAAGCAGTTTGAAAAATTCAATAGGTGTTTTACAAGACTTAGCAGCGCCTTTAGCACCCGGCAAGTGAATAACTATGTTCGAAGAACGCGTACGTATAGAAGTTTTACCTTTTTTCTTGTACCATTTCGTGATTTTATCCTTTCCTAAGTAATACGGAGAGTCAGACTGTAGTTCGATATCTGAATCGTGTTCCGATATTTCATCAGGTTCTTGTTCTGATTCCGAGTTGTGATCAGAACATTCCTCAAAGTATTCATCATCATCCGAAAAAGTATTATCTGTACCTGCTACCTCATCATCTTCAGAATCTGATGAAACAGAAGCCAAAAGATGCCGCAAACGCTGTTGCTCCATTTCCCACGGAGATTTCGACATTTTCTAGAAAAAATGGCAAAATATCGATGTAAAAGACTCAAAATAAATTAAAATAATACAAAAATTATTCATAAATTTAATTATTATTATGATAAAAATAAAATAAATCTGCAATATAGCTTACCTTAATTGTGTTTTCAGTCAAAAAATATTCCTTGATTACTCGCGGGGTGTTCTCAGCACCCCGTTGGAAAATTTTCACGTCCTCACTGCTTCGGAAAAAATGGTAGAATGAACATCTGTCGTCAGTAGGCGTGGCCTCTAGGAATGTGCAGCTACTGAAAATATTTGACCTTGAGTTTGAAAAACTCTGTACTTGTGCGCATGTTTTTACTCGTGGGGTGATCAGAACACCCCACGCGAGTAATGGAGGGTTAACCAAGAGAAATAATCAGTGTGTAATCTGGATAATTTCGATAATTAAACTTCATTTATTCAACATGAACATGCCTCAGCGGAATGCTTCTTCACACAACTACCATTAAATAAATAAATCCATATTATAATTTTCAGTTGAAGAAACTAGATACGTGAAGCACTGCGCCCCATGAAGGAATATTCACAGGTGAGCTACTTTTGATTATCTAATTTTATTCTTTGAAAATGTTTGATTAATGTTGAAAAGAAATATAAGTTGGGCCCCTCACGTTCCAATAAACATATCATTAACATCTTTTAACTCTTTCAGGGGCAAAGTATTTTCAGTACTAAAATGTTGAAATAAATGACTGGCACCGGAATTTACGAACACATTTATTTGGAAATAAGAAAAAGGCTATATTTCACATACATATTAAATGGGAAAGATTTTAGCAAATTTCTGGTGCTATTGTGCCGTTTGGGAATTAAAATTAAGTGGTTTCATAACCATACCATTGCCTCTGAAAGGATTAAGACTGTTGCTTTCATACAGGGTGATTCAAATTAAAGTATCCCTGTTTGGGACGCTCTAGAGCAGTGGTTCCCAACGTGGGGCGTACGCCCCACTGGGGGGCAATTTCAGTTTCTAGGGGGGGCAATTCCAGATTTGTTACTCACTCATTCGCTAACAGTTTCTTTTGTCTTTTTTATGTAACGTTGCAAATGAAAAATAAATGGAATACAAGTAAAATTTAAATAATCAGTTTTTGTTATTGAATTTTTTACATGTTCTTAATGAAAAGTTTAAAATAGATTTAATACCAGAATAATTATACGAATATTTTCTTTTATATTTTGACATCGTTTTGTATCATTAAATCTCATTATAACTTTTCTGAGGCTGATTCTTACAATTTTTCGAATGCTTTCGATTATTTACTGAATGAGCTTTCTACTTCTATTCGCTCTTCTGTATGTCACACGAAGATTCTTTTGCAATGGAAAATATAAAAAAAAAAAAAAATGCATTTGACTGTCTTGAACATATTTAACCTGAAAATTATGTGAAATATCTGAACGAGCTACTGCCTACTTTAAAAAACTTATAAATTTTAAATAGCATTAGAAAATGAAATGGGTGGATAGTAAATATCTATGGCTCTAGTGCAGGTATCCTTTTCAGTAAAGAAATTTACAGGATGACATATACATTTAAAATTTTAAAATCAGATAATACATGGAAGACAACTAATCATATTGGGAAAGAAAAATAAAAAAAAAATGTGTTGTGATGGGGAATGATGCGGATACTTAAATTTAATAAAGATGAGAATCGTGAAATGCTTCTTGTGTATTGTGTATTCATAGAAAAAAAAATTAGTGTTCAAAGATTTTCCACCAACTCTTAATAACTTAGAAAAATAAATTATAAAATGTGTGAATGTGATCAATTTTAAAGTTAAATGTAAGTCTCTCTTGAAGATCTTTTGTGCCAATAAAAATGCAGACCATATAACGCTTTTTTAACGTTGAGGCACTACCCCCTACATACTACATGCCTCTCGCATTTGACTCAAAAATGGAAGTCGGCAAGGTTGATAGATGGCGCTACTGTTTGGGGTATGTTATTGCTGTATTTACATGGATCGCCTCATAGACCTGCCTTTGAAAGCTATAATTTTTTTTATTTTTTGCAGTAATTTGTGATTTTTTTAAACAGAATGTTTACTTTTAATGAAGTTAATATATTCTCTATAAATTGCCATATTGCTGTGTGCCTTACTGCTGTTCATCCAGCAAAATAAAGGAAAATATTTCTTTTCACCATTCCTGTAGAAGACAGTCAACGAGTCTTTTTAACTTTTTTTCATTGTATTTTTAAAAATACAAATAGATATTTTTACTACTATTATTTGCATGTTTCTAATAACATTCCGTTGAATAATAATAAATTAAATTAATGTACAGTTGCTATTAATAAGATGTATTTTTATTAATTTACAATGTCTTAAAAGGAAAAGAGTACCTTAATCTGAAAGAATCTGAAATAATATTGTTATTATTAATAATAAAAATGATAGATCAAAGTATTTCTTTTTATCAAATAATTATGCTAAGCCTTTTCTGTATGAAAATAAAAATACAAATACATTCAAAATTATTTAAATTTCTTCCAGCAAAATTATAACGATAGCAATCATAAATGATACACGATGAAATCGAATACGAATTAGTAATGTGATCAAAATAAATATGCATTCATAGCATTGTGTTTTGAAGCAATATAAATATTATATAATTGAAATATATCAATAATTTCATTCCTGAAAGTACTTGATTATTACTTGTAATAATTAATAATACAAATATAAAAGAAATAAAACTAAATTAAATGTTAAAAAAAAAAAAAAAACTGCAGAATTGACGTTTTGAGGCCTTGACCGGAAGTCTTGCTAGTTTCATTATCATAATAAATGTAATTAATATATATAGTATTATTATCACAATATCAATAAATTAATTATTTTATATAGAAAATATAAAATAGGGAATTAAAAAAAAAATACTATTATCAATTTTTTGAGGCAACGTGTGTGTGTATCGGGGGAGGGGGTGGGGAGGGGGGATAGTAAAAAAGATGAAAAAAGTGTCTTGGAACATCAGTGCACAGAATCGTATTTCCAACTTATTAAATTTCTTGAAAGTACTTGATCTATTACTCGTAATAATTAATAATGCAAATATGAAAGAAATGAAACTGAGTTGACTGTTTTAAACACTGCAAGAAGAAAAAAAAAATAAAAAAGAGAGAGAGAGTTCCAATTTATTAAATTTCCTGAAAGTATTTGATATATTATTCGTAATAATTAATAATGCAAATATGAAAGAGATGAAACTGTGAGTTGACTGTTTTAAACGCTGCAAAAGAGAGAGAGAGAGAGAGAGCAGAATTGATGTTTGAGGTCCTGACCCGAAAAAAAGATGTGTAGTAAAAAAGATGAAAAAAGTGTCTTGGAACATCAGTGCATAGAATCGTATTTCCAATTTATTAAATTTACTGAAAGTACTTCATATATTACTCGTAATAATTAATAATGCAAATAAAAATGAAACTGTGAGCTGACTGTTTAAACACTGCAAAAAAAAAAAAAAAAAAAAAAAAAAAAGAGAGAGAGAGAGAGAAAAAGAGAGACAGGGAGAAAGAAAAAAAAAGCTGCAGAATTGACGTTTGAGGTCCTGACCCGAAGACTTGGCTAATTTCATTATTACAATAAATGTCACTAATATTTATAATATTATTATCACAATATCAATAATTTAATTATTTTAGATAGAAAATATTAAATAGGGAATTTCAGAAAAACATTGTAATCAATTTATTCAGGCAACATGCGTGTGTATGTGTGTGTGTGGCAGGGCCGAAACTAAGGGGGGGGGGGCAGAGGGGGCATGTGCCCCGGGCGTCAGAATGAAGGGGCGCCAAACGAAGGATTTTACCTTTAGAATGGATCATTTTATTCTGACGAACTGGTGGCTTTCATTATTATGGAACAGCGATTATAAATGAAGTGTTAGGTGAAGATGAAAGAGCAGTCGTAAAAAGTTAGAACTCTGATTTTCTGGTTAGAATGGGGGAAAAATGGAAAAAAAAAATATGCCCATATTTTTCCCATTCTGACCAGAAAATCAGAGTTCTAACTTTTTACGACTGCTCTTTCATCTTCACCTAACACTTAATTTATAATGGCTGTTTTATAATAATGGAAGCCATCAGTCCATCAGAATAAAATAACTCGGTGAAAGCGGAAACTCGGTTAGGCAGGACTCGGATAATCGGGACTCTACTGTATATTTCATTTTAAAAACGATCTTTAGAATATTTTTGCTGGTGTTCAGAGGGACCTCCCCCTTGGATCCGCCACTGTAGATTACCTAGTTCAGTATTACATATTTTATGATTACATATTTTAAATTTTGAAATAAGTCGTCTATTATAAAATTAGTAAAATTTTCTTTGTAAATATACTTTGTAAAAGAGGGAGGGGGGGGGAGAGGGGTGCGCCAAAATCCATGTTTGCCCCGGGTAGTTTTGGCCCTGGTATGTGTGTGTGGGGGGGGGGGGGGGGGTAGTAGTCAAACAGATGAAAAAAAAAGTGTCTTGGACCATCATTGAACAGAATTATATTTCCAACTATTTAAATTTCCTGAAAGTACTTGATGATTGCTTATAATAATTAATAATTCAAATATAACAGAAATGAAACTGTGAGTTAAATGTTTTTTAAACACTTAAAAAAAAGACTTGCTAGTTTCATTATTATGATAAAGGTAATTAATATTTATCGTATTATTATCACAATATCAATGATTTAATTATTTTAGATAGAAAATATTAAATAGGGAAGTTCAGAAAAATATTGCAATCTATTTATTGAGGCAACTGTATGGTACTAGTACTGGAGTGTCAAGTAATTATGTTATTTGAATTAAATTTTAATTCACAATGGGAAGTACAACTATGAAGTTAGTTAAATATTGTTGATAGATTAATATAATGTCAAAAAAACAGGAATATAATAATTATAATTATTAATTAAAAATTATTTTTAAAGCAATTCCTTAAGATTGTCCTTCACTGACACATTCACCCCACATTAACTTTGTTTATTATTGATATTTTGCCTGAAAGAAATACATGTCTTACTATTTAGTAAAATTTAATTTAATCAAATACTTTTATGTTTTGCAATAACCTTTTTAAACTTGCTCATAGTTTTTGATCCATTGATTAAAATTCATGTACCATTTTATAGTGTTAATAAATATTTTCACTTCATAAACCTTGTTTATTTTATTTTTGATGGAAATCTATTTACAAGTAAATGTAAGTGCTATTAATTTATATATTATAATTAATTTTAAAAAAGAACATATAATTTAAAATTCATATAATAAAATAAATTATGTTCGTTATTTTATCATTCATCATTTGAAATTGAAGAGAAAATATGAAATAATTTCTCTTTTCAAATTTTATAGAAAAAATATCATTTAATACAACAATTAAAATAAATACGAAAAGAGAAAAAAAAAGTGAAATTCTAGGAATAAATAACAAAAATTTACGTTATTTATCTACAGGTTTTTAAAAATCATGTCAATTGTCACCGATAGATGGCAGAGCATTTTGGGGCTAAGCTGACTTCCAGTTCTTATATAGGGAAAACAGTGAATGCGAGAGGCATTTAGTATGTAGGGGGTAGTGGTTGAGGTAAGTTGGAAAAGTACAACGAAACAAAACTCTTTTTGGCCCAAAGGCGAAGATGCACAATCCCACTGAATTATTAAAATTATGCTAAAAACTTATTTGTGACTGATTCTTTGATAAGTTAAAAAATGTGAAATGAAAAATTGTTACGGCTGAATTACGCTTCCACAGTGTGATTAGAGTCCACTTTTTAAAAAAATAGTAACAGACATAATTTACAGATTAAGGAGGGGGGGTGGGGCATAGTTACTTTACAGAGGATTTGGTGGGGCATGGCCAATAAAAGGTTGGGAACTACTGCTCTAGAAGGAGAAGCAGTGGATGTAACGACTTCATATTTGGAGGATATACATATCAGACCGTGGGAAAATGATTGGTGCAAAATTTTTTTTATTTCAAACAAAGGCCGCTAGGGGAAAATGAGGCTCTGCGATCGATTTGGAAAATGCAATATGACCAAAGGTGTAAACATCTAGGTGCCAATAAGCCGATTCCCACCAGTAAATTTTATTAGTATTATTCGTTTAAATTTTATTAGTATATGCTCCGATTAATTTTGTTAGTATTCTTATTAGGCAAAGAATACTAAAAATTTAGTGGTGGGAATTTTTTTAAAAATGTTAATTACCGACACCTTGTATTCTTTCCTTATTTGTTTCGCTACATTTTCCTTACTTTAAGCCAATCACAGCGCCTCATTTTCCCCTAGCGGTCTTTGTTTGAACTAATTTTATTTTTTGCACCAATCAGTTTCCCATGGTTTGATATGTATATTCTCCAAATATAAAGACGTTACATCCACTGCTTCTCTCATTAGAGCGTCCGAAACAGTAATACAAAGCGATATAAGTAAGCGTGCAAACTTAATGCTGGAATCGGGCGTAAATTAACACAGAGTCGCCATCTTGTGGACGGAGTGATAATCCACATAAGCAGGCTTTCAGTGCGGCGCATATTTTCTAAATCTGTAGTCACTCATGGAAATGAACTTTGTTTGCCACATTTACAGCAAAATAACGGCGTACCGAGAGGGGCATCCAGATGCACTTGGCACCACAAAGTCTTGTCAGGGACATCTCAGCTATTAATCAAGGTGAAAAAAACTTTACAATTTTTGTGGTGTGAGTAAGAAAACAGTTAGGTATCTACCTGTAGTTCACACTCCATCCGCTACGTGGCGCGTGACCTTGATTGATGTGACCTCGCTTTTAATCTTGCGGTTACTTCTCGTATTTAAGATAGGACGCTTACTTATATCGCTTTGCAGTGATACTTTAATTTGAACCACCCTGTACTTTTGAGTTCTTTCTAGTCTTTTCCACTGTTTCTATTTACCTAGTAAGTAATATTTAAATGGAATAAAGTTCCTATCAACTTTCCCATTGCTATTGCAAAAACATTTTCTTGCAGTGTATACTGTAGCAATTTTTCACATCTTTCTTTAATCAGTTTTAAACATTTTTTTCCATCACCCCATTTTACTTGTACCTTTACAAAATAAATTTACATTATTTTATGTATATAACCATTTACCTTTCATTATGCACAGTGTATAATAAAAAGATTTCCAAAATCCCTTTTTAAGGGAGCCTTGAGCATCTGGTCAACCCTCCCTCACATTGACTGGGACAAGCCTTCCCACATAACCCTTTTCTAAAGAATGGCACATCGTTATGTTAAACCTAGCTTACTGTACAATCTTTATGCCTGGAATGAAAGCTGGAATGATATTTCTGCCTTACTTAAAACCTATTTACTTAAATTTCTATGATATATTTTATCTGAAAAAAGCTTACAAAATATTTCTAAAAAACACAACTTTTAGGTTGAAAACGCCCCACAATTGATTTTTTCCACACTTATTTCAATTATCTGTATGAAACAAAGACTGTTGTTTGAGCATTCCAGTAGCTTTGGTTGATACCTATTGATAAAACTCGGAAATTCTTTTAAATATGAAAACTCATGGATGGGTGAAGCCTCCCGTATGGTTAACCTTCCCTAGTCTCCCCTATAGAATTATGGAGATCTCGATGGCATAAATAACACAAACGTTTCGACCCTCAGTTCCTCGACTCAGTTGGCACATTGTTGCACGGTACTGCTGACACTTAGCATGTTTTTATATTCAAAATACCCCACAGATTTTTATTTTTGTAATTTTTGGTTTAATTTTGAAAGGCATTACATGATTAACACATTCACGCCGGTGTGCATCACCGGTGGGTCACGCTTGACTGTCGCATCGGTCTGCGTGCATCACCGGTGGGTCACGCTTGACTGCCGCATCGGGCGGCGTGCATCACCGGTGGGTCACACTCCACTGTTCCATAGAAGGCGTGTACTACAGGTGGGTCACACTCGACTATGCCATAGACGGCATGCACTACAGGTGGGTCACACTTGAATATTCGAAAATTCAGTAGTAAAAAAAAATTCAATATTATAAATCTTATACATTCACGACGGGAAACGAGAATTCTCGTTTTCATTCAAAAGATATCATTAAAAAAGGGCGTGGCTTCTACCTTACAGAAAATGTATTTATATGATGTTGTCCATATTTCTTTAGATTTTAAGACATTTTATATTAAATTTGTACATATGCAGTCAATAAAATCATGTCTCTAATGAATTTGCTTACTCCTTACGAACTTTCAGACATTCACAATCAACTCTGCTTGTTATATTTGAGTTCAATGTAATAAATATGAGGTAGGCGTGTCATTACATACAGTGTCTGAATAAGCGAAAGTACCGCGCCGCCAGATGAAGCAAAATATGAATTCAAGAGCCGCCTTACAGCGAGAAACATAATATAGGCGCCGGCGTGAACGTGTTAAACCTTTGAGGGGCAAGCAATTGCGTTTGTGTAATGCTGAATTCCCAACGGAAATTTTGAAAAAAAAAATTTCAAAATAAGGAAAAGCATATACTTATCCTATACCATATCTTCAGGCATTATAATCATAGTAGCTATCACAGTATAGACATTTTTCATTATTTGTTGCATAGAATTTCAGTTATATAAAAAACCATGACACAATTATTTTTCCATTAAAAAAAAAATCTTTATCTTGTTTGTATACTTTTACATTAAAATCAATTTAAGCCATATTTCGTTATTTTTCATTAAAAACTCTAAGACATATTTCGTATTTTTCTTAAAAACGTACATTCCAACAGGTTTAAAGTATGCTATATAACATAAAAACTGAAATTCTATGTAACAGATAATGAAAAATGTCTATACTGTGACTGTGATAGCTACTATGATTATAATGCCTGAAAAGATGGTATAGGATAAGTATAAGTATAACATGGGCATTAAAAGAGACAGGGATTTCTGACGATAAAAATTATTTAACTAAGGAAAAGCACTTTTTAAGCTTTTTTCTCCCAAAGATTTAAAAGTAAAATTTAATTAACAGTTTCTGGTGTAAATTTGAATTAAACTTAGGTACCTCAAGAGGTTAAACAAAGTAAAAATTACTATTTAAAATTTTCGTTAGATGTTTTGAATAAAAAAAAAGAAAACAATAAATTAGTGCAACGAGTATACACGTAACCGACAATGTCGTCAGTTGAGCGGGTATTCTTTTTTTTTTTTTTTTTTTTAAATCCATATGTTTGAATGCTATCACTTTTTGAAATAGTAATATTTTTCTTATTTAATCTGAAATTACATAAGGTTAATGTTACTTTTCAAAAAAAGGAAAAGGTAGTGATCAAGAAATCTCAATAATAATAATAATAAAAATTGCCCAACTGGCAACACTGGTCAACGGTCAGCGGAATACGTCGGAAGTGTTCGTATTTTTGAAAACCTGACTGTATACTATTGGTATACTTTGCGCATAAATGGAAGTAAATTTTCGAATCGCATAACCTAATTTCTTTGAAATTAATTTTAAAGGCTTTTTCTACACTCTGGTGACCCATTTTGAAATTAAATTCACAAATGATAAGGGGTGAACGGAAGAAACTTATTGAAGGACATTGTATATCGCTGCCGCCACGTGGCATTTGCATAGCTGCCAACATCACGATTTTTTGCCACCACTTTTTCTGAATAGAAATTTTCACTAAATTTAATCGCAAATGATCACGATTAAATTAGGCGAAAGTTTCTTCTCAAAAAAAAAAAAAAAAAAAAAAAAAAAAATGATAAGAAACAATTTGTTGCATTTATCAGATGTGCATTTGTCCCATAACCAAAAGAAATCCGTCCTTAGAAAAAAATTCAAGTCTTTATTGAAGACAACATAATTTCAGAAAATAGACTGATTTTGCGTGAAACTACTATAACCCTTATAGGTCCTATGTTACCTCCCACGTGACATTGGTATTTTGTCGTATGGGTCGTATGGCACTGGTGACATCAGGGTTCGTACGGGTGCTTGAATTTCCCTACTAAGAAATTCTTCGGTACCAGTATTTACTTATGGAAAATCTCTCCTGAAATAATACGAAATTTCGTCCGTTTAAACTAGATTTATTTTTCTATACAAAAATTCTTATATTGGGCCTTGTAAATAACGGCACTCGTACGAACCCTGGACATAACAAGATTAACCTGTTCGGGGCCAGCTTTCTTACACTAATTTTATTCGATGGGCACCACTGCTTTTTAAGCACTACATTCACTTGCACTTTGAAAACATGTGCAAGAAAATATAGTATAAAATTAATTTTTATACTATAGTGGTGCAAATAGAATATGGAAATAGTCCTCTATAGCTGCCCTGCGAATATCCATTGAATAACATTATTTACATAGTACCGAATAACGTATAAAAACCTAGCGTTGTATAAGAGTTATATTGATTATTTTTTGCAGTAGAATCATTTCTTATACTTTTTTCCATGTATATTTTTAAAAAAGTTTTTCTTAAAAGTACATAATGTATTGGAAGTTTTTGAGAAATATTACAATGTGCGTGAAACTCATAAAAAATATTTAGTTTTATCATTCTTCATTTAAATTACAATATTACTGGCAACTGAGTGATAAATGCTTTTTTTTCAGAAAAACGAACTCTTTTAAGTAAAAAAAATAAAATAATCATAATTATCATATGCGTGATTTGTTCAAAAATTATGCGTGAACCATACAATACGAAAAAAAATAAATAAAATAAATTATATGTTGTCAAACCGAGTGATCCTTTTTGTTTGAAGGGAAAAAAGAATATTATATGATATATTCTATTCATCATCATCAACAACAACTGTTTTCTATCCACTGCTGGATGTAGGTCTCCCCTTGACTTTTACGTTGTTTTCTGTCTACTACTTTAGTCATCCAATGACCACCGGCTACTTTTCTAATTTCATCACTCTATCTTACTTGAGGTCATCTTATTGGTGGTTTTATCATATGTTATATCATCTATATTATATACCATACATCACATCATCTGAGGAAATCGTTGTTTGAACACTATTGCCAACACTCCAGATTTTTGAGCATCACGATTTTCGAAAAGTAATTTTTCTCTTATTTAATCCCTCAACATCTGCGTTAAACAAATGGAATATTCTGTTCAAAAATCAGAAGTAGCAGCCAGTGCTGTAATCGTAAAAAACTATAGGGAGAGGTATACTCAGAGAAAATATGCTCTAGTTTTATTTAAAAAACAGAGAGTATACAAAGTTCTTCTTTAAAAAGTTCAGATAATATAAGGCGTATACCACCAATTCACTATACTCCTGATAGCAGATGTGTTTGAATAATATGTTTGGTATTTCAAATTATCGTCAATATCTCTAAAATTCTAAGAAAATTGTAAAATGATTTTTATGTAATATACTAGTTCTATTAAATCGAAGTATAGGATAAATTGAACTTTTTTTTTAAACTCCCTACAAAATGCAAGATATATAAGAAATAATATAAGAAACTGATTATAACGAAGTCCATACATAATGAATAAATCTCCCCTTTCCTTTAACTCTGTTATAAGTGGTTTCCACTATATTAACAGGATTCAGATTTCAGTGTAAAGAGTGAGAAAAGTATAGTTGAAGTAAGCAATACTTAAAAAAATAATTACTTGTTTTTTACGTAATATTCTACCAGTTCACTGATATACACAAAGCACAAAGCAACTGGCGTTGTTTTTCCTATAAACAATAACTTTTCAAAAATTATTTAACTTTCCCTTCAACTTGAGTTGTTAACTGTCTGCATATCCTCATCCCTCTCCTGCAATTAACTACTGATTAATCAATTCCATTTTGTATGACTGATTTATCAGTCTGCATATAATGAATAAATCCCTCCTTTCCCTTAACTCTGTTACAAGTGTTTTCCACTACAATAACGGGGTTCAGAGTTCAGCGTAAAGAGTGAGAAAAATATAGTTGAAGTAAGTAATACTTAAAAAAATAATTACTTGTTTTTTACATAATATTCTACCAATTCACTGGTATACACAAAGCACAAAGCAACTCGCGTTGTTTTTCTTATAACAATAACTTTTCAAAAATTATTTAACTTTCCCTACAACTTGAGTTGGTAACTTTCTGCATTTGCATATCCTCATCCCTCTCCTGTATTTAACTACTGATTAATCAGTTCCATTATGTATGACTGATTAATCCATCTGTATATAATGAATAAATCTCCCCTTTCCTTTAACTCCAGTTATAAGGGGTTTCCCCTATTATAACAGGATTCAGAGTCCGATGTAAATTGTGGGAAAAGTATATATGGTGTACGTAATACTACTTAAAAAAATAATTACTTGTTTTTTATGTAATATTCTACCAATTCACTAATAGACACATAGCACAAAACAACTCGCGTTGTTTTTCCTATCTATCTATCGGTATTATAAAGGACAAACCTATCTGTGTGTAAAGCTGACGTCATTTTCGAATGGCAACTGCAGACGATCAATTTAATTTTTATTTCCTGTTATTGCGATTTTTATAATTTCTAAATCGCACATTTTCAATTTTTACACAATCGAATACAGAAAAAAAAACTTTTAAGGGCAATTTGTTTGAAAACTGTATCAAAATGTACTCAAGTTTTATTGTTTTTAAAATAATTTTTAAGCATGATTTTTGTAAGCCTATTTCTGTCATTTGCAGACAGACAATTACAAAAGATATATAAGTATGCACTTAAATTAATATAAGTAAAATAGATCAGCGTTTGTTTCCGGATAATATTCCATAATGAAATTTAAATTTTATCAATTTCTAAATTAATATATGTATATATATACTCTGTAGTTATCGGATACCTATATAAGGAAATTCCATTAATTTTTTTCATTCTTATCATTGCAACGATTCATTTAATGATTTTTTCCAATCTAGTTATGTATGTTATATGTATTTTCTATATGTTATTATATGATATTGTCCTATATAGATTTAATTGTTTAAAATTAAAATTTGCTATTGCTTCCCGTAAGGCATGGTGACGTCACGGCGACGTCGTTGTGAAGTCACACTGTGATTTTGTGACCGTCGATGTGACGTCATAGTGACTAGAATGCGAGGTCGTTATGGCCGTTTTAGAGGTCGTTTGTGACGTCACATTGTGACCACTCTGTGAAGTCACGGTGTGACAAATTTGTGAAAAGTGTGTCATTTGTGACTATTTTAGCATTAACTTTGTGACGAACCTGTGACGACAGCGACAATGCTTTGACGTCACACTGTGACTAATTTGTGAAATATGTGTCATTTGTGACGAACTTGTCAAAAACAATGTGATGATTTCAAATGAAAATCAAATTTCAAATTAATTGCTTAAAAGGGCAAAGGCCAACATAGAGAAAAAGATTAGAAGCCGGGACTCGAATCCGGATCATCAGTGTAGCGCACTGACATTCTACCGACTAAACCACATGGAACGAGACCCAGCCTGGAAAATTTCTTACTAGTACATGTTGGCAAGGCTACAAACGCAGCACAAGATGGAATATTTATCGTGAGCCGCCAACATCAGGTAAACACGAAACTTAATTAAATCCAGCATCGATTCAAATTATATAAATACTTGGAAATTTTTCCATAGAGAACCATTCGCCTTGCATTACAATATTTCAAATGAAAATCAAATTTCAAATTAATTGCATAAAATGAAATTTTAATTTGAAATTTGATTTTCATTTGAAATATTGTATGCAAGGCGAATGTTTCTCTCTGGAAAAATTTCCAAGTATTCATATAGTTTGAATCGCTGCTGGATTTAATTAAGTTTCGTGTTTGCCCCATGTCGGTGGCTCATGATAAATATTCCATCTTGTGCTGCGTTTGTAGCCTTGCCAACATGTAATAGTAAGGCATTTTCCAGGCTGGGTCTCGTTCCATGTGGTTTAGCCCGTAGAATGCCAGTGCGCTATACTGATGGCCCGGATTCAAGTACCGTTATGAAATTTTTTCACTATGTTGGCTTTTGCGCCTTTTAAGCAATCAATTTGAAATTTGATTTCCATTTGAAATATTGTTTGCAAGGCGAATGTTTCTCTCTGGAAAAAATTCCAAGCATTAATACTGTGATGATTCTTGTTATAAACACTGTGATGAATTTTAAAATAAAGTTTTGTTTGAAATATACAATATTATCTTTTTACCGTACTTTTTAGCAAAGTATCGCTATTTTGGAGTCCTATTCTTCTAAAATACTTTTAATTTTTACACTGAAAAAAACAATGCTTATCAACTGTCATCCTTTTTTATTAAGTTCTAATCTTGATCTTGAGTTCAAGCTTTATATTAAGAATGTGTAAGTTTTTATGTGTTGTGATTTGTTATTAATTTATTAAATACGAACATGGAGTCTAACGGATATTAATACATTTCCTATTTAAAGAAGAATAAGATAAGCCATATTTATTTAAATTTTTTATTCTCGTGTATATTGTATTATGTTAATATAAGCTAAATAGATTTGGTATGATTTATAGGAAATGACTGATCTGGGAAATAGAAAAAAACAAGTAAGAAAAATCATGCTTTAAGCATACATTATAAAGCACTTTCCAACGCTTCCTGAATGCTTTAACTAGACATCGTAATTTAAGGAAATAACGTAAATAAGACAACTAAGTAAATATTTTAGAAAATGCATAAAACATTTGAAAAACTGATTTCAGCAGTTACCGTCCATAGCCAAATATGTTTTCCAATTCTTTTGAATAGCCCTGTATTTAATCTGTAGGTTGATATATACTAGCATATAATGTGAAAATTTAGTTTAGCAAGAAAACGCATAACAGGTTGAAATTCTCATTCAGCAACTTATACTAATATATGAAAACATACTTGAATACTTTTGTACAACCCTGTAGTTTACCTAGGATCTTTATTACTCGCCACTATTTAGTTAAAATTTAATTCAAATTAAAACACTCTTTAAACTGCTGAAATCACATTTCCAGAAATTATAATTTATAGACGGCCATATATCCATTTCCTTGCGTGACCCTGTGTATCATTTTATCCATATTCTACAAACATTTCTTAGTAAATTAAATGCAGTTCAACATAAAAATCCATAACTCATCTAAAAAAACCTTTAAGCAATTTCCGCCCATACCCTTAACTCTTACGTATACTTTTGTGTAGCCCTGTATATGAATTATAGCTTTTATATACACCATATACTATGCATAAATATAGTGAATCATAAAAGCGCATATTATAATTAAAAATGCATTTCCAGCTATTATCGCTAATGAACAGTACAATATCAACTTTTATAAATATCATAAATTATAAATATTTTTTTATAAATATTATAAATATCAAATTTTAAAAAGTATAGTAAAGCAGTTTAATCTATAAACTTGTTATCAGGCATGAAAAAGACTTTATTTCAATGCTTAATTGTCATATTTTATTTTTTAATTCGAAGTATCGAACGTGTATCGAAAACGTAGAAAATGAGTTTACAATCGAAGAAAATTTAATAACTGATTCTGAATGTCTACAATTAAATGTTTGATTAAAATCACGAACAGCAAAAACGTGCTTACATACAATTAAAAAAAATAAATATACCAATTTGAAAAACACTAAATAATTAGTATTTATAATTGTACTATTAAACAACAACAAAGTACAATAGATAAATTAAATCTATTATTAGATTTAACAATTTCACAAAAATCTCTCCATATGTTACAAGGAATTCCTATTATTTTATAATTTTGGCAAGTGTTAAATCTGAAAACATTGATATGAAGATTTAGGATTTTAAATAATAATTTAAAATATTGTTAGCAATGAAAAAAAGTCTTTCAAAAGTTTCACTACTATAGTATGTAAAACGACATTTCCCATTCAGTATAATGTTAATTTCTAATCTGAAAAACAATCCCAGATCAGTCTCTTTCTATAGGTATAATATAAAACTATTTAACTCATCTCACCAAACATACAAAACATGAATAAACAATATTAATTAAATAAGATTTACTTTTTGAGCTCCATAAATTAATTATTAATATCCGTGTGTATCCAAAAATGGCGACGTCTTTTTCTTCCATTAAAAAAAACACACGCAAAAGCTTGCATTTTAGACTAGTAACTTACCGCATCTGTTAGAACAAAAAGTTCTCTGTTTACCCTGCGGTATCGTGGCAGACGATTAGGGGCAGGTGTTAGTTTATTTGCTTTTTATAAACAGATTTGGAACTTACATGTGCAATCATTTTATGAGACTGTCTGTATTTAAATTTTTGTATTTGAAGAATTTTCCAATGTATTTTGCCTTTTCTTTTTATCAGTTTTAACCCCCCCCCTCCCTTTTTCTAAGTAAAGATTGTTTCACACATAATAAATACAAAATATCTTCCTAAAAAATAAAAAGATATAAATAAATATCGAGGATAAAAAAATTTTCTTTGTCAATCGTCATTATTTTCATGTTAATTTCCTGTAGAATAAAACAATTCGTAAAATAACTTTTTTTTTAGAGTCATATCTCTAAAACACAAATTTGAAATACGAATAATAAATTATATCATGGGTTTTGCATAAATTTTGTATTTTTTTTTTATTATTATTCGGAAAATGTAAATTTTATTTTAAAAGTTTGAAAGAAGTAGAATTTTTTAAAAAAATAGTTTCTTAAAATAGGTACACTAACAGGAAAAAATGTGACTTAAATGCAAATTATAAAGCAAGAAATGTATGTATGACTAAACTGTGAAGACTCTTTCTACGTGCTCATTAAAAGCTGCAGACTTAACTATAATAGAAATTTTTTAGTTTGAAGCCACAAAAGTGTTTCGAATACCAGTGGTCGGTAAAAATAAATTAAAAATTTTCCTTCCTGCAAACTAAATATGTAAAGTGTATATATTTAATATTCCTAATTCTAAATATGTTATCCAAATTGCTCCAGCACGTACCATTTTTCAGAGAAACACTTTTATAATAATAAGAATAAGAGAAGGATTATTATATTAAATTGCAATACTAGATAAAATTGAAATCAGGAAAAAAGTATACTTTCACTCTCTTAGATATCAAATTGATAAAATATAGCATGAAAATCTAGTTTGTTGATACTTGTTCCGTGCATTTTCCTTTATATGCCCCCCACACCGTCTTTTCGTGTCTGAATTTACTATTTGCTACCCACTAATATATTTTCATTCCTTATGCCGCTGTAACTCGGGCCTTTTTAAAACATTTCTCTTCATTTTCAAATATTTTTGAAGTTCATATTTTTCTCACACTGTGACTTACAATATGGGGGGATTTTTTTTTTTGTGAGTGTGACGTGACCTACGTTACATGCAGTGACATAACAATTCATTTTTATTGCCAGAAAAATAAAATTTTACAGTAACAACATGTTTTGAAGATTTTTTGTAACTTTTTAAAGTTTTCTAAGAAGTTCACATCTCATTCACAATGTGACATCACTGAGTGGTTGCATTTCGGTCACAGATGTGACGTGACCACAGTGACTCACAGTGACGTTACAACGACGTCACTGTGACCATGCAGGCTATGAGGGTTTTTATTAGTTTGCTCTGTAGAGCTATGCTTTATTTATATAACAATATATGTTAACTATAAATATTTCTAATAACAGTTTTAATGATCATCTGCGTTAGATATATTTATTTATATCACTCTGTTATGAGAAGGCAATTGAGATAGCGTTATGGTCGTCTTTGCATGGTGATTGACGTTCTTGGTTCTGGATTTTAGATGCGGGTATTTGATCTTTTAGTAGTAAAAAAGTCCAATGATTTCTTGCTTTTGTAGTTTATGCACTGAGGGTTACCATTATTTTGGTTATGGAAATATTAAAGGAGGATTTTGAGTACTGCTTCTCTGATTTTTACATATTGTATATAATTTCATATTTCATACTCATGATATTTAATATTATTAAATAAATTATTAATCAAAACTATTTTTCTTAATTTTATTATTGATTTTTATTTTATTTTTATCTTACTTATATAATTTTTTGCAATTGTTGCATTTTCCAAAAAACATTTTTATATATGGCCGTTCTTAGTAAAAATCTCGATCCTGGCAAGATACACTCAGCATCTATGCAGTGTAGTGCTCGGTACAGGAATAATAATGGGTTATTCCTGGATCGTCATCCAGTGACCATTTATACTTGCCTCCTCGTCCTTTATTTTTTCGCAAGTGTGCTGATGCTCGGTGCAAGACATGTCCATACGCTTCTCAATCACAAATTGTCTCGGATCCTAATTTTTCAAATTTTTGTAAAGCCTTTAATGTTACATATTGTACTAAGTGCAACTTATGTAATATGAAATATATCGGTGAAACATAAGGTCCAATTCATAAATGTATCAACCAACATCGATCAGACTCTAATAAAAACAAAGCAAAAAATATACAGTCTACAGCTGAAATTCAACATTTTCATAAACATCAATTTAAAAATACAAAAATTGAAATCCTTTAAATTCTAAAAAATAAATCAGAACGTCTCTATATGGAGTCATCATATATGAAATATTATAACACCATTTATCCATATGGACTTAATAGTGAAATATTTAATAGACCTGTTAAAGTCTTCACATCTATAAATAACACTATTGATTATTCTCCAATTTATCCTACACTTAATCATAATTTAAATTGTAAAACAACACGAAACAAACGTGGAAAGGGATCATCAGCAGTAGCAGTTTCCAAAAAAATATATCACTAAACAAATACGTAATCTTCAAAGTAACTATTTAAAGCAATATAATTAGTTATTAATTCGAAAATACATATTTGCTATTAAAAAGATTGCACAACATTTAAATGTATTTCTAAGTAACTCTTTCTCTAAACATTTCTCAGATATTTATTTTGCTCTCATTACGACTAGAGTTAATCTTTTAAATATAAAATTACAAAAAAAAAAAAAAAAAAAAAAAAAAAAAAAAAAAAAAAAACAACAACAACAACAAAAAACATAAAATTCAAAATACAAATATTCAAATGATAATAAATTTTTCAAATCAAATATTTAATAAAATTGATGTCAATTCTATAATTAATTATAAAAACTGTTATTTTCCTATTAATAATCTTCATATATCAAAAACCTTAATCCGAATACAATTGGTTGAAAGATATTTAACTACAGTACATTTTCAAAAAATACATCTGCTGCAAGTAATTTTCCGTGTAAATGCAATGACCTCAATCTAAAAAAAATATATAAACAATAATCATGGACATATAATCACTGGAAATCTTAATATTGTTAATGATTTTAAATTGAAAAAATTAATGGGTTATGGTACTAAGTATAGACTTCCATCTAAATTTAATGTAAAATCTATTATCAAGCAGTTTACATATGATATAGATGTTTTTATAAATAAAATTTCAATCTCTTATAATAAACCTATTGAATATTTTAATCAATGGAAATTATTACTAATTGAAAGACTAACTATGACTTTAAAATATAATATTTCTAATTTAGTTACTATTAACACAAAGCATTTTTTCCAACAAATTAATAAATTACAAAAATACTATGTTATTACATATGTAGACAAATCTCCTAATAATTATGCAATCATATGTAAATCTTATTATCACCAACTTCTTACTAACTCTATTTCTTCGAATAAATCTTTTCAAAAAACTAATGAAAATGTAATTGTGAATAATCGTAAAATTCAAAGTTATTATAAACTATTAAATTTTCTCTCTACTAACTTTAATTATCCTTATTTAGTGCTTATTCCCAAATTTCATAAGACTCCTATTAAATTTAGGACTGTAACTATTGGTTGTAATTCATATAATAATCAAGCCAATAAACTACTATTAAAAATTCTTAATCAATTATATATACTGACTACAAACAATGATAATACACATTGTATAAAAAACAGCTATCAACTGGTCAATATTATGAAAAATCTTAATTGTGTACATAATATAACGACACATGACTTCAAAAATCTTTTTAATAATATAGATTTATTAGATTTACATAATATTATAAATGCATTATTTAAACAGTATCATCAAAAACTGGATTTACCATCTAAAAAAATATAGCTTATTTTAAATCTTTAACTAACTTCATTATCTATAATAATTATATCTTGCAAGATAACACATTATATTTACAACACATCGGCATACCACAAGGTGTCTGTACATCCAGTTTATTATCAGACTTATATTTATACTACTATGAACGTACTTTTGCTAATAATAATCTACATTTATATCGTTATAGACATAAGATATTTAACTACAATACATTTTCAAAAAATACATCTGCTGCAAGTAATTTTCCGTGTAAATGCAATGACTTCAATCTAAAAAAAATATATAAACAATGATCATGGACATATAATCACTGGAAATCTTAATATACTGATGACATAATTTTAATTGCCACTGATCAAACTAGAATTTCTCAATTTCCAGTAGATTATCCCACTAATTTGGAATTAACGGAAAACCCATCTAATAATACAATCAACTTCTTAGATTTTAAAATTACAATAAAAGACAACAAAACAATAACAGATCTATATGATAAACGTAAAGAATTTAAATTCAAAGTTAATACATTTACAAATTTTAAATTTTGTCTTCATAATTCTGTATATCGAAATATAATACTTAAACATTTATATAGAATAAAATGTTTATGTTCTTCTCATCTAATTAATAATAATATTAAAAAACTAATTTATGATGCATTAAATCAAGGTTTTCCAAAGAAATTCATATATTCTTTAATATGCAATTAGTACTTACATGATCTTAAAAAAACAAAACAAATTAACACATGCGTAAACAAAATTACAAAAAAAACTTATAAAATAAGAAAATATTTATAAAAAAAAAAAAATGTAAAATAATAAAAGATTATTATAGGACGGTTGGGTGGGTAGATGTTAGAGTACGGAGGAGGGTGGTGTTGTCTGTATAATACGCAATGGTTAATTTATTTAAAAAATTTATGGGGCATTTGAATTATAACTACAATGCTAATACACTTTTTATATGGAAGTTGATTCGATATTTTATATATATATGGTGACGTTAAATTTTTATTTCAATTCATATTGAATTTATTTAGCTTAATTAATATTTAATCAAGTTAACAATTAACTTGTTTTTAATTTTTAGTCTTCTCGGGACAATATCATATTAATTTCTAATAGTATACCATCTTCCTGGAGAATAATATGCATAATAAGTTTATTTGATATAAATAATGATATTACAGTTTGTATTAAAATTAGGTTATTAGTTTTTTATTATTTCTCTATACTTTTTAATAATGTTTAATTTTGAACTTAGTATTAAATTATTAATTAACGGTTTTATGTGAATGTTAATCCCATATTCATATTCTTTAGTTTTTATGGTTAATATGAAAATAAACCACACAATTTATTTGTTATCATTAGGCAATTGGGAAATGAAGATTCTGACATAATTATATCAAGATCCTTTTTTTTCTTCCTGTTCATTTTATTAATTAATTTTTTATATTAAAGACGTGAATTATCACATTGCTAACAAAGCGTAAACCAACTTAGTGAAAAACTTAGTGGGGCATCGTCCTTGTGGTTTAATGGTAGAGCACTCGAGATCTATTCCAGGGGCCCGGGTTTGATTCCCGGCTTGGACAATTTTCACTATGCTGGTTTACGCTTTGTTAGCAATGTGATAATTCACGTCTTTAATATTCAACAATTTCAAGCGTAATTTAACTGCTGAAAAGTAGTTGAAAAACTAATTAAAAAATTGTATATTCACCGATGCTGTGTTCATTTGCGTCTCATGTTACGCCACTAGATTGTGTGCTCATGGATACTTTTCCATCTAGTACTACGGTAGCAGCCTTGCCGACTTATATAAGTGAGAGATGCCAAGCTGGGCATCGCCCTTGTGGTTTAGTGGTAGAGCACTGGGAGATCTATTTCAGGGGCCCGGGTTCGATTCCCGGCTTGGACATTTTTGACTAAGTTGGTTTACGCTTTGTTAGCAATGTGATAATTCACGTCTTTAATATTCAATAATTTCAAACGTAATTTCACTGCTGAAAAGTAGTTGAAAAATTAATTAAAAAATTTAATTTTTTATGTTTAAAAGTATTTTTTATAGTTTATATTTTTATAATATATAATTTTTATATATAAATTATTTAAATTTATAGCATATTGCTATATTATATTATTATTGTTTTGAAATTATTTAAATTTTCCGTATAGATTAATTGGGTATGGTAGTAAAATATATTGTAATCATTCTATTAACATTTGTATTTATTTAATATTTATATGAATAATGAAATATAATATGGTATTTTTATATTAGGATTTGTTGGGATATAGCAGTTGGTATATTATGAATGAATTAACTTATAATAGCATAATATTATGACAATTTGTTCATATGAGTTTCAAGTTAATATCATAGATGGCAGCACTAAAATTTAAATTGGATTCTGTCTGATGCTTCCAATGGAGTAATAATATCAATTTTTAACACATTTTGGAGCTTAATGTTGGCTATTTGCGATTTTGTAAACTTATAGTTTTGGTATTTTTTACTTTAGTTAAGAAATTAAAAAAAATTTAAAAGTGTTAAGAGGTAATTAACTTAATATGTAATTATTTTCTATTTATATTATTTTGATTGCATTTATCACGGTATTTCAAAATGGATTAACTGTATACATTAGGTTTTAAAATCTGTGTTAACTTAACTGTAAAAATGACCTTAGACTTTCTAGCTTTTGGATACCATGTGCTGATGTGTATTTGGATAAAATAACTGGAATGTTATTGGGTATTTTGTATAATATTACTATTTTTCCCTGCTATAAATTAATCATTTATACGGTTGTATTGCTTTTTCCATTTAATAGCATTTAATTTTGTTCTGTTTCATCTTGAAACTATTCTCTTGGTTATATTGGTCGTTAGAGTACAGGAGAAATTTTTTTTTTCAGCTTTTAGCTATTTTTCCCACAGAAAACGATTGATCTCGCTTATATAATTGAATTCTGTACTCTTGATAACGTAATTCAATATATACGCTTTTCAATTATTTTTGTCGAGATCCATATTCTTCTTTTTTTCTTCATTATTAATTCTTGTTATATAGTACAAGGGACTTTATTTTATACATGGCAGCTTGTTTATTATGTTTTTGGTATCCATTCAGTGTGTTTGGGGACAATGTATTGTTGTAAATTCATTCATACTATCACATTTATTGAAGGTGGTCAGTAATGTTTAATTAATGGTTATATATATATAGTATATAAAACACAAATTTAAGACATGTAAACGAACCACTCTTGGATTAACTGGAATTATCACGTTTTCCCGACGAAATACACGTTTTTCCCGACATTCATCCTGTAATCCGGAAAATTTCATAAGTTAATCTGTTCAAGTATAATTTTTGAAAGTAAAATCGGTTCTGATTAACAGGAATTTCGGATTAGCGGGGTTCTACTGTATGTAAAAATGACAGTTTGAATTGTTAATTAAAAATCTAAAAAAATTATATTAACTCTTTTAGGGGCGGTGGTATGTTTATGAAACCACTTAATTTTAATTCCCAAGAATTGTACCAGAATTGTCGGAAAATTTTGTTTCAAAATAAGAAAAAGCAAATTTTGAACTTTTCCCTATTGAAGTTATAAAAGTAAAATGTAATTAAAAGTTTCTGGTACAAATCTTAATTAAAATTAGGTGGGGTATAATATATCCCACCGCCCCTCAAAGGGTTAACTATTTAAAAAAAAATTTTAAGTTTTAAATTATAAAGAACATATATATTGTTTTTATGTGTACTCTGTAACTCAGGAAGCCCGAGTTGGAACTCCTTGTAACAATAACTTTTCAAAAATCATTTCACTTTCCCTTCCACTTGAACAGGTAACATTCTGCATATCGTCACCATCCCTGTGCTGCAATTAACTACCGACTAATCAATCCCATTACGCGGGTTTCTTTTATCTGAACAAAATTCCGGTAGAATATCAAGTGCTATAATTAGCCAAAACACAGTAGGGTGGAGACGTGTGAAGCTCCAATAAACAGGAGCTTCGTCGGATCATCTGACAATCGACATTGAATGAAAACAACGCTTTTCCTAGGGAGTGACCTTATTCCTCTAAACGGCCTTGCGTCTTGAGTCGCGTCGATCGTCTTCAGGTCAGCCCCACCCTTACGTGGAATGCTTTTTGTGTGATTTTCTTTTCTAATAAACATAGGACTGCCAGAAGTTCAGAGATATCGCAAACCGGTGCGCCAAAGATAGTGTAGAAAAAAAGGAGAGGTGTTGATGAAGTGATTTTTCTGCCTATGATGCAGTTAATGTATGTTTAATTTTAAAGGGAGGTGAAGGGTTGGGCGGTTGTGTCCTCTGAGTTTCAGACTTTCTTTCATCGTGTTCTGTTTCTTTATCTTTTTTTATTATTATTAGAAAGTTTCCATTTTTTAACCAATATATTAATAATTGTATATGAATAAATTATATCAGAGAAAATACTCGTTTCAAAATATCCATAAACAACAACAATAATTATTATTATAATAAACAAGAAATAAAAATCATGCTTCAAGCGTAGATTATGAAACACTTTCCAACACATTCAGAATACTGAAACAAAACATCACTCTTTAATAAAAATGTAAGATGATGTCAAAGAAAGCAGTTTGGGAAATGCAAACACATTTGAAAACCCAATTTTAGCAATTACCATCTACAGTCAGAAAAGTATCAGCATTCTTTTGTGAAGCCCTGTATGTGTATGTACTCTGTAGATTTGTATATATACAGTGCAACTTTTGAACACCTATAGAGCGTGGAATTTGTTCGCTATTTGGACCTATCCACTTTTCAGATGTAAAACATACAAATATACAGTGTTGCCAAATCTGGCGAGTTTTTATTCATAGATTCTTAATTCCACACCGTAAAATTTTGAATACTATTTATTAATTATTTAATTTGCGGATTGTTTATCTTTATGTAAAATAAAAATAAGTATTTAAACTTTCTGGTGAGAATTCGGAATGTCTGAATAAAAAAAAAAATGCCACATTTGGCAACAGTCAACACTGCAAATATATAGGCGGAGGAGAATGAAAAAATGTCTGCTAAATAGAGGTATCCCCTATTCGGGAGTGTCTGTTATGAAATTTTTACTCTGCTGTATAGTATGTAAAAATTTAGTTCAGTTAGGAAATGCATAACACATTTAAAAATTCCCTTTCAGCAATTTCTGCCAGTAAGCGGAAATGCACTCAATTTTTTTTGTACAGCCTTATACAGGATTTATAGAATTTATACACAGAAAGTAATTTAAAAAATTAGATAAAGTTCAAAACGCCAATCACAAATGAAAATCTACTCCCATAGCTGCCAACTTGTACGGATTTTTGCTACCACTAAAATTTAATAGAAATCTTTGCCTAGTTCAATCGCCGAATTGTAGTGAATATTGATAATTAAATAAGGCATAATTTCCTGTTAAATTTTAGCGGTAGCAAAAATCCGTACAAGTTGGCAGCTATGGCCCAAGCATCTATGGCTCATAGACAGTACTGTGAACGAACCGGAAAATTGTTGTGGGTTTTATTTCATTTTGAATCTATAAATGCCACATTCCCATCGGAATTTCGGAATTGATTTTTGCTTTTATAATGTACATGAAAAATCACAAGTACTGTTGCCAGATGTCCCGCGTAAATTCGGGTTTCAAATGCTCTGGACACTACTAATTTCTTACAGTTTACTTCGCTATTTTTAATCGCAGAAAATTCTGCCATTAGATAAGACTCAAAAAATTACTTTAAAATGCTGGTGTCAGAGCCCCCGATTTAAGCGGGACACCTGGCCAGTGTTGCCAGCGGCAATTTTTTAAAATTCATATTTCTTGATTGGCGCCACTTTTTTGAATTAATAAAATTCGCCTTATTTAATGACATATTAATGAAGGCGAAAACCAGGGGAATTTTACCATTTCAGAATAGTGGTGCCAATCAAGAAATCTGAATTTTTAAAAAAGTAGCCCACTGTCAACACTGTTTTCATATTGGATTGTTTGACATGGTATGGTACCGACGATATGACGGTTTTAAGGTGCAGCTGGCCAAAAGTAAAAATGCCAAAAGTAGAAATATGATTAAAAAAAAAAAAAAAAAAAGCCCACTGGCAATACTACACCTGGCAACCAGGTCTCGAAAAATCACATGCCCGACATCAGTGTTGCTACTTTTTTAAAAAATTATTTGGCACTACTTTTTTAGAATGGTAAATTTAGCTTTATTTAATGGCAGATTAATTAAGGCGAATGTTGCCATTCCAAAAAAGTGGAGCCAATCAAATTAAAAAAATGGCAACACTGATGTAAGGCATGTGATTTTTCGAGCCCTGTTGGCTGACAACACTAATCACAAGTTATTCAATCATTTCAACATTATCTACACAACGTTATCTATATCGCAGAAAACAGAACTTTCCAGATGGTCAATATTTAATTTATATTACTGAAATTCCGATCCTTCTAGTCGTTATTTTCAAATATATCGCATGCATTATAATATTTAAAAAAAATATTTTTTTTTTTTTTTTTTTTTGCTTAGGATAGCTGAGGCCTATCTCTAACAGTGCCAGTTTTAACTTTCTCGATTTTGGCAATATATCTTATATTGAAAAAAAAAATACTTTCACTTTCAGAACCGGTTGGAATCGGTTCTGAAATTGAAACTAACCTAATATATATAAAAAAAACTGTTACCAAAATCGAAAAAGTAAAAACTAGTCCGGTTAGAGATAGACCTCAGCCACCCTAAGCAAAAATAAAATAAAATAAAATAAAATAAATGCAAGCAAGATATTTCAAAATATCGTTTCCATAGACTTCCGTTCTCGTTTCTTCCCGTGACTCTTAACTTTTTGAAATGCATCAAAAGGTTCATTCACTAACACTTTGAATGTCTACCATGTACGTAAAATAAAGTTTCCCAAGCAAAAACTATATTTTAATTCCAAACTGACAAACGGCACGAACTATTTTTTTTTTTATAAAATTTTCTTTTTAGAATCTACGCGAACCCCCCCCCCTTTTTTTTTCTAACAAAATCGCCCGTAAATTCTCGTGTGAGTCAATTATTTCAGCATTTTACAAACATAATTATTTTGTGTGCACAGCCGGCGGTGCACATGTCACTCTTCGAGATAAAAAATAACATCAATTGCAAAATACATGTTGAAGTTTAAGCATTTTTTGCTCATGGTGATTTAATAAGAAAAGGGATACATATCGCACCTTTGCTACAAAAGTGTCACAACTCAAAAATTGGCTTTTTTGAGTTATGGCTGCCATTCGGCTTGGTTTTTGCTCCTCTACCAACCACCTAAGGTGCCAGATAGTGCATTGAAAATCTAATCACCAGATAGCAGTTGTGTCGTTTTTTAAGTTTGTAAGATGGCCTCTGACCCTTCTAGAAAAGTGCCATATCTTCAGTTGTGATCTAAGCTTTATACGTGAACGTGAATTCAAAAATGCATCATTTTGAGTTATGACGTTTTTAATGATTCAAATGAGTATTATCTTCCAAATGATTTCGAATTGTGACAGTCTAGATGATTCATGATCTGTCGCGTGTCCAGAAAACAAACAACAAAAGTGTCACAACTCAAAATGGTGACATACTCATATTGGGCGACAAAAGAGGCACAACTAAAAAAAATGGTATTTTTAGTTGAAAATTAAAAAAATCTGCAAGAATGACAATCTATAATATTATTATATGCACACTTCTTCTTAGTGACATCACTAAATCAACTGAAATTTACCTACACAGCCCGGAAACAATTTTTCGTATTTTCTGAAAAACGGAGTTTTTTGAGTTATGCCACTTTTGTAGCAAGGGTGCGATATATGTATAATATAAGTACCCCTAACATATATGTACCCCTAAGGTATTAGGGGAAATAAATTTAAAGATTCTAACTCTGAGTCAATTACGGGTAAATAGATACAGTAAGAAATCTTTTTGGCATTTTTATAATTATTGGATTTTTACAAAACGGCGTCAAAATATATAACCAACGTCTAAATTAATTTTATGGACAAAAATTAAAAAATTGAAGCTTTTTTTACTTTTCGGGAAATGAATAATATAGGGCTGGTACAGGCGACTATTTCTATATTCTATATCGAACCATTATTTTAAGCAAATAATTTTTGTAGTACATTTCTCTTGTAAATGTTGTCGAAGTGTACGTGGAAATTTTCTGTTTTAACTCGTTCGGGACGATGGGTACATATATGCGCCCTCAAAACGAGCATACCGAATCTGTTTTAGGCACCAGTATAAAAGGAAAGTAATATTTAGTTTCTTCAATTAGAGCATTTTCGTGATTGTATAAGTAAGGGTAACATTTTTCTTAGAAGTAGTGCTAACCGAATAAAATTTGTGTTAAAGTCGCCGGTCCCGAAGCTGTTAAACAAATGGAGCGAGATAGAATTAAAAAAAATGTCTCCCGTGGCAGCCCTGATACCAAATCCTCTTAAACTTCCAAAAATCGTTTATTATCATATGTATAATAATAATAATTATTATTATTACTATTTTTTTATTCATTAAAAGATATATAAGCACATGTCACTCAACGTAATAAAAAATCGCAACAATCGAAAAATACAAGTTGAAGTTTTTGCTCATAGTGATTTGCTGAAAAACACACACATACACAACAAAATAGGAGAAATAAATTTAAAGATTGTATCTCTGAGTTATTTATAGGTAAACAGATACAGTAAGAAATGTTTTTTCTAATTATTGAATTTTTACAAAACGGCGATAGAATATTAACCGATGTCTAAATCCATTTTAAGGAAAAAATTGATGTTTTTTTTTTTTTTTGAAGGGGGTGGGGGGGGGGGGGGTGTAAATAATACCAAATCTTTTTAAAATTTCCAAAAGTAGGTTTTTTTGCTACTTTTATTAAATACATATATACAGTGGCGGCCAAAATTGTGGACATTTTTTGAAATTTTCATGTTTTTTAACTTTGTGTGCTTGAACAATATTATAAATTTCACTTAAATACAAATATTTATGTATCAAATTCAAGGAAATTTAATGTAGAATTTAATAAAAAACATAATTAAAATATCTGCATTACAAAACATGTTACGCTTACAAAAAATAAGATCTATCTTAGATTTCATTGTAATTTAAAGTTACACATTCAATATTTAGTGGGATAACCGTTGTTTTTTATTACAGCTTTACAGCGTCTTTTCATTGAGAGAAATAGTGTTTGCAGTTCATCCTTTTTAATCACATGATGCCAAGAATCAATTACAGTCATTCAGGGTAACTTTGATCCGCATTTTCTCTATTTTCATATGCCACACTCTTATTTTAAGAATATTTTTGCAACTAGACGCATAAAAGAGAGGAAATGATCCTGAATTATTGTTTGGCTATCAAAAATTAAGTAATAATAATGATAAAAGCAATAAAAAATGAATTTTTAACCTGGTTCAAAGTTACCCAGCCATTTAGAGTAACTTTGCACCATATGATAAATAGTATCTAAAATAAGTCATTATAAAAAAAGTATTATAGTTAGGATAACTTTGAATCCCGAAAAATGTTTTCAGATATGTAAAGACTCCGAATTTACATGTCCCCAAATCACAAAATTTGTATAATTTATGATATTACAACAAATATTAGGCATAAGAAAAGTGGAAGAAGAGAACCATGAATATTTAGAAATAAAAAAAAAACTGTTTATTGTTCATATAAAACTTAAAAATGCAGTGAAAAACAATTTTCAATGTTTTAACTCAATAACATATCCATAGTTACAGTAATACATACTAGTAGTAGTACTATTCAAACAAAAATAAAAAATGTCGAATGTATGAAATGTCAAATTTGAGTAGCTCTGCCCCGAAAAACGCCTTTAAATGAATTTTATGTATTTTACAGATATTTGTGAAAATATTTACATGTTATATCTAATGCACACTTTCGGCATTTATATAAAATATACGTGCAAATATGGGAAATTTTTGACTGTAGCATCTATAATTAGCAAATTATAAACATCAGTATAACTTTGAGCCGGCTCAAAGTTACCCTGAAAATGTGTTAAATGTTAGCGCCTTCTTATTTTACATTTTATTAACAATTAATAAATAAATAATTACAAAATATTAACACATTTACAACATTTAGGTAATAATATGTCTGATAAATGAGTATATTGTTACTTACTATGAAAATTTAATTGGATTGCAACAACTTCAAAACAGCATTAAAAATTAGCTTGAAAGAAGTAAGTACTTCACAAATATAGTTAGATGATGCCATTAATTGAGCATAATGTTGCTAATTTATTTTCTAAAATAAAGAGTAGAAATCTTAGTTTAGAACCTTGCCAACAGAGCACAGTTCTGGAGTTTATTTAGTCTTTTGCAGTGAAAAATATTGAAAATTAGGAGGTGGTGCAAAGTTACACCCCATGGTTCAAAGTTACCTTGAATGACTGTATAGCTTCAATAAATTGCGTTTTATTAGATGGACGCTTTTTTTGTACAAGGATTTTCAAATGTCGCCAAGAGTTTTCTGTAGGATTGAGATCAGAGTTGTTTCCTGGCCAGGGTACTAATTACATGATTTTATTTTTAAACCATTCTTTGCCTATTTTTGCCGTATGGCATGGAGCTGAATAATGCTGAAATATAAATGGTGCTTTATTGGGGAAGAGATCCTTTATGGATGGTATCAATTTTGGTTCCAGGACAGTTTCGATGTATTTTTTAAATTGAGAATGCTATCAATCTCTTGAATGCGGCCCACACCATCTGCAGACATACAGGCCCAAATCATGGCATTTATTGGTTTCTTTATTGCTGCTTCAGTGCAATCAGGATGCAGCTCTTCCCATAATCTACGTCTCACATATTTCCGCCCATCACTACTAAAGAGCGATATTTTACTCTCATCGCTTCAGATTATTTGCTTGCTCTGATTTTCTGACCAATTAATGTGTTCTTTTGCCCACTGAACTCGTTTCCTGCGTTGCTGAAGATTTAAAATTGTTTCTTTTTTCCACGAAATTCTACCTTACAGTTCAAGACCTGCTAATCTTCTTATTTATTATTCTTGAACTAACTGAAATACCCATTGCATTCATTTCAATTCTAACAGCATCTGATTAAATGTTTCTATCTTTGAGGCATATCCTTTTGATCTTTCTATCGTCAGAAGCACTTATGCACTTTTTTCCGCCTGATCTTGCTTTATTTATCACTGATTTAGTTTCTTCAAAACGTAAACACAAGTTTCGTACGACAGATAAAGTGGCTGATCCACCAACCTGTCTTGGAATTTCAGTATAAGATAGATCATTTTCTCTCAATATGACAATTCTGCTTGTTTTTGTAGGCGTCCAATCACTTCTTCTTGTTGATTACATTGTTTTAAATTATATGCATTAAGAAAAAAACAAACAAACAACAACAAAAAAAAAACATTATTCTATTTAGTTACACTAGTATTCACCCTTCTGCAAAATTCATTCCAGCAAAATACCGCTTTTACAAATCAAAACATAGTATTACAGTTTAGTTATATATACATTTGATTGTTTCTCAGAAGTAATTGTGATTGTCTAGGAAGCTTTTATTACAATACGTTTCAGCATTCATGACTGATTGTGTTTGTATTTTAGACTAAAGAAAGATTAACTTTTTTTGTAATGCAGATATTTTAATTCTGTATTTTTTTAAATTAAATTCTACATTAAATTTCCTTGAATTTGTTACATAAACATTTGTATTTAAAGTGAACATTAATATATTCTATAAGCACACAAAGTTATAAAACATGAAAATTAAAAAAAAAAAAAAGCCCACAATTTAGGCCACCGCTATGAAAATGAACTACTTGAAAATATTCAAATTAGGACTGGGAGAATATTAAAATTGATAATGCATATACCGATTTAATTTATTTTTAGCATTACATGCATTTCTCTTAAAACCGTGTTTTTGTTACTTGTGTGTGCTGTAGAAAAATCATTTGCAGGCAGGTAATATATTTTGCATAAACGTTTATAAAGTTATTGTACAATTACATAAAAAAATCGATATACTGCCATCATTCCCAAATATTATCATAAAATCGTACCAAATACAAATAGTGTCTTTATTTGTAGAATAGAATATTGTTTCTTTCAGAATATGAATGGAATTTCTGATATAAGGATCGTCTGTATATTGAAATTTACGTCAACTTCTTCTTCTTTTTATATGGGAACGCCTACTTTGACCCGTAAAAAGACATACTAGTTTTTGTAATTTTTATTAAATCTTCATAGAGAAGATAAAATTTATTAAGGGTGAATCCACAAATTTGGAAAAATCAAATTAAGATCTTAAAGGAAAACATTTCAGAATCACACTAGCAACGTTACATACGCAATCTATTTATAAAAGAAGTAAAATAATACTTTTTTGAATTTACTTATATGCTTGAGTTTTCCATTTCTATGAACTCATTTTATCATTATTCCTTGAATATTTATACTTACGCCCCCCCCCCCCTCCAAGTTGGTACCAGCTATGAGACATCCTAACCAATTTCTATCCATTATCTTATCTGCCGGAGCTGGGGTAAATGATCTTCGAAGCTGCACTGTTTTGTGTAAAGGTGTCTTTAGACTCGGAATTAGTGATGGGCAGAATGAATGATTTTTGTTTTGATCAAAGGTGTCTTTAGATAAGAAATTAGTGACGGGCATAATGAATGATTTTTGTTTTGAGTAAAGTTGTCTTTAGACTCGGAATTAGTGATGGGCAGAATGAATAATTTTTGTTTTGAGTAAAGGTGTCTTTAGACTCGAGATTAGTGACGGGCAGAATGAATGATTTCTGTTTTGAGTAAAGGTGTCTTTAGACTCGGAATTAGTGATGGGCAGAATGGACGATTTATGATTTGAGTAAAGTTGTCTTTAGACTCGGAATTAGTGACGGGAAGAATGAATGATTTTTGTTTTGAGTAAAGGTGTCTTTAGCCTCGGAACTATTGATGGGCAGAATGAATGATTTTTGTTTTCAGTAAAGATGTCTTTAGATTCGGAATCAGTGATGGGCATAATGAATGATTTTTGTTTTGAGTAAAGGTGTCTTTAGACTCGGAATTTGTGATAGGCAGGATGAACGATTTATGATTTGAGTAAAGTTGTCTTTAGACTCGGAATTAGGGACGGGCAGAATGAATGATTTTTGTTTTGAGTAAAGGTGTCTTTAGACTCGAAATTAGTGATGGGCAGAATGAATGATTTTTGTTTTCAGTAAAGATGTCTTTAGATTCGGAATTAGTGATGGACATAATGAACGATTTTTGTTTTGAGTAAAGGTGTCTTTAGACTCGGAATTAGTGATGAGCAGGATGAACGATTTATGATTTGAGTAAAGTTGTCTTTAGACTCGGAATTAGGGACGGGCAAAATGAATGATTTTTGTTTTGAGTAAAGGTGTCTTTAGACTCGGAATTAGTGATGGGCAAAATGAATGATTTATGTTTTGAGTAACGTTGTCTTTAGACTCGGAATTAGTGATGGGCAGAATGAATAATTTTTGTTTTGGGTAAAGGTGTCTTTAGACTCGAAATTAGTGATGGGCAGAATGAATGATTTTTGTTTTCAGTAAAGATGTCTTTAGATTCGGAATTAGTGATGGACATAATGAACGATTTTTGTTTTGAGTAAAGTTGTCTTTAGACCGGAATTAGAGACGGGCAGAATGAATGATTTTTGTTTTGAGTAAAGGTGTCTTTAGACTCGGAATTATTGATGGGCAGAATGAACGATTTATGATTTGAGTAAAGTTGTCTTTAGACTCGGAATTAGGGACGGGCAAAATGAATGATTTTTGTTTTGAGTAAAGGTGTCTTTAGACTCGGAATTATTGATGGGCAGAATGAATTATTTATGTTTTGAGTAAAGTTGTCTTTAGACTCGGAATTAGTGATGGACAGAATGAATAATTTTTGTTTTAGGTAAAATTGTCTTTACACTCGAAATTAGTGATGGGAAGAATCAATGATTTTTGTTTTCAGTAAAGATGTCTTTAGATTCCGAATTAGTAATGGGCATAATGAATGATTTTTGTTTTGAGTACAGGTGTCTTTAGACTCGGAATTAGTGATGGGCAGAATGAACGATTTATGGTTTGAGTAACGTTGTCTTTAGACTCGGAATTAGTGATGGGCAGAATGAATAATTTTTATTTTGGGTAAAGGTGTCTTTAGACTCGAAATTAGTGATGGGAAGAATGAATGATTTTTGTTTTCAGTAAAGATGTCTTTAGACTCGGAATTAGTGATGGGCATAATGAATGATTTTTGTCTTGAGTAAAGGAGTCTTTAGACTCTGAATTGGTGATGGGTAGAATGAAGGATTTTTGTTTCGAGTAAAGGTGTCTTTAGACTCGGAATTATTGATGGGCAGAATGAAGGATTTTACTATTCGAATGAATCTTTCGGGCATGAGCAAAAGCACAGCTCCCAATCTTTTTCTTTAATCCAGTTTCTACCAGAAATTCGCAGAATTTTGGGATTAAAAAAGTCCTACATTTCTATAAAGAAAATGTGGTATTCAAATTCTGAAACTCTTGGCACATATAAGAAAAACGAAAATATCATTCGATTGGGAATTTTGTTTTCTTTCAACTCAGTTCGAAAAAATAAACTTATGGCCTATCTCCATATTGAAATTGTAACAAACTTTGAAATGTTGAATATGAAACCCAATTTTTGCATCATATTTGGATTCTTCGACCTTCAGATAATCATTCGATGAAGTATTTTAGGAATTATGCAGGTGTGAAGTTTGGAACTCCGGAAGTTAAATTTCTTTTTAATCCTTATCTTTCGAGGTACCCCTCCCAGCCACATGCATCTCTTACACGATATTATTCAGTTGGCACCAATTTTTTTCAGAAACATTTTTACTTGTTCTATGACAACATGTGCAAGGGAAATTTAATAAAAAAAAGTGCTTTAAAAATATAGGGGTGCGAATAGAATATAAAAATAAAATCATGTATATAAAGCTTGGGAGGTTATTTGTCGGCACTCGACCGCAAAGGATTAAGGGGTCTCAGGCCTCTTAAAATTCGAAAAAAAGAAAAAAAAGGTCATTTTCAACATTTAATATCTTAAAATGTATTTGATTTTAAGACACAATTTTAATTGGAATAAAAGTTATAAGTATGTTCTTTCATCTCAAATATTTAAAAAATTGCAAGATGCAGAATTAGCATTTGCAGGAGGTTCCAAACTGTCAGATATTTGACGAGCAGAAAGTTAGCATAACAGATTATGCGCAAGATTACAAAATAAATTTTGCAACTAGAATGAAAATTTTGGTGCCTACTTATACTTCAGATTATAATAATTAACCTGAACCTAAATAAATTAGTATTTAATGCATTTTTATATTTTTAATACAAAGTTGTATTTAGCTAATGCAAAATTTTGAAATTTCAACAATATAATCAACTAAAAAAATATTTTTTTGAACAATAAAAATGCAATTTTAGGTTCAATAGGAATAATATTGATTTATAAAACATTATTTTTTGACGTTTTTTTCGTTTAATATACTTGTAATCACTGATATACTATACTAAAAATTTACCAGCTGACTAATTTTGCCATATATAAGGGATTTTAACACTATATATAATACTGCTTGAGTTAGAAGTTTATTTCCGTCGTTTCTTTTTTAAAATGTGTTACCAGAGTGTATTCGAAATCAATGTCTTATAGTGCCCTTTTTTGGAACTAGCATCCTGTCCCCTTTCCTTTCTAAAATGAATACTGCATTATTATCATTTTAATAATTAAGTCTTAAAAATGTATAATATGTTCCTAATTAGAGAGTTAATTGTTTAAGAATTATTAATTTGAAGTAGTGTTAACTATTTAATATAAAATGCAGTTAATAATTTTAATAAATGTTAAATATCACTGGTATTTATAAAGTTTTACATAATTATTACAGTATTAATGAATATAACATTATTGTATGATACTACCTAATGGAACTACTAATTTGCAGTTTTGATAATTTCTGTAATTACTAACTAATAATTATAATTTTATTAATTAAAGTGTAAAAACATAGATTATGTTAGCAATTAGTGGTTTAATTGTTTTGGAAACCTAAAACTCTTGGTAGCTATCCCGTATTTGAACGCTGGGAAAAAAATCATAAAAATCCGATTTAAATCAAAAAAATGATTTAAATAATAATAATAAAAAAAAATTCGATTTTTTTAATTTTTTTTTTAAATCATGATTTTTTTAGACTCTAATTGGAGCCGAAGCGGTATTTGGGATTTATAAAAGCACGCCAAATTGAATTGGCCTAGGATAAACTAGATCGGCACAGGATAAACTAGTTCAGACCAATAAACAGCAGGATAAACTAGTTTATCCTATGAGCGTTAGGCCAAACTAGTTTGGCCTAGGAAAAACTAGTTTATCTTATGGACGTCAGTATAAACTAGTTTGGCCTAGGAAAAACTAATTTATCCTATGGGCGTCAGGATAAACTAGTTTGGCCTATGCGCGTTACGATAAACTAGTTTGGCCTAAAATCGGGTTTGGCCGGTAACATTTAGAATTTAATTATAAATAACATATTCAATTTTAAGTCCTTTTGTTCGCTTATCAACCGCAAACGGTAAATTTCCAATATTATCTTAATCGCATTGCACTCATCTTATTTAACTTACAAATATTTCATCTCTTTAATTTAAAATTAATTTCATTTCATATTCGAAATCACTGAGGATTCGAATCAATGAGGAAATATATTAGTAATGATTTATATAATTCATATATTCCTTAATCTACAATTAATTTAAGATCTAAACAATGCATTGTTGGGTGATTTATTGTATGTTACTATTCACATTTTGCGTATATAATATATATATATATATATAAATTACAAAAAACTTAAAATAAACAAAAAAAAATTAAAAATACAAAAAATATATAAAATTTTTTTAAATAGGATGGCTGGGTGGGTAGATGTTAAATTAAGGAGGAGGGCGGAGTTGTCTGGATAATTTATACGCAAATGTTGTTTTAATATTTATAATATTAAAAAAAATTGTAGGAATGTTACGTTGATTTTTCATGGTTCTACTATCAGTTTTGGTTCTAGTGAGGTCGCGGTCCTGTGTACTGTATAACATTCTTTAAATTAAATCTAGTTAATATGCATCAATTTAATTTACTATTACAGTTTTATTTCAATTAATTTTGTAATGATATACGATTACACTGGTTATGATATTTGTATTTACGAGTTTGTAGAAATGTTTTATTATGTTGGTATATTACCATGCCCCCCCCCATATTAGTAATGATACATTAATTTTATTAAGTGATTAATATAAACAAACTTTTATGTTATTTATAAATTGACTTATTTGGTATTATTATTAATTCACTTAATTTTAAGTACATAATATTATAATGTTAATTGATTATTATCAATCTTCTAATGCAATGTTTTAGAATGATATATTTATGCAATCTCAGTTACATTTTAGGTTAAATATTTACAATATAAAAATAAAATAAGGTAAATAAATAAATAATTGCATTTTCTACTGTTATTTATGGTATAATGTAAATGTGGGATGTACTCAACACTATTTCATCTAATTATAGTCTTATAATTTATAATATATTGATTATTTAATTTAATTCTTATAATTCAGTTAGACGGCAGAATTAAATAATTTATTATATTCTAATATAATAAGTTTGCTTGGACTCTCTTTCTCTTTTATTTGTTATTATCTCTTAATTATTAATTGTTTAATTTTAAACTCTGTATAACAATCTTTAAATTAATTTAATTTGAATCTTAATTTACTCTTTTGATTTATTTTATTTTATTTATATTATGCCTTGTAATGGTAATACGCTTTCACAGTTTGTGTTACATGTATTTAAAGTCTGTAGAAACGTTGTATTTTATTGGTATATCACCATCCCCCCCATTTTTGTATTGATACATTAATATTTATTTAGTGATTATTATAAACAATTCTTTTATATTATTAATAATGTTACATATTCGAAATTATTGTTTTACTTAAATTTAAGTGTAAAAATTAAAAAATAATTTTAATTTTAACCAGTTTTCGCACATTACATTAAGATAATTATTGATAAATGTCAATATTATGTTGCATATTTTAGAATAATATTTATCTGCAATCTTAATCACATTTGGTTTAAAATACATTATATCTACAGTTATATTCGTTTTTTGTACTAGATGGCAGCACTATACACTATTTTAGTCATGTACTCAATTACTTAATTATATATTGTCTTTCTTAAATATAATTTCTTATATTTCCAGCAAGAGGGTAGCATTAAATAATTATTTATATTTTTCTATTATTATTAGGCTGCTTTTACTCTTAAATTTAACTTATAATGATTATTATCTATTAATTATTAATTGTTCAATATTAAACACTTCTTGTAATTTATAACAGGATCAATATTATAGTATGTAGTAATTATTATTATATGGACTATCTGTTGCGGTACACATGGTATTAAAATGTTATTTGATGATTATCAATATTAAGTTGCATATTTTCGAGTGATATTTATCTGCAGTCTAAATAACATATTAGGTTTTAAATATATTTAATCTAATGTTATATTATTTAATGTTATATATTATTTAATGTTTATATATTTAATGTTATATTCGTTTTTCTATCCTAGAATTCAGCACTAAACACTATTTTAGTTAGTTTCTTGATCATTTATTGTCTTTCTCAAATATAACTTCTTATAATTTCAGTAAGATTGCGCTTTAAATAATTATTTATTTTGTTTTAATATTATTAGGTTGCCTTGGACTCATAATTTAAAATTATATTTGTTATTATCTATTAATTATTTATTGTTTAATTTTAAACAACCTCCTGTAATTTATTCCAGTATCTTTATTATCGATTGTAACAATAATTATTATCTGAACTATCTGTTGCGGCAACCGTGGCATTAGCTTTTAACTGTGTCAGTATTTAAGGGGGATTTTAAGCCAAAGTACATAATCTGTTTGTGTCACTGTTACTGTCTTGGCTGTCCTCGTGCTGGGTTTGTATATGATTTAATTTGTTTCGTTTTTTAATTGTTTTTATGGTTGAGGATTTCACATTGCTTTATATTTTACATGGTTGTTTAATATTCTCTGGTGCTTAGTCGATCGGGTGCGTAATGGAATTCAATATTTGCTTATTTCTGAATTCCGTTACAGAAATCGACTATGTTTTTTGCTTATAAATGTATTTTATGTACCCGTGATCAAGTGAAATACATTATAAGCTTCTGGCTTCATTCATCCATTTTATCTCTTGTATGTTTATGTTACGGCTTTTTCTGGTTCAACATTATTTAGCTGGATTTATTATTATTGTCTTTAATCAGATTTTATCAAAAATTGTTTTTTTTTTCATATGTTTCATATCGATCTATTGCCAGCAACATGCTAGTGAATTAGTTGCATTTAATAAAATTCTGTATTACTCGTTACATGTTCCTTCTCTATTCTGTTAAATGTCTGAGTTACGAATATTTGCTCTATTATAAATTTAATTTCAATTATTGGAAATCGATGACGATTTGTTATATATTATGGTTATATATATATATATATATATATAAGTGTCCTTAATTTTTAATAATTTTATGAACAACAAATTGAAAAATACAATTAAATAATATGTTTTAATAATATCCTGTATTTTTTAAAGAAATAAAGTTCTATGTTTTTGCGAGATTTTGGCCACATGAATTTAGAAATAGGAGAGACCGGGGCTAGTAGTGACATTTTCCATATTTTTGATATTAGCCGTAAGATTTGAACTGAAGCTAAACATTTAGTGTATCATACCATTAGAGTAAATCTTGCGTAACATATTTATAAAACTACTATTAAAATTATTAACGTTTTTCATATAAAATATATTAGCTAAATTGTTAACACTTGTAAACTATTAGACCTTTATAAAGATACTTTTAGAGAAACTTAGCAATCAAAAGAAAAAAAACTGTCATAATCAAGAAAGAAATAAAAAGTAAGCCAACACTAATCCTTGGCCATATTGATCTTTGATTCGGTAGCCTACTACAACGTGTAGGCCTGTATTCTATATTTTTAATCACTCATTGTCATCGCTTCTTTCAACATCTGATTTGCAGTTAATACAAATACAATAAGGTTCATTTTTGGTATATTTGACATGCGCCCATCTTTTACATGTCATGCATTGCACCCAGTCTTCTGCGGGTCTAGAAATTTTGTATTGCTCCAAGCAAACTAGACATAAGCAATTTTCGTCATCTTCAGAGCTATCCAATACTTACTTCTCCCTTTTTTTCAATAACCTAGGTGTAATTTTTTTATGCAGTGCTTGGCCTTTCCATACAGTTTCTTTTTTGCTTTATCTTCTTCAATTTCTTTTTTGCGTTCTTTTGCTTTTCGTTTTGCTCGAATTTTCTCTTCTACAGGTGCGCTTGTTAGAATGGAAGATTTTAAACATTTACGAATAGATCGCTTGCCTTTTCAAGGTCCTGCTTTAGGGAGTGGTCTTATGTCTGTAAGGCTTACCACTGACACATTGCTATTATCAATTGTGATATAGTTATCTAATTCAATGAGATTTCTTACTTCTGAAGACGGTCCTGCAATCTCACCATCATTGATTAAAGTTATTGCTGAAGTGCTTGGTTTATTAACAGTTTCATATTTACAAAAAAATTTTTTTATTGTCATTCTGGTCGTTAACGCTCTCATCTCTGATGGATAACGGTCTATCAGTTACTGAGGAACATAGGAAGTTAAATTTATGAGGAAAAATTATGCTAGGGAAAGTAGTGACACTGTCACAACGTGCCTCTTAGACTCCGTCACAACTAGCCCCCAGTTACGCCATTTTGAACTTTATTCATTAGTTTCCGAAATATTGGCAGGATTAACAAATGAAATACATAGAATAACAGCTCTAAATATAAGCATTTAAAAGTTGTTAGAGAAGTTTACATACCTCAATATCGCTAGTGGCAATGACGATTCCAACGTAGGTCGTAAAAATTACTTTTACGATAGACAAAAAGATAAATATTTTTATCTCGAAAACAACGCAACGCTATACTACAAAAACATACGCAGCACACTGAGACAATCAACTTCTTCATTCACATGACGCGACAGGTGTTGCAAGCTATTGGCTCAGTCACGTAGCTCGATGGCACAACTTGCCTCTGGCACAACTAACCCCGGTCTCCCCTACTGTTGAATGGGGAAGTTTTTTACAAGAAATCTCTGGCTACAACTACAGGTGAATTTCAACTATTTTTTTTAAGGCACGTTGCATTTTGCCAATTTCAAAAGGGGCATGGTGCGGCTCCATTTAAAAAAGTCCTAGAAGAAATAGTATAAGTAATTACAGGATTAATAAAAACTGAAAATAAGTAATTCATTAGTTAGTAACACAAATAACAAAACTAACAAATATTATTTGCAGTTCGTTTTGCATTTGTATTTAGGAAAATTACTGTAAACCACCAAAATCTAAACTTACACACATGTATGTGTATGATAACCAAAAGAATTATGAAAATGAGTTAAACCCATTCATAAAGGATAAAGTTAACCACTTATATCTGAAATCCTCAAAATATTTAAGTAACAGCATTATAACCTTTCAGCGTGGATTATTAGCTTTCAATGGTTCAATTTTTTCTTCTTTTTAAGAAAAATTTTGCGGCCTTTTCAGTCACTAATCATTATTTTTTATTTAGTATTATGTGAGTTACAAAGTTAAAAACATTTATTCAACCTATACCGAAGAAGTTCTTGGTGAGCTTAGCATTTTTATACCAATTATTTCTTTTTCTCTTATGCATTCATTTACAATTTAGCTTTGAAAAGATGTCATTCTTTCATTCTTCTTTAACTTGAGATTGCTACTATTTACTATTTATTCTTTTACTTGTAGAAATGTATTACACTTGCTATGTGTAATTTTATATAAAATAATGCATAAATTGATTACCTAAAGGAATTTATGACATTGCAAATTATATTAGATTTAAATATCATTTTTAAATTAACCCTCTGTCTACCAGAAGGGTCCAATGGACCCGACATGTATATTCAAAATATCTATTCAAACCAGAAAATTTCTTCAAAACAAACTAAATGTATAAATCAGACAATAATAAGTTAAATAAACAAATTAAATAGTTTTAAGTAAAAATTCTGGTGTAGAATGTTTTTATAAAACTTGAGTAAAATTTCCGGTAGTTCTAGGGTTAAACTGTTTTAATTTGGATAAAAACTTAAAAACAATGCTTTTTATAAACTCAACTGTTTTTAATTTTTTACAATACTCATGAATTAAGCTTAGAAACAATTATTTAAAGCTCCTTTTTTGTTTATTCATAAGTCAAAATACCTGTAGAAACTTTCTAATTATGTTTATGTTAGATTTTAATATATTTTTTGACATTTTAAACATTTAGAAAATTGTTGATTTAAATCAGTGATTTTTTTTTAAAAATCGGTTGATTAAAATCATGATTTTAATCGCTGATATAAATCAACTGATTAAAATAGTTGACACCCTAGCTCCAACCTTCTAGTTTATCCTAGGACAATTCAATTTGACGTGCTTTGATTGCTGCCAACTAGTGTTGAGCGCGCTCACAGAAAAAAAAGAACTAATTAAACTCAAATTCAATTTCTCAAAAATGAGTCAAGTTCATGCTCAAAGTCAATTTTTTTCAATTTGACGTGCTTTTATTGTTCTCAACTACCGCTCTGGCGCCAACCTTGTGCAAAGTAGAATTGCCGTCCTCCCTATATAAGATATTTTATACGATAGGGAGTGTCATACTGTCCCCCTATCTTCCCCATTTCACCGCCGCCGTTAGTTACAAAATATGTTCCATATGACATTATGTGTGCTGGAGGACCAAAGGATGGGATGAGAGGTTATCATAAAATTTAGGAGAGGATGAATAAGTATAACCTCGAAAATCCGGCATCGTCGGGACCGGGACAATCAAATGTACTTCTGATATTCTTAATAGTGCATTTATTCATAATTAATTCAAAGCCAAGTGATATTTATGTGAGAAAAAAAAATAAATATTAAAAAAAACATTGAATTTTTTAATATTGATTTTTTCCCTCACATAAATATCACTTGGCTTTGAATTAATTATGAATAAATGCACCATTAAGAATATCAGAAGTACATTTGATATTCTTTCAGAAATCTGGAATTTTTCAAAATCTGGCGAACTCCCGATCCCAGTTTGGCCTAAAATATATACATTTTTTAAGCTACCATTATTCCACAATTAAAATTCTTTTTAAAGAATAGTGCATATACATTTATACGGATGGGGATACAGTACTGTAAAAACTGTTAGAAGAATCTGTGTATGACGAAATCCTGTTTTAAAGGGATTTTTTTTTTAATCGGTGAAAATTGGATATAACAATCCGTTTGAAAAAAAACATAATACATTTGCTAGAGACGACGGACCTGCTAAAAAATGAACTTAACTATAACGAAGTTTTGTCCTCTCCGATGGGATTCTGTCTTAGAAGGGTTTTCTATATAATTTTTTCAGGTTTTCAAGCCTCCAACCCGTGTAAGAAAATTAATGGTATTAGTAATTTTTCAGATATTTACATAAAATAGAGATTCATAAAAAAAATCAATATAATTTAACAATAGAATTATTAATATCGTTAATCCACATTCTATGGCTTGGAGTTTTAAAAATTTTAAAAATCCTATACAATAAAACCTTCTAAGACGGACTTGCATAGGAAAGAAGAAAAATCAGTTATAGGCAGTTTCCCTTATTAAAGGTTCATCGTTTGTTGTAAATGCATTATATTCTTTTTACAAGTAGATACTAATATCCTCATTTTACATAGATCAACATATATATATTTTTCTTTTAATTTATTATTAAACACTGCATTTTGCCATAGGCAGGTTATTTTTCCTCAGGTTTAACCGTACTTTAATTTTATTACCTAAAAATGCATCCACTCATCTTAGAAAAAATTTAAATAATAAATATATAAATTTTAATTGTGGAATAATAGCGATTTAAAAATAGTACATGCATTAAAAAAAAAAAGTTGGGCCGGGACAAATGTTACTGATATTTTACTGAACAGACCAGAGATCCTGCCAGTCCAAATGATTTTCATATGAGCTGGGTAGGAAATTGGACTGAAAATTTCTGCCGGTGCAGACCTCAAGAAGAATGCAGTCCAGTCCCGACTTAAGCCGGAAAAAAATTGAGTTCCGGTCCATCTCGGTCCGAATTTCTCGAAAAAAGTAATCTCCAAACCAAGCCCGGGCCGAGTGTTGGGAAGTAAAATTGGGCAGGCCAGTAAAGACCCATACATCGAGTAACCAAAAGACTAGCTCACAAAATTTTGTAAATTTGGACGCTAAACTTGTATTATATTAAAAAAATAAATAAATAAAAAACGAGTTTTTAAAGAAATTCGCTCACTTCCATGGATGTGTTTGAGTTGAGCGGATTCGTTTGAAAAATTTTGAATTTGAGCATGAACCATTGTTCGTCATTTTTTTTTTCTGTCAGCGTGTTCACCACTAGTTGGCATCAATCAAAGCAGGTCAAATTGAATTGGCCAAGGATAAACTAGAAGGTTGGCGCCGAAGCGGTCTTTGGGATCTATAAAAGCCAGACAAAATTGAATTGGCCTAGGATAAACTAGTTCAGACCAATGAATAGCAGGCTAAACTAGTTTATCCTATGAGCGTTAGGCCAAACTAGTTTGGCCTAGGAAAAACTAGTTTATCCTATGGGCGTTAGGATAAACTAGTTTGGCCTAGGAAAAACTAGTTTGTCCTATAGGCGTTAGGATAAACTAGTTTGGCTTAGGCCAATCTAGTTTGGCCTAAAATCGGGGTTGGCCGGTAACATATACATATTCTAAACATTCATAAATGCTCTATTCTCATCGGGAATACAACCGTGTATATAATTTTTTATAAATTTAGCACATCAAGAATTGAGTAAAAAACAATACTACAAAATTCAACCTTTACACATTAACTACTTACTAATTTTTATGCGTCATTTTTCATTTCATTAAAAGAAAATAATTAAAATAGAGCGTTTTTAAGTCAACAACATTTGATAATATATATTAAATAATATTTTATCTTTTTTAATAAATTAAAGTTAAAATACGTAACTAACTTGTTTTACTCTTTGGAAAAGGACAGATATGAATTCTATAAGAAAAAGAATTTTCTTACAATTTCGAAAACTACAATTATTCGATGGCCAACATTTTGCCATTTTAACAAATAATATTAGTTCTAAAAAGAACTATTTTTATTTAAATAATTAACTATAAGTCAAAAAGCACGAATAAAAATTAACAGAATGTTCTATTACTGTCAGAGTATAAATGCTGCAAACAAATGAAAACACGACGTTTACGCTTGCGCAGTTATTTCATATGTATATGCAATTAATAGATTATCCATAAAGAAGAAAACAGTTAAGCATCTTTCTGTAGTTCACCCCGTCCGTTACGTGGCGTGCGACCTTGATTGATGTGACCTCGCCTTTAATCTTGCGGTTAAACTCTTCCATTTAAGATAGGACGCTTACTTATATCGCTTTGCTTCTACGTCAACTATCTTTCCCCGTTTCCGTGCACGTTTCTTTCCTCAAAAAATCTTTAAGCCGTCATTGAATACGGCTTAATTACGTGAGTTTAAAATAATCGAACGAAACAAATCGAATAGCAAAAAACGCTGTTTGATAATTCTAACCATAACACTCTATTTATTTTTTCCAATATAAACGTTAAAATACTTTAAAGTACTTTATCGATGACTTTTTTTTTGGAAAATTATTAATATGAGATTTATTACTATCTCATAACAGTAATTTGAAATATGTACAATCAGTCTCAAAATTTACGTACAACAAGGAAATGTCGTTTATTAAATAACAATACAAAATTGAACGAAAACATATTATTTATTTATTTGATTCTGTAAAATAATTCAAATAAATCATGAAAATGAATAAATGGGTACATTAACATTTTTACATGATGTCATTTATTGATAGAATTTCCCTAGTTTCGAATAACTTCAACTAATGCTGTTTCTATTGAATAACATAGTTTTTGAAATTAATACCATGCTTTTTCAATGGACACTTTCTTTAACAGAGGTCATTGCTTTGCATTCTTGTATACTTCACGGGTTAAGATACAACAAATGCTCTCAATTATGTTTAAGGCATGTTATAATTTTTTTGTTTTAATCAAAATTCTTTTTTGCATATTGTATCTTCTTAAACCCTCAACAACTTTATGGTGAAACTGTTTTTTCAAAATTCTTATTGGTTCATACCATAAGTTATCCACCTTTTAGTGTTTTGCAGTGAACAAGATCGTTTTTACGTATTGTAAAAAAAAAAAAAAAAAAAAAAATGTTTTGCTAAAAGAGAAAAGATATGAAAAAGGGGAAGTCCAGGAGAGTTTATTATTAGGGCACAGTATAGATGATTTTACATTTTTTGAAGTTGAAAATTGTTACTGTTACTTATGTTTAAGAACGTTGTAAAACTTTAAACCTATTTTTCTCGACACTATATTTTACAAATCGGTACAAGGTAGTACTCGAGATTGGATCGACTGATTTGGTTTTTCCTGCTTTTCTAGTTTATACCATTTTTTATAGTCCCTCACGAACGCGTTTTGCAATATTCGAATTGTAAATATTATTTTAGGTAGCTTTCATTACAAAAAGCTACCTATTGCAGCCGTTCGGAGGAAAGCGATTTCAAAAAATTTTGGTATATTTTCATCGATCATGACCCCCAGACACCGAAACCACCCTCCGTTCAAAAGTTTATATATATATATATACAGGGTGTTCCGTTAAAGGGGTCCAATATTAATAGGGGTAATAGAGGAGATCACACGGAGCATAAATCAGTATATAATGCCTGCCCGGATCTCAATAATTTTCAAGTTACAGCAAATAGAATGAAAAATCGGAAATTTGTAAAAAAACCCTCATTGCTAAACTATTGATAATGCTACATAAAAACGAAGCACATACCGGGTGTCCCAAAAAGGACTGACTGATTTTAAAATTCAATAACTTGCAAACGGTGACAGATATTTAAAAAAATCTTGCAGGAGGGTTATGCATAAGGTCAAAAGTTTTTTTTACAGTGATTTTCAATTTTAGTTCGAATTACAAACAATAGATAGCGCTGCGATCAATAGACGCTGAATTCAGGCTCAATTTTTGGTACTTCGTGGCCCGGATAATACATTTCCATCTCCTTTATCAGCATGGAACAAGAGAAAGAACCAGAAATCGAGCCTGTATTTAGCGACTATTGCTTACAGCGCCATCTATTGTTTTTAATTCGAACTAAAATCGAAAATCACTGTAATAAAACTTTTGACCTTATGCATAACCCTCCTGCAAGAATTTTTTAAATATCTGTCACCGTTTGCAAATTATTGAATTTTAAAATCAGTCAGTCCTTTTTGGGACACCCGGTATTTAGAAAGAGCAGAAAAAATCCTACGAAATGACATAAGTTGTTTTAGAATATTGAGAATTAATGGCGAGTTACAAGATCTGAAACAGTGAAAAAATACAAAATCAAATATTTAGCAAAATAGTTAATCGTTAATTCCAAAAATGCAACTCTACCTACATCAAGGAAAATGTTGTAAAATTTGGTCCATTCCGAAAGCTTTCGAAGAAGCTGACAATAAACCATATCAGTTTAATTGTATGGGATAAATCAAGCAGTTCCCTAGTTACAACTCTGTACTGTTGCACGCTCGGAAAGGGCGAAACTCCGCCCATGACGATTGTAAACACCCCGTTTTAATATCTTTCAATTATACATTTCTGATCAACCTCTATCAATACCCTTTCATTATTCAGTCTGGTCAAGTGAATGACATATTGTGCAGCTCTCGCCTTGTCTTAAAGCAAACTCCGTGACTGCTGCGTTTCCTCCATGAACTTTCAGGATGATGAAGAAGAAGTACTTTTTATGCAAATTTTCTATGTGTATAGGAAGAAAAGTGTAATAAAACAGCAGTCATCAGTGGGCGTTATGTTAAAGGGAGGCTGTTGTAAGTGGTATTGTAGTAAGTTGATGTACAATAATTATGCCGGAATACTCTAACGAAGAATATGCGGACATGCATCTGATGTACGGGCAAGCTCATGGAAATGCATGTCTAGCACAGCGCATGTACCGTGAGCAATTTCCAAGGAGACGTTGCCCAAGTTCGAAACTCTTCATAAAAATCGATAGACGATTACGGGAGACTGGATCGTTTAATACAGCAAGCATTGATGCAGGGAAACCTCGACATGTACGAACACCTGCAATGGAAGAAGATGTACTGAATATTTTTAAAGATAACCCCTCCACGAGTACACGAGCTGCTGCGTCTGAAGTCGGTGTTTCTCACCAAAGTGTGTGGCGTGTTCTGCGTGCAGAAAACATGCACCCCTTTCATGTGCAGCGGGTACAACTGTTATCAGTAACAGATTGTGCTCAGCGGACAGAATTCGTACGCTGGTTGCTTAATGTAACAGAAAATAATCCACAATTTCTGGAAAATATTTTATTTACTGATGAAGCAACATTTACGAGAGATGGCGTGGTAAACACGCACAATATGCACACATGGTCATATACAAATCCGCACACTGTTTTCCCGTCGAACGCACAACAAAAGTTCAGTGTGAACATATGGGCAGGTGTCCTCGGCGATTATCTCATAGGACCATATTTACTCCCAGATGTACTCAATGGCAGTATGTACTTGGTTTTCCAACGGGATATCTTACCGCAGTTACTGCAAAATGTGCCAGCAACATTGCGCCACAATATGTGGTTTATGCACGATGGCGCACCGGCACATTTTTTCATAGGTGTTCGCAATCACCTCAATTCAACATATCCTGGGAAATGGATTGGACGCAGTGGACCTGTTGCTTGGCCTGCACGCTCTCCAGACCTCAATCCGTTAGACTTTTTTGTTTGGGGACACCTTAAATCGCTGGTGTATGAAACGCCTGTGGATACACCGGAGGATTTACTAGCGCGAATCGTTGTCGCTGCAGGAGACATTCCCAACTCCGTCGGAGTTTTTCGGCGCGTTCGCCAATCTTTACGACGTCGCTGTCTGCTGTCCGATTCTGTTAATGGGCGCAACTTCGAACACCTATTATAATAATGTCCGTTCGTCTGCCTTCCGACATTGAACTGTGCAGCGCAGGCCAGAAGACTATGCTTCACATATGTCATAAAGTACGTGGAATGTAATTCTTTATTTGTCATTTTTCTTTTATTTTCAACACTTTTTGGCACAGTATTTTGTAAGTCACAGACTGTGGTGTACTCAAATTGTAAATTACAAAGTTTGTATGAATTAATTTAAAATTTAGTGTCTTTTTTAAATTTATAATTAATAAAATTATTATGCTATTTGTTATTATTATTTCCTATCATAAATTATGATGCACATATACATACAATAATTGTCCATGTAAAACATGTACTGAAACTTCTTGCATAGTTACAAATCGCAATATTTTTAATTATTTCCGAATTATCACCACCAGTTTAATTTTAAAGAATTTAACTTAAGCTTTATATCAATAAAAGACCACTTTAAAATGTAGACTATTATTGTAAAGTTATTTTGGTTCATTCAACTCTTGAATAATTAAAAATGTTGCCTCTCAGAAGAAGCATGATCGAAAATGTATAGTTGAGAGTAATTGAAAAGGCGGTGTTTCCAATCGTGATGGGCGGAGTTTAACCTTTGCTAGTGTCAAAGAAAGCGGAGTTGTAACTAAGAAACTGATTAATTTCTCTCACACAATTAAACCGATATGGTTCATTGTAAGCTTTTTCGAAAGTTTTCGGAATGGACCAAATTTTACTACATTTTCCTTGTTGTAGCTAGAGTTGTCTTTTTGGAATTAACGATTAACTATTTTGATGTATATTGGATTTCGTACTTTTTTTACTGCTTCAGGGCTTGTAACTCGTCAATAAATATTGCTATTTTAATACAATTGATGTCATTTTGTAGGTTTTTTTCTGCTCTTTCTAAATATGTGCTTCGTTTTTATGTAGCATTATCGATAGTTTAGCAATGAGGGTTCTTTTACAATTTTCCGAATTTTCATTCTATTTGCTGTAACTTGAAAACTATTGAGATCCGACCAGGCTTTATCTACTGATTTATGCTCCATGTGATCTCCTCTATTACCCCTATTAATATTGGACCCCTTTAACGGAACATCCTGTATATATATATATATGATCTTTGTCATACTGTAACTCTCGAATTTATGAACCGATTTGGATGTAATTCGGTATGTACATAGTACATACCAATGTCTCGACCGAGTTCGTTGGCCAGCTTCATCCGCCATTTTGTTTCAAAATGGCGGCCATTTAAAATTTTTTTAAAAATTTGAAATTTGAAATGTGGTACCAAAGAATTGAAAATGGAAAGATATTTTTTTCTTATGTATTTGACCTTTATACAAAAATTCCAGAGCAGTTTTTGTTTCGTCTATATCTTAAAAAATGGCTGAGTTATAGCATTTTGAATTTCTAGCGTGGCTGACATTTTGAAACGTCCTGAATTTTGTCACGCGATAAAAGGCGTATTTATGAACCGATTTGGATATAATTTCGTTTGTATATTATACATACAAATGTCTCGACGGAGTTCGTTGGCCAGCTTCATCCGCCATCTTGTTTAAAAATGGCAGCCATTTAAATTTTTAAGAAAAATTTAAATTTGAAATGCGGTGCCAAAAAATTGAAAATTGAAAAAATATTTTTTTCTTATGTATTTGACCTTGATACAGAGATTCGGGAGCAGTTTTTGTTTCGTCTATATCTTAAAAAATGGCTGAGTTATAGGATTTTGAATTTCTAGCGTGGCTGACATTTTGAAACGTCCTGATGTTTGTCACGTGATAACAGGCGTATTTATGAACCGATTTGGATGTACCTTGGTGTATACATAGTATATACAAATATCTCGACCGAGTTCGTTGGCCAGCTTCATCCGCCATCTTGTTTCAAAATGGCAGCCATTTAAAAAAATTTAAAAAATTTAAAATTTAAAATGAGATACCAAAAAATCGAAAAAGAAAAAGATTTTTTTCGTATGTGTTTGACCTTAATACAAAGATTCCGGAACAGTTTTTGTTTCGTCTATATCTAAAAAAATGGCTGAGTTATAGCATTTTGAATTTCTATTGTGGCTGACATTTTAAAACGACCTGGTTTTTGTCACGCGATAACAAGCGTATTTATGAACCGATTTGGATGTTACTTGGTCTGTACATAGTACATACCAATGTCTCGACCGAGTTCGTTGGCCAGCTTCATTCGCCATCTTGTTTCAAAAGGGTTGCCATTTAAAAAAAAATTAAATTTAAAATTTAAAATGAGGTATTAAAAAATTGGAAAATGAAAAAGATTTTTTTATGTGTTTGGCCTTGATACAAAGATTCCGGAGCAGATTTTGTTTCTGAAAATTTGTTCTTTTGTTTATATCTTAAAAAATGGTTGAATTATAGCACTTTGAATTTCTAGTATGGCTAACATTTTGAAACGATCTTGTATTTGTCACTCGATAACACACGTATTCGTCTACTTCCATGTAAGAAGGCATGTGGATAGTATACATCAACATCTCAGCCAAATAAAAGTTACTTTAAATAAAAGCAGCTTGGATAAAACTGGATAATTTCGCGAAATTCTCATTCATAATGATTTAGTATTGATAAAAATTAGTATTGAATCTCCTATATTCGGTTTCCACTAAATTGAGCTTCGTGTGTTTGAATAATATAAGTTGGCTCTTTTAAAATAAGGAATTTGAAAGCTACCTCTTCCTCCCGGCACTGGCCGGAAGGACTTTTTAAATCTGATTTTATTTAAATCAGAAAATTTTGGTCTAAAATTGACAACTTAAAGTTCACGATCGAAAAATTGATAACCCATCCAATAAGGACTACAAAATATACCAAATTTTAAGGCGTATTTTTTTGGTTTTCAATTACAGATAAGCAGATTCAGAGATTCATCTGGTACCGCGATACGCTTCACTCTTTGAACACCTCGGTAACAAAGCCCGCCAAACGACTATTTTCCAACCAATTTTACAAGTACAAAAATGTTTTTAAAACTTCGAGATATGCTCTTTCATTTGCAAAAAAAAAAAAAAAAAGAAAAAAAAAAAAGTCATTATTACAACCGTATAATTGCGCTAAAAAAACGCAAAAAAGGGAAAAGATTTTAGGTAAAAAAAAAAATATATATATATATATAGCATGCTTTAAGTACAGACTTAAAGCTGGCCAATCTAAAACGTTAGCATTTTGGACGGAAAGCTGCTGTTTCGTACTACGTGAATTTTGGATTGAAGCACTGAAGTTCTGAAATCGCCACTTAAAATTTTACCAAATAGAAATAGATGCTATTCTAGTTTCTCTTGATGCTTAGATGAATTTTGTTTATCATTGTAAAATTCCAGACAGATTTGAGTATTAACTCCTCCAAGGGCGGTGGTTCAGTTTTGGACCACATAATTTTAATCCCTGAATGTCACATTGACACCAACATATTGGAATGAAAAATTTCCTTTTATTAAGTACGTGAACAGAAACTTTTGCTCATTTTTAAATAAATTTGCTTGTAAATTCTGGTGTTATTCACTCATTTCAGCATTTTCCGAATAGAAATATCTTGCCTCTGAATGTGTTAACCCCTTGAAGGACCAGCAAAAATATCTTTAAATATTGAATTCTCACCGGAATAATCGAAAAATTTTATTTTTAAATAAGGAAAAACAATCTTTCAATGATTTTCCTCCAAAGTTAAAAATATAAAAGTCAGTTAAAATTTTCTGGTGAGAATCTTGTTTAAATTATATTTTATCCCACCTCCCCTCAAGGGGTTAAAACCCACCGTCCCCCCAACAAGAAGAGACTTACCGTCTAGTCATCTATCGAAGAAAGTACGTGGATGTTTCCTGATGCCATACCAGTAACAATTCCATTCATCAGGACCATCCAGATTCAACTTCTTTTCGCACCTGAATGATTCGGTGAGTCAGCTGTCTCCATACGACGTGTACTTTCGAACATTATCCATTCTGGCCTGTTATGGCACGATATGCAACACATTTTTTTAAAACAATCTTCTGACAGACTCTTATGCGTCTATGTATTATGTGATTGTGTCCTTTGAGACATTGACACTCAAATTATTTTTAATATGTCTTATGAACATATTTTGCTTTGACACATAATATTTTGATCAGTCTGAACACTTGCTACACATGGCCGCCCGTATCTTGGTTTTCGGTCAAAATTATAATTTCTAACAAGTGAATATATCACCAATTTTGAATGATTTAATACAGGGTTCGTACGGATCCTTGAATTTCCAGACTAAGAAATTCTTCGGTACCAGTATTTTCTTATAGAAAATGTCTCCTTAAATAAGGCGAAATTTCCCGCGTTTGAACTAGATTTATTTTCTATAAAAAATACTAATTCTTTGCCTTGAAAATAACGGTACCCGTACGAACCATGTAATAGTCTATAAATTTAAATAAGTGGTTTATTTTTAAATTTTTATTTAAATATCTTTAAAGTTTCCTATTTCTGTAGTTTTTGGCATTTTAAATAATCGACTGAAATTGAATATTTACTGTTATACTGCTCAAGAAAACGTTAGGTTTCTGTCGAAACCAATCCAGTATTTGTTAACGTTTGAATAATGTGTCTAGACTTTTGAGACAATGATTTTTTAACAAAAATTTAAAATGCCGTATTTTCTAAATATATAAAGCAGATGAAATCTTTATAAAATCTCTAGTTTCATTTCAATTACATTTGAATATTTATTGTGAAATTCTTACATATATATATTGCTGTTTCTAATTTCATATTTTTTATATTTTAACTTGTGGGTGATTTACAACAAAACCAAATCAGTATCAACTTATGTCAACGTCTAACGGAATCTGAAGTTACATGAAAATTCGTGCAGTACATATTGAGATACAGCTATTGCAGAAATCGTGAATAATTTAGATAACGGCGCCACCTGTTGGGCTATTTACGCCAAAACATAATCAGCACCAATATTTATCAAAGTATACCTGAATCTGAAGTTTGATGAAAATTCGTGATTTAGTTCTTGAGATAGACCTATTCCGGAAATCGTAAAAATGCAGCATAGCAGCATCCCCTGTTCGGAGATTTACACCATAGCGTAATCAGCACCAATTCATGTCAAGGAGTACCTGAATCTGAAGTTTGATGAAAATCCGTGCATTAGTTCTTGAGATAGAGCTATTACAGAAATCGTGAAAATGCAGCATAGCAGGCCTACCTGTTAGGCAATATGCACCAAAAACTACTAAGCACCATTTTATATCAAGGCCTAACTGAAACTAAAGTTTTGTGAAATTTTCTTGAGATAGAGCGCCCAGAAAATTTTTCTCACATACAGACAGACATTTTCTAAAAAACATCAAATCATGTTGAGGACCTTCTAAAACGTATAAATTCATCGAAAACAGGAAGTCGAAATTTTTTATGAATCCAATACTGTCTTCTTGTGAAAATAAAATAAAGTAAATACAGTAGAATCGGGATTGAACGACCTTCACGGGACCTCGGCAAATATAGGACGTTAAATCGAATGGTCGTTAAATCAAATGTTGCTAATATTGGTTGATTTTAATGCTCTTTAAAATACCTAGCATTCTAATGTAGTAAAAACTACTGATTTATACAATAAAAAAATATTTGTAGTATTTAGTCTAAATTTTTAGATTTAAAAAATGGTTAAAAATTATGGAATAATTTTATAAGAAGTTGAACATTTTACAAAATAAAAAAAATTACTTAGACTAGTTAATTAACATTGTTTGAATAATCATATTATACTTTTTTGCTTTAAATGACGGCTGAAAACTTCCAGAATGCTGCTTTTAATGTCATTGAACATCTAAAAGTAGTCGTTAGAATTTCCTTTCCTTCCAAAAATGTCTTATACAACTTGATGACATCCTCTGCTTGTTTATGCAGGAGGTATATATGGAACATCGTCAATGTCCTTGTCGGAAGAATTATTTGGAATATCCAATCAGAATAGAGAAGGCTGCAGATTAAATCATCTTTTTAAAATGTTTTCTCAGTTTTAAACTTATCGTCAACATTAACATAATCTTCAAATGTGATATTTTCTGGCCAAACAACATGTTTTCGTAATGCTTGCATATTAGATGATTGGAATATTCAGTTTCGCTGTTCTGTATTTTCAACCCCTGGGCAGCAGGTTCAAGTTCCCAAGCTTGGTTCTTTAAATATCTGGCGGGATACTGTTGTTTTTATAGTTTTTTATACACTGAGGATGTGAGTCCTTGAACCACGAAACGTATACGTCTGTTTAAATTAACTTATTTTATTGTGTGTTTAAACGTTGTTTTTAAGTAATTTATATTTCCGCACAAGTTTTGTACTTACTATGTTTTATCCATATCTGATATTTTAAATCACGCCAGAAATTTCACATTGTCTATTATTGGATACTCAAAGCACCACGTTCTTCTTCGTGCAATAGGCTGATCCTAAATCTTTCTCAGTTATTGGAAGGAGCTAGTAAAATTGTAACCTGCGATCTGTCCATTCTCATGCAAAAATGGGATCATAAAACTATCGAAGTTCTCGTAATGTTATAGCAGAGAAATCGCCACCTTGGTGCCAACGAAAATAAAATCTTTTGCTTTTACGTTATGATCCCATAGAGAACAACATACAATTAAAATGCACTAATACGAAATTAATTACATATTATAAAAAATAACACATATATACTATCCTTGACTATCAATAAAATGATATAATAATTATTCTTGGATCTGCTTTCTAATCAGTTATTAGTCTATATTTTTCATTACACTGGCTTTCTATTGTCAGCGATGATTTGGACAAAAATGCTGCGAGTTTGCTTTCTCTTCAGAAGTTGTCATTCATGTTTGGTGGGCCACTTTCTGTCAACTCTACAAATTTGTTGTAGTTTTGACCGATGCCTGAAAGATTCTTTTACGGGAATAAAGAGAGTCCCTATATGGAAATTTACTATTCTTTATGGAAGAGTGTTCTAGGACGGCTAGAATACATAACAATAGGTGGCTAAAAGTTTAAACACAGCGCTGAAGACGACAACTAAGTTCTTAAGATCAAGACATAAATCAATCCAGCTATCTTATTAGTGATAGCATTTAGTCATATTTTCTTTATTTTAAATGTGTTATGTAATGCATGACTATTTTAATAAGCTAGAAAAGAATTTTAAATTTCTGATATTCATTGGTAAAATCTTACAAACAACACCTCACAATCGGCAAAGCTTATGACTCAGATTTTACTCATTTATGAACTTTGTGGTATTTTTTGTAAGAGGATGGGATTCACATAAAAAATACGAATTAAATAATAATAATATTAATTAAATAAAAGATGCAGTTGTTTCGAATACAAAGTACGCTTTTTTTTGTGTAAAGCATAGAATGTTTTCCAATAAAACCCTATGAAGTTTACTGGCGAAAATGGGTTTATTATTACTAAAAAGTATATAACGCATAGAAAATACTTCGAGGAAATGCTAAATCTGCCAAAATTAATATTTATTTTAATAAATAAAGCTTTCTTAAACACACATTTTTGTGTGGCAGATTTTATTATTATTATTTATTATTAAATAAATTTATTTTGATAGAATTTATTTTGAAGGTAAGCAGGCAAGTTGACTTGATTTTGTACCGTACACACAGCTGCCAACTGCTACGATTTTCTTTGTCACCACTGTTTCCAGATAGCAATCTTCACTCTGTTTATTCGTAGTTATTTTGGGGTTTAAAAAGACTAACGTTGCTATTTAGAAATAGTAGAGATATATTTCAACAGTAGCTATGCCAAACATTGTAAGTTTTTTTATATCATTTTGCAAGAAAATTCGAAATTTTTACATATTTAATTTTGGTCAATATTTTTGGTCATATTTTATTCGACAATTTTTTAACATCATTTTCTCTTATTAATATTATTTTTAAAATAAAGTAACATTTATCATATTTAAGGGGGTACAAAACATAAATAGATAAACAAAAATCACATTTCTCTATTGCGGCGTTTGGCTTTAACATTATTTCATTTTGGAATTCTTACTATTACTCCATAAAGGGTGACAATATTTTTTGATCACAGTTTATTCGACAATTTTTTAAAATTTTCGCTTATTATTTTTATTTTTTAAATAAAAATAACATTTATCATATTTAAGGGGGTCCAAAACACGAATAGATAAACAAAAATCACATTTCTCTATTGTGGCGTTTGGCTTTAACGCTAAAACAACAAGATTATTATTTGCTACACTGTAAAAAAAAAAAAAAAAAAAAAAAAAAAAAAAAAAAAAAAAAAGTCTAATTCTACTGATGTTAAGTTACAGAAATCTGTATGCTTATTAAAATGTTATAAAAAAAGATGTAAATCTACAAAACTAGTTTTTGTAAAGTTACAGAAATCTGTAGCTTTACAAAAGAATCCACTAAAATTACAGTAATCATACTAACATTTTGTCTGTAACCTGGGTTGCAGTTACATAAATATTTCTAGTCATCCCAATTTAACAATTCTTAGTAACCTTTCAGAGTTTTTGATTTACGGGGCAAAAGTGTATCTGCTACATGAATTTTTGTTGCTGCCGTTACATAAAAAGCTCTATGAATCGCAGTTTCCAAGAAAAAGTGTAGTAACTTTTTTACAGTGTAATTTTTTTTACAGTGTACAAGACATAAATTAATATATTTCATTTATTGATAACGTTTTCTTACATTTTCTTATTTAATATGTTACATAATGCATGCGTGTGTTAATAATCTACAAAAAATTTAGTCTAATATCATAATTCCCACAGTGGTTTAGAAAGTTTATTATTATAAAACAAAAAAACTGTTATGAACACAGCAGTAAGTTTGTTCTTACCATATAAAGAATAACTTCAAGTTATTTTAAGGTTCCCATCTTTCAGATAGCAAATTCCTATCTCTAACGTTAAACCTCCGGATTTGGAATGTATCCGTAATTTTGAAATTTTACCTTTGAAAATTCTAATTTTACCTTTTTTTCTGCATGCTCTTCTTTAAGGATGTTGTTTTCTTTTTTTATTTGAACAGATGCTTCTAAAATATATACTCAATTTTATATTTTAAGTGTTAAAATCTAAGTGAAAAAGACGAGTTGTAAATAAGAATTTAACACTTGAAATAAAACTAATTATGTAATTTATAAATATTTTGTAAAATAAAAAAGAAAGAAACATCCTTGAAGAAGAGAATACAGGAAAAAAGAGGGTAGAAATGTTAATTTTAAACAGAAGAAATTCGAAAAATACGGATGCATCCAAACCCATAAATTTAACCCGGGAGGACTCACGCCGGGCCTGATAAGACAAACAGTGCGTATGGTTTTTACAATTGTTACCACTTTTTTAAAAAAGTAATCTTCAACTTATTTTATCGCAAAATTGTTAACAATTGTCTCCGACTAAATAAGGTGACGATTAGTATTTGTATTTATTGGTGACAAAGCAAAAAACCACTCTATACCCTGGGTATGCGCGCGCTTTCCCGGGTTGATATTACATAAGGGGATTTGCAATCTGACAGTAGTGCACTCTTGGTGAAGAACCATTCATCAATTCTAAAATCAAGTTCTTGTTAGAGGTAGCACGGCCGGTCGAGCTCGGGACTATTTTCATTTACGACACTCTGGACGGGCCGGACCTGGCCCTTAATTTTTTCTGAAGGCTTGGCCGAGCCTAGTATTTACTCTTAGCGGGCCGGGCTAAGTTTGGGCTTTACTTTTTTCTGAAGGATCTGGCTGTGCCGGGCCTAACTTATTTTTCCCGTTCCGAGGTAAAAATCCCTGTTTTGCAGAATTTCGGACCGGGCCGCTCTAGGCACCGGCCGAATTTTTATTCTACGGGTCGAGCCTGGGTCGGGTCTGGAAATTTCGGCCCATGAAGACCTCCAATTCTTGCCCTGTTCATCCTAACATCTCAGGATCAATGACAACGAACGTATGTGTAATTAATTCTTCCTTGCAATTCTGTTAAGTTTTCTGGCATAGGTGACACGAACACATGATCAGGTGCGTTCGTGATTATATAAATACGTAGCCCTTATAGTCGTCGTCTGGTCCCTCTGTCTGTCCGCACAGAATAGCGCAAAAACTACCCAAACGAATAATTTGAAAATATATATTATCGTTGCAGAAATTTATCGAGTCATTTTAAATTTTAGGAAAATCGAATGAAAACTTAAAAATACATATGCGTTCAATTGATAATCCCCTCCTTTTTTTGAATTCGGTTAAAAAGATATTGATACAAGTTTTCTTCATTCTATTAAATCCCATTATACGTAATTAATTCAATGATATGCCATGATAGGTAATGATTCTAGGCTGCCATAGTGATTACATCCTATTTAAGATGGAGTCGTAGAAAGAAAAGAAATAATCCCACAAGAAATTGTCACTTGAAGTATGGTGGTATGAAACCTTCTGTTATATTCACAATAGTTTTTTAAGAATGACCTTTTTAATCATCAGAGATAATAACGATACACTCTGTATTTAAATTTATAGGATTTATAGGTTACGAGGAATAAAGCCTCGAAAGGTTTATGCTCGCAGCTTCTACACTATGTTGTGATACTTGTTTTGTACCAATAAGGTAATGAGAAATGTTCAAATTAATATAATTTCAATTCCTTTGAATATAAGCTTTATTAACAATTTAAAATGCAAACAAGAAAGAAAAGATCATGCGTCAAGCATAGAATATAAAACACTTTCCAACATATTCAGAATAATGTAACAAAACTGCACCGTTTAAAAAATTAAAGTATTACGTCTAATTCAACCATATGGAAACGCATAACACATTTCAAAACCCAATTTCAGCAGTTATTAACTACAATCAGAAAATTATCCGAGTTTTTTCAGCAGCCCTGTATATGATATAAAGATTTGAATCTATTGACTATATGCATGTCAAAATTTAGTTTACTTAAGAAATACATATACTTCAGTTGAAAATTTACCTTCAGCAATTTCCTCTAATAAGGAGAATGGTACGTGAATACTTTTGTGCAGTTCTGTATATGAGGTATAGAATTTATGGATAACGAGTAAGATGCAAAAAATTAATTAAATTTTAAAGCGCATACCGAATTTTAAACTGTACACTCCAGCAATTACTACTCAAAGACAGTACAGTACTGTAACCGATTTCTGTTGTGTGTGCCTGAAAATGAATAAAAAATGCTACGAATTCCCTGTTTTAACGTGATCGTAGTGAAATTCAGTGATTTATATCAGTTTCAATGCATCTGAAATAGCGTAATGTCATTAAAATACTCTGCAAACGATTTTCCCCGATATACCATAATGTAATGAATACTTTTGAGTGCCCCTGTAAATGAACGATTAATCTTATATACTTCATATACAGTACCAATCATGCTTTGGTGAGCCTAAATAACCTTTATCAATTGCATGAAAATCCGAGTACATTTACTGTAGTTAGAGCTTAGACAGACGGCCAGACAAACCGAATGCATAAACACTTTTTAACTTTGTTGGAAAGTGTTAAAAAGTCTATCCGGTGTATACCGGGAGAATAAGCTGATTTCCCTATTCCTTGTTTTTATGAATTCCTTTAATTTTATTGAAGCTCGCGAAGGTAAAATACTTGGAATCCGATTACAGAAGATTCCCAATTTTCGCCAATAATCAATTTGAATGGGAATTTCGGTCAGCTGTCGCCAAGTTGACTTCATTTATGACTCCGTTTATGATTTCATTTATGATTTTCAAAATATTGTTTAGAAATGTTAAATCAGCCAAAATCAATAATTTTGATGATTTCAGATTGTGTAAATACACATATCCACGAATTTGTTCTTATTATTTTCGACTTATTTAATTTAAGAGTTTCAGAGATTACGTAAGGTAAAAATTACTATTCGGAAAAAGTGATTAAAAAAATTAAAAAAGAAGTATACGGGACCACTGTTGCGAAGAGAATTAATAATTTTCTGTTGTTTAAAAATAAAATTTGCCTCATTTAAGCTCATTATTTCTAACTTTAAAAAAAAATTGTTAATAAAAAATGACATCCTTGTGCTGTTTATTCTGTGTTGCACATTCTTTAACGTCAATAAAATCGAGATTAATAATACTGTGAAACTTACATTTAATAAAATTTGATAAAATCTGGGCATGTAAAAGGATAAAATAATTAATCCATATTAAGGAGATTTTATGTTATTATCTACGCCATGAAGGATGAAAGAAAATCAATATTTTGTCATATCAGTCTACTTTGATCTTTTTATGCAAATTAATGCCGAGAGCCTAATTTTCCATGTAAGGACAGATTTAATCTCGTGTTCAAAGACGACAAGATTATGTTCTTAGCTGCAAGACATAAATTAAATCGGGTATTTTATTACTAAGACTTTATTACTAAGTCGCACTGATTTCTTTCATGTGTTATGAAATGCATGTTTGTTTTAATATACCAGAAAAGTTATTCAAATTTGTAATTTTAAAAGTAACATAGTACGAGGATAGTGTTGACTATATAAACAAGTCGTCAATTGTACGTGAAACGTGGCAAATGAGGTGTATTCGTACTATAACACGTTTTATAAATATTCAGATCTTGGCGCAATTGCTGTTGCACTCTGATGCAAAAATGCAAAATTCACTACGATGATTTATGTTAAATTCAGTAATACGGAAATAATAGGACTCCATCTTAAATAGGACGTAATCATCATGGCAACTTAGAATCATGACCTATCATGGGATAGCATTAAATGAATTATGTATGATAGGATTTAAAATAACAATTACCATGGCAACCTAGAATCATTACCTATCATGGGATATCATCCAATTAAGGGGCTATGCAAATATAACGTTATCAACTTTTTGGTAATTTTGGACCCCCTCCCCCCTTACGATATCATACGTTATCATTCCTCGCACCCCCCCCCCCCCTCCAATATGATATCGTTATCAATGTCTAATTTTTTTTTCTTTTGTTTCGAGTGATATATAACTATGATTACATTTATTTTTTGCATACTTTATAGATTCAAAAGAAGTCAATAAAATACCACTTTATATATATGAAGTAACTTTATGTCAAATAACACATAAAAGAAATAGTTACTATTTGAAAGTATTTAATAATATATATTTGTTACATAATGCATTCAACAGTATTGACATCTTCTTGCGCTAGCCCCCGCATAGGGGGGGGGGGGGCAGACAGAACTTCTTATTAACATTCTTTCTCTTTTATTTACTAGCACACACAAGTATCATTTCAAACATACTTCGCATATGGTTTCCCGAACAGCGTATTATATATGCATACACATATGACAGAAGAATAGAAATGGCAATAGTTAAGGTATTCCAAATTTTAAAATTAAATTATTTTATAATCATTTAATGATTTTAATAATAACTTTGTACTTTCATAAAAACAGACAACAGACTAAAAAAAGATAACATATTGTTTTGATGTAAAGACAAAGTTATAAATAAAATGAGAAAATTTGGATTGTATCAAAAATGATAACGGTATCAAAAGACAACCCCCCCTCCCCCTAGAGATATCTAACGATATCATGTGACAACCCCCCCCTCCCCCCTAAAATGATAACGTTATATATGCATAGCCCCTAATTAAGTATGATAGGATTTAATAGAATGAATAAAACTTTCATTAATATCTTTTTAAGTCTTGACTCGATTTTCATAAAATTTGAAATGACTTATATTAAATTTTAAACCATTTGGTTGGGTAGTTTTTGCGCTGCTATATGCAGGCAGACGGACAGACAGATTGATGAACAGACCATATGACGACTATAGGTGCTTCATATTTATATAATTACGAACGCCCATAAAAAGGGCTGTCGGACGGGGCTTTCTTAAAATGGCACACTATTCTCTAAAAGAGCACTCATGTACCTTGTTTACATAAAATGTTTTCAATCGTGGAATTTTGCGATATTTTCCCGAGACCGATTGATTTTTTTCTGCGACCGATTGAAGAATTTCGTGATTTTTTTCCCGATTCATTGCCGAATTTCACGAAATTTTCCCGTGACCGAATGACAAATTTCGAAATATTTTAAAGCAACCAACGTAAGAATTTTTCGATTTTTCTTCCGACGATCGACTGAAGAATTTCTCGATTTTTTTCGACGACTGGATGACGATTTTTGAAATCTTTTTCCTGCAACTGATTGACGAATTTCTCGATACATTATTTCTACCAATTGACGAAATTTGCGTTTTTTTTTTCAATGCTACCGATTTGCAAATCTCGAGGGGTTTTTTCGTACTGTCGACGGTTGTATTTTGCAGATTTTCCTTGCGGGCGATGGAATTTCATTAATTTTTGTCGAAAACAGTTGGTGATTTTCAAACTTTTCACCACGACTTACTGCCGAAACTTTTTTTTAATGCATTTAATGTGATCGATGGACTAATTGAGCGATTGTTTTCCCACGGCCGACTGAAGAATTTTGCGGGTTTTCTTGTAACCGACTGGCGAATTTCTTGTTTTTTTCTACACGACCGATGGGCAAATTTCGCGATAACTCCCCTTGGGGTCATTCCATGTCAGTTCAGGCAGGCATGTAACCCACCATCACAGATTTTGATGAAACTGCGTGTGTTTGTTCCTTTTATTAAGATATGATTCCCAGTATTTTTTTTTTACTCCTTGGTCAAATAGTTTCTGAGAAAAAAATTGTCAAAATTTTGAAAAACTGCCATCAGTTGGCATTCTTGACTGCTCGATTTTCAAATGTAGCATGACATAAATATGATCATATTTCAATATCTATTCCACAAATCATCTTCAAATAATTTATGCATAATATATAGGGTACGTATTTTATGAAAAAAAATACTGTTACGCTTATATAACATTTTAAGTGTGTCTAAAAAAATGTTTAATCTTTGAAGTCGTGATTTTTTTATGAAAAATAATGCATTAACTAAAATAGCATTATTAACAAAAGGCGGTATTTTTATTAAATTTATTTTTTGTGGGGGATATACTTAAAGGTGTCCTTTACCTGATTCTGAAATAAAAGTAGTGGGATTTTGGGTGTTTTTAGTAGTATTTCATATTTAAAAATATTTTGAGGCGTATTTCAAATCAAATCAAGCAGAGTCATTCCATGTCAGTTCGCCTAAGACATTTAATTCACTGTCACAAATTTCAATGAAACTGGGTATGTTCATAGCTCATTTTAAGACAGGGTCAAGGAAATTAAAGGTGATTACAAGTAAAATATTTTTTAAGATAAAAAAAATATCTAAATTTTGAAATTTTTTAAAAAATGTTTTTAATGACAGATCTATATTCAAAGACTGCATAAAAAAAAGTCATTTCAATATAAAATCACTAAATAAGTTTCAAATAATGTATATGTGACAAACAATGTAGGCAGATTATTATTTATTGTTGTTTGTCATGTTTAAATGCTAAGAGTGTGTTTAATCTTGTGAATTCTTAAAATCAAGAATTTTGTGAAAAATAATGTGTTAATCAAAAATTTATTATTAACCAAAGGCAGGCTGTAATTACTTTTTTTAATTGTACGTAAAAATATCTTTTCAATAGTTATAAAATAAAAATAGTTAAAATATGAGCAATTTTAACAAAATTTTCATAAAATGTGAATGTTTAATGATAAATATTGAAGCTTTTCATGCTAAGATGTACTAAAATGACTACGTTATCGTGTATTTCTACTGTTGCTTAAATATAATACATACAATAATAAAATAACAAATATTATTTATAGCAATAAAATTTAAATTAAATAGTATCAGTTCCTTTACCAACACTACATTGCTCAACAGCCGACTTAAAATCAACAGCCCACTCTTATTGAAAAATGCTTTCAACTGTTCAAATAATAAATAAACTGCATTTAAAAATTTTAGTATCAACTTATTATCTTAAGACGATAATAATAACTAAACAACATGAATTTATAAATCAGCTTTTAATTGAAAAGTCATGAAATGGTCCCTTTGTTATTCATCGAGTCAATCAAAACAAATTATATAAAAAAAAATAGTGAGCCTAATATGCTGACTGCAGTGACACTTCTAACAAAACTAATTAATTCATTATCATCTGAAATCAAACCCGAAAGATCAAAAAGAAAAAAAAATCATCTGTAGTGTGAATGTGACATACTCAGTGGTTGTTGAGGTAGGAATGTCTTTGTGACATTTTCACCTGTACTTCAATAAAATATAAACATGTAAGCTTTTTTCATTCATCCAAATTAAGTAAAACAATTATAAAATTTTGTTGTCATTACACCAGATGTTAAATTTTTCGTTACATACTATAAGATAAGTTCTTTACTTTTAGATATTATTGACATAATATCATAAAATTTACTATATGTATTTTCTATAAGTGTATAAACAATATATATAGGCTTTATTAAACATAAATGAATAATTTTTAAATAATTTGTTTGAGAACAGGGATATATATACACACATATATATGTTGAAAATCCATCTTTCAGCAATATTGTGATGAAATAAATCAAATTACCGTGATTTCCGGTGTATAGCCCGCGGATCAAACTATCGTGTTTCGACCCAAAAATTTTTTAAAATAAAATGTAACTTCTTAGATCACAGTAAATATTGGTCTTCAAATACTGAATAAAATTTCTGGGTCCAAACTGAATTGTTTGATCTGCGGGCTATACATCCGAAATTACGGTACATATCATTAGAAACTGAATAAAGTTACAAAAGTGCAACTCATTAAGTTTTAAATATTTTTTTAGATATAGTTATTTGAAAGATATAAATATAATGGATTATGCATTTTTTGCATATATTTAAAGCACAATACGTCAAAATTTTCTTCAAAAGAGTGAAATTTGGTATTTTTTTTCAATATTAGCAGCTCAATGCTAAATTTTCAATATTAACAGCCAAATATGAGTTTAAAGATTAGGACTGTCATTTTGAAAATTTCTATTGGGCGGTGAGGAGCTAGTGATTTTTCTCTTTTTTGGAAAGGGATAATTGCTCTTCGCCCTAGAAGTTTTACTAAAAAACAATATTGTTTATTTTTTTCCCTTAAGAAACGAAAATAAAAGATAATTTGAAAAATAAAATAAATGTATAAATAAAAATATTTCCAGGGATGATACATTGGATAGGTTTTACATTTGAAAATATTGATAATTTTAAATATGATTTAAATACTACTAAAACCAACCAAAATCCCACTATTTTTATTTCAGATCCAGTTATAATGTAGTATTATGTACAATTTAAAATAAAAAAAATAGTCATAGAAACTCCGCCTCTGATTGATAAAGATTTTTTAATAATTTCATCATTTTTTGTAAAATATTTTTGATTTCAAAGATTATACAATTTTTTAGACACATTTAAATATTTTTTAACATTACAGCAATATTTTTTTCATAATCTACATACTTTATTTACCTTGCTTAAATTATTTGAAGAAGATTTCTTTATTAGTTATTGATATATGATTTTATATATAAAATGAGGCCTTTGAAAATTGAAGAATCATTAATGGCAACTCGTGGCATTTTTCCAAAATTTTGATAATTTTTTCTCATATGTTCACTATTTTTATTTTATAATCATTTAAAAGATATTTTTACGTACAATTAAAAAAAAGCAATAACACCCTGCCTTCGGTTAATAATAAATTTTAGATTAACACATTAATTTTGACAAAATTCTTGATTTTAAAAATTCATAAGATAAAAGACACTCTTAGTGTTTAAACATCATAAAAAACAAGAAATAATAATCAGCCTACATTATTTGTCACATATACATTATTTGAAACCTATTTAGTAATTTTATATTGAATTTTTTTTTTTTTTTTTTAATGCAGTCTTTGAATATCGAACTGTCATTAAAAAAATTTAAAACAATTTTTCAAAATTTTGATATTTTTTATCTTAAAAATATTTTACTTAGGATCAAGAAAATTAAAGGTGATTACGTCTTAAAATAAGCTATAAACAAACCCAATTTCATTGAAATTTGTGACAGTGATTAAATGGCTTAGGGGAACTGACATGGAATGACTCTGCTTGATTTGATATGAAATGCACCTCAAAATATTTTTAAATAGGAAATACTACCAAAAACACCCAAAATCCCACTATTTTTATTTCAGAATCGGGTAAAGGACACCTTTAAGTATATCTCCCATAAAAAATAAATTTAATAAAAATACCGCCTTTTGTTGATAATGCTTTTTTTGTTAATGCATTATTTTTCATAAAAAATCCACGACTTCAAAGTTTAAATATTTTTTTAGACACACTTAAAATGTTATAAGCGTAACAATATATTTTTTTCATAAGCTGCGTACCCTAAATATTGTGCATAAATTATTTAAAGATGATTTGTAGAGTAGATATTGAAATATGATTATATATATGACATGCTACATTTGAAAACCGAGCTATCAAGAATGCCAACTGACGGCAGTTTTTCAAAATTTTGACAATTTTTTTCTCAGAAACTATTTTACCAAGGAGCAAAAAAAATTACTGGTGATCATATCTTAATAGTAAGAACAAACACACGCAGTTTCATTAAAATCTGTGATGGTGGGTTACATATTGATATTTTTCTGCCTGATTTGACGTGGAATGCCCCCTTGACCAAATGATGAAATTTACATATATTTCCCGCGATCAGTGGACATATTGTGTCAGTTTTCCCCCCTCACGATCAGAAAAAGTAATGAATCGAAAGGGGGCGTCAAAACTGACAGCAAGAAACACCGGTTGCATAAAATAACAAAAAAGGACCGCCGGGTGCATACACTAGTTAAAAAAGGCTGCCGGGCACTGCACCCTGCCAAATTGGCCTAGAGTCAACACTAGGAGGATAGTCCTTAAAGTGCATGAATCGTGATATATATTGATTTATAAACTTTGTTAAAAAAGAAAAAAAGTTGGGTAACAGGGGGTGAGATGCAGTGTCACGCGGTTTTTCTATGCTCAAAGCGCTGTGGGGAAACTCTGCTCAGTTGTGAGGAAGAAGGTTCTCTACTGAGACTTTAATTCTGGTTTGCGCACTTTTAAAAATTTATTTGAAAAGTATCAATTTTGCATTCATATAAAGTTTTGAAGTTTATTCAATGCGATATTTTCGTATGAATTAATAGCCGAAGAAATCGCCAAAGATTTCGTTACTTACAACAGTCCTTTTTATTTCTGATCATTTCAAATATTTAAGCGTGTAGTTCTTGACATGTCTGTTAAAGTAATGTTTTATTTATATTTATTTTATTTATTATTTATTATATTTATTTTATTTTATTGATGAAGTTTTAACTCCGTTACGGAACCGCAGCCGGAAACAAATACTGAACTATTCAATTAACTTAAGTGAAAAGGAATTTATCTTTCATAATCGTCTGCAAAAGATAAAGAGAAAAAAATCTAATTTAAAAAAATCATGCTTGGAAATTATTTTAAAGCCATAAAATGAGTCAATTGCGATACAATTTTCAAACAAATTGAAACACGTTTTTTTAATGCACTTGAAAGCACATTTTTTTCTGTATTCGAATATGTAAAAAAATTAACTGTGCGATATTTAGAAGTTTAAAAAATTACAGTAAAAGCGAAATTTAATCATCTGCTGTTGCCAACATCAAAATGACGTCAGCATTACGGGTGGACACGTTTCTCCTTTATAATATACATAGTCGCTTATTTTGCTGTATATGAACCTATCCCGAAATCAAAGGATAAAATAAATATAAACATATTGATTTTGAATTATTTCACATTTGTATGAATCATTTTGAAAATCAATCTTTTTTTTTAACACTTTCCAACAATGTTGAAAAGCGTTTATGAATTATTGTCTGTCTCTATCTGTCCGTCCGTTATCTAACTCGCGTAAATATAGTCCGATTGCCATGAAATTCTTAGATGTTATTGGTTATCACTATGGCATGTTTGATATTATAAATTAAGTGTATAACATTTATAGTTTATTTACAGAGGCACTCAAAAGAATTCATTACGATCTATGGAGAAAAATGGTTTGCGGTGTATTTTAACAATAGCACACTATTTTAAACATACCGAAATTCATATATACGAGGGTAAGCCAGTAAATAGGTCACAAACTGATATGAGGGGTCGGAAATTAGTAGTTAGTAAATTGTTTCCAAATATGCCAATAGGTGGCAGAATAATCGAACTATAAGATGTTAATTTCGAATTTGTTAGACAGCAGTTGTAGAAGATGAGCAGGGTCGTTCAAAAGTTGCCGGATCTGTTCGTAGGCAGCCTTTTTGATCGCTATTTACAACTGAGCCATGCAAAATTAGATTAAAATTTAATGGGGTTAAAGTAACATTTAGCTTAAGATAGAATAAATTCGGGTAATGCAGGGAAAAGAGTTTTATCCAAGCAGCCATGTTAAAATTGTATTTATTAAGAATTAATATTTATTTTCAAATCCACTAGCCTTTTAAAAGAAGCACTACAATACGAATACTAATCAAACAGTTAAATGAATCCTAATTAAATAAGCGATAAATTAAATGATTCGTAATGGAATGAGTAATATATTAAATGAGTCATAATGGAATGAGTAATAAATTAAATGAGTCATAATTAATGGAGTCACAGTTTTAAAGTATCGCAACAGATGACTTATAATTTATGAACACATTCAAGGACTTGAAATACCTGTGTTTGTTTTCAAGTCCACTAGCCTTTTAAAAGAAGCACTACAAATCGAATAGTAATCAAGTAGTTAAATGAGGCCTAATTAAATAAGCGATAAATTAAATAATTCGTAATGTAATGAGTAATATATTAAATGAGTCATAATGGAATGAGTAATAAATTAAATGAGTCATAATTAACATAGTCACAGCTTTAAAGTATCGCAATAGATGACTTAAAATTTATAAACACATTCAAGAACTTGAAATACCTGTGTTTATTTTCAAGTCCACTAGTCTTTTAAAAGAAGCTCTATAAATCGAATGCTAATCAGTCAGTTAACTATTTATCGGGCAAGTCAATTCTATGGCTGAAATGTTGAAAATATTCACTGCCACCAGAGCCTACAAAGAAATTTATTTGAAAATAAAAAGCGGCTTTTCATCACTTGCATTAATAAAACAAAATATTTCACTAAAAATTCCAGTGCCAATCGATCAGTTTTAAATAAAAATTAAGTGGTAAGTATATTACCATTACCCGATAAACAGTTAAATGAGTCGTCATTAAATAGGCGATAAATTAAATGAGTTATAATGGAATCTGTAATAAATTAAATGACTCACAGTGGAATGGGTAATAAATTTAATGTGTCATAATTAATGAAGTCACAGTTTTAAAGTATCACTATTAGATGATTGATATTTTATGAACGCATTGAAGGATTTGATATATATGTGTTTATTTCCAAGTCTACTAGCTTTTTAAAAGATGCTCTAAAAATCGAATACTAATCAAGTAGTTAAATGAGTCCTCTTTAAATAGGAGATAAATTAAACGAGCACTAATAGAATGAGTAGTAAATTAAATGAGTCATAATGGAATGAGTAATAAATTAAATGGTTACTAATGGAATGAGTAATAGATTAAATGAGTCATATTGGAATGAGTAATAGATTAAATGAGTCATATTGGAATGAGTAATAAATTAAATAAGTAATTGGAATGTGTAATAAATTAATGGAGTCAACGTTTTAAAGTATCACAATAGATGACTGATAATTTATGAACGCATACAAGGATTTGAAATAACTGTCAGGGTTCGTACAGATCCTTGAATTTCCAGGCTAAGAAATTCTTCGGTACCAGTGTTTTCTTATGGAAAATTCACTTTTTAAACAAGGCGAAATTTCATACGTTTAAACAAGATTTATTTTTCTATATAAAAAAAAAATACTGATATTAACCTTGAAAATAACGGTACCCGTACGAACCCTGCCTGTGTTTATTTTCAAGTCCATTAGCCTTTTAAAAGAAGCACTACAAATCGAATACCACTCAAGCAGTTAAATGAGTCCTCGTTAAATAGGTGATAAATTAAATGTATCATAATGGAATGAGTAATAAATTTAATGAGCCATAATGGAATGAGTAATAAATTAAATGAGTTATAGTTAATGGTGTCACAGTTTTAAAGTATCGCTGTAGATGGCTAATAATTTATGAACGCATTTAAGGATTTCAAATACCTGTGTTTATTTTCAAGCCCACTAGTCCTCATTAAATAGGCGATAAATTAAATGAGTCATAATGGAATGAGTAATAAATTAAATGAGTCATAATTAACGTAGTCACAGCTTTAAAGTATCGGAATAGATGACTTAAAATTTATAAACACATTCAAGAACTTGAAATACCTGTGTTTATTTTCAAGTCCACTAGTCTTTTAAAATAAACTCTACAAATAGAATGCTAATCAGGCAGTTAACCATTTATCGGGCAAATCAATTCTGTGGCTGAAATGTTGAAAAGATTCACTGCCACCAAAGCTTACAAAGAAATTTATTTGAAAATAAAAAGCGGCTTTTCATCACTTGCATTAATAAAACAAAATATTTCACTAAAAATTCCAGTGCGAATCGATCAGTTTTAAATAAAAATTAAGTGGTAAGTATATTACCATTAACCGATAAACGGTTAAATGAGTCGTCATTAAATAGGCGATAAATTAAATGAGTTATAATGGAATCTGTAATAAATTAAATGACTCACAGTGGAATGGGTAATAAATTTAATGTGTCATAATTAATGAAATCACAGTTTTAAAGTATCACTATTAGATGATTGATATTTTATGAACGCATTGAAGGATTTGATATATATGTGTTTATTTCCAAGTCTACTAGCTTTTTAAAAGAAGCTCTAAAAATCGAATACTAATCAAGTAGTTAAATGAGTCCTCTTTAAATAGGAGATAAATTAAATGAGCACTAATAGAATGAGTAGTAAATTAAATGAGTCATAATGGAATGAGTAATAAATTAAATGGTTAGTAATGGAATGAGTAATAGATTAAATGAGTCATATTGGAATGAGTAATAAATTAAATAAGTAATTGGAATGAATAATAAATTAATGGAGTTACAGTTTTAAAGTATCGCAATAGATGACTGATAATTTATGGACGCATACAAGGATTTGAAATACCTGTCAGGGTGCGTACGTGAATTTCCAGGCTAAGAAATTCTTCCGTACCAGTGTTTTCTTATGGAAAAATCTCTCCTTAAATAAGGCAAAATTTCATACGTTTAAACTAGATTTATTTTTCTATAAAAAAATACTGATATTTGGCCTTGAAAATAACGGTACCCGTACGAACCTTGCCTGTGTTTATTTTCAAGTCCACTAGCCTTTTAAAAGAAGCACTACAAATCGAATACCAATCAAGCAGTTAAATGAGTCCTCGTTAAACAGGTTATAAATTAAATGCATCATAATGGAATGAGTAATTAATGAGCCATAATGGAATAAGTAATAAATTAAATGAGTTATAATTAATGGTGTCACAGTTTTAAAGTATCGCTGTAGATGACTAATAATTTATGAACGCATTCAAGGATTTCAAATACCTGTGTTTATTTTCAAGTCCACCAGCTCTCACTAAATAGGCGATAAATTAAATGAGTCATAATAGAATGAGTAATAAATTAAATGAGTCATAATGGAATGAGTAACAGATTAAATGAGTCAAAATTAAAGGAGTCACAGTTTTAAAGTGTCATTATTAGATGACTGATAATTTATGAACGCATTCAAGAATTTGAAATACCAAACTTTATACATGTATTTGTCAGTTACGCTATGACGACCTTTTCCAGTTAAGGTGCTAAAATAGGTTTGTTTGACGTGAAAAAACCGATAGGTTCGCAGCGATGTGTAAAATGGCATTAAATAAATGACTTCCAGAGAATATTTAAGAAAAGACAGACATTTAGAATAAGCGAAAAAAAAAATTTCAGCCGAAAAACTTCAAAGCTCACTTATTAAATTTGTTTTCTTCCCAAAATGTGGCATTATTTTTTTTTACTGCGGAACAAACCCCATCCCTTCACGTCTTCATTATTATTAAAAAAAGGGGTATCCAATCAGGGTTTTACGGTTTACAAGAAAATATTTTTTTCTTTTTCTTTTTTTTTTTTTTTATTAAACGCTAATAGATTTTCTACACTTGATATTTTTTTAGTTCTCCCTCTAAAAAAATACAAATATCGTTTTTACATGTAAAAAAATACAGTTATGTAGTCAAATGTTTCAACGTGTTTCTTCTCCTAAAAAGCGCTTCATGTTGCTTGATTCGCCTCAGTGTGCGGTTTGCCTAAATTTCACGCTTTCGGCCTACGTTGACTGAGGTAAACTGAAATATTGATTATAGGAGAAGTGGTGGGTTGTCATTATGTATGGTAGAGCAGATATAAGAGTAGTAAATCTCTCGAATGGTTTAATAAAATAGTGGATTTATAAATTAGGGAATTAAAAAAAAATATCGTATGTTTTAGTCATAGTTCTGTGCATAGGGCTCTTGTAATTCTTCAAACAGTTCTATAAAAGGCGAGCAAGGCACGCACAAAATTGAGCTTTAATGGAGTTTTAACGAAATCATATACAATGTACATAGGAAATTTTCATTATCCTGAAAATATTTGCTAACAGAGAGAGCTACAGCTATGTAAATACGATACCATTACAATAAAGTGACTATGCCAAGCCAAACCTAATACAACAGATAGAAGCAAGCTTATTATTTTCAGTATATTGTGAGATTTCTGTAAATGATATAGGAGTTAAATTTCAGTAAATTACAATTTCTGTCATTTAAATAGTTACTTTTAATATTTTAAATCAGAAAGTATTTTTCTCCCAAATTAATAATAATAATAAAAAAACCCGGATCCGTAATTGTTAAAGCCATCAGACATGTAGCCAGGGAGGAGCTCAGGGGCTGGGACCCTTGTCCAAATTTCAGAAAATTTTTATAGAAATATTTTTAATCATTATATAAATACATGTTTTGACTTTGATTACTATTTTTTCCAAAGTAAGTATTAAGATTATTTTTATTCAACAAAAATATTTATTTCAGCATCTTTTCGAGTATATTGAAATATCGTTAATCATTAACCCTTTAGTGCGCAGTTTTGCATATATGCAAACAACAGTTTCTTGAATTTAATAGATTTTTTTATTCGTATATACCTAATTCACACCAGAAAATTAAAATAGCAATATTTGCTTTAATTAATAACATACATCCCGTATTTAAATAAAGCGAAATTAACCATTGAAACTTTCTGGTGTAAAGTCAGATTCTCTGAACTACGTAATTTTTAGAACGTATTCTATTATGGGAACTAAAGGGTTAAAGGTTAAGTTTTATAAAATAAATAATTATATAAAATAAGGTATTTGTAGACATAATTATTAAAATATTTATTAATTTGCAATATTTTAGCGTAAAACAGCCACACGACAGTAGTTTTTTTTTCTTGTATTGCAGATGTGCAAGGGAAGAAAAGATTGACGTATTATATGAAAAATGTATCTCTGTTTTGTTTTTCATTATTTTTCCTGTGTAATAAACCTTTCAGAAAATCATATATATATTTTTCGAAATAAAATAAAAAAACGGCATTTAAGGGTTAAAACTGATAAAGTTGTAGTGTTAACTAATTCTTCAATAACTTGACTCTTCAGGATGTCTTATAAAGCGATGTTAACAGTGTTAAAGAACCAAATATAACAATTAATTATTCCACCTATTACATAATGAGCTACAAGGAATAAATGAGTTTTTGGAAGATAGCCACGATTAGGTCTCTTTTTAGTGTAATTTCGATCATCTGTTTTATGGACTTATCTTATATTTTCCATTCGAACTGAAAAAGTTCATGGAATAAATCCCATCCGAACGAAAATCCTTTCACCTAACTAACAAGAAAGGTCTTCTTAATCCATTGACGCCCAGCTGCATATTTTTAGATCGCTAGACTTAATGGCAAGAAAACGCTTTTCACACCAGTAAATATATACTTTCTTTCACGGCACAAATTCGCTGATAACATAACTCTTCCTTTAAAAGTGGTGGAATATCCAAAACTTAAAAGTGCAAAATTGTAATGTTGTTTTCTCTTCATATTGTTTTAAATGCTAAAAAAATATGATTCTTTCAACATTATATAAAAAACCTTAATTAAAAATATGAATGTAATCCTTGAGAGTATTAATCATTTTGTTCAATGTATTACAAATCCATTAAATCAACAGAATTATATTATTTTAAATATTGCTGATATTGCCGTGAAACCTGGAGCTTAGTGAAAGTATTAACACGGGCTTGTCAGTGAGAGGTTTTAACGAAAAAAACAATTCGGGCGTTAATGGGTAAAAGGCGCATACTCAGAATATTTTGAAAAAAAAAAATGTTAATGAAACTATTTCTGTACGTAATAGGATCAGTCAACTTTGCCGGTGGATTTCTGGTAGAGGTCTGCACGGGCCGAAATTTCCAAGCCCGGTCCGGGCCCGACTAATAGAAAAATAAATTTGGCCCGGTATAAAAGTTAAAATTTCGGCCCGAGCCCGGCCAATAGAAAAAAAATATTGCTCCGACTCGACCCGTAATAATAGCTAAAAGTTCGGCCCGAGACCGGCCCGGCCCTGAAAAAAGTTAAAATCTTGGCCCGAGTGAATTTCTACAAAACATTGATTTTTACGTCGATTTGGTTAAACATTTTTCTCGTACACGGTGTTCAGAACAAAAATACTTAGCATACTTTTCACTTCATTATTTTTAAATTCTTAAGTTATATGATGACACATTAATTTTAGACAAATTAGTGTTATATACAGATAATATTTTCGAAATAAGAAAAACAAAAAAGGAATTTATTATAATCAAGTTAGGCACATGTAAATTGTGTATTTCTCTTGAAAAACTATTCTTTTACTACATGAAATATTATAAAAATTTATCAAATATACGAGATGAATTCACTAGGTTCCCAATTTTTTTAATTATTATTTTATAAATACCAATATCTCCGAAGTAGAGATCTTCCGAAAATTCGTTTTCGTTTGCGGCGAAAATTCTGCCGAAAATTTGGCCAGACCGAAACTCGACCGAAACTATCTGTATTCCAAAAATTTCTTTTCTTCCTTCGGAAATTTTCAAATGAGACACTCTTTATTTATTGATATGAACTTTTACTATTACCAGTCATCACTGACTCAAGATGCGAGTGCACATTATAACGCAATCAATGCATATATGACTGAACTTTGGAGACGCTTTTCACGTGCTCATTAAAAGCTGCAGACTTAACAGTAATAGAAAATTTTTAGTTTGAAACCGTAGAGGTGTTTCGAATACCCTTTGAAAAAGTTCTACATTTAGAAAAATCATTATAAAAGTTAAATTGCACGTGTACCTAAAACAATTTTTAATTAGATGAAACTTGTATGATTAGAAACTTATTCTATATCGTTGATGAATTAATTTTATTTTATTTTATATAAAAATAAAAAGTTTTGGTCAAAGGGACAGAGAGTCAGCTTGGGTCACACATCTAATTAACACGTTGAATGCCAAGTCTATTTTATCTATCTTTCCGTTAAGGCCATGAAATAAGTCTCCCGTTACAGAATCTATAAGTATCAGTCACAGATGACTGACGCGGCCTAAACAGAAAGACTACTGTCAGTCACCGGTGACTGACGTGGCATTCAACGTGTTAATCAATAATTACGTATATTTAATAAACACGTATAATTAATTAATAATTATGCATATTTATGTATGTATTACTTCAAAAAAAATTGGACATTTTCGGCGAAAAATAGGAAATTACCGAAATTCGGTTTAGTTTTCGTTCTTAAAAACCTGTTCCGATCGATCCTTAGTCCTAAGAAACCTTTTCATAATAGGTTTCACAGTAGGTCGAGATATTTGTTTGAAAATAGTAGTCTTAAAAAATGGACCATTTGTGAGACTTATATTCATAAGAAAAAAAAAAACCGTAGTATGTTGTGGCCATCAGAAAACTTTCTTCCACCTATATAAATCAAACCGTCTGTAACTAAAATTAAATGACAATGTGTTCGTTCTTGAGATATGGCTATCATGGAAAACGTGGAAAACAGCAGCGACACCTGTTCAGAGGTATACACCCAAATCTAATAAGGATCTATTTATGTCAAAGTCTAACAAAATATATCGTTTGGTGAAATTCCGTGCATTAGTTCTTAAGGGGGAAGAGTTCCATATCTATCCAGGTATAGCTATCACGGAAATTGAGATAAACAAAGTATAGAAGCCGTACCTATTGGGCAATTTACACCCAAAACTAATCAGCGTCTACTTATGTTAAGGTCTAACCAGTGTTGAATTCCGGGGGTGGCCCTCGGGGGACATTCCCCCTTACCCCTGGAGCAATGAGATGTCCCACCCGGAAAATTTGAGATTTTGTGTTTTTAATGGTCAAAAAGTGCAATTTCCCCCCGAAACTCCATAATGTCCCCCCCCCCCTCCACCGCGGAGCAACAGAAATCCCTCCCGGAGAAAGTGTCTGAATTCGAATTTTTGGCCTAACAGAATATGAAGTTTGATTAAATTAGTTCTTGAGATAGAGCGTCCACAAATTTGTGTCACTGACAGACAGTCTCTCAGACAGACATTTTATAAAAACAGTCAAATCCTGCTTAGGACCTTCTAAAATTTATAAATCCATCGAAAACCGCAGTCGAAATTTATCACGAATATGTTAAAACACTTTCTTCTTTTAAAAATAGGAGAAAGTAAAAATAGGTGATTGAAATATAATATTAGAAATTTTATATTTTACATGCATGCATTTTTATTTATTTTGTCGTAATTTTGGCTCCACATAATTGTAGCATTTTATATTTATTGGTTAGAGCTAAATTTTGTTTGTTACTGTTCATTATGATGTACGCAGGTACTTTTATTATGTACAGCAGAGATTGGTTTCTGTAACTGTCAAGAGATGGCAGCACTAAAGAAAATCAAATCAAAACACCATCTGCCTGAAGACTCTTTTTGTATGTTTCATGCTCGGAATTAAATGAAAATCAGCCAGACTAAGTATTTCCATATTTACTTTAGAAAAGAAGAAGCAGAAAAAAAAAAACCCTGTTTATTTTCCAATATCCAAGTTATTCAGTTAAAAACAACAACAACAACAAAAAACTATACAGTAACAGTAGGCGGAATTGATCATAATGTCCAATACATATTCTCATGTGTAAACAGTGTTGCCAGATTGGGTACTTTTTAAATTCAGATTATTTGACTGTCACCACTTTTTTTAAAATAGTATAATTTCCCTTATTTTTCAGAATTTTTAATCAATCTTTAAATAGGCCAAATGTTTCTATTTCAAAAAAAGCGGTGACAATCAACAATCTGGGGACAAAAAAGGTCCCCGGTCTGGCAACACTGTGTGTAAAATTAATTTTTATTTTAATTCCTTGAATTGCAGAGGAATATTACATTTACCACTTTATTTAATTTTAATTCAGAATTTTCAAATGGCACTCAGAATTTAAAAATAAAATTTTGTTTTTATAAGGTTTGGGAAGAAATGCACTTGTTTATTTCAAATAATTTTTTTTTCATAAACTCTCTTAATATTCAATCATTTCACTATTTTAGCAACAAAACTGATTTGCCCTTGAAAAAGTTAATAACGACAAACAAGTCGAAAATTGTGCGTCAAACGTGGCAAATGAAGCGCTATAACTAGTTTTGTAAATATTCAGATTTTGGTGCAATAGTTGTTGCACTCGTGTGAAAAAATGCATAAATACAAAATTTATTACGCTTATTTACTCTTATATTAAATTCAGTAATACGAAAATAATATGACTCCATCTTAAATAGGACGTCATCACCATGGCAACCTAGAATCATTACCTATAATGGGATATCATTGAATTAATTACGTATGATAGGATTTAATAGAAGGAAGAAAACTTTTATTAATATCTTTTTAAGTTTTGATTCGATCTTCATAAAATTTGAAATGACCCGACAAAATTTTGCATCGATTATATATATTAAATTTCAAACCATTCGGTTGGGTATTTTTGCGCTGTTATACGCGGACAGACAGACAGGCAGATGGACGGACCAGACGACGACTATAGGTGCTACGTATTTATATAATTACGAACGCACCTAAAAACAAAGTGATAATAACAATTCGTACAAAATAGTATTTTAACACTTTCTATAACATAGCTGAAAAGTGTTTATGAATTCAGTTTGTCTGTGCGTGGTCTAATTCACGTAAATATTATCAGATTGTCATAAAATTGATATATGTTATTGGGGTTTTCTATGGCATGTTGAGTATTGAAACTGAAGTTGGTATCGTTTACAGTGGCACCCCCCGAAAGAATTCCGTTACATTACGGTCTACGTGGAAAAATCGTTTGCGGTGTATTTTAACTACTGTAAAAGCTATTTTCGCGAGGCTTTAATTTTCGCGATTTTCGCGAGTCCGTCGTAATCGCGAAAATTTAAGCCTCGCGAAATATATATTTTTTTTCGCCTCAAATAATAATGAAAAGTCATAAAAATAAGTACACAAATTTCTTGGATACTTACAACTATTTCTTGAATAATATGCAAGTACTTCTTGAATAAAAACAATAATACAACTAATAGAATGAAGCTCATTCACTTACAGTATTTATACCAGCATCTTTGAAGCCATTCATTTTTAGAGCGATGGGGAGAGGGTGGGGGGCAAAGAACTTTTCTGACAAAAGGAAGTTTCTTTGCCTTATGCAAAAAGGGTTCTATTTAGGTAGTCTTGGAATTTTTCAACTTTCGGTTCAGTTCATATAAAATTCGCGAAATCATCGATATCTTCATTTTCGCGAAAATTACGACTCGCGAAAATAAGTGCTTTTAGTGTATATTAGACTATTTTAAACATATTAAAATTTATGTTTATGACTGAGGCGTATTACAAGATGCTTACTATCGAATATTGTGTGCATAGAATTTATCGCTCCTTTACAGGGACGCACAAAAGAATTTGGCAATTGAAGAAAATGAACAATAATTTAACTTAATGAAGACTATAAACAATAATTCTTGGAAAGGCGTTTTCAATTGTGATACGCCATTTAAAATTTAACTATTTTTTTTCATATTATTTGGTGTGTATAAACGCTATAGATATTGAACTGCACAAAAGTTCTCAAATACATTTCCGTTTATTGACAGAAATTGCTGAGTGGGAATTTTCAACTGTGCTGAGCATTTAACTGAACTAACTTTTAGCATATTTCGTAGTACACATACAAATATATAGATCAGGGCTGCACACACACACACACACACAAAAAAAAATCGGATATTTTTCTGATTATAGATGCTAATAGCAGAAATCGAGATTTCAAACATGTTATGCATTTTCCAATTTGTTTATTTAGATATTTCCCACCAAGATTACACTTATACTCTATAGCGAAAGCTGAGTTCCAGGCCAGTGTTGCTGCATTTGGCGGATTTTTTACTTAGAAATATTGAATTCAGTAATTACCAGAAAATTTTGAATATAAATTTTCTTTTACTTTATTTATGGAGTATGGTGTATCTATCGTTTTATAAAACTATGAATAACTATTAAAACGTGGTGAGAATTCGGAATGCCTTTAACCCTTAAATGCATGTTTTTTTGTTGTTGTTGTTTTGAAAAAAATATATATGATTATCTGAAAGATTTATTACACAGGAGAAATAATGAAAAAAAAATCTGACATACATTTTTCATATAATTCGCCAACCTTTCCTTCTGTTGCGCATCTGCAATACAAGTAAAAACTACTGTCATAACTAAAATATTGCAAATTAGTAAATATTTTAATAAGTATAAATCTAAAAATGTTTATATCAATTTTTTATTTTGTAAAACTTAACCTTTAGCCTATTATTTCTCATGATAGAATACGTTCTAGAAATTACACAGTTCGGAGAATCTGACTTTACACCAGAAAGTTTCAATGGTTAATTTGTTTTATTTAAATACAGAATGTCTGTTATTAATTAAAGCAAATATTGTTATTTTAATTTACTGGTGTGAATTAGGTATATACGAACAAAAAATCTATTAATTCAAAACATTCTTGTTTGCTAATATGCAAAGCTGCGCACTAAAGGGTTAAAAAAAAGTCAACCAGGTGCAGTAACACTGTTCCCGGGGCGGTCAACCCTTGTCATCCTTTGTTTATTTAGACATAATCTTTTACCTTAACCCCTTGGGGACGAGCGGCACGTATAAGTGCCGCATGAAGCGCTCAGAATCCTTGTTTTTCCTCACCAGTAAAATTTTACTGTAAAAATTGCTTTATTTAATCAGCGCATTTTTTCGATTCAAGAAGACACAAATTTCTGTTTTAAAAAAACGGTGGCAAAAGATTAAAAATTTCGTAAAAGGCTCCTGTCCCGAAGCGGTTAATAGACTGTGAAGCTTTGTTACACTGTTCTGAATGTGTTGGAAAGTGTTTCATAATCTATACTGGAGTATATGATTCTACTCACATACTCTGAAAAATCTGAAAAAATTATAGAACGTTCTACTCGTGAGGATATATATGTTTATAAAAGAATTTCGGCGAAAACTCGATAGGGCGTCCTTAAAAAAATAATGAACATTTCGATATTTGGCGATTTATTACCGGTTGGCTATGGAATAAAATTTCAAAAAAATATTTATTATTTCATATACTTTTTAAGATAAAAACGTTTCATATTGAACGTGTTTAAATAAATTTAATGTAAATAACTTTAGTTTTGTCAGTTTTAGTTTGATTTAACTATAGTTTTGTCATATATATATACCGGGTGTCCCAAAAAGGACTGACTGATTTTAAAATTCAATAACTTGCAAATGGTGACAGATATTAAAAAAATTCTTGCAGGAGGGTTATGCATAAGGTCAAAAGTTTTATTACAGTGATTTTCAATTTTAGTTCGATTTACAAACAATAGATGGCGCTGTAAGCAATAGTCGCTAAATACAGGCTCGATTTTTGGTCCTTTATCTTGTTCCATGCAGAAAAAGGAGATGGAAATGTATTATCCGGGCCACGAAGTACCAAAAATCGAGCCTGAATTTAGCGACTATTGCTTACAGCGCCATCTATTATTTGTAAATCGAACTAAAATTGAAAATCACTGTAATAAAACTTTTGACCTTATGCATAACCCTCCTGCAAGAATTTTTTTAATATCTGTCACCGTTTGCAAGTTATTGAATTTTAAAATCAGTCAGTCCTTTTTGGGACACCCGGTATATATATATATGTATATATATATAATGAAAGTTAACTATCAAATTCTATGAATAAAAACAAAATTTAAATTAATTAAAATTGTTTCAATCTCAAAATTGAGTCCAATTGAATACTGTAACGTTTCATATTGAACGTGTTTAAATAAATTTAATGTAAATAACTTTAGTTTTGTCAGTTTTAGTTTGATTTAACTATAGTTTTGTCATATATATATATATATATATGTATATATATATAATGAAAGTTAACTATAAAATTCTATGAATAAAAACAAAATTTAAATTAATTAAAATTGTTTCAATCTCAAAATTGAGTCCAATTGAATACTGTAGATTCAATTTTCTTGTTATGGACTTCTTTGATATTGAAATGAATAACTGCAGCATGGTTCATCTTCCCTTCATTTTGGAATACGCTTAAATGTATGAAAATATTTTTATATATGAAATTGTTTTTAAAGTAATAAAATTAAATAACAACGAACATAAATATGTAATACAAAAAAATGTACTTATTAAACTCTCTCATTGTTTAAGTTTAAATTCATTAAATACTATTTACACGCATTCTAAAATCAATTAACAAGCAATTTTCAAGTGCAGTAAAACCGTTTGCTTTTGGCGAGGAAAAGTACTGCTCGCCATATCGTGTGACACTTTCGTCTTTTCGCACGAAATACTCGAAAGTATTTAATTTTTTTTACAGATTTTCTACTGTAATTCCGCCGCTAAATTTGACTGATCCTTTATTGCATACATAAGTAATTTAATTAGTATTTTTTCAAAATATTCTGAGTATACCTGTAAGGAGACCTTCCTTGTAAGCTTTTGTTATAAATTTTTAATCGCTCATTTTCATATTTTAACAGAAACTTTCCGAAGAAGAAGAAAAAAAATCCAGAAATAGCTAAATACAATACAGAACACAGTCTCTTTATAAAAATGGAATTTGTGAGCCAACTTCGGATGGAAGTAAGCCCTAAATAATTAATTCCAATGTATTGCAATAAAGATTAACAACAACGAGAAATCATGCGTCTAACATAGATTATGAAATACTTTCCTACACTTTCAAAATATTTTAATAAAACATCACCATTTAATAAGGTGAATGATGATGTTTAACCCTTTGTACTCCGCGTCATTTTGACTGTGAGCTACCAGCAACTCCGCGTCATTACACAAAAATTTTATTCGGTCGTCACCACTTTTTAAAAAGAAGTTTCCTTCAAATACACAGTTTCAAAAATGCTTTGATTAAATAAGGTAAATGTTATTTTCCTTCATTACTGGTGCGAAAAACCAATTTTTCAAGGAAAGATGATGTCGCCGCAGCGGCGACAATGGAGTGCAAAGTGTTAAGTAAACAATTTGGAAAACCCGTAACACATTTGAAAATCCAATTTCAGGAATTACCATCAATAACCGGAAAATTTCAGAATTCTTTTTGAAGCCCTGTATATCAACTATATATTTCTATATGGACTACATAGTATGCTAAAATTTAGTTTAGTTAGAAAACTCATAGCACAGTTCTAAATTTTCCTTCAGCAATTTCTAGCAATAATTGAAAATGTATTCGAGATCTTTTGTGTTACCCCTTATATCCCTTATAGAATTTACACATGTGAAGGAATAGGCAAAAATTAGTTTAACTCAAAAACGCGTACCGCAATTTAAAGTGCTATTCCATCAAGCATTGTTCTTAAACTGTACTGTAACAGAATTCTTTTGGGCGCTCTAGTAAATGAACATGCCACCGAACAAAACCGCATTAACCCCTTGAGGGGCAAGCAATTGCGTTTGTGCAATGCTGAATTCCCACCGGAAATTTAGAAAAAATTTATTTCAAAATAAGGAAAAGCAATTTTACGACCTTTTTTCCACCAAAGTTAGAAAAGTAAAATTTCATAAAATTTTCCTGGTGCAAATCTTCATTAATCGTAGGTGGGATAAAATATATCCCACCGCCCCTCAAGGGGTTAACATATCGCTAACCCGCAAGAAAAGTGACACATCTCGCAAAAATTCATTTTGTGTTTTATTCCATAAATAGGTGTGTCATAGGTTCGTCTTGCTACAGGCAAATTATTATTAGTGTCGTTATACGGAAAACCTCTATATTACACCATGTGTCACTTTTCCATTATAAGAAAAGCGCAGTGATGAAACAAGAAAAACAACACATCTCACAAAAAGTTTTCCATAAGCTCATACTCGAGCAATTTTTAAATCCCTTTATTGCCTTAGTAAAAAAATTATGAAAATTTCCTTATTTGGCGAAATATCGCTCTGCTGGTGTTTAATATATTGTCAATTGATTAATAGTTAGGTCATATATTAATAGTTAAAACTTTACAATTTGTCAGGTTCGGTAGTGATGTTGTCGAATGTCAATTTTGGAATAAATATGAGGGTCAGGGTCAACGCGAAGCGAATAAAATAGGTGCTTACAAGACATTGCTTCACGTGTTGACGGTGAAAATGTGGAAGTAATTTTTTACTGTGATAACTGCGACGGACAAAATAAAATTAAATATATTATTTCATTATTCATGCCTGCTGTTGAGACACTAAAAATCTATAAAATAACGATGTAATTCTTGATCTGTGGATACACGTAAAAGAAGACGATGCTGTCCATTCAGCAATAGAAAAACAAGTTTAAAAAAAAATACGACCAAATTTACATCCTTCGACAGTACTTGGCATTGATTAGAAAGCCAAAAAGACGTGGCGGGCGTCATTTTTCAGTGAATGAGTAAGTTCATTCTGAATTTTTAGGTTTAAAACGATTGAGTGGCGAAATGGGGTGTGCTTAGAAATTATTTGAAAGATAATGAAGTTAACGTTCTTCAGTTTTCAAGAATCAAAATTTTAAGATTTGATAAATCAACACCATTTTCATTCAACGTAAAACATTCTTATGACCAGGGCGATTTTTCTGAGTTTGAAATTATAGCTAGAAGTAAAAGAGAGCTTTTACCTTTACATAAAACGTATTCAAAACCCTTTCCTTTGAGTAAACAGAAGAAACAAGATTGCTTGTCCTTTAAGTGCTTCCAAGCATATTCCTCAAAGTTACGCTCCTTTTTTCTACATTATAACATTCACAATGAAGATACTTACCTACTTCCTCTATTTTTCAATTGTTATAGAAAATATTCTAATGACGTAATTACGTCTATGCGATTTATTAATTTTATAATCAGTTCTTGTATACTTATTTATAGTTGTTGTAATAATTATAAAAAACGTTTGAAATATGCTTTTTATTTTAATTTAATTTCCTAGAAACCTATGAATCTGTCGTTGATTCTTATATTGATGCAAAATAATATTTTTGATAACTAATAATAATATATTAAAGTTAAAACACTGCATTTAAAACAAGAGCAAAAAATCAAGCGTCCAGCATATATTATGTAACATTTTCCAGCACAATCATTTTACTGTAACAAAACTTCACAGTTTATTAAGGTGAAATATCATGTCTAAATAAGCAATTTGAAAAACTCATACCGCATTTAAAAACTCAATTTCTGCTATTACAATCAAGTCGGAAAATATAAGTTTTTTTGTGCAGCACTGTATATGATCTATGGATTTGTATGTATACTATATAGTATTTAAAAGTTAGTTCAGTGAAACACATAGCACAGTTGCAAACTTCCATTCAGCCATTTCCGTGAATAAAAGGAAATGTACTTGAGAACTTCTGTGTAGCCCTGCATATGATCTATAGAATTTCTTCACACCAAGTAATATTAAAAAAAAATAGTTCAATATAAAAACGTGTACAACAACTGCAAACGCACTTCGAGCAATTATTGTTCATAGACTTCAAAAGTTAAATTTCTTCTTCTGTCAAAAATTCTTTTGCGTGCCCCTGTAAATGAACGATAACTTCTATGCATACCCCCTATTCCACAGTAAACGGCGTAGTACACCTCTGTGATGTATATAAATTTCAGTATGTTTAAAATAGTGTGATGTCATTAAAATACACCGCAAACGATTTCCCCCCTATAGGTCGCAATGTAACCCCATGCACCGGAATACTTTTGAGTGTCCCTGTAAATTATCCGTAAATGCTATAGGCTTCATTTGCAATAGAAAACATGCCATAGTGATACCCCTCTAACATCTAAGAATTTTATGGTAATCGGCCTATATTTAAGCGAATTAGAGCACAGACGGATAGACAGACAGACGGACAGAAATACAGACAAAAGGACAGACAGACGGACAGAAATACAGACAAAAGGACAGATAGACAGACGGTCAGACAGGCAGACAGACAGACAAACGGAATTCATAAACACTTTCCAACTATGTTGAAAAGTGTTAAAAATCCACATTTTTGCACTTACTATTTTGAAAGGCGACTGGAATTTGACAAATTGCGCAATAAGAAAAGTTTCACAACTCAGCAAGGGGTTACATTTTTTAGGGTGGCGGGTATAAATTTACTAAATCCACCCTATCTCCTTTATGTCTTGATTCTTAAAGGTTTTACGCACTATTTGTACCCGTTTACAGCTGCATGCAGAGTTAAGTACTGTCGTTTTATGTTACATTAAAAAAATGCGAAACTTCCATTTGCCTCTCCTGTAAAATTTACTTTTGTCGAGATGTGTCACTTTTATTGCGGGTGAGCGATATATCAATTGCATGGCAATCCGAGTATACTAATCGAGTTAGCCCGGACAGACGGCAAGTATATATAAATCGAATTGATAAACCCTTTTTAACTACTGTATCGGAAAGCGTTAATAAAAAACATGAGGTTAATTTTGTTCTGAATCATTAGACTCCTAAACGCGGTTGACTTTATTAAAAAAGAAAACATAGAAGCAACATATTCTGTATTATCTTAAGTATACAACATATACATTATTATTTAACCTTTTGAGGGGCGGTGGGATAAAATATATCCCACATAATTTAATCATGATTCTCACCAGAAAATTTTAACCAAATTTTATATTTTTAACTTTGGAGGATAATTGTTAAAAAATTCCTTTTCCTTATTTAAAAATAAAATTTTTCGATTATTCCGGTGAGAATTCAATATTTAGAGACATTTTTGCTTGCCCCTCAAGGGGTTAATTGAATTTACTTATGATTTCTATGGAGAGGGACAACTATTTTATGTAAATTTGTATTTTATTTCTCAGTGTAGTTTGTGCTTATTCATTTTTGCTTTTTTGTCACTTTGAATATAGCTTTGCATCTGTTATTTTCATTTGTTGAAAAAGTAGTGCTACCGAAGACAGTGATGGAACAGTGGCGCAGCAGTTGAGCGATTGTCACCACTAAATTTTTATAGTATTCTTCGCCTTCAAAAATCTCTGAAATTCTGTCCTGAAGTTAGATGAAGAATACTAATAAAATTTGGCGGTGCCAATTGATTCTCTGCTGCTACACTGTTCCATCACTGCGAAGATCATAGGCACTTTAATTATACCGGGTGTCCTAAAATGGACTCACTATTTTAAAATTTCAATAGCTTGGAAATGGTGGCAGATATTAAGAAGATTCTTGTAGGAAGGTTATGTAAGATGTCAGGGTATTTTTCTGCGATTCCCGGTTTTAGTTCCAAATACCATTGATAGATGGCGCTGGGAAGAATAGGCGCTCAATCGAGGCCAAAACCGAAGTCACCCAGCATTGATGCGAAGGAAAGACGTTAAATATATAGAGTGGATCTCATACGCTAATACAATCTTGTTTTTAGGGATACACTCCGTATATTTAACGTCTTTCTTTCGTATCAATGTTGGGTGGTTTTGCTTTTGACCTCGATTGAGCGCCTATTGTTTTCAGCGCCATCTATCGCTGCTATTTGAAACTAAAACTGGGAACCGCAGGAAGAAAGCTTTTGACACTTTACTTAACCCTCTGCAAGATTTTTTTTATGCCTATCCCCATTTAGAAGTTACTGAATTTGAAAAACAGTCCCTACGTTTTAGGTCACCGGTTGGTTATTTTAAATGCCTATTTGGTAAGATTTATGCTAATTGCGATATTTTTAAATATAAAATTATTTTCGAGCAACGAATTAAATTTTTGAATAAAATGTATAATTTCATTTAAGATGCGATTACTTTTCTTGGAATTACATTCCGAGATTATTAAAAATATATATATGAAGACGTCAGTTTCAAAACTCGCTTTAGCCGAAAATCAAATTTTGTGAAATTGAGGAAAACCTCTGCGTCCATTGATTTTCATTGTAAACCAAGATTTTACAATGCCAGAAATACACGATAAAACTAGTTTTTTTTTTGTGGATTGTAGTGTTTTTGCGATGAACTTTCACCAGTAGATTGATAATAATAAAAAAATACCTCTATTTTTTTTTAAAATTTTGGGTAAAGCGAGTTTTGAAACACACGTACTGATATATATATATATATATATATATATATGTATATCAGTGGCGTGGCGTGAAAATTTTCGGTGGTCATCGCAATTATTTAAGTTTGTGGTGAAAAATTATTAACTCTAAAATTCAATGGTTGAATGTTCAAAAAAGAAACTTTAAATCTTACCTTCACTTATGCATGAACTCCAAATGTTCTGCTAAAACTGGATCGTAGAGTTTTAAAAGCTTATTAAGAGTTTTAAAATATTGCTTCGTCATCGCCGCATCCAGCGATGACCGGACGCCACGCCACTGATATATATATATATATATAGAATGAATGTACACTCACCTTGTGGAATAAATGTACTTCTACTCTGGGTCGGTGCCTAGAAGTAATTAGTCCAGGCAGATTTTTGAGGAAATCTTAACACTTTAATATTCTCGGACATGGGGATGAACATATTTACATATGAGGTATTTACATTCAGATTAAACATGAAAAATAACTGGCCGGTGACATTCTGTTTAACCGAGGTCCATCTGACCCGCTTTTCCGTCGAAGAACGACGTTTCAGCACGTCTGCTCACACGGGCAATCAACAGTCGTCTCTTTCTTTCTCACAAATGTTTTTGTAGTTTCAGCAGTTTTTCGTAGGCTCAGAGGATGAGGTGGATCGTCCAGAGCCTCATTTAAAGAATTTGCTAGGCTTTGCAGTGTAGAGTTCAAATTCTGTCACCAGAAATTTATCGGACGAGGGTGAAGCAGGGAAACCGAATGCCACTAAATAGGACGAAAAGGAAACAGGGACAGGGAAACCGATCACATATGATGGTGTTTTGTTACGACGAATTAGCTGAATGACATACATAGGCAAGCCTTAAGTGAGGGGTCTTTCTAATTTACATAGCTTTACGCAGTGCTGAAGAAAGCAACGGAAAACTTCGAACGGGTAAATCGATGGACGAGGGCGACAAGGGTTCGAACACAGCACTTCCCGTATACCGCCTTTGAAAGCAGAATCTTTCAGTCACTGGTGGGTAGATCATAGAATAAGAAAAGTCCCGTTTATGAAAAAAGTATGTAGAGAAATTGCAATATATGTAAGAGACAATATATGTATACATGTAATAAAAAACATTTTCGCCTTTTTACTTTAGTTAATTTATTCCAAATTCTAATAATATCTACCCTTTCTACTTGTCTTTTAACGATATCTTAAATATAATTTATATTTAAATCTCCTACTTTAATCCAGCGCATTCTTTTATTTGTTATTCTGAAAACCTTAATCTGTTAATAGCTATACTCTTTGTAAAAAACCTACTAATTTACTTTATTCTTTCATATTTTGAGACATTAAATTCTTTTTTCTTTCCAAGGTTTATTAATACCATTTTATTTTTTTATTAAATTCATTGGATTTTTTATGAGTCTTTGCAAGAGCTTTCGCGCGCTAGATTGCTTCCGTTTTAAAACTTCCGCCGTTGGGTAAAGAATCCAGTCTCCACGTCACGCGTTCCACCTCCTCCCCGGGTTTTAATCCTATTGCTTGCGCGGCCTCTCCATCCCGCCCCCTCTCTTCGCTGGATTGCCGCGTTGCCGTGTAGCCGTACGCGTTTTTTCTAATACTTATACGCTTACATTGACTTGAAACAGAAGATTTTGCACGATTGTTGTCTTGCTTAAAAAACCTATGTCACTTGGAGAGATGTTTGTCGTCCCGTCGTAATGTAGCTTCTGATCAATTTAATATCTTAAATCTATTTTTAAAACATGACACGATTCGAATATGAATAACTGAAGTTCTATTGGAATTGAAATTATCTACCTGTCATTTAATAAACTCTTTGATTCATTGTACGGCTTCATTCAATATTTACGGGAAAACATCCAATAATTACGCCCTATTATACCACATCGACCATAAAGGTACGATTGCAACTTAACAATTCTGGTTGGTAATGACAAGTGTATTTTCCTGCTGCCTATTTTCGACAGGTCTTAATCTACAATTGTAAAGTGTTACAATTAGTTCGACAGAAAGTATTATATATATATATATATATATATATATATACAATATGCAATATATGTATATATATTTATATTGTATCATAAAAACTCTAAAACACAAATAAAATCTGAAAGTAAGGCAGTTTTTATTCAACTTTTTATTTCCATTTATTTTAAAAGTTGCATAGAAAATGTTAGATGAAAAATTTCTCTCTTAAATATCCATGCTGCATTCTAAACATGACTATTGCATAAGTATGAAGTGAAATTATTGGGTTATGTCCAAGAAGAATATTAATGAACACAGAAATAAATGCATTTGTGGGAGTTAAAATTTGCATGGAAAATAAAGCGTTCTTACTTTTTTATGTGACAACACTGTATCTTTGCTATTCATAAAAAATTGTGTTATTTACATTATTTTTCTATGAAGAAGTGAAAAATTGTGTAAAATGAAAGGTATACATTAATTTGCATTCCCACATTATTTTGTGTGCAAATAAATGAAACGTATTATTTTACAGTACAAGTAATTCGAAGCAGAATTTTACGAAATAACATTTCATGAATTATTTTATTACCTATTTATATATACTGTGTAACCTCAGAATAACGGTTACCGTGGTACAGGTGAAAAGTGATCGCTTTTCAGAGGTGGGTGTTATTCAGAGGTTTAATTAAAAAAAATAATAAAAAATAACATAAATTTAAATAGAAATACACACAGTCATTTTAATTAAACCTCATTGTTTTAATACATTAAAAAAATTTGTGATTTGCAGTTGCTTTGTTTTTGCTGCAAATATCTTTCTACAAAGAAATAACAATGAGTTATTTTGCTATACAACTCATCATCATTATGATTTAATGCGATATTTTGGATTTCGTGAACGTTCATAAAATCTTCGGTATATGTGTTAATACGGGAAATTTTGGGTGATGCTCTAATCCATTTCTACTCCCCCTCTCCTGTCTTACACCCTTTACTGTATGGAATCAAATGTGACAGTAACTGCAAAATACTTGTCCAGTTATACAAACTCGCTGTGTTAACTCATATTAAATACTCACAAATACACAAAATAACAAAACTGCAGTGCACTGTTTTTTATTAAATAATATCACAAGAGCCGCTCATGGCTACCTCTCTCACAACAAAACATTCTATGAACTCGCATAAACAAACGCAGACTATCAAAGTTATTGCCAAAAATGCAAAGCATAAAAACGATCGAACATACCGGCCCCCGTTGAATGATTTTCATTCAACCACAATTATAATACATTATTACACCTCAAATTTTAAACAAATAATGCAGCATGTACTAGTAAACAATAAATTGACAAATTACAAAAGATAATCATTTTTCCATAGGTAACAGAAAATTTTTTGAAATTGGTCTCTTGAAAACACCTCGTTGTTTTTATGTTTACTACTCTAAAATTCTGCACGCATTATGTAATGATGTACACTCATGACATCTAACACTCAACTTAAATTTGTTTTAAATGCTGCAAGAATTTATTTCTTTTCTCATATTTTATTTAAAAAATAACTCAGAAATACTTTATTTTAAAGTATTTAAAGGTTAACACTCTCGATTTAATCAAAATAAGACTTAAACCTTCTGGATAAAATAAATGTCATTTAAATAACTCGAATAATATATATCTCACATGAATAATCTCTCTATATAAATAATATATAACTCAAATAATATATACACTCTCAATACACATTTTGTAAGAATATTTTCTTTGATAACACATAATACATTCAATCAAGCAGAAATTAGCTTAATTTCATATGGTACACTCAAAATTTCTTATAAAACCTATTGCATTAAGGAAATATAAACCCTTTTACAATATTTATAACATGAAACAGGCAACAATTATGAATTGTTTTTCTACATATTGCACGACCATTCAAAGGCCAAAACTTCTGCCTTAACTGAAAAAGTAAAGCTTGTGGACCTAAATGTAAATACCGTTTATGAAAGTATTCTACTATCATTTGAGTAAGTTTACTTTTATCATGTAGTAAAATTGGAAATTTTTGGTTGGCATTTAAGTTACTGTTCGCTAATCTACCTCCTACTCTTAGAAGACCTTCTTTATCAAGAAATGGATGTAAGTTTTTTAACTGACTATCATGATTAATATTACCTGATTTTTGCAAGGATTTTATATCCTTGTCAAAAAACTCACGTTGAACACTTTTTAACAAAAAACTTTCTGCTTTGTTGAGCTCTTCGAGGTCCAGAGTACCCTCCTTTTTTTCTTTTTTACAATTACTAAGGAACCTGAAAATAAATCCTAAAATACGAATTATTTTACAATAGTTATTACTTAAATCAATTATATCATGCACAAAAGAATTAATAGAAACTGTAAAAACAGATATGCTTTTAAAGTCACTTATATTAATATTTTTCAGTTCGTTTGAAAAGTCATTGGAATTAACTGCTGCAGGAATATTTGTATTGGGATAGTCCTTTTCCTTTAGGAACAATGGACCACTCCACCATAACGCATTTGATAATAGTTTATCAGGATTAGCTCCTCTTGTTAGAAGGTCAGCAGGGTTATGCTGAGATGGAACATGTCGCCACTGCATCCCTTGAGTTAGTTCTTGTATTGTAGAAATCCTATTCGCAACAAAAGTTTTTAGAACGTATGGTTCTTTTTTAATCCAGGATAATACTATCATGGAATCGGACCACAAGAAGATTTTGTTTACATTAATTTTGAGCGAAGAAATCACTCGTTTCATAAGCTTTGTCAATAAAACTGCTGCACAAAGCTCAAGTTTTGGAACAGTTTTAAGGTTGCTTTAAGGGAGAAACTCTAGATTTACTTGTCACTAATTTTACAGACACTTGACCTGATTCTGTCACTGATTTGCAGTAAATTACCGCACCATAGGCTGCTTCAGATGCGTCGCTGAAACCATGTAACTCGATCATAATTGCATCTTTCAATAAAATACACCTACTAATCTCAAATTTATTAATTAATTGTAGGGTATCAGAAAACTCTCTCCATTCCTTAGCCTCTTTCTCGGTTAGCAAATCATCCCAATTTAATTGTAATAACCATAACTTCTGCATAAATATTTTTGCTTTAATTATAACAAGAGATACTAAACCTAAGGGATCGAATATACTTGATATAGTTAATAACACTTGTCTCTTAGTGACATTTACATCATTATGAATTTTAACATTGAAACTTAAACAATCTTTCTTCGATTTCCACAAAACACCTAACGCTTTAGATTCTTCTGAATCACCAAAGGGGTATATTTCGACATTTGTTTTACAAAGTTGTGGAGCATTACTGCACCATTTATGTTATAACATTCCTGCACTGTTTAAAATTTCTATTAATTGATTTTGGAGTTTCAATGCAGAACTTAAAGAATCAGCTCCAGATAGGATGTCATCCATATACATGTCTTCTCTCAGTACGGGTGCTGCTAAAGGGAACTTGCTTCCTTCATCCTTAGACAATTGAAGTAGTGTTCTCATGGCCAAAAAAGGTGCGCTAACAGTACCATCAGTAACTGTCGTTAATTCAAAATTTTTAATTGGCTCGTTAAGACCTTCCTTCCATAAAACTTTTTGCAGCTTCCTCTGATCTGGATGAATAGATATTGCTCTATACATTTTTTGAATGTCTGCAGTGAAAGCGACGATATATTTTCTAAATCTTAACATAATTGAGAATAAATCATCTTGTATTACACCTCCGTTATATTGAATAGAATTAAGTGAGTTTCCCTTAGTTGTTAAGGAAGACGCGTTAAATACAACTCTCAAAGGCGTTGATATACTTTTTTCTATTCCTCTATACACTCCAAGATGGGGAATGTAATAGGATCCACTTTCTTCCTCGCTTTCGTTAACTTCAACCATGTGGCCTAACTGTTGATATTCTTTTAAGAAATCTGAATATAATCTTAAGTACTCAGGATCTTTTGCTAGACGATTCCACAAAGAATTTAATTTTTTCGTAGTGATTTGTTTTGAGTTTCCTAAAATAGCTGGATCCTCTTTTAAGGGCATTTTAACAACATATTTACCGTTTTTGTCTCGTGTATAATTTTCTACGAAATGTTTCTCACAAATTAAAGTCTCTTTACTTTTTGGTTTTTCAACCTCGATATTTTCTACCTCCCAGAATTTTCTAAGTGTCTTGTCTAGGTTGGTTTCTTTCTTAATAAACCCACAATGAACTTTGTTTTCATTCTCTGTCGAAAAACTTCCCGATACAACAAAACCGAAAACTGTGTCTTGCAAAATAAGATCAGAATTATTAACACGAATTTGTCCCGGTCTCAAAAGCTCATAAAAAATTCCTGCTCCTAAGAGCATGTCTACATGTTCTGGGATATTGAAACTAGCATCTGCTAATTTTACATTAGGTAAATCTTGTATTGAGATTTCAATTAGACGTGAAGGCGTTAAATCTGCAGTTATTTTCGGAATTACCAAGAAATCTAAATTTTTCACAAAACTTTCGGCTCTATTGCATATTGATGCATTGACTTTATGATTTATTACTAAGGTAGCATCATTTAGACCTGACACTAACATGTTTGTTCTCTCTTTTTTTAAATGCATTAGCTCTATTAAATGGCGGGATAAAAAATTAAACTCACTGCCTACATCTAATAAACACTTTACTCTATGTTTACATCCCGATTCATCAATTAGAAAACATATATCAGTTGAAAGTAAAACTTTGCTCTTTTTATTCGAATAGTTACTAATAAAGGTTTTCTGAACGAACTTTACTGCATTAGCGTTCAAGACTGATATGCCACGATTTGTTGGCCTAGAATCTGAGCATTCTTCCACATTTACCTTTCCTTGTTTATTTTGTTCCGATGAAACATATTCTTTCACGTATGTATTGTTATTTGTTTTTGGAAAATGTATAGTTTTATGATGACGTTTTTTACAAAAGCACGTGTATTTTGATGGACAATTTGCAACTGAATGTGAATTTAAACAATTAAAGCATAACTTGTTACATTTTATAACGTTCACCCTTTCATTGACAGATAATTTTAAATAATGCGGGCATTTTGAAAGAGTGTGATTTTCGTGGCAAAAAATACAGCTTAATGTTTTAACATCTGATAAGAATACTTTAGATACATTTTTGGAGTTAGTATATTTACGATTAACACTAAAATTCTCAGTGAGAGATTTTCCGCGTGATGTGAAATATAAATCAATCTCTCGTCCCAACTCTTCTGGTAAAAACCTTTTATCTCCTTGTCTCACACTAATGTGGGAAGCTGTTTCTCTATCTAATGTTTGATATAATTTATCCGATACTATAAGTTGTTTTAGACTCTCGAAATTGGAGACATTTCTTAAATTTAAATGATATTCCCAGTTTGTCATTAGACGTGAAGCAAACTGTACATGCGTCTCATTTGGTTGTTTAACAGCTTTTCTAAATTGCTCTAAGCAAAAATAAGGTGTAGGTTGAAATTCTTTTAACACTAATTCTTTTATTTTTGCATAATTCTCGATATCACTATCATGTAAGTAAGTTATTATGTTAGATGCTTTATCCCCTAATAAATTTAACAGAATTTCTGCTTTATATTGTTCTGGAACATTTTTAGTCTTAAAAGCTCGTTCTAAAGAAGAAAAGTAAAACCCCCATCCTTCAGGACGTATAGGTACTTTTACAGTCAAAGTTCGAATACTTTTTATCAATTGATCTAACGATTCTAATTTTATTTCACCCTCACTAATATTAGATTTAGCTTCAGATTTAATTTTAGCTAGTTCTAATTCAAGTTTCATTTTTTCCAGATCATATTGCTTTTGCTCCTTATCAATTCGCCTTTACTCCTGCTCCTCATCAATTCGCCTTTGCGCTTCATGTTTACGATTTTCAATTATATCGTTTGCTACATCTTTCACAAAATCTGGTTTATTTTTATACATTTCACTGTCTTCAATAATAACGTTTAAATCAGCAATGGTCATATTTTCATTAACATTTAGATTTATTTCTGTGGCTATAAGCCTTAAATTTCTTTTTTTGCACCTTTAAACATTGTTTAATATATTTATAAAATAGTAAAGATAAGAAAAATCACATTCATTTACTTTTCGAATAAGCTTTTGATGAATTTCGTAGCACGGAATTCTTAGCACTTATCAATCATGTCGGCGTTTCACTCAACTTAAAATTTGATTTTAGAAGCTCGTTGGATTTAATCTTAGGCTGCTTCTCCGTTGCTCGGCGGACCATTATGTTAACTCATATTAAATACTCACAAATACACAAAATAACAAAACTGCAGTGCACTGTTTTTTATTAAATAATATCACAAGAGCCGCTCATGGCTACCTCTCTCACAACAAAACATTCTATGAACTCGCATAAACAAACGCAGACGATCAAAGTTATTGCCAAAAATGCAAAGCATAAAAACGATCGAACACGCTGGTCTTTATGTTAGTTATGCCTGCCGTTCTAAGAATATTATCTAAATTTTCTGCATCATTATTGATGCCTTCATTTTCTGTTTGTTGACATATCAAGTAAATTTTGTTTGATCTACTTCCCATTTCGTCTTGCAAATGGATATGAAATTGTACCAGGAGCTGTAATTTTTTTTCTCGTGACTTTTGAAGGGCCGTTGTTCAGAATTCCTTATTTAGAGCTTCATACTAATGTTAATGCCATGGAGCATGTTTGGTTCCATCAAAATGTGGCCGGTATTCGGAGGTTGTCGTTGTTTAGAGTTGGCCGTTCAAGGAGGTTTCACTGTATATATATTTACTAAATATATAATTATATTATGTTATTAATATAATTACAACATTTTTACTATAGTGATTATTAACTATATTATTTTACACGGAGACAATAAAAGAATGTCTCAGTTATAAATTTTAATAGTTTCAACTGTAAGCATTATAGAGTACTGGTTCAAGGTCACAAATAAAGAATAACTCAAAAAGTTTTAGATAAGCGCATGCGCGACAACTGCTTTATTGCTTACTACTTTTCAGTGCTACATACGCAAAATGGCAACAAATCAGGAAAAATACGCGTCCGTCACACAAAGCAGGCAAAACAAAGAGAAAAGATCATCATGGCTCGTGGATATCCACGAGCCAATGAATGATCTCTTTTTTTTTGTTTTGCCTGCTTTGTGTGACAATTCGGGACGCGTGTCAAGGCTTTCTCAAATATCTAGGGGGCGTTGCTTATACGCGAGTATATACGGTACATATATAACTCGCAAAAACATTTCTATTTTACTAAGATTTCAGTATCTTCCTTCATTATTTATATCTGTATTTTATTACTTTTTCTTTTTATCAATTTCAACATAATTTCTTATCAAAAGCAACATTATTTGTATATCTAACATAAATACAACAAAACACAATAATAAAACATTTTTATCCATAATCATCCAATCATAATTTCCATCCTATTTAAATTAAGGTATATAAATATCTTAGTTTGAATAGAACTTAAAACCACATAAAAAATTTCACAACATATGAATATGGACACAAACAGAAAATACATTTATTACGTTTATGATGTCTACTGGAGAACGAGTTAAAATAATTTTTAAACGTAAATTACCAAACAGAAAGAATGCTGAAAAAAAAACTTAGTTTTCTTTTTCATTTTCTTGTTTACTTTATAAGATTCATAAAAAGAATAAAAAAGACCGATAAATATTTTTAGGCCTGTAAAGTTTTATGAATGTCATTCTAGAAGCATAAATCGGAAGAATGAACCGTTTGGAATAAATAAAAGAACGTAAATTTTACGATCGAAAAGATAGAAGTAAGCGAAGGCAGAAAATTAATTGTTTGAAATGAAATCTGATATTTTTCTAGATTTTAATTTCATATTAGAATATATTTTTTAAATATATGATTAGATTGTATAACATCTACAAATCTGAGGTATGTGGAAATCAATTCTTTTCCTCGAAAACATTGAAATGTTTGAATTTTTTGCATTTTTACTTTACTTTTAAATAGCTGAACATTTTTTGCTTCGAAACAACGGCATAGCGTTAGGAAAGGGGGGGGGGTGAGTAATTTTACTAACAGTAAAAATATATAGAAAATTTGGTTTTATTTAATCATTCAATGTTATACGATCAAACAAAGCAAAATTTATCAAACAATAATACCTGTATTAAAGTGATACCATCTCCAAAACGCTACGCCACTGCTTGGGAACAACCAATAAATGGCAATAAAAGGCGTCAAAGTTAGTAGCTATGGATAAAGATCGCAAAACATCTTCATTTATAACTATGAAGCGTTTACAAGTTATACGTCTTTCAGGAATCAATTGATCCTATAAATTTAAATAGTGACGAAAGTGGGTGCTACCATTTAAAATATCGAAGATGTTACAATATGGAAAGAAGACGGAATTCTCAGTTGAATGATACTTCTCGCATATGTCTGCGATAATTTATTGATAAAATACTATAAGTACGTATTTCGTTTTTTATTTCTTCTGACTGTCTGTAAATCCATATTGTGTCGCTACCAAAAAATTAATCCTTTTTCTCAGTTAAAGTAAATGTTTATATATATATATACAGTGGTGTAGTCGTAAAAAAAACAGAGGGTATACGTTCTAAGCAGAGGGTATACGCTCAAGGCAGAGGGTATACCCTAGGGTATATATTCTATAGGTTTCTTGAGAAACAGAGGGTAAACGGTGTTCCTTAAAAAAATCCAGAGGGTATACGGCGTATACCCCCGTATACCCTCCACTACATCCCTGTATATATATATATATGTATATATATATGTGTAGCTCCTAAAAATATTTTTATCTTACTAAGATTTCAGTATCTCCCTGTATTATTTATATCTGTATTTTATTACTTTTTTTCTCTTTTGTCAATATCAACAAATCTTATCAAAAGCAACATTATTTGTATATCTTACATATATACAACAAAATACAATAATAAAACTTTTCTATCCATAAAATACAATATCTCTTAGTTTGAACAAAACTGAAAATAACAAAAAAATTTCTCAATGTATGTTAAAATTTGCACACAAACAGAAAATACATTTATTGCATTTATGATGTCTGGAAAACGAGTTAAAATATTTTTCAAATGTAAATTACCAAACAGAAAGGATGCTGAAAAGAAACTTAGTTTTCTTTTTCATTTTCCTACTTATTTTATAAGATTCATAAAAAGAATCAAAAAGATTGATAAACATTTTTAGGCCCGTAAAGTTTTATGAATGTCGTTCTTGAAGCATAAATCGGAAGAATGAATCGTTTGGAATAAATAAAAGAACGTATATTTTACGATCGAAAAGATAAAATTAAGCGAAGGCGTAAAATTTATTGTTTGAAATCAAATCTAATATTTTTTCTAGATTTTAATTTCATATTAGAATATTTTTATAAATATATGATTACATTGTATAACATCTTCAAATCTGAGGTACACAATTGTGGCAGTCAATTATTTTCCTCATAAAACTGTTTGATTTTTTTTGCATTTTTATTTTACTTTTAATAGCTGAACGTTTTCTGATTCGGAACAATGACGTAGCGTTAGGGAAGAGGGGGGGGGGGGGATCATTTTACTACCAGTACAATTATAAAGAAAATTTATCTTTATTTAATCATTAAATGTTATACAATTAAAGAAAGCAAAATATAGCATACAATAATACTTGTAATAAAATAATTCCACCTCCAAAACGTTACGCCACTGCTTTGGAACAACCAATAAATGGTAACAAAAGGCGTCAAAGTTAGTAGGTATTGATAAAGCTCGAAAAAACATCTTCATTTATGACTATGAAAAGTTTAGAAGCTATATTTTTTTCAGGAACCAATTGATCCTATAAATTTAAATAGTGACGAAAGTAGGTAGTATCATTAAAAATATCGAAGACGGTACAATTTGGAAAAAAGACGGAATTCCCAGTTGAAAGATACTTCTAGCATATTTCTGCAATAATTCGATGATAAAATAGTATACGTACATATTCCGTTTTTTATTACTTCTGACCGACTTTAAATCAATATTGTGTCGCTACCAGAAAATTAATCTGATTTCTCAGTAAAAATTGAATATTCATAAAATATACACACACACACATGTGTGTACATATATATACATATAGCTATATCAGGATTCATACGGGTACCTTTATTTTCAAGGCCAAATATCAGTATTTTTTTTTTTTAATAGAAAAATAAATCGAGTTTAAACGGACGAAATTTCGCCTTATTTAAGGAGATATTTTCCATAAGAAATTACTGGTACCGAAGAATTTCTTAATCTAGAAATTCAAGGACTCGTCCGAACCCTGTTTATATGTAACTCGAAAAAATATTTTAATCTTACTAAGATTTCAGTATCTCCCTGTATTATTTATATCTGTATTTTATTTTTTTTCCTTTTTTGTCAATATCAACATAATTTCTTATCAAAAGCAACATTATTTGTATATTTAACATATATACAACAAAATACAATAATAAAACTTTTCTATCCATAAAATATGTTATCTCGTAGTTTGAATAGAACGGAAAGCAATATAATTTTTTTCATAAGATATGTTTCGAATATGAACACAAACAGAAACTACATTTATTAGGTTTACGATGTCTGGAGAACGAGTTAAAATATTTTTCAAACATAAATTAAAAAACAGAAAGAATGCTTAAAAAAACTTAGTTTTCTTTTTCATTTTCCTACTTATTTTATAAGATTCATAAAAAGAATCAAAAAGACTGATAAAAATTTTTAGGCCTGTAAAGTTTTATGAATGTCGCTCTTGAAGCATAAATCGAAGAATGAAACGTTTGGAATAAATAAAAGCGTGTAAAGTTTACGATCGAAAAGATAAAAGTAAGTGAATGTGTAAAATTTATTTTTTGAAATCAAATCTGATATTTTTTCTAGATTTTAATTTCATATTAGAATATATTTTTTTAAATACATTGTATAACATCTTCAAATCTGAGGTAATGTAGAAATCAATTCTTTTCCTCATAAAAACTAAACTGCTTGATTTTTTTTTTTACATTTTTACTTTATTTTTAGATAGCTGAATTTTTTTTCCTTTGGAACAACCAATAAATGGCAGCACTGAGTCTTATTTCCTCATAAAGTAAATGATACTAGCCGCCCTTGGCGATCAGTTCGGTCTCCCTTAAAATTTATGTTTGGGAAAGTATGCTAAGCATTGTATCATGTTATTTTTATTCATAAGTTAATTTACTTGGAATCCCTTAAATATTTATATATATAATACGCTATTGTACGTGGCACAGAAATCGAGTTTATTTGTTAATTGTTTAATGGCAACGCCCGAATGAAACGCATTTCATTGATTATTGAACAGTATTTAATGCATTTCCATACCTATAAGGGGAGTTAGCATGAGGGGGGGACCCTGTTCTGTCGCCAAACGCCGCCAAGTTTATCGCCATCTTGGCGATATATATAAAATTTGGCGACAAAAATTAGTCGCCAAATTGACGATATCTTTTATAATTCGCCAAATTCCCATAGACTTCCATTGTAAACCAATACGGTTTACTTGCTTACAGAAAATCAACAAATTGAGATATTTCAATGCAACAAAATCTAATATTAGCTTAAGGGATTATATTAACAATATTTAAGGGAGTCCAAGTAAATTAAATTATAAATAAAAGTAACATGATACAATGCTTAGCATACTTTCCCAAATATAAATTTTAAGGGAGACCAAACTGGTCGCCAAGGGTGACTAGTAATTAATACAATCCCTTAAGCTAATATTAGTTTTTGTTGCATTAAAATATCTCAATTTGTTGATTCTCTGTAAGCAAGTAAACCCTATTGGTTTACAATGGAAGGCTATGGAAATTTGGCGAAATGTTAGCGATATAGCCAAGTTGGCGTCACTTTTGGCGACATATCGCCAAGTTGGTGACAAACTTGGTGTCATTTGATGACAGAACATGGTCCCTCCCTATGGTAACCCCCTTATAGGTACGGTGATGCATTAAATGCTCTTCGGTAACCAATGAGATACGTTTCGCTCGGGTGTTGCCAATAAACAATTAACAAATAATTGCGATTTCTATCCCACGTACGATAGCGTAATATATAGATAGATTTTCTTCAGCGTTTGCAAAATGCCTTCAAGATAGTGTGGCCAAGGAAATAAGAAATATTTATAATTATTTAACTTAACTCTTAACTGTTGAGGTGGTGGTGTTTTGCACCCCAGAAAAAAATTAATTCTGACATATCGCTATTTTACATTACTTAGATAGACTGTACACTTACATATCGCTCACCCACTAGAAAAGGGACGCATCTTGACAAAAGTAAATTCCACAGGAGAAGCAAAAGAAAATTTGCATGACTTTACTGTAACATGAAGTTATAGCACTTAGCTTTTCATGCAGGAGTAAAAACGTCCATAAAAGCGTAAAAGCCTTACGAATGAAGACGTATGATGAGGTTTGGAAGGTTGGATAATTTTACTTCCTCACACAATCCACATCTCTTCTGTGGTCACGAATGGACATATAGCGTAATAAAGTGATTTTCCGTATAACTACACTTATGAAACTTTTTGTGCAGCAAGATACACCTATAACAGACTTGTTAGTGGAATAAATCGCAAAATGAATATTCGCGAGATGTGTCAATTTTCTTGCGGGTGAGCGATATGTATGTACACTTGCAGTAATTTTTCAGTTGTTTTTACACAAGTAAACAATGCAAAATTCACAGGAAAATTTCTTATTTTAATTTGCTAAATTTTGTGGAGTTCACAAGAAATCAAATTTTGGGGGTTACACACACCCCATCTCACCACTTGGGTTATAAAATATCACCTCAACACTTAAGGGTTAAACTCTATACAATTTTTTTTTGTTTATGAGGATTTGCAGATCATTCACTTTTTAAAGCCCTTAAATTTGTTATTGCGTGAATTTAGGTTATTGATATTTAAATATGAAAGTCATGGCTATAAAATGGTGTGATATCAAATTTCAAAGTTTATTATTACGGTGCTTATTTAACATTTCCATTAAAAAAATTACCATTTGTAATTCGAGTGTGTAGGTATATGTTGATAGAAATAATTTTCTCCTGTATAAATACGTCATAACGTGTTTCTGGAAATTCAAAATTTTTTTTAATTATGCATGATGGTCTTGGTGGCCATCTTTCCATATTTTACATGAATTCCTAAGCACCAAAGTTGGTAAAAGAGAAGCGTAACATGTTTGCATTAGTAACAATTTTGAACTTCTGATATTAACTAAGGGCAGATTGAGAAAGGCTTTTATTTTGAGAAAGGGAATTGATTTTCATTGCTTTTAAATGATTAGAATTACTCTAAAAAGGGAATGATAAGATGAATCGTGAAGATATGTCACAATTAATTTCCTTAACACATTGCCGATGGGCAATTTTTATCAAATCAGAATTTTAAAACAGTAGAAGATCCTCCCTGTTCTGAAAGTCTTTTGTAAATTGATGTTCTAAGATACGTTTCCCAAGTTTATGCATCGGTAAATATCTTTCAACGTACGAATTTAATATAAAATGTCTTATAATCTAAAAAAATTATGGATAACATGATATAAATGCATTTTCTGTAAGGTAGAAGCCACGCCCTTGCCTAGTCAATGATGTTTTTTGAATTAAAACGAGAATTCTCATTTCTCATCGTGAATGTGTTAAGAGACAAATTTCTAAACACACAAGTAAATAAAGGAAAAGCGTAAAAGCGACAGTGAAGCTTTGTTTTTGTGTTTAGCATGCGCAGATCTCCCCAGACCCCTACCGCCCTTGTTCTCGGTATACGGTGAGTAACGACTCTTTGTAGTGCCGACTTTCCGGTCGGATGGTCACTCTGAGCGAAGACGAACTAAAGAGATAGGAGCACATCCAATCACTTGTCTAGAGTGGCAACCGAGGTAGAGTGGGCTCCGTAGATCAAGGCTCAGAATTAGTGTCGACGTGGTGCACGGGAATGCCATGCAGGGACTAAAGGTACTATCGTCGGGAAGGCTTGGATAGCACTTGGCGTGCTTTCCGCCGGTAGGTGGCTCCTTCTCTGAGTCCAATACAGCTATGACAGATGTGTGCCGCTCCCTAGGTAGATCTGAGAAGAGAAATCAGTTTCAATTCCTGCGGGTAGCAGCGTAGCTCTTTTCCATGGAAACGGATCACCTCTTGAATTATTTATCGTGGGGATCTGAGCCGTTCAGCCCTGCGTGTCTGTGCACTGTTGACCAACGATGAAGGCTAACAGTGTCTAAACATAAGATTTTAGCTATTACCCCTTCAGTGGTTAGCCTTGACCGGGAATTGTGAGAGATTTATCATGTTCTCCAAACTGCTTCTAGTGGCCTCTACGGTTTCCTGGGTAGGGGACCTACTGCACGGGGAAGGAGCGTCTTGGTGATTGAAATCCAGTGTCCCCGAGGTAGTTGTAAGTTACGAGGGAGGAGACCGGGTGACCGGTTTTGTGACCTCGAGCGGAGGTGAAGTGTCATCTGATAGGCCCGTACGCAAGCTCCATGTATCCCCGATGGCTAATTGAAAGACTAACTTTGGTCTCATGGAGTTGTTCCCACGAGCCCCAGGGCTTCGCGAGTGGCGTCTACTTTTTCACACATTCGTTGCCAATGAAAAATGTCGTTTCTGTCATAGAAGTTGATCTTCGAAAGTTTCGGCAAATTAAAAGTGCCCCGGCGAACCTCGGGGTTACGATCTCAATCCCGGCATCTTTTGGATGGTCGGATAACTTGGGGCTCTTAAAGCGAACCGGGGTACGACAGCGAATTGGCGGTAAGAACCCTTTTCGAGATGGAAGTTTTTCTCGTCGTCACGGCCAGATGTTGCAATGGCTTGGGATTAGGCCACGAGGCGTGCGTTGGACAGCTCATGGGATTTGGAAGACAGTGGTTTGGCATGCCGGCTTCAGATGGTTCACAAAAGTCCTGGCAGGTGCACTCTGACCATCCCGTCTTCCATACTGCGCAGTTATGAGCTCCCCAGACCCTACACTAATAGGAATATTTTCTTCAATTCACGGAAATATTCCTGGCAGCACTGCTACCGGTACATGTCAGAGAATTGAGGAATTACCGTTCTTATTTTCCCGTTCTCGAACAGAAATCCGGAAAAAAGGATTTTTTATTTTTTTTAAATACGTCTCTCGTTCTTCTTTGGATCCACTTGGTTTTGTACCTGGGACCGCGCGTTTTTTCTCGACCATCTTAACCACTCGGCCAGCGAGAACTTGGTAGAGGGCGAGTTTAAAATAAAGATATATGTCTTCTTCAAATGGGGGATTGGTAAGGCTTGTTAAATTTCTTTTTCAGAATTGTTGGAAATTTTGCTCCGAAATTGAAGCTTAATTGCAGGGACATTTCGCTGTTATAAAATAATGATTGGTGTTTTAACACTTATAGAATAATAGAGAATAAAAATTATTACATATTAGACATATATTTAACAAGACATAATTTGATTGTTAGATGTAAAATTAGAATTTTATATTTTTAATTAAATTCGAGAAGAAACCATTGCTTTTGTGAATAAAATCGATTTTCTTAACTTTATTGAACTACGAGGGCATTTCGAAAAGTAAAGATACATCGTACGCCGGAAAAAAGAAAAGTTTTGGCAAGCAAGTTGGCAACACAGGTGTTAACCTTGAACCGTTAGTTTTCTCCTCGCGGTCGTTCGGCATTTCAACGTTGATTCTGGTTGGAGTAGGTCGTGTTTAAAATGGTTCCGCCGATTCAGAATCCCGCAAAATGCGAAGTGCTCTGCGTCATACGTTTTCTTCATGCAAGAGGTCAGCGACCAGCGGATATTCACAAAGAAATTGTTTCTGTTTATGGGAACATTATGAATCGACAAAATGTAACGAAAGGGTATCGTCCTTTCTCTGAAGGTAGGACCGATGTTCATGACAAACAAAGAACAGGTCGGCCATCTGTGATCTCTGATGCCCTTATTCAGAGAACGGAGGAAGCAATTCGTCGGATAGACGTCTCCTGTTACCTGAAGTCACATATTGGAGGAAAATCAGTACACGACGATGATGAGATCAAAGATGAAGTTGAAATGTGGTTCCGCCAACAGGCGGAAACCTTCTATGACTGTGGGATACAAAAGCTTGTGCCCCGACTTAACAAATGTTTGGATAACAGGGGTGATTATGTCGAAATATAATAAATAATCCTGTTAATAAGATGTAACTTACGTTTTCTAAATAAATGTTTTTTTTTTAAGGAATGCGAGCCATTGTATCTTTACTTTTCGAAATGCCCTCGTACTATATTTAAAAAAATTTTTTTTCGTTTAGAATATATTTTACATGCGCATATTTTTTTAATGCTCTAAAAATATATTGCGAATAATAAATGAATGGGAAAATTGCTACTTTATTTAATTCGAAAGCATTATTTTTGTTTGTTTGTTTTTAAATAAATTAGAAATTTTAATTTATTGAATTTTCGGTTTTTCATTTTAAAAATAAGTACGGCTCATAACATCTATCGGGACATAGACCCGGGTGGGTCGGCCCATAGCTTCTCCATCATGGAGTCAAATAGCAATCTAGGATGTGCTTATATACACGTTAGTTTATTTAATCTAAGAAATCTGGGAATAAATAAGTCAAAAAATTTTAAAACTTTTAGCGCTAGTAAAAAAGTGTTAAAGTTGGTAGCTATGTTTTTGTAGTATGTGTTTAAATGTACAAATCTACCTCACCATGTAAATCAGCACCACCCAATACAAAAATGGCGGCTGTCGTAAACAGATTTTCTTCAGCGTTCGTATGGCCCCTTGAATTTAAATATCAATCATTTTTTTAAATTTTCGCCGCATTACTTTTCTGAGATTAAAATAGTCAAAGAAAACTTTTAGAAAATACTGATGTCTAAATTCAGGAGACGGTACAAACACTTAAAGGGGCACAGGACCTTTAAACATTCAAAACTTTAGTTTTCGGATTTTGTTTTATTCTGAATATTTGTTTTATTCTGAACAATATAAAAAAACCCATTCCAAAATCAACATTACTTCTTGAGTTATAATCATTTATAGACGGTGAGTACGATTGAAGGTCCGTAGATATTGAAACTTTAAATCGCGTTTTCACATATTAGTAAATTTGGAGTTTGTGCGCACTGTTTCTTTCTATATAAGCTACAGCCTTAAAAATTTAACCAAATATACATTTCTTTATAGTCTTAATGCTGAAAGCAAAAAAATTCACATATTTTGGTTATTTGTTTTTTTGCACTTGAAAAACTTGAAAACTTTTTTGAAATTTTTGAATTTTTTTTTTTTTTTTTTTTTGTGCTAAAATTAAATTTTAAACAAACCTTTTTGTATATATTTGGCTTTAATCTAGAAGTAAGTGTGTTATGATTCTAATTTGTTCAAAATTGATTTCTATATGCATAATTTAGAGTTTTATCATGTGCGCAGCACTTAATGATTTTTAATTCACGCGTTACCGAGATGAATCTTTAAACTTAAAATTTAAATATTAATTTTGTATTTGCAGTATTTATTTTTATGGATAATATAGCTCAGAATATATATTTAGGCAGAAAGGGACAAAAAAAATTTAATTGCACATTATTTGTGTTTTGGTACTTTAAAAGAGGCGATGTTTTTAATCGTTTCGACAAACTCAAAGGTCCTGTGCCCCCTTAAAAAACTCCATCTAAGACAGCAGCCATTTTTCTGTCTGCACGTGGGGCCCCACCAGTGGCCGAGAGGTTCTGCTCTCGAAGCTGGTAGACGGGAGGTGCTGGGTTCGATCCCAATCGCGCCCGTTGGCCTAATCGTTCGGAGTTTTCGTGGTTTGCTTCGAACCTTGGTTCTCCAAGCGTTAATACGGGTTGGGTTCCCTTAGAAAGACCTCCACGGAAGGCACTCCCCCCCTTAGGGCCTATATCCCACGTGTAGATAATTGGCCGACATAAATACAACCAACCAACCAACCTGTCTGCACGTGGTCCTAGTATTCAGAAGGTAGTGGAATCAGATTATGACAATTGATGAGGTACACATTTTTTTATTTCTTTTTCTAAGTCATCCAATGCTGTTCCTTAATTTTTATTATTTAGTTAAGGAATCATGCTACTTGTAATGTTAATTTGGTAGGAATTGAAGATAAACTGAAATTTTCAAAAATCATTGATAGAAAACTGTTTCTGGATGTCCCCTTCTTCACTATCTCGTTTCTTAGAAATCAAGATATAATAAGGAATAGTAATTTCATATTGAGAACCGTTTGAAAAGAAAACTGCACCCGGGCAAAGCTTCTGTTTGTCCCCCCCCCCCCCCCCACCCGCCCTTCCCCGCTTTCTCTTTGTGAGAGGTTTTAGAAAATTGACAAAGTGGAGAAACAGATTATTCAGGATCAGACAGAAACAAATTATTTACAGCAGATAAGTTTTACTGACTAAATATTTCGCCAAATGATAGCTAATATTCTAGTGCTTAATTCGCCTCGAGTTAATAATTCATATAAAAAAGTACAAATAAATGTACTAAAAGTAATTGTAAGTATATACATTTAATGTAAGATTATTTAAAATACATCAAAATTATCTTAAAAACACATTAAAAATACAAAACGCTTTCAGCCATTACACGGCCGTCATCAGTGGGGATTTAAATGTTGTTATTATTTTTCTTTGCGCTTATTCGAGTATTCTCTAGAAAGAATCATTGTAATTTAAAGGTTGTAAGTCAGATAAGATGCCAGAGAAAGGTATTCAAATTTCGAATAAACAAGCTTTCATTATGATGCAGCAAAATTTTCCATACCCCATGCATATCGTATGGTAGTGCATCGTTACAAAGCTATTTCTTTATTAGCAATTATTCCAATAAATTAATTATATTAATATAATATAATATAATATAATATATAATTCATATACGCCCCCCTTTCACCTCCACTCAATTAGATAACGCAAACATGCTTATTTTTTTCATTAGTAATCTTCTTATTACAATCATATAATAAATCGATACAAATTACATTGACATTTCAAACATTTCATTTTTTTTATCATGCATTTTAAAGTTAATATTTATTTTATAACATTAGTCAAACATTAAGAAAAATCAATGCAACATTAAAAGAAATTTAATTAAAAAGAACAAAAATTAATATTAAAAGAACAAAATCACTCAAATAATAAGTAAACACTTAAAATTAAATGCTTATTAAAATGAGGGAAGCATATGATAGTGATATAACTCTTCTTATTCGAAAATGGAAATAACAGCCAGCTTTCCAACACGTTTTAACAAAAAACATTTAAACCAGAAGCTCTGACGTAATTTAGGCGTTCTGAAATTAATATTAAAAATGAAGTAATTAAAAAAAAGTAGACAGAAAAGAATGAATTATTGAAGTTTTAGGGAAGATGGGGGTGGGGGAAATACCGGTTGTGCCAAAAGTTCGTTAAAACTTTAAAACTCATAAAAAAGAAGAAATTATGATAAAGGAGTACGGTTTGCAAGAAAGGGCTCACAAGGTAGTCGGATTTTCTTTTAGCAGAAAAAAAATTAGTTAAAAAATCACATGTAGAAGGAGGCGCTGACGACACGAAACACAATGAACAGGACAACAATACGCTCCATTCATTTGTTCTTCCAATAACAAATGTTCAACATGACCTCCAGAACATTCTACGACACAATCAGGTTGTGTCATACTCATAGTACCTGTTCATTGTGTTTTGGGACGTCAGCGCCCCCTACATGTGATTTTTTAACTAAATTGTTTTTGCTGCAAAAAAGCCCAACTACCTTGTGTGCCCTTTTTTGCAAATCGCACTCATTTATCATAATTTCTTCCATTTTTATAAGTTTTTAAAGTTTTAATGAACTTTTGGCTCACCCGGCATGTAAGTACTCAAGAAATATCTTTAGCAGTGGTGGGGGGGGGGGGAGCTACTGACATCGCATTATCAATGAATTATTAGGCATAGTGGACCTTTTCCCCCGTTATGAATGTAACGTATTGGGTTTACACATGAGTAACTTTGTAACCATAGACTATGAATTTTCTTAATAGGTTTTTAGTTAAACAATCTCTGTGATTTTCGCCCTTACCAATATTATTTTCACGTACCCCAAGTAGGCTCACCACGTAGGGGAGACCGGGGCTAGTAGGCGCAGTTTTTAGTTATTAATTTTTATTAATTTTTTGTTTAAGTTTTTTATGAAACTTTAACTGTACTTTTAAAGAACAGGCATTGGGCTATAAATACCTGGAGTTTTGAGTTTGTAGCTTTTGTAGTTTATGTTTAGCGGAAGCCTAAAGTAAAAGGAAAATTGCACGCCAACCTACACCGTCACGGGGCAAGTTGCCTATGCCTATGGGGTAAGTTGGCACACGCAATATAAAAATTTAAATAAAACACGCAGTTAAGAGAAATCAATTTCATTATTACCAGTAAGTTTAAACAAAGGCGTTATCGCCGTTCAATGTAAATTCTAAATTATACAGACATAAAAATAATGAATAAAACATTAACAATGAGTAACTTCTATCCTAATCGATATCATCATCAGAGTTACAGTTGTCACACAGTTGTCAAAATCGAGTTTCTCCGTTTGGGCAAGCCTCGTGTGCCCAAAATCCTGCATTGCAACCACGTTTTTCGGTGTTTTCTGTTTTTCAAGCTACCAGCACACACCAGACACCGAGCCAACTTGCTCCGTGTCATGCGCCTACTAGCCCCATAATGAATTTCTTCACAAAAGAGACACGTAACCATCTAAGCATAAATAATCCTAATAAATCACATATTGGGTAGGTACAGTTAATCATACACTAAGAAAAACTGCGCAAGTTAAATCGCAATTATTAAGATAAGTATTAGAAATTAGAAAAAGAATGAAGCAACAAAAAATTACTTATGAGTGCAAAAAACAGAAAAATCGTAATAAATGTCCACTGCACGTAGGTAACGCTTCAAAACTACAAGGAGGATTGTAAAAAGCAAGAAGAAAGGTACTCTGTGACTGCGTGCACAATCTATCCACAAACAGCCGATTTATAATTACTGCGCCTACTTACCCCTGTAGCCAACTATCCCCGGTCTCCCCTACCTCAGGTTGGGTTGGTTGTGTTTGTGTCGGCCAATTATCAACATGAGGGATATAGGCCCTAAGGGGGGGGGGGTGTTCCCCTCTGTGGGGGTCTTTCTAAGGGAATCTAACCGATATTTACGCTTGAAAATCCAAGGTTCGAACAAAAATACGAAAACTCCGAACGATTAGGACGACGGCGCGATTGGGTTCGAACCCAGCACTTCCCGTACGCCAGCTTCGAGAGCAGAACCTCTCAACCACTGGTGGGGCACCTCAGGTTGGGAACCACTGCTTTACATGAATATTTATTTTCTTCATGATGTCACAGACAATAGTTATAGTCATATTTTATATTTTTATAGGCAGCCCAATAAATTTTGTATTATTAAAATTTTTGATATTTTCTCTTAAGAACATTCGGAGAACGATTCAAATATAGATTTTTATGAGCCCGGAGTGCTATTTCAAAATTCTTAACAATTTCGAATAAACACCACTCCTTAATATGATGTAACGATATTTTTTTCTGCGGCAGACAGCAGTTTATATCTATACTAAGTCGGTAGCTTTAATGTTGTATTCTTATCGTGTTCTAACTTGTCCGAAAATATTAGTATCATTTATCAACCGATTTAATGGTCTTGTGTTTTAGACACAAAAAAAAAATCGTTTTCTTTTTTCTATATTTTCATCCTTTTATATACAAACAGAATGTTGGCGCAATATGAAGCTGGCATAGAAAAGCAGAGGAAATTTTTCTTCACATTTAATGCAATGAAATGCCATTTTATCTCAACTTGAAAGCTTTAAAAATTTTGTTTTTCCCATAGATTATTGTTTGCTTCAGAATTAAAAGAGTAGTGCGATGATATATGGCTTCTATACCAGTATCTTTATAAGTATTTCCTCCATTTTAAATGTTGTTGATAGTTTTTTATCTGAAACAAACAGTTTCTTAAAGAAAAAGAAAATCAGTCAAAGAGAACACTAAATCGTTTTCTATCTACTTGATTTTTGGAGACAAAGTAAAAAAAAAAAAAAAAAAAAAAAAAACCTTGACTCTGAAAAGTACTTTTTTTTTGTAACTGTGACCCAGCATCAGTCACTCCCTTTACCGGCCTGCTTTACCAGCTGTACCGACCTTTCCATCTCTAAACTGTGCTAAAATATTATACTTCTATTATATCTTTTACCATATTTTTAAAATGTATATTCTTTAAACTTTAACCATTCTCATATTTAAATTTTTAAGTCCACTCATATTTAAATATATGATATAATTATATTTCTTTCTTATTAAATTGTAAATCATAGTAGTTTCTTAACTACAGTTAGACTTTTTATTCCCAATGGCTCACTATCTCAAGACATTCATCCATAGACTGGGCGTTAAGTTGATGACAACTCGGAAGCCCCCCAAAGTGTACAATTGTTTAGCACTGTCGTCAAAGTGTAAGTGAAAGATTTTTATTTTGAAATCGTAGTGCGAGATAAAGTTAAAAAATAGTCGGCAGTTTCAGCCTTGTATAGTCGAAAAGTGTTTATTAATTCCGATTATCTGTCTATCCGTCCGTCTGTCTCTCTACCGTCTGTCCGCACTCTAACTCGCGTAAACATACTTGGATATTATCTTTGCCTCACTCTAGATTTTGAAATTGAGTTAACAAAATTTTCTTTATCTCTGATTAAAAAAAAAATATAGTAAAGTATATTCTGCTTACCTGATTTAAAATAATTATTAATACAAAAAATGTGTTATAGGAGAGGATGGGGCTGTTCTGAAAAAATATTATTAATTTAATTTATTTCATGTTTATATTCTTTTATTGTTAAAAAATAATATAGTAAGTAATAAAGGTAATGAAAATAGTAAGATAACAAACATAGTAGACGAAGGCAGTATAACAAGTTTAATGTAATCAATATTAGCAATATAAGTGTAAAATGTAACAGAATAACACAGAATTTTTAAGTTCTAAAGATAAAATATAAGGAGAATTTCTTTATGAAATCAGAATTTTTTTTTCTCCGGCAAAATCTTTTTTATCTGTTTAAATGTAAAAATGTTACAACGAAAATTTTATTAATTTTAAATAATGTTTTAAAGCATTGAAATTAAATAAATATATATGTGAGATTATTGCATTGATCGACTAAAGAATGTGCAAATGTAGAATCTCCATTTTAATCAAGATGCAGTTACTACTTGATTAGTGAAGTTGTTACGCTGCTGCGGTGAGCAGCCATGACTAATCTGATGCAACTACTGAATCAATGTTGATACATTCCATCTATCAGATATATATTGATGGTGGAGAGAAATTATAAACTCAGATGGTATAAATAAAAAAAAAGCAGTGTACCTTCATTAAAATGATCGTTTAATCAAAAGTAGTGCAGTCATTTCTCTTAATGTATGAGGCGTCATGCACAGCAAGCGTCGAAAATCCCGGGTGTTTTTCCCAAGAAAAGAATCACACAAAGAGTAAATAAATAAATAGAAATGCTGAATTCATCTTTAAAAAGTTAAACTTAAACTTACACTATGTGCAAACTACTTAGATGAGACAATATTTAAAAAAGATGTTAGTTAAATTACTTTAATATCCTTAGCACTTTCAACTATAAAAACATACCCTTCATCAGAGAAATACAAGAAATACTACTGTTATTAACGCCTTATTTTCATAATTCACGTAGATGGTGTCGAAAGGAGTGAAAGTGGTAGCCAATTTTTAGATCTGGAAAACATTGGGAAAATAAAACATGGATATAGTGAAGTGGAATATTACTCGTTTTATGAACCTTTAAGCAAACTGAGCCGATTTCTGGTTATGTTGTAGGATGAAACGTCATTACAAACGGTATTTTCTTTAGTAATAATTTCTATTGATTCACGGATAATTAAATCATGATAATTCTTTAAGGGATATATAATTTTTGTGTCTTCGAAATTAACTTGTATATTCTGCTTCTGGTTAAGTCTTGACAGGCCTGGTGTTGGTCGGTTATACTTTAAATCTCTTAAATGGTCTTTAATACGGACATTAAGTTTACGCGAAAACATAAAATATTTATCTCGAATACATAGGAATGACTTCGCGTAAAATTAAAGTTCGTATTAAAGAACATGTGAGAGATTTAAAGTACAACCGATCAACAACAGCCCTGTCAAGGCTTCCCTGTTAGACCGTCAAGTATTTAATCAAAAATGCACGGTGATCTACCCTAATTCAATTTGGGTTGACGGCAATAACTTTCAGAAAACTGAAGTATATTATAATAAAATTTTTTATGGGCATTCTGACTTTTGTTGTAAATGTGATTATATCAAAAATGTGGTAGGCGTTTCCATTATACGCGCCAGCAGCGTGCACTTGACCGCTGCCATCGAAATATTGAAGGCCAGAGGACACGGGTGTGACGTCATCACTAATCGATCGACTTCTCACTAGTGTTGGAATTCACACAGGAAAATTTTGAATAGCAATTTTCTTTTATTTTGTTTGTGGAATATTTATCATCTTATAAAACAATAATAATTATTTAAACTTACTGATGAGAATTTGGAATCCCCCAATAAAAAATCAGCCAGATGCGGTAACACTGTAGGAATTCCGCATCTGGCTGAATTTTTATTTAGGGACTCCGAATTCTCACAAATAAAATGTTATCAGTAAAAGTTAAATAGTTATCATTGTTTTATAAGATAATAGATATGCCACAAATAAAATAAAATAAAACTGCTATTCAAAATTTTCCGGTGTGAATTCCAACACTAGTGAGAAGTCGGTCGATTACTGATGATGTCACTCTCGTGTCCTCTGGCCTTGAGTATTTTGAAGGCAGCGACTTGACGCTCTACATTTTGGACTGCGATTAAGAGTTCAAACGGTATCATTGATTCCTTGAGCACCCTCTTTTTCCAGAACTTTTCGTAATGTTATAACATTTCACATAAAAAAATGTACACATCGTTGTATTTTCATTGCTGAGTTTTTATTTTTATCAAAATTATTACCGTCAACTCAAGTTCGGTTAGGATGAAACGCCCTGTATTTGTGATTAAATAAGTGGTTTGGGATTCCTTGTTCTAAGGAGATTTTTCATCCTCTAGATTCCTACTATCAACCCTCTGAATTTGTCGATCGAATTCGGCAACACCCTGTATGTACACTGAAACGCAAATAGGACTACACGAAAAAAAGAACAACCTATCAAGTTTAACAAAGGACACTTAAAATATTTTATCAAAATTCTCTATAACTTGTAATAAAAATAGTTGGTTTTGTCTTTATACGAAAATATATAAAACAATAGTGAATATCTTAAATATTTTTTTTAATTATTAACATTTAAAAAATAATATATAAAGATTAGATTCAAAAGCAATTCATTAATTTAAGGGGTCTTGTACCTTTTAAACGCGTCGAAAATTAACGAAAAACTTCAAAGTTTAAATTAGTCTGTCTTCAAAGCCTTTTTATGTACAAACATGAATTTTTGGATATTGATTAAACAGATTGTGCTTTGTAATATGCTACCATTAGAAATTCATTAAACCTTTACAGAATTTGTGTATTGTTGAAATCAAAATAGCTCTTTTTTTAGTTCATAAGTCATTGCGCGTATGATATCTTGAGAAAGTATGTATGGATTGGCATGAAATTCCGTAAAGATACTAAACATATATGTGTGTTTAAAATGATCTACTCTTAGGCTAAAATTATTTCATTAACTATATAAAAAAAATGTTTTCGTAAACAAAATAAAAATTTTGTATTTTTATTGAATAAAAATAGTCATAACTAAAAATATTACAATTGTAAATACTTAAAAGTAGATCATTTTAAACACACATATTTGTTTAGTATATTTACCAAATTTCATGACAATCCATACATACTTTCTCAAGATATCATGCGCGCAATGACTTATGGAGTAAAAAAAAGAGCTATTTTGATTTCAACCATACACAAATTCTGTAAAGGGTTAATAAATTTCTGTTGGTAGTATATTACAAAGCACGATCTGATTAATCAACATCCAAAATTTCATGTTTATACATAAAAAGGTTTTGAAGATAGGCTAATTCCAACTTTGAAGTTTTTCGTTAATTTTCGACGCGTTTAAAAGGTACAAGACCCCTTAAAGGTTTTTATTATATAAAATTAGTTAACCCTCTAATGTCCATGGAAGAATGTGTTCCAGAAATTGCGCAATTCAGAGAATCGAAATTTATACAAGAAAATCTGAATGGTAAATTTCGGTTTATTTAGTAGCGAAATGTCTGTAACTAAATAAAGCGAAAATTTCTATTTTAAATTTCTGGTGTAAATACGGAATATGTGAATAAAAAAATCGATGAAATCGTTAACACTGATGATAGCATAAATACTACCATGGGCAATAGAGGATTAAGGTAAATACATTTCCTAAAAGAATATTGTAGTAGATTTTGCTAGTAAAAGTTGAAGTGTAAAAATTTTCCTCTTACTCACAAAGTTAGATACTCACAATGTTTCTTAATACTCACAAAGTTTTAAAGATATATTCGATCTTAACAAATTTATTTAAATAAAAAATTCGCTGCCGACAAGGCCTACCGGCGGAGGTAGATTTCGAAGTTAAGTACTAATTTCGCCAACAAAAACAAAATCAAGATTAGACATAAATCCAGTTTAACAATTTTATCAGGACGCTTTTGACGAGTTTTTAATTTCATTTTTCTGTAAGAGCTGGTTTTATCAGAATCATGTTAAGGCGGTATTCAAAAACATATTTTTCCACGATCAGCAACTCGAAATTTTCTGACACATTTTCAGACTCATTTTTTAAAAGTAAAAACATGAAACTTGCTGACTTGATTTTTGGAAGAGATTAATAAGCGACTTGTGTTTTTATTTTTCGTTCAATTAATTAGAACTTGATTTACAAACAATGATTTTCTCAGAACGACCTTTTTTTTTTTTTTTTCGTGTCCAACACTATTGCTTCCAACTTTAAATATGGTTCAAAATGCTCCCTTTCACAGCACTTTTTCAAATATGTTCTGCCTTTATCCAAAAATAGACCAATACAGCACATTATATAGTTTCCGAATAAGAGAACCTGCCAATTGGATGCGTTTGAGAGCAAAAATGAATTTGAAAATGAATCAGAAAATAAGCCGTTTGGATTTGAGTACACCCTTAATACGATAATTTTTTCGCCCACCTCTATTTTTGTATAATTTGTTTTTGCAGTAAGAGTTGGTCCCATCAAAAACTTGTCAATAAGAAAGTTGTAGATAATAATTTTAAGTGAATTTAATAACTTAAGAATTGATGAAGTTTTGAATTCCCCCCCCCCCTAAACCCCTATTTTTTTCGCGCCTTGAGCCAATTTTTAGTTTTATCAAAAATCCGTGATACATAAATTTTTGACCCTTTTCCTAGAAGAATTAATGACTTTAAACTGATTTTATATGTATTATAATTAAGAAATTATGGTTTTTTTTCGTTTTGCACAGAACGCCTCCCTATTTCCAATCCTTTGGTCCGATTTAGCCCATTAACGAACTTGACCTAGATTTTCTAGGAGTCATGATCGGCATAGATCTGAAAATTTTTTTCAGAAATTCCAATCCACAGGTAGTATTTCTTACGGGTAATGGGTAGTATTTGTTACGAAATCTACCTAAAACACTGCAATCAAAGAGACAAAAATATCAGGTTTACTGTTTTTATCACGTAACAGCAGCAAACTTTAGGATAAAGGAGCTATATACCGGGTGTCCCAAAATGGACTGACTGATTTTAAAATTCAATAACTTCCAAACGGTGACAGATATTAAAAAAATTCTTGCAGGAGGGTTATGCATAAAGTCAAAAGTTTTTTACAGTGATTTTCGATTTTATTTCGAATTACAAACAATAGATGGTGCTGCGATCAATAGAGGCTAAATTCAGGCTCGATTTTTGGTACTTCGTGGCCCGGATTGTACATTTCCATCTCCTTTTCTGCATGGAACAACAGAAAGGACCAAAAATCGAGCCTGTATTTAGCGACTATTGCTTACAGCGCCATCTATTGTTTGTAAATCGAACTAAAATCGAAAATCACTGTAATAAAACTTTTGACTTTATGCATAACCCTCCTGCAAGAATTTTTTAAATATCTGTCACCGTTTGGAAGTTATTGAATTTTAAAATCAATCAGTCCTTTTTGGGACACCCGGTATATATATATATATGGTATTAGTGCGCCTATTTTTATTAGAAAATTGCACTCTTAGGAATAATTTAAAAAAATACTAATTAAGCGTCAGTTTGACTAATCTTCATTATCGCACTGCATTAGGTGAAAATGAAACTTAAATTAATGAGAGGAACACGAATTGTAAATAAATGATTATTTAGAATGTATTTTAAAGCTTTTACGCTTATTTCAATTTTCATTTGAGGCTTTTAATTTTTTAGAAACCGTTCTTAGCCCGCATTTATGCATTAAAAGTAATCTTCATGCCATATTCCAAGATTTTATTCTAACGGCCTACCATCCCTCTGGTGGTAGTCGCACCAACATAAAATATAGCATACGTTGGCACAGCTACTGTCACCATCAATTTTCTAACATAAATTTTGAAATCGGTTTGGTATTTTCTGATATTCCATAGAAATCGTAATTTAGAAAGTTTTTAAAAGGCTTTTCGTTCATTTTACCTGTTTAAATTTTGAATCCTTTAGAAACTGTCCTCAGAGAGAATTTACTCCTTGTAAGTATTTATCATGCCAAATTTTAGGTTTCTATCTTTAACAATAGAAATCATAATTTAGAACATTTTTAGAAAGTTTTTCGCTTATTTCATCCTTTTAAATTTCGATTTTTTCAAACTGCTTGTTCTCAGAGAGCATTTACATCATATAAGTAGCTACCATACAAAATTTCAATTTCTATTTTTTATAATTCCAAAAAAAAAAAAAAACCCATCGAAATTTAGAAAATGTTTAGAACGCTTTCGCTCATTTCACGCTTTTAAATTAATTTTTTTAGAAATTGTTCTTAGAGAGAATTTATATCTTATAAGTCGGTACTATGCCAAATTTCAAGTTTTTATCCCTTTCAATATCTCCAAATTTGCAATTTTAGATTTTTTTTAGCTCCTACAACTGCTCTTTTGGTAGCGGCACCGACAGAAAACATAGTTGAAGTAGAGACAGTCACCATCAATTTGCCACCATTACTTTTAAAATCGATCTTGTATTTTCTTAGTTTCCATAGTTAGATTCCATTCATAATTTAGAAAGTTTTTAGAAAGCTTTTCGCTCATTTCACCCTTTTAAATTTCGAAATTTTTGGTAACTGTCTTAGAGATCACTTATATTTGATGTATCTTACCACGCCAAGTTTAAATTTTTTGTCTTGAACAATTGCATGGAAATCGCAATTTAGAACGTTTTTAGAACGCTTTTGTGCATTTTCACACCTTTTAAATTTCAACTTTTTAAAATTAACTTTTTTCAACTGTTCTTAGAAGAAATTATATACTAAAAGTAAGTACCATGCCAAATTTCAAGTTTCTAGCCCCTTCAGGATCACAAAGATAGTAATTTAAAACGTTTCTTGCTCATGTAACCCCTTCGGGGTAGTAGCACTGACATAAAATGACTGTCACTTTAACTTTGCAACCAATACTTTTGAAATCGGTTTAGTATTTTCTGAGACTTCATAAAAATCGTAATTTAGAACATATTTAAAACGCTTTTTGCTCATTTCACCCTTTTAAATTTGGGAATTTTTTAGAAACTGTTTTTAGATAGCATTTGTATCTTATAAATATCTACCACGTCAAATTTCATGATTCTATTTTTAAAAATTGTCTAGAAATTGTAATTTAGACCATTTTTAGAATGCATTTCGCGCATTCACTCCTTTTAATAATTTTTTTTCGACAGTTCTTATGTAGGATGTAGGGTTGATACATTGACAATTTTTCTCAACAAATGGTATTAACAACCATTCTAACACATGTAAAGGCTTCTTTTATTTGCAGAAGCCATCATCAGCTGGACTAATCAGTGAAGAACTGATAACTTTTCTTTTAATTCTGAAGATTTTTGGAATGTCAATGTAAATTTTTTCAAATACAGATTTTCTTTCACAATTCTTATTATTGTGAAGATAATATCTTGTATTTTTTTATTTATGAAGCTCATTGTTAGGATTAATTTTACTAGAAAGTAGATTGCCATTTTGCAATTGCATTTATACAAAGTGATTGAAAATCCAATAAGATATATTGGGGAGAAATGATACATTTGTATATTTGAAACTTAATAGTTTTTTAAATTGCAAGCTAATATAGGACTGTAATATTCATTATTGTTTTAGAGCAAGAGCTACTGAAATTGGTAAGGAGGATTAATTGGTAAAGTTTTTCCGAAATCATTTACTCTAACAAATATTTTATTTTATATGGAATTAAAAAGACTGAAATGTATCCTTTTGATCTTAATTGTTTCGACAATACCTATTTTTTTACCCTCAACATCTTCTTGTGATCATCGCCACGAAACCAGTGAGTTAAATATGAATCCGTTATCTACTGACACGACACCTAAAAAATCTATAGATGAAAATACAGGGCCGTCACGTACCAAATTTACAAGCCTCCCAAGTTCGCAAGGATATTAGGGCTTATCCCAATAAAACAGTTTCAACCACAAAGGGTGGAAAACGTAAAGTAAAATCTTTAATACTGATTGATATGATTGTCAAAAAAAAAAAAAAAAAAAGCTTGATGAATAATTTAAAGTTAGACATTTATTTTCGAAAAAGTATGTTAATAGGATTGTTTAATTTTTTTTATAATAAACATTTCTGAAACAAAAATATGTTAATGTCATTTCTTTTTAAATTTTACTAAAACATTTCAAGATTTATCATAAAAATTGCATAACACAAAAATCCAAACGTCTGCATTTTTTTTTCAATTCACATAACAATGTATCAAATCTCCCTTTCAAGTGTATCAATTATCCCAGTAAAGGGGAGATTTGATACAATAGTAAACATTAAAATTAATTGAGATATATTTTTTTATTGATTGTTTTTTAAATTCGCAATATTATTAATAAATAAATAAAAGGTCACTTTATAAGAAAATACGAAAAAAATGTTTAAAAATAGCTTTCTAAGGGTTATAAAAAATCAGTAAAAAAAGTGTATCATATTCCCCTACATCTTATAAGTTACTACCATGCCAAATTCCAAGTTGTTAGCCATTTCAATATCTCAAAAATCCCAATTTAGAACGTTTTTTGCTTCTGCAACCCCCAGGTGGTATTGACACCGGCATAAAATATTATCTATGTTGGAGCAAGCATTATCACCATCAATTTCCAACCATTACTTTTGGTATTTCCTGAGATTGCATAGAAATCGTAATTTAGAAAGTTTGTAGAACGATTTTCGCGCATTTCCACACCTGTTAAATTTAGACCTTTTTTAGAAACTGTTCTTAAAGTACATTTGTATATTATAAGTAACTACCATGCCAATTTTCAATTTTCTAGCCCCTTGGGTAACACAAAAATCGCATTTTTAGAACGTTTTTTGCTCCTCCAACTCCTGGGTAATTGCGGCATCGAAATAAAATTTAGTCTATCTTGGAAGAGGGGCTGCCACCATAAATTTGCCACCATTATTTTTTAAATTGGTTCGGTAGTTCCAGAGATTACCCCTACAAATAAATAAACACACAAACTTTACTTTTTTATAATATTTAGTATAGCTAATAAATTATATATATTTAATAGAATATCATTTATATGATTTATTATATATATTAAATATATTTATTATAAGTTGAAGAAGGAACATGAAAATTTAGACACGTTTGTTGTGCCAGAATGCATTAGTTTACTATTAAATATTTTTTGATTATTTATGCTAACGACCTGTTCCAAAATCAGTAAATATGTCCATAAGTTCTATTATATTCCACAATTAACTTTTAAGCTACAAAACCTAGTTAAGCAAACTAATTAAAATTAATCTTATAATACCCCATGTGTGCCGGCACTTGCGCCTTATAATGAACTCTACGGAATATACAATCTTCATTTTAAGCAATCTTTAGAGAACTTAATATTATTTAGCTAATGCAAATTTAACTGACAGCATTCTACAAGGTAAATCCATTAATTTATCTTCTAGTATGAATATGAAATAGGAGGCTTTCTTTAATACCTAAGCACTTAATGAGTGTGACGCAAAACCATACAAAGTTTTACGTGGTGGTGATTTAATACCCTCCATCATAATATATATCATTTACTTAAATGCTGCAAATTTTTCATAAAGAAGCAAATGGAGATAATTTAAATGGGCTTGTGGGTTGCGCAATAACGCATGTGTATAATAGAAATGTAGATGTTTTCGAAAGCTTGAATCTTAAATAAAAGCGGTATACAGTAGTACCTCGACTTACGCCACCCCGCATTTACGTCGTCTGACCCGGAGAAAATGTTTTCTTAATTAACACTCAATTTGAACTTTTTTGAAGACTTTATGGTTCTAAAAGTCTATGAAGACTTCTATGAAGAGAAACTTACTATAATGACTATCCTGTTATACATGTTTTTGTTACATTCCCCCCCTTCCCTCGTAAGTTCACTTAATATTCTGTTTAATACTTTATTTATTTTGTTCGCTATAATCACACAGTGCAGCCCCTAAATTAAATTTAACATTTAAAAACTATATCGCTTGTATTAATAGCCCTTCACGTTTAAATTAAATTATTGTAGTTACTCAATTCTTTAATAAAATAAAATCAGTGATTCAGTCTTACAATCCTGCTTTCAGATATTTTCTCACGTAAGAGTTAACCTTGTAGAAAAACGTTACTGCTATCCGTTCGTAGCGAAAACATTTTATCTTCTTTCATTTCCTTATTTGGTCATGAATCTTAACTCATCATTAAAATCACTTAACATGTAATCTATTCATTGGATTTATTTTCGCACTGCACTTTAACATCCAGACCGTTATAGTCATACGTATGTGAATGCTGCATTTTTGTGGCAATGCAGGTTGCTAATCTTTGCCCTTGCATCTGCTGTTAGAAAATACATTCACATGCCTTTTCGCCTAACAACTCTCTCAGTTTTTTCCACCCTTGGTCTTTATTCAGAAACATTTTTATTTTTACACTTAACCGCACTTGTATCAAAGTACAGACTATCTTTGCACTTCCCACGACACAGGAATCTATTAACCCACAAATCTGGCATCCCTACGCAATTCAAATATGTAATAAGTTCACCGTATGTATTTGGCGAATCGTACCAGCCAATGTTTTTTTAAAATGTCCCTTGTGCATGGCGCAAAATACTTGTAGATTGGTTGATATTGTATTCCGCCAAGCAAGTGAATGTTAACTGCGTAATCAACTCTCTTTTGTTCTAACGTTGGTCTGAATATGTGGCACTAAGAAGTGTCTTGTTGTGCTTCCCCTCTTGTACCTCTCCCCTGTGCTCTCCTGGACTTAATAAAATCCAACATCTTCGTAAAGTGCTTTGGAGTTTTTTTTTTTTAGTTCGTTCTTGGTTATTTAAATTTCCAACTTTAAGTAATCTACAGCGGCCCCTTAAAAGACAAAAACGTCTTCATACTTACCTGGGACAGTGACATCATATTGACAAACAAATAAAAATAGTCACTAGAAAAAGCTTAGAAAATTTACTCTGCTGTTACAAAGAGCTTCTTAAAGTAAAAAAGAAAAATTTGTCAGTTTAAACTTCATTCGCAAGATTTTTTCGCATGCTCAAAAACTCGAACGGAGTGCCTAGAAGAAGAATAAATTGCAAGTTAACAACTTAAGAATTTATTCCAAATTCTTGTATTGCAAACGCCTTTTTCTTTTGCTAATGTTAAATGTATGTAACATAATGTATGTACAAAATACAACAGAATATATTTATTAGATTTTGGAGAACTTTTATTAGTTATCCTTTTTTTCTATCTTTAAATGTACCTCGACTTACTCCATTTTCGACTTACTTCGCTAGTCTTGGAACGAATTACTGACGTAAGTCGATGTATTACTGTATTTGGTATAACTTTAAGTGCATTTCAGAGCCTTTATTGAATAGGAACATTTGTACAGTATAACTACTCACCGCATTGTTCTAACACATACACACACAGAGATACACATATCTATATGTATAAGTATAGAACACATAAATGCAAAATGAAATAAAGATGCGAATACAATCCTACACACGAATATCAAGCGGAACTACAGAGAATGAAATAATTTTTATTCGAGATTAAGAACTTAATTTGTAAGGAAAATTAACAAAAAAAGTTAAAATTCCAGTGATAAATTCACCTTGAGTAAATAATTAAAATCATATAAAAAGCACAAGTAAAATGCACTAAAACTGCTTGCAGATGCATACATATATAGAAAATTATTTAAAATACCCTAAAAATACATTAAAAATCCAAAACGTTTTCAGCCAATTCGCAGGACAACCAAACAATATCTGTTGTGATTAAAATTTGAGTTGCCATCATTAGAAAAAAGAATTTAAAATTAGAAAAAAATTAATATTTCGAAAACTAATTCGAATTTAAAAATTCTAATACCAGTTTTGAGATCTGTACGGATTTTTTGGTGTTAATTTCATCGCAAAGTATTCCATATTTTAGGAGAAATCGCCGTGAAACATAATCAGTTGTTTAATCAGCCGTTTTATAGAATCGTTACATAAAATCGTTTCAATTCAGTCGGTTCATAATATCCGTTTCATAAATTCGTTTCATTAGGATTTTATATATATAAGGTAGATAACATTTGTATTCATAAAGAATTAAAAAAATAATAGGATTTAACTAAAATCGCTTCGAGTTGCTGGTAATACGAATGAAAAAAAAAACTTCTAGTGCAAAGGTTTAAATTATGACAGGATTTAAAGAATGGTGTAATAAAAACAACATTTGTGTAAAATTCAAAAAATCCAGAAAGAGTGAAATAAGGTAGTGGTCAAGCCTTATTCTTATTAGACTGGGAAACGGCAGCACAGACAATCACCTCATCAAGATCACGGTTGAAATTCCAGAATCAGTTAAACTTTAATTCACATATTAAAACGCAATCGGTTTGCCAAGTCATATCTTGGTTGAAAACACCTGAAAATCCAATTTTAGTGGTTGACTCGTATGTTTACCATTGTGTTTTCCTGCATCCAAAGGTATGAAAATATGAAGGACTGGCGGCAGGAATAGCAAACCTAAGAGTCAACTGCTAAAATCGGGTTTTCAGACGTTTTCTATCAAGACATGACTTGGCAAATCGATTGCGTTTTAATATGCGAATCGAGTTTTAACTAATTCTGGAATTTTAGTCGTGAACTCGATGAAGTGATTGTTTGTGCTGCAGCCTCACGGGTTATATAAGATAAACGAAACTTTCATACATTATGTTAAATTTTTCTTTTATTTATATGAGTATGTGTGATATACGATGATGTGTTTTTTTATTATATGATTATATTATTTTATATATGTAATTTTATATTGTTAATTATACTATTTTGTGTCTCTGTAAAACAACGATAACTTCTATGAACGCCCTATTCTATAGCCAGAATCTTTTAGTTAAATTCAGTGATTTATATCAATTCTAATACATTTGAAACAACTTAATGTAATTAAAATACACTGCAAACGGTTTACCCCATTGACGATAATGTAACGAAATCCTTTTGAATGTCCTTGTAAATAAAGTATTAATCCTACACACTTCATATTGAATACCAAACATACCATGGTAAACATCATTAAATCAATTGCATGAAAATCCGAGTATATTTACGCGAGTTAGAGCGTGGACAGACGGACAGGAAAACAAAATTCATAAACACTTTTCAACTTTGTTGGAAAGTGCTTAAAAGAAAAATAGATATTATGAATCAAGCAAATCTGTGAAATCAATCACGAATTTTAACTTTGAATAAAAGAGATTTATTTATTCTGAAAAATAATTTACTTTCTAAAAAGTTATCTATTTCTGTGTAATCTGTATAAATAATAAATTTAATCGCCATAAGTATAATGAATGAATTTCGACTTTATTTTCTAGAACATGAAACCATTAAACTGGATGACAAACGATGCTGATATTTATAAATAAGTCAGAAGAAGATAACAATGTATTATTAATGAACACAAGCTGGGCATAAACAAAAGCTGTTGCCTACTGCAATACTAAAACATCGATAAATTATACACTACATGAAACATAATATATTAACACGTTTCTTTTTTAATAAATGCTTATTAAGATTAATATTACAAAACAGTCACGTAGATAAACTAAAAAAAAAGTATTTTTTAAGTGTTGAAATTATTCACTTGTTCGCAGCATTGCGAATATTTATTACATTCAGATATTTTAAATAAGTTTATAAAATTATTTTTTCGTTGGTTTGCGACATGTAATGCTATTAAAACAAAGTTAAATGATAAAACTATCTTCAATAGATAAAACAATGTTATGTCGGTAATACGTCAATATCTTATGGGATCCCATATACTATTAGAAAAAATAATATGTAATCTCTATATTTTAGAAAATTTTATTACAAAAAAATATCCCTTGAGTAATATTGAAATTAATTTAATATTCAAGTTATGAGAAAAATTTTATAACTATATTTTTGTTCTTATGTTATGTAGTCATAAAGAATGTAAAAAGTCTAATTTTCATTCATTGTTTTAGTGTCCTTATGTATATTTATCGATACTACACGTTACTATCATGATACTACAGGTTAAGCAATGGAATTTAGACCACTATACGGATTTCAATATATTAAGTTGTAACGAAAGTTTTCCGCCAAATCATCATTACATAATACTAATTATAATAAATTTAATTAACTGCAATTTTATATATAACCACCATTCCGCCAAACCTTCACAGTGTCATGTGATACAGCACTAGTACCTAAAGCTGTATACTTTATTCGGTGACATTCTGTTGCTGACTTTTTGCAACAGAAAACTGGAAGTAAATGATGGTTCTAATCTGGTAGCATGATAGTTACATTTCAGGTACCTTGTACTTAATCATAGCGATATTTTTTTACAAATTTCACAACACAGTGTTATAAAGCAAGTCCCTTTCTTTCAAATGCCAAAATTCGTTAGACAAAATATGACCAAACCCGTCAACGTGGACTGTTTGCACAGGCCATATTAGCTGTGGCGGGAAACTTTCGTTACAACCTGATATATAGGTGCTCTCAAAAATGTATACACTCGGATCATTAATGAGTTAGGGTAGGTAGGGTAAAGACAGCACGTGGCAAAAATCGGGGCATCGACTGATATAATACGAACGCAACGTTTTTTTCAAGGTGAAACAGTAGTCGACAATTAGGCTTCAATCTTACTACTTTTGTGTTGATAACATTAGAAGAAAGTTGCATTCCGTGAACAGAAAATGAGGTGAATTTCAATTTTTAATTTTTGATGTAATATTTAAAAAGAAAAACCATGTGATTATTGAGATAATAATACTGGAAATGTCTACAAATACAAAAATTCATTGAAGAACGGAAATTCTTTAGTTGCATTTCTATAAACTTGCAGTTGGCCGGTTAAACAAAACGGCGGGCACTTCACCCCTTCACTGCGGGTTCTTACCCCAATCAACGGGACAAAGGTACGCAGGGCAATGTTTTTAGTAAAAAAGAAAAGTGCCCAGTTCAACTGATGGCATTGAGCTCACAGTCTATTCACAATAATTGTATATTATACTCTTACTTCAAAGAATAATGCCTTTTGAAAAATAAATTAAGGGCGGATAACCCCCCCACCCAATGTTTCACATCTTTATACTTAACCAAGGAGCCTCCAAATCTCATCAGGGAAGCACCGTATCAGAATAAACCGGTATACCAAATTTGAAGCAAATCGGATAGAAAAACGCATTTATCTAAATTAAAGCGGTATTAGTCCCCGTTCCCTCCTATATACTTAACCAATGAACCTCCAAATCTAATCAGGGAAGCGACTTATCATAATACACCGGCATACAAAATTTGAAGCAAATCGGATAAGAAAACCCATTTATCTAAATTAAGGGGGTATTATAACCCTCCTCCCGATGCCTCCTTTGTACTTAAACAATGAACCTCCAAATCTAATCAGGGAAGCGCCTTATCAGAATTAACTGGTATATCAAAATTGAAACAAATCTGATAATTCTGCATGAACAACCCATTTATCTAAGTTAAGGGGGAGATTAGCCCCATAACCCCCCCTTTATACTTAACCAACTGTATGTACGTACATACGTACGTACAGTCGTGGAAAAAAAAGTAAACACCCCCTACTAACTCCTCAACAAATTATAGTAGAAGAAAGTTACTGGTACCGAATGATTGGAAATAAAGTCTACTTTTAAATGATGTATATAAAATTTGTTTAGGGGGCCATCTACATATTAAAACGAACCATAAATTTGTTTTTTTCAATAGCAGTACCCAATTCTGACAGCATAAATGAACTCTACACCCTTCAATTAGCCTAAAAACGAATTTTTATGCAATTCGTACCATAAGTTTCCAAGAAATTAATTATTTTAAAACGAGCGTATTTTAAGGGCTATATCCAAATTGAAGTTCCGTACTGGATTGTTAACAGAGAGAGCCCCTTCCTTGATCAAGGCACCTTAAGCGCCACTCAAGTAGTCAATGATGCGTGTTAGATTACGGGACAGCAGAATAAATTTCAAAATGTCTACTTACTTCCATCATAGACGGCCCCTTAAACCATCATTTTGCCATTTTTTAAGCATAATTTGAAAACTACTTGGAAGAAAAATGTGAAATTTTTGAATTTCCATAAAGCAGGACTTAATAAATCTAAATCCATCAAAAAAATTGTAGGATGCAATTCATAATTTTTTCGAATATTAATTTCATAATTCATATCATAAAATTATAAAAATTGCAAATTCAGCTTATTTATGTTTGGGTATATTAGTATTATTACTACAAAAAAATTAGCACATTAGGAGCATAATTTCGGGAGATATAAATAAAAACATGAAAATGTAATTTAACATTAGAAGCACTAAATTTTGAATGTTTATAATTCAAAAACTTATCATTCAAACGAATTGAAATTTGGTGTCTAGGCATAGTTTGAACCGAAGGTTTGAAATATCTCGTTAAAATTGGGTATTGCCATTGAAAGAAATGAAGTTTGGATTCGTTTTAATATGTAGATGACCCCTAAGAAAATTTTATATACATCATTTAAAAGTAGACTTTATTTCCAATCGTTCGGTACCAGTAACTTTCTTCTACGATGATTTGTTGAGGAGTTAGTAGGGGGTGTTTATTTTTTTTTTCCACGACTGTACATACAGAACCTGCGGGCACATTAGCTCTGAGGCTTTGATAGCCTGTGAGCTAAAAAATTTTAATTTCTTGCGAAATTATAATTTGACAAGCTGATGGTAACACTGATTGAGGTTCTAATATAGCATTTTATTCAGCCATTAAACAAATTTAGACCAATGTGTTCATTAAAAATGAAAAGTTATGCAAAGTGCGTATCTTTAGTCTTTACCCCTCCCCCCCCCCTCCCCTATAACTTTTTGAATGTTTAGAGTTCCGTACTTAAAAAGTAAAAACAGAACCATTATCAGATCACTCTTGTGTCTGTCTGTCCGTCTGTCACAGCCATTTTACTCGTAAACTATGGAACATGGAAAGTTCAAATTGGGGGAAGTAATAAAGACTATTGATCTACATATTTACAGATTATTAAACATTCACAAATATATTTAGGACAAATCTAGAGGGGCTAATTAAGTTACTTGAAAAAAGGTATCTTCTTTGTATATCGTGTAAAAGCTTTCGTAATGCCGAACTCAAAAATACATTTCTTTTAATTTTAGGTATTATATTTTGAGACTGGTCGTCGAAAATGTAGTGCAAAAATATGTTCCCCTCCATCTATTTCCGAATCTACTAAAACTAAAATTATATATAAAAAAATTAGAGGTAGTAGACGTTAATTTAAACCTTGCAGGAAAATTATAACGATTACCCTAGGTATAATAGTTTTTGAGAAAAGCGCATTTTTCTATTACACACAAATTTCGATTTGCGGGTATTCAACAAAGGTGTTGAGGAGCGCTTTAGGTACCTATCGTAGCAGAAGTGTAATAGCATTGTTGATAATGATTTTCGAAAAAAAATCGTCGGTAATTAGCCGAGCTAGTAACATTTAAAGACACGGACGGTCTGGACATACATAATGACAGGTGCGGCGTACTCTATGTACCATCGGCTTTTAAAGCCCAGATAACAACTTTTAATGATATATTTGTGTATACGACATGTTTATGTGATTTAAAAAAGTGTAGAAATTGGTAGTTAGGGTAAACGCACCGGTAGTGGGCCACTTAAGGAAATTTATCTTATTATTAGTAAAGTATTTATGAATTCTAAATGATATATATATTTTTTACGTAGTACTAACCTTCATGTATCGAAATAATCGCTTTCACTTGTTAAACGGCAAATATTCCCATATTCTGTGATCAAGACTTTCTGAATTGTGCTACAATGAATTTTATGAATTTTCAGCGATTTCTGGCATTAAAATTCATTTTCTGTGTTTTGTACCAGTATGATACAAATGGTAGAAAAAAATTATCAGTTTTTATCCACAATAATAGTAGACAATTTAGCAACTTTTTTGAAAATCAAAATGCATAGTTTTTGTTTTCTCTAAATAACAGTCTGTTGTATTTTGTAACTTAAAAAAAAAATCCGCCCAATTTGTTATTTCGCAGAGGTGATAAATAATAAGACAAATACAATAAACAGGATAATTAAAAGCTGAAATGAGTGCAAAACAAAATGGTTTAACCAAAAACGAAAAAGTTCGCAAAATGTGAGAGGGGTTTATAGTCAATTTATTACAAAGAGTACTTTAGGTTGAAACTTACAATGAAAGAGAGGTATCAGACTGGGGCGATAATTCCTGACTCTCCTTTTTTCCCATCGGCTATTTTTTTTAACTCTTCCCTTTGAATTTTTCTTTTTTCTCTTTCAGTTTTTTTTTTATTTTTCTGCATCTTTAGCATTTTTAAGGCCTTCTCTATTCTTATAATATCGAAGCATTTAGGGACAAGCCACAACTGCAGGGATTTTTTCTCTTTTTCTTTGTGTTATCTCCCCCTTCTGGCCAAAATAGAACTCTTTTGAAGGGAGATGGTACATTTCTAGATGGCCCACCATTTGAAAGCACTGAATGGCTCCCAGTCTCAGTTGATCCTTCTTGAATGAAAAAGTTCACCTCAGAATCTTCAACAATTGCTCTTTGCTCCTGATCAATAGTTTCAGTATCAACAGTGTCAATAGGCTATTCAGTGTACGCCGCCTCAACAGATATGACTGGTGTACCCTATAACAAGTAAAATGTTAAAATGGAATAAGTAATAGTACAAAATATATACTCAAGTGTTTTATACCCAACTTGTTTTGCGATAGATTACCTGAGAAATTGGTTCCATGTTCAAAGTCTCCTTTATCTCCAACCATAAGTAGTAAAGATCTATTTGCTCCTCAGAACCTTTCAATTTGCCTTTATTTTCTGAGAAAGATTTTATTTTTCTTCTCCAATTTTATCTTCAAGAATTTCCAAGAAAGAAGCCATTTCTCTCTCCTTTATTGATGATATTATCACATTCTTTGATGTTAGTGTGGATTCAACATTTACTTTCTTTAGATCCCATGAAACTAGTCCACTTCATTTGAATCCATTCACAATGGTTGCAGGAGTTAAACGATCTAGTGCTGATTTTAGGACTGGTGGAAACTCATATTTCTGCATCTATTTGCCTTCATGAGTTATTCTGAAGTGCACTACTTTCTGTTGTCAAGCACTTTTAAGAGTATGTAAAACAGAAATGTTCATTGGTTGCATTAGGTATGTGGAATTTGGGAGCAAAGCTACCATTTCAACTCCATGAGCCGAACAGAAAATTCTTAGATTCAAAGACATGTGAGAAGTATGTCCATCCATAAATAACACTACAGGTTTTCCTATGCAATGCTTATTTAAATATGGCTAAAAAATGTGAACCTTTATTGAGTATTGAACCTTTGAAATATAAATTATTTTAGATATTAATTTCTTTTAATAATCATATGTCTGATAGCTTAATGAAGGTGCATTTTTGCTGCTCCAGAAGTGGGCCACTTGTGCACCAGTAGTGGTCCCCTGGCCCACTACTGGTTCTGATGAACAAAATACTAAATAAATTATATACAAAGTCTTATAACCTCAAAAAATACTTAATTAAAATAATTTAAACATAAAAATGTTTTTGGCATGTGCTCCAGTAGTGCGCCACCATGCCCACTATTGGTACTATTTAAGAAATTTTGATCCAGAAGTGGGCCACCCCTTAAAATCAATATAATTTTTAAGTTTTAAGTTTACAGCTAATCTAACAAATTATTTACAATGTAATCGAGTATATCAACGTCACTTTAATTCAAAATAAAACATAATATTAAAGAAACAACGCTTTAGATAAAACCTTATCTCTTAATGAAATCACTAAGAATTTGCCAAAAAAATCTGTGTTTGAAGACATCCCAGAAGATAAACAAATATATCTACAGGAAAATAACAATTATTCCAAACTGTTAGTTAACATTTAAGGACTTTAACTAATCAGATTTATTTCAGTCGTTTTTCTGAAATGGATTGTGAGCTTGTTTTTAAACTTTGAAAGTTAGTGGCCCACTACAGGTACGTGGCCCACTACCGGTGCGTTCATCTTATGTGGAATGCATTAAAATGTTTTGATTTTTTAAAAAAAAAGATGTGAAGATAATTCTAAATTCATAGATGTCCATTTTCTGGTGATTTTGTTTTCATATAAAATGAGTATATTCTGAATCGAAAGAATTATTGAAGAAAACGTGTTTTCCTTTTATGTAGTACTTATTTGATTAGAATTATAAAGAAAATTCTCGTTCAAAATATGTTTATTTGACTTGAGAAAAACCGGAAGGTTGGCAGCTATGTAAATACTTGTGAGTAAAAAAAATGGGAATTTAAATGATTTTGACTTTCAAAATTGAGCAAAGAAAGAATGTTTTTGATGATCTTCTATTTGTTCTGGATATATGTTAGCATTCACAGGGTTTTCGGCATTAAATTTATTCTACTTTGAAAAATATTTCATTTTTAATATAAAGTGGCTAAAATAGTTGTAAGCAGGGATGTAGTAAAGAGTATACGGTGGTATACGTCGTATACCTTCTGTATTTTTTTAAGGAACACCATATACCCTCTGTTTCTCGAAAAAGGCTATAGTATATACACTGTAGGGTATACCCTCTGTCTTGAGGGTATACCATCTGCTTAGAGCGTATGCCCTCTGCTTTTCTCACGACTACACCACTGGTTGTAAGTACAGTTCTGGGAGCAACAAAAAGTGACCAATCCCATCTAACTCTGTTGCAAATCATTGTTTAAAAAATATAATTGATGCCAATTGATAGTAATAACCTTTATCAACCACTTAATTGATTTGCCCGTACGCCGTACGGGCAAGAAGAGTTTGCTTAATCCATCACTTAAAGCTTGTTGATATCACTATTTTTTTAATTACAATTTCATACTATTTAATGACAAATTTTTAGATTAAATATTACGAATATCTCAGTTTAAAAAAAATGTTGTTTGTTCCATATTTTCAATTTATTGTATAAAAAAAGGAATCACTTAGGCGATTAATTAATTCTATAGTTAAGGGGACAATTGATCAAACTTGATCAAAAAAGCGATTATTTTTTAAAAACATTAAATGAAAGCCTATTTAATTGTGCATATTTTGTCACCTCATTTTTACGCATACGGCAATTATGTCGCGAGATATTGTAAATTTGTATAATATATCCAGCGAAATTACCCAGATAAATTAAATCTTTAAATGGTATTTTCTCCATGTTCATATTTTCTCGTTTCGTGCTTTAAAAATGCTAAGGCTTTTTTTTTATTTTTCAGATAGAGATTTAAACATTTTGTGCATGTTCTGTATTATATATGTATCAAATCTGCGCATAGAATTAGCCTTCAGTTATTTTGCTTCTTTTTTAAAAGTAAAAATGCATAAAAATGTGTCAGATTTCATCGTTTTACACTATACACTGTAAAAAAAAACGACATTTTTACAGTACAAAGTACTGTTCATCCCGCGCACAAACTCGATCACAGTGAATGTGGTGTATCTTTCTTTGGTTTCCTGACTATATAAACATGAAAAATACAGTAATTGCGTAAAATTAACAGCACAATGTGCCGGCAATTTTACGCAACTACTGTATTTTTCATGTTTATATAGTCAGGAAACCAAAGAAAGATACAGCACGTTCACTGTGATCGAGTTTGTTCTGGCAAATTTACAGTGGTTTTTTTACAGTGTATGTATCAGTAAAAAAATTATATTAAATGTAATATTATATGTATCTAAAAATCGATGCTCAATCTTGTGTAATACGCATTTCAAAATCTTTTTAAAAAAGGGGCAAAAATATCAGCAGTTAAAAAAGTAGTAGGGATTTTAAAAATTTAAATTAAATATCCAATAATGTTTTTTTTCAAGATGTACTCATAGTTGAATATTGAAATGCAATGAGTTTACCATTTGAACTATATATTTAAAAAAAAAATAAAAAAAAATTGGAAGAGGTAAACTTTCCCCCTTAAATTTTGATTAGAGGTTCGCCTACAAACAATATTGTAACAAATTTAAAAGTTTTCAATATAAATTTTGACATATTATTTGGATTATTTGGTAAATTTTACCTCCGGTATCAAGCTGAAAGTCATTCTATCTAGTCGTTTAAGAATTATGTAGTTTTCAATTTTGAAACTCCGTAATATTAAATACATTTTTTATCGTTGAAACTATAAAGAGTTTTTTCATAATTCATGACCTAATTTCACAGGTCTGCGATGAAAAAAAAAATACAAGGGTATTGATGGCTGAACTTTATGTATTTTTTGGTGCTAATTAAAAAACAAATAATGAAAAAATTCTATCACGTCACATTTTCTTGAAAAATATTGGGTCGATTGGAAAGTTTGTCGTGTTGAAAAAATCAATTCGTACCGGTAAATTCTGCCAGCTAATTCTATGACATTAGATATCGGAATCAATGTCTAATATTTAAATGATAGAATTTCTCGATACGAATTGATTTTCCCAACACGACACAACATTCCGATTGACCCAATTCATTTAAACTTATAACAAAATAATCGATTACTGAAAAATCAATATGCCTCACCGATAATCGATTTTTTTTACATAGATTTACATGGATAAAATCACTGTTGCCAGATAGCACATACAAAATTGTCCAAAATTGTGCTTTTCATTTTAGCAAAAATATCGATATCGATGTTACAAAAAATTCTGATGTGATGGGGGGGAGAATGGAGGTCATTTTCGAAATCAGCCCACCAAAAAACATAAAAATCAGCGAAAACTTCTCTTGTATTTTTCAAAAACTTCAATTTCGCAGGCCTGTGTTATTAACTAAAAACAACGTCAGAATGAATTGCAATTTTAGATTAGCATATCTGAAGTTTCTAGATATCAATTTAAAAAAAAATCATAGCTTACAGTTCATGTCTCTTTTAAAAATTAATTTCGAAAAAATATATTTTTTGGAATTATACAAAAATGTATTATTATACCCCCATTACATACCCCTTCCAAGAACATCTGGCAGTGCTGTATTAAAATTACGTAGCTACTAGGGAATCAATCCTATTTATAAGTTAATTTATAAAAACGAATAAGTCCTAAAAAAAGTTATATCACGCCAAAATTTTCAGAATATATTCTTATTATTTTTGCCTGTGTTTTCCTATTTATTTTATTTGTTTCAATATAATTACAATTTATTATCAAAATCCACATTTAATATTTGTCTAGCATAAATGGAAAATACAATTTCAGCAATAAAAAGCATTGCTATACATAAAATACAATTACTCTTAGTTTAAATAGAACAAAAAACAACATAAAAATTTTCAAAACATATACTATGACCGTGAAAACAAACAGAAAATACATTTATTGCGTTTTATGGTGTCTGGGAAACGAACTAAAATATTTTAAAACAAAAATTGCCCATCAGAAAGAATGCTGAAAAGAAACATAGTTTTTATATGTTTTTTACAGGGAACCATAAAAAAAAAACAAAATCTGAGGAATGTATTTAGATCTGTACTGTTTTATAAATATGTGTTCTGAAGTATATGATAAAATGAATGGTTTTGAATCCATAAAAATATGTAATATTATAATGATAAAGATAAATTAAGTGAAAGCGTCATTTAAATTTACTGTTAGAAATAAATCTAGTGTTTTATTTTGATTTTAATGTTACATTATAACATTTCCCAATCCATTAATATGAAAATCTAATTGTTTAGAAAAAACGCTCAAACATTTCAATCCAAACATGTAGTTATCACTAATTCTGGAAACCTTTCCCTTTCCTCCAGCAATTCTAATTAGAAAAACCGGTTCGTACAATAACATAAAAAACATTTTTTTTTATTTATGGGAAACTGGTGGTAATGCAGATCGTCAGGTAATGGCGTTCATCAAGGTATAGACGCTTTCAGTCGTAACGTCAGTCATAACGCTTTGCTTGGAAACTGACTCCAAACAAACGGTTGTTATGCTACATTTCTTATTTAATACAAATCGTAGAAAATGTTACCGCTGCTTATAAAGTATTAAAACAGTTGTGAAATATAGCTATAAGTTTCAGCTTCAATATACAAATGAAATAGCAAATACAACGTAGCAACCGTTTGTTTGGAGTCAGTTTCCAAGGTAAACGTCATGACTGACGTCACACGGAAAGCGTCTATTTCGAATCAATATTTTAGGGAAGTGCAAGAAGTGTTACCTGCTTATTTTGACGAGAGTGGTATCATTGGAAAGATATCGTCATGGGAAGTAAAAAACTCAACGGAACTACCCGTCACAAATTCGTCGTTTTTGGGATATCTGACAATTTATGTCACGCAATTTGTTTATTTGTATTTATGATGTGGCATTCATTATGTCGTTTAATTTACAATTTTTGCTGTTAAATGGCTTCCTGCACACTTCTATATTGAAGACCACAACCACCAGACAAAACCAAAGATCTACCTACAAAGACCTACAAATATCCATCATCAACAACCACACATACAGAACACGAAACAAAACATTTACAAGGCTACCACTGGCGGCTATTTTTCAATTCCTACTATTAGCTCACACTCTCCCCATGTTTATTTATTTATATATTTATCTTGTTCATATTTTCAATCGTTAATAAAATACTCATTATTCATCCTATCAAGTTGAAATAAATTTTTTAAAACTTGTACTGGATGACAATTGATGTTAATACAGTTTTTTCAAATATTAATTAATTAATTAAATTTTAATTAATTAATTTTAGTTTTACATGGCAAACAAAATGGTGGCCATTGGTTATTGAAGATCAATGAAAGTATTTTCAATAAGGGGTTACCATAGGGGGGACTCTGTTCTGTCGCCAAAAGTGACGCCAACTTGGCGATATCTCTAATATTTTGCCAAATTCCCATAGAGTTCCATTGTAAACCTACTTGCTTATAGAAAATCAACAAATTGAAATATTTTAATGCAACAAAAACTAATGTTAGCTTAAGGGATTATATTAAATTTTTCTTTGATGACCTAAGTAGAAATTGACTTTAAAAACAAAATTTTTGTATTACTTGTTTATTTAAATTCATCTCGCAGCACTTTCTCAAATAAAAATATTTCAATTGTACTTTGACAACATGTGCAAGAGAAATGTACTACAAAATTAATTTTTTCAAAAATAATGGTGCGAATAGAATAAAAAAAATTAATAAATAGCAATAATATTAATTGAGGGGCTCACAACCATAGTAGACCAAGTCCATTTTGAAAAAAAAAATGAGGTAGTCCATTTAGAAGTTGCATAAAATCTGTTTTATCTACTCCCACAGTGAACCAAGTCTGTTTTCACTTACTTTCTCATATATGCCATCTGTTTACAGACTTGATGGGAGTGGATAAAACTGATTTTATGCACCTTCAAAATGGACTATCTCACTTTTTTTCAAAATGAACTTGATCTACTATTTTTGTGAGCTTTCAATTAATAATAGTAATAATTAAAAATAGTCACTCAGGCAGCCCTTCATTTATAACCATTAACATCTCTTCATTTTTTGCCTAGATTTTTTTTGTATGTTTAATTTCTAAACATAAGTAACATAATTAAACAGGAAATCATTTAACAGCAAAAATTATAAATTTGACGATATGACAAAGGTAATAGCATAAATGCATTGTGATAAATGAACAAATTGTGTGACATAAATTTGTCGGATATCTCGTAAACGACGGATTTTCAATGGGTAGTTCCATTCAGTTTTTTACCCCCCCCCACGACGAGATCTTTCCAACGATACCACTCTCGTCAAAATCGGCGCATAAAACTTCTTTCACTTGCCTAGTTAGTGGCAGAGCATACACTAGCATACATTAAGACCATAGGCTAACAGCATAGGTTAAGAACTCGAAGAACTCGAAGACCATATAAAACAGATTGGGGACTTTTTTAATTCAAATTATTTGACTGTCACCACTTTTTAAAACTCTAAAGCTTTAAAAAGAGCTTTAAGAGCTCTAAGAGCTCTGGGGACTTTTTTAATTCAGATTATTTGACTGTCACCACTTTTTAAAGCTCTAAAGCTTTAAAAACAGCTTTAAGAGCTCTAAGAACTCGAAGACCATATAACTATAACAGATTGGGAACTTTTTTAATTCAAATTATTTGACTGTCACCACTTTTTAAAAATAGTATACTTCGCCTTATTTTTCAGAATTTTTAATTTATTTTTAAAAATGCCGAATATTTCTATTTAAAAAAAGTGTTGGCAATCAACAATCTGGGGACAAAAAAGTTTCCAATCTGGCAGCAATGTTGAAGACACTCGCAAATAATGTTAAACCAATGGCAGCGTTCTTTTCAAATTTGTCGTTAACATTTTGACATTTTAAAAAGATTTTTTTAATACCTCAGGTCAATGCCCAGTCGAGTATCTTCGTACTTTTTTAATTTGAAGTTTTTAACTTTTTTGAAGTTTTTATTTTTTCTAAGGACATTTTCAATTTTACAACCGATTCAGAAAATAAAAGTATCCTTCCACACACGTACACGCACACAGACATACACACAAAAAAAATGCAACTAAAATTAAAAAATTAAAAAGTTAACCGGTTAGAAATAGTTTTTTCACCTTGTCTGTCACTGAAAAAATATTAGTTTTTAAAAAATATTGAAACAAAAAGTGATTCCTATGTCTCGAGATGTATCGAAGTTTTTTTTTTATTTTATTAAAAAGCTTTTTTTTTAAGATAATAAATATCTAGTTAGAATTAAACAATATTACAAAAATAAGTGCTAATTAAAGAACTACATGTAACATTTTTTCTAATGCAAGGTTTTCTGTACTTTATGATTAGTTGGAATGATTGGAAATACACTGTATAACACACTTTCTAATAAGTTGTCACCTTTTTTTTAAATATTTTAATAGCCCCACTTATATAGTGCATTCGGATTTATGGCGCTTTTTTATTGTCTTCAAAACGATTGGCTGCAGAAATTTACATTTGTATAAAACTTTTAATGTTCAAAACAATTTCTTGTAGGTTATAATCTTTGTTAGTATTTTAATAGCTTCAGTTGTATCGTGCTTTCGGAATTATGATTTTTTTATTGTCTTTAAACAGGCGCGATATAACGATCGAATACACTATTTTATATTTGCAGGTAGATAAAAAAATCTTTTCGTAACTGATTTCTGAAATTAAATATTTAACCCTTTGAGGAGCAAGTACTTGTGTTTCTATGATGTTGAGCTCACACCGGAATCTTCAAAACAGTTTATTGCAAAATATGGAAAAGCAATTTTACGACATTTTTTATGGCCTTTATTCGCCTGTTCATAGCTTTTTCGCCTGTTTATGGACTGTTTCAGGCTGATTGGATCTAATGGACATTTTTTCTCTTATATTTTGTTATAATAACATTAATAATGTTATTTACTTCTTTCTTTTTTTTTTTCGCTTTATCTTAAACTTTATATTTTTTGTGGCCACCAGCCGCGCCTGAACTTCTTCTACGGCTCCCATTTCATTGAAAAAGAATATATCTATACATCAAATGTAAAGTCGCACGGCAACTAGGGAATCCATAAAATGATTACATTGCTCATTGTTCCGACTTTTTTTTTTACGAAAGTTAGAAAAATAAAATTTAAAAAACATTTTCTGGTGCAAATATTCATTAACCTTAGGTGGGATAAAATATATCCCACCTCCTCTCAAGGGGTTATGACTTGAACTTATAGATGGTTGTTAATTATCATAATTGGAAAATTCATATATTTGAAAAAATAACCAAAATAAAACTTACAATTTCAGAAAAATATTAAGTTAAGTTCAGCATGAATGTGTGCTTTTCTTTATTTGCGTGAGAAAATTATATCCATAAGATCAGAAATTCGTAGAAAGAAATAAATTATGACAGTATCTGCGCTTAAAATCTTTATTGTTCATTATAACAAGCGCCTCAAAATAACGATATTTTCAACATGTAATTTAAAAAACCCATATAAATGAATGAGATCAACTATTTCAGAAACGTATCACAGTCTTCGCTTCGCATACATCCAAAAACTCCATTATACAGATCGAGGTTTCAAATGATGGATGCTGATGGCACCGTCAGGAATTCCGAAAACTTATTTTCTTCGAAGGCATCTCCCATGAGTTCCATAATCTAAAGAAATACAATTTAAATTACTGAAATGTGATGCAACAGGTAGTTCCTATGAAATATAGAATATATTCAATGTAAAATAATATTTTCATTGGAATGCACTGGCTGTTACCGTTGACTTCGTCCAATTGAGATTAGAAGAAGAACCAAATCTACTAAATTTTCCCTTTTAAAAATGATTTATAAAATAAATTCAGGTAGAAAATATTTAAGATATCTGATTTGAATTATCTTTCAAAATTAAAAAAAAAAATAGAAAATAATATGAATTGAAACAGATAAAAAAAAATTAACCAAAAGAAAACTTACAATTTCAGAATCAGAAAAATATTATGTTCAACATGAATGTGTGTATTTCTTTATTTACGGGAGAAAAGCATATCCATAAGGTCAGAAATCCGCAGGAAGAAATAAATTATGAAAATATCTGCGCATAAAATCTTTATTGTTGATCATAACAAGCGCCTCAAAATAACAGTATTTAAGCCCATATAAATGAATGAGATCAAATATTCCAGAAACAGTCTTCGCTTCGCATAAATTCCAAAACTCCATTATACAGTTCGAGGTTTCAAATGACTGATGCTGATGGCACCGTCAGGAATTCCGAAAACTTATTTTCTTGGAAGGCGACTCCCATGAGTCCCATAATATAAAGAAATACAATTTAAATTACTCAAATGTGATGCAACAGGTAATTCCTATGAAATATAGAATATATTCAACACAAAAGAATATTTTCATTGGAATACACTAGCTGTTATCCATGACTTCGTCCACTTGAGATTAGAAGAAGAACCAAAGCTACTAAATTTTCCTTTTTAAAAACGATTTATAAGATAAATTCAGGTAGAAAATATTCAAAATATCTGATTTAAATTATCTTTCAAAATAAAAAAAATAAAAAATAATATGAATTGAAACAGATTTAAAAAATAAAATAAAAAATGAAATATAGAATATATCCAATGTAAAACAATATTTTCATTGGAATACAATAGCCGTTATCCGTGACTTCGCCCACTTTATATTAGAAGAAGAATCAACGCTACTAAATTTTCCCTTTTACAAAAGATTTAAACAGATTTAAAACAAATTAACCAAAAGAAAACTTACGATTTCAAAAAAAATATATTAAGTTAAACTTGAATGGGTGCTTTTCTTTATTTGCATGGGAAAATCACATCCATAAGATCAGAAATTCGCAGGAAGAAATAAATTATTAAAATATCTGCGCTTTAAATCTTTATTGTTGATCATAACAAACGCCTCAAAATAACAGTATTTTCAACATGCACTTTAAAAAGCCCATATAAATAAATGATATCAAATATTCCAGAAACATACCACAGTCTTTGCTTAGCATACATTCAAAAACTCCATTATAGAGATCGAGGTTTCAAATGATTGATGCTGATGACACCTTCAGGAATTCCGAAAACTTATTTTCTTGGAAGGCGGCTTCCATGAGTTCCATAATCTAAAGAAATTAACTTTAAATTATTGAAATGTGATGCAACAGGTAGTTCCTATGAAATATTGAATATAATTAATGTAAAATAATATTTTCATTGGAAAACACTAGCTGTTATCCGTGACTTCGTCCACTTGAGATTAGAAAAATAACCAAAGCTACTAAAATTTCCCTTTTACAAAATATTTATAAAATAAATTCAGGTAGAAAGTATTCAATGTATCAGATTTGAATTATCATTCAAAAAAAAAAAAAAAAATAGTAAATAATATGAATTGAAACAGATTAAAAAAAAATTAACCAAAATAAAACTTACAATTTCAGAAAAATATTAAATTAAGTTCAACTTAAACGTGTGCTTTTCTTTATTTGCGTGAGAAAAGCATATCCATAAAATCAGAAATTTGCATGAAGAAATAAATTATGAAAATACCTGCTTTTAAAATATGCATTGTTGATCATAAAAAGCGCCTCAAAATAGCAGTATTTTCAACATATAATTTAAAAAGCTCATTGCCATGAAATCAAATATTCCAGAAACATATCACAGTCTTCGCTTCGCATACATTCAAGAACTCCATTATACAAATCGAGGTTTCAAATGATTGATGCTGATGACACCGTCAGGAATTCCGAAAACTTATTTTCTTGGAAGGCGACTCCCATTAGTTCTATAATCTAAAGAAATACAATTTAAATTACTGAAATCTGATGCAACAGGTAGTTCCTATGAAATATAGAATATATTTAATGTAAAAGAATATTTTCATTGGAATGCACTGGCTGTTATCGTTGACTTCGTCCAATTGAGATTAGAAGAAGAACCAAAGCTACTAAATTTTCCCTTTTAAAAATAATTTATAAAATAAATTCAGGTAGAAAATATTCAAGATATCTGATTTGAATTATCTTTCAAAATTAAAAAAATAGAAAATAATATGAATTGAAACAGATTAAAAAAAAATTAACCAAAAGAAAACTTACAATTTCAGAATCAGAAAAATATTATGTTCAACATGAATGTGTGTATTTCTTTATTTGCAGGAGAAAAGCATATCCATAAAGTCAGAAATCCGCAGGAAGAAATAAATTATGAAAATATCTGCGCATAAAATCTTTATTGTTGATCATAACAAGCGCCTCAGAATAACAGTATTTAAGCCCATATAAATGAATGAGATCAAATATTCCAGAAACCTATCACAGTCTTCGCTTCGCACAAATTCCAAAACTCCATTATACAGTTCGAGGTTTCAAATGACTGATGCTGATGGCACCGTCAGGAATTCCGAAAACTTATTTTCTTGGAAGGCGACTCCCATGAGTCCCATAATATAAAGAAATACAATTTAAATTACTCAAATGTGATGCAACAGGTCATTCCTATGAAATATAGAATATATTCAACACAAAAGAATATTTTCATTGGAATACACTAGCTGTTATTCGTGACTTTTTCCACTTGAGATTAAAAGAAGAACCAAAGCTACTAAATTTTCCTTTTTAAAAACGATTTATAAGATAAATTCAGGTAGAAAATATTCAAAATATCTGATTTAAATTATCTTTCAAAAAAAAAAAAAAAAAAATAGAAAATAATATGAATTGAAACAGATTTAAAAAATAAAATAAAAAATGAAATATAGAATATATCCAATGTAAAACAATATTTTCATTGGAATACAATAGCCGTTATCCGTAACTTCGTCCACTTTATATTAGAAGAATCAACGCCACTAAATTTTCCCTTTTACAAAAGATTTAAACAGATTTAAAACAAATTAACCAAAATAAAACTTACGATTTCAAAAAAATATATTAAGTTAAACTTGAATGAGTGCTTTTCTTTATTTGCGTGGGAAAATCACATCCATAAGATCAGAAATTCGCAGGAAGAAATAAATTATTAAAATATCTGCGCTTTAAATCTTTATTGTTGATCATAACAAATGCCTTAAAATAACAGTATTTTCAACATGCACTTTAAAAAGCCCATATAAATAAATGAGATCAAATATTCCAGAAACATACCACAGTCTTTGCTTCGCATACATTCAAAAACTCCATTATAGAGATCGAGGTTTCAAATGATTGATGCTGATGACACCTTCAGGAATTCCGAAAACTTATTTTCTTGGAAGGCGGCTTCCATGAGTTCCATAATCTAAAGAAATTAACTTTAAATTATTGAAATGTGATGCAACAGGTAGTTCCTATGAAATATTGAATATAATTAATGTAAAATAATATTTTCATTGGAAAACACTAGCTGTTATCCGTGACTTCGTCCACTTGAGATTAGAAAAATAACCAAAGCTACTAAAATTTCCCTTTTACAAAATATTTATAAAATAAATTCAGGTAGAAAGTATTCAATGTATCAGATTTGAATTATCTTTCAAAATTAAAAAAAAATAGTAAATAATATGAATTGAAACAGATTAAAAAAAAATTAAACAAAATAAAACTTACAATTTCAGAAAAATATTAAATTAAGTTCAACATAAACGTGTGCTTTTCTTTATTTGCGTGAGAAAAGCATATCCATAAAATCAGAAATTTGCATGAAGAAATAAATTATGAAAATACCTGCTTTTAAAATATGCATTGTTGATCATAAAAAGCGCCTCAAAATAGCAGTATTTTCAACATATAATTTAAAAAGCTCATTGCCATGAAATCAAATATTCCAGAAACATATCACAGTCTTCGCTTCGCATACATTCAAGAACTCCATTATACAAATCGAGGTTTCAAATGATTGATGCTGATGACACCGTCAGGAATTCCGAAAACTTATTTTCCTGGAAGGCTAGTTCCATAATCTAAAGAAATACAATTTAAATTACTAAAATCTGATGCAACAGGTAGTTCCTATGAAATATAGAATATATTCAATGTAAAAGAATATTTTCATCGGAATACACTAGCTGTTATCCGTGACTGCGTCCACTTGAGTATAGAAGAAGAATCAAAGCTACTAAATTTCCCCTTTTAAAGCACTGAATCAAAGCGCAGAAAAGAATGTCTTCTTTGAAGCAATCGAAAGTTTTTTTGCTTAAATTATAATCACTGGAGTTCAGAAAATGATAAAAGGAGTAAAAGAAAGTTGTAAATGATAAAAAAAAAAAAAAAAAAAAAAAAATTAAAAATGCAATTTTTTTTAAATAAATAAAAATCAATTTTTAAATACGCCAGCAATAACTGATGCTGGCAGGCCTAACCTCGGATAAAGTGTGAAAGTTTTAGTATACTCAGGAATATCCCTTAAATTGTCTGTCCATTTATCCGAACTTTTGCTTACCAGAACTAGGGTCGTTCCCGACTTGTTCGGATAACCGGCGATCTACTGTAGTGAGAAAAAGGCACAACTTTTTATATCATTAAACACATCCGTATGCTTATAATTTAAAATACATATATATTAAAGAATAAAAGGCAGAGCATCAAATATTTATAACATAGGTTTGACAAAACAAATATATTTAGATTTTTTTTTCTTTCACAAAAGGATAATATATGTATATATTTTGTATCAAGAACAAGTATAAAACAAGTAGTATTTCCAGGTGTTCCATGTAAATCCGGGTTCTAAATATTCTGGACACCAGGATTTTAAAGTAATTTTCTTCGCCTTATCAAAAGGCAGAATTAACTGTGATTAAAGATGGTGAAATAAACTAAGAAATTAGTTGTGTCTAGAGCAATTTGAGCCCTGTTTTACGCAGAGACCTGGCAACGTTAATATCAAACGTTATAACAAGTGTGTAAATTTTTTTTTTTTTGCATCCTCGCCTTTTATCCCTTGCGATACATACAAGAAAAAGTTTAAATATACGAAAATTATTGATGATATAAAAGATTCCAACTTTTCTCACCAAGTGAATGAAAAAATTCTAACTTCTTGATGCGTGAATAAAACTGAGAGTGTTATTATTTTAAATTTATATTATTAGTTATTATTGTTTGTAAAAAAGTGACAGCAAACGATTAATACAATTTTCAGCTAACTGTTTATATTATTAGTTATTATTATTTGTACAAAATGGCAGCAAACGGTTAATATTAATGCAATTTTCCGTTAACCATCCTTTATTAAGCTATTTCCTTTTAAAAGAAGAATGCTAAACTAGGGGGGGACGAGGGAATGAGTGACAAAAAAATTAAAAATCACATATTAAATTTATGAAGTTTTGACAAAATATTCAAAATTTTACGTCCAATTATTGTTTTTTATTGTTTAAAAAAAATTCCTATACAGGCATCCCTCGACCTACGCATTATGCGATTTACGTAAACTCGCAGTTACGTAATAAAGTTACATTAATGAACATACTAGCGCGTTTGATACGCATTTGCATACTTTTGATAATTGTTTTATAAATAAAATATGCAGATACAAACCACAACCAGAATTTAGTTTTATATATTAGTGGAGTTGCATTTTTATTGGATATACAACCAGATCTTTAACAAAACAAACTCAAATCTAATTAAAATGAGACAAAAAATCTGGTGTTCAACCGTAATAATTATGTTAGCTGAATTAAAACCAGAACGAAAGCTAATTTTAAAATTGTGATGAAGAGGAACCAGTGTTTTTTTTTCTTTTAACTTCACCTGTTCGTTCAATGTAGATTGAAATTTGTTGCTTTATTAATAAAATAATATTGTGTAAATAATATATATATTTATATACAGGGTGTCCGGTCTCAACGGTGTCCAAAGGCTAATTTCTAAATCGTTAGTCTTAGACATATAGTTCCAATTACAAAAATGTAAAATCAGGTAAAGAAATATTTTAAAAGGGATTTGGGCCAATAAAAACATTTCTTAAATAATTACGAAATTAAAATTTTTATACGGTCCCCCGGTCCTATAAGTTATGTTTAGTAAAATTTTCCTTTTACACGGACAAGTAATACACAAAAAGTCCCGTTATTCTACGATTAAAATTGACCGAGCAATAGCTGTTTAAAGTTGGAGCATATTTTTTGCTGCAAATTCACAAATTTAGTCGAAATATAATTTCGTCAGATATATTAAAAAATGGTTGAGAGTAAAATTAACATTGCAATATAAATTTGAAATCTTTAATCATTATGACATATTAATGCAAAATATACAATTTGTAATAAAAATTTAAGAAGAAAGAAAAAAAAAACCAGAATTTTTGTTAAATAAAATGATGCTAAATTAACAGCCTCAATTCTTTACAAAATGATACGTATTTAAAAATATTATTAGATTACACTAGCCTGCAAAAGTTGGGTTATCTCATGTTTTATAGCTTTTGATAATTGATTCTTATGCATTCTGTACCGCTGAATCTGAAATTGACCTTCATTTTTAACCATCACATCAGGATTTTCGCAAATTTCAAAGTTCAAAAGTTTAAAGCTAAAATTAAATCTCCTCCCTCATCTCATTGGACCACAAAGCTATTTAGCTGTAAGAATCCCAGGATAAGCAAAAATTTCGAATAAATTATTGAACAAAATAAAATAAAATAAAATAAAATAAAACAAAAAAGTTTTACATATGTTTTATAGTATGAGATTTTCGCTATATTTTAACTTACACATTAACGATTTGCAAAAAAATTCTAACGTGATGGTTAAAAATGAAGGTCATTTTTAGATTCAATGCTAAAAAGTACGTAAAAATCAACTATCAAAAGTTAAAAACACAACCATCTCCTCTATTTTATACTATACGATTTTTGTTATTCTTTAAATTTAACAATTTATGATTTGCGAAATATCCTGACATGATGGTTAAAAATTAATGTAATTTTCGGATTCAGTGCTAAAAAATACATAAAAGTTAAAAAAAAAAACCAACAATCGCAGTCTTGTACAGTAGCGCTCAAAAGTATTTTGACAACCTTATATTCTCTCTTATTTTATTTAATATAAAAACGTAAAAGAAAATATATTCCCTATAATTGAGAACATTATGACTGCAGTTATTCAAATGTATCAAGTTTCAACTTGTTTGTTTACATTCGGCACCACCGAAGAAATATGACTCCTCCTTAGCTCAAAAGTATTTTGACAATTAGTTTGCATTTAATTGTTGAAGTTGTCAGTGGCGCTATAGCTTCGGTTAGTGTTTATATTGACTTATTGTGATTATTTTTAAGTGCCGAAATGTAAAAAAATATTGAAGTAATTCTAAAAAAGCCGCTGTAAATTCACTTAAAAAAGGTAGACTGCAAGCAGAATTAGCTCGTTCTTTTAACGTGTCTCGGCAACTTGTTATTACATGGTATAAAGTTTTTAATAAACAGAAATACATCGAAAATAAGTCTCATAGTGGTCATCCGAAAAAAAACAACTTGCAATGTTGACTGTATTATAAAAATGATATCTACAAGTGATTGTCGTAAGTTCGCTGTAATAATAAAAAATGAAGTGAAAGAACATTACGGCATAGACATACACGTTTCATCCGTCAAACGACGTCTAAACCTCTATGGTTTACATGGCAGAAGAACAGCAAAAACACGTTTGTTATCTACTAAGAATAGGAAGGCTAGAGTTGCATTTGTAAAACATCATAACCCTTTCAGGGGCAAAGCAATTCCATTGCTAAAGTGTTGAAATTAATGATTGACACCAGAATTCTGGTTAAAAAAAATTCGGTTTATTATGTGTGTGAAATATAGCTTTTTCTTATTTACAAATAAATTTGTTTTCAAATTCCGGTGTCAATCATTAATTTCGACACTTTAGCAATGGAATTGCTTTGCCCCTGAAAGATTATGCCGTTTTACAAATGCAACTCCAGCCTTTCTATTCTTAGTAGATAACAAAGCTGTTTTTGCTGGGCTTCTGCCATATAAACCATAGAAGTTTAGGCGTCGTTTGACTGATGAAACGTGTATGTCTATGCCGTAATTTTCTTTCAAATCATTTTTTATTATTACAGCGGACTTACGACAATCACTTGTAGATATCATTTTTATAATACAGTCAACATTGCAAGTAGTTTTTTTTCGGATGACCAGTATGAGGTTTATTTTTGACGTAATTCTGTTTATTAAAAACTTTATTCCATGTAATAAGAAGTTGCCGAGACACGTTAAAAGAACGAGCTAATTCTGCTTGCTACCTTTCTTAAGTGCATTGACAACGGCTTTTCTAGAATCACTTCAATATTTTTTACATTTCGGCATTTAAAAATAATCACAATAAGTCAATATAAACACTAACCGAAGCTATAGAGCCACTGACACTTTCAACAATTAAATGCAAACTAATTGTCAAAATACTTCTGAGCTAAGGAGGAGTCATATTTCTTCGGTGGCGCCGAATGTAAACAAACAAGTTGAAACTTGATACATTTGAATAACTGCAGTCATAGAGTTCTCAATTACGGGGAATATATTTTCTTTTACTTTTTTATATTAAATAAATTAAGAGAGAATATATGGTTGTCAAAATAATTTTGAGCGCTACTGTATTATCTAATCTAAAACTTTTTCTTAAACTTCTATCCAAAATTTTTTGTGTTATCCTGTAAAATAAGTATAAATGGTAACCACCGAAAATCATAATAACATTAGATTGTTATTGGATTTGCACCAGTATGTAAAATGTAATCTCGATCGGATATTTAAAAGTGAGTTAAAGTTCGAGTACAAATTTTGAAATAGAAAAACATACATACGTTCGTTGACGTAACATAAAAACTTATAAAAATAGCATTATTTTTGTTAAATAAATCATAAAAGAAACATTCTCAAATCCTGACAAAATAAAACATATTTTATTTTAGCCAATCTGAAACTTAATAAATGGTAACTTAATCGTAATACTTGTACCATTTTTTTCAAAGCGCAGATACACATGAAATAAGATCTTCGAATACTTTAAGTACTTGGTATGTGGCCCCTCAAAGCCAAGCCGAACTCATTTGTTTTCAGAGCAGAAAAGTGGCATAAGTCATGTATTTTTAAAGTTTCATAACTCGCTCAATTTTAGTGTTATATGAATGGGACTTTTTTTTTGTCTTACTTGTCAGTGTAATAGGAAAATTTTACTAAATATAACTTATAGGACCTGGGCACCGTATAAAAATTTAAATTTCGTAATTTTTTAAGAAATGTTTTTATTGACCCAAATCGCTTCAAATTTTTCTTTACCTGATTTAAAACATTTTTGTAATTGGAACTATATGTCTATGACTAAAGGTTTAGGAATTAGCCATTGGACACCGTTCAGACCGGACACCCCGTATATTATATTTATAAATAAGATACTGTACTAAATTATAAGTCGTAAAAAATTATCACCGTCTTTATCGTTAATATTTATATATACTATATACAATAAATATTTAAGTTTCTTACAAAATTTTACCTAATCAATATAGAAATTCGACTTACGTAAAATTCAAGTTACGTAAAAGTTTGCGGAACGTATTACTTACGTCAATAGGGGGATGTCTGTATAGCGAAATCGTCTTTCGTTTGTTTCTTCCCTTCTCTCTCTCTCCCCCCCCCCCCTCACACACACACATTCCTCTGGATACGGAAAAAAAATCTACAAATGCTTCTGTCTAACACTTAAAACAACATTTTCGGAAAATACTTTTTTAAAGTAAAGAAAATAATTACAAGTTCAAAGATTTTTCAAAATTGATGCATCATGGATACTATTACTCTTTGTCATGCATATTTTTGTGCGATGTACCAGAATTGTGCTGCATCTATCATTAATACACTTTTTGTGATCAAATTGTCAATAAGGTTTTGACACTGTGGCGATTATAATCAATATTTTGTTCATTGAGAGTAGTAGGAGGTTAAAGACAAATTACAGGGTGGCCATAAAAATACTTCCCCGATATATGTACCCCTACTGATCTAACCGCACAACTTATCGACAAGAAAGTTCAGATTTAGTTATTTGAAGATATGCGTTCAATATCATGATGATTTGAAACAATAGATCTCTCACGGTTACGGTTACAGTGAAAAAATTTCGAAATTTTCGAAAGGCAACACCTTTTTGTTTCCTGTGCAAATTCATCAGTGCATTGAAAAACCATAAATGGCGTTGGAACGATATACATATGACTAAAATTGCTGGTGTAATATCGTGGCACTCAATCCTAATCAGTTCCTATGTAACGTAATATTCAGCACTTTAAAACAAATGATTAAATTTTTACTTTTACTATGTGTACATAAACACATTTTAAACAAATCTTATAATATTACTCAGTTCACAAGCGAAAAAAAAAATCGGCTACTGAAAAACATTTCTTGTAGTTACTTCTTCGTTCCTCACAATGGTCTTTTTTGCAAGTGTTTTAGGCCGGCAATTTTCATCGTCCGTGTATCATTCAAACGCCATTTACGGATTTTCAATGCGCTGCTAAATTTGCGAATGAAAAAAAATGGGTGTTGCCATTCGAAATTTAAAAACTTTTTTCACTGTAACCGAAACTGTGAGAGTTCTATTGTTTTAAATCATCACGATCTCGAGCGCCACCTTCAAATAGGTATATCTAAAATTTCCTTTCGATTGGTTGAGCGGTTAGGTCGCTAGGGGTTTATATATCGGGGAAGTTTTTTTTTTGTGACCACCCTGTATATGCGGTACGAAGTCTTAACACTTCGCGCTCCAATCCTAAGTCTGACTCAGGATCATTTTTTTTTGTGTGTGAAATTTGCTTTTGGCACCAGTAATAAAAGAAAATAAAATTTGACTTATTTAATTAGAGCATTTCGAAATTGTGTAATTAAAGGTAACTTCTTTTTAAAAAGTAGTGGCAAACGCATAAAATTTTTGTAAGAGTCACCAAACCGCAAATGGTTAACACGTTGAGTGCCACGGTTAACTGACACTGAAGCTGAAAAATGTACAATGTTTAAAGTAATTTTTAAGAAAGTATAATCCTGTAATAAATAAAAGGTAAGTGAATTTTAAATAAATTTTCAGTAATTACTTAAAACAATATACATATATTTAGTTTTATATCATATTTTAGACCGTCAATCATCGATGAATGACGCGTTTTAAACGGAAAGTTCAGCGTCAGTCACCGGTGGCTGACGTGGCGCTTAACGTGTTAACAAACAGCAGAACCTTGCATGAACTCAGGGATGAGAGCGCTCCGACCCAAAAGACCGATTGCTACCACTAAATTTTAATAGTATTTCTCGGGATATTTAATGACAGAATTTCTGCAATTTAATTAAGCAAAGCATGCTATTAAAATTTAGCGGTGAAAATCAACCATTTGAGTCGGAGCGCTCTCACGTAAAATGGGAGATTTGTTTAATAAAAAACATGTAAATTGCAGCAACCTCTGTTTTTCAACAACACATTTTAGCATATTTATACTCAGGATTTTTCCCTATTTCCTGTTTGATACCTTGACTACGGTCGTGTACAATGAGTACATGGTTGAAACTACAGCTCCTAGAATACCTAGTGGTGGAAATATGCTAACCAAACAGGGCTAAAAATTTGTATCCCTTAAATGTGCAACGATACTGCTAAAATCCCAAGTGTCGATCGCAGCGACATCTGCAGGATTTTCGTATTACTAGTATTACATTGTATAGACTAGCAATTTCTTGCAGTTGTAGAAAATATCCTGCAGATGTCGCTGCGATCTGAATATTGCAGCAGTATCATTGCACATTTAAGGGATACAATATTTTAGTACTTTTTTAAGTATTACAGGGGTAGCCGATTTCCATATTGTATATTCTAGGCGCTATAGTTGAAACTACAGCGCCTAGAAGATACAGTGTGGAAAACGGCTACAAAATAGTGCTAAAAAATTGAATTCCATAAATGTACAACGATGCTGAATAACAAGATGTCAATCGTAGCGCTATCGTAGTGATTTAAAAACGATAGTCATTCTAAAAGAGACTCTTTAACCTATTTCACGTCATTCCTTAACTAAATTAGCTTATAACAGACTAAAATATCTTATATTTATAGTTTCCGATATTTAACATTCTATAATTTATGAAAACACAGGGTTTATATTGAAAAGAGTTACGAGATGGCGCTCGTATCAGCATATTGCCGCTGAGCATTGTTGGAGATTTATGGGATACAAGTTTTTAGCACTTTTTAAAGCATTATAGGAATAGCCGTTTTCCACACTATATCTTCTAGGCGCTGTAGTTGAAACCATTGAAACGTATGAGGGTTCCTACAGCGATATAGTCTTGAGATTCAGTTCAGTGCTCGAATCTAACAAGCATCAGTCTGACTGTCACCGTTCTTGTAAATGATTACTTGGCAGGCAGTTGTGCTAACGCCCTCTAGATATTTGAAATTAATAATCCCACGAGTCAACGAAATCGAAATATGCAAGTTGTTCGGATTTTTTCTTTTGTTTTGCCTGTTTAGTGTCACGTTTCCGTGACGCGTTTCAAGGCTTTTTCAAGTATCTAGCGGGCGTTGGTTGTGCACGGACGGAATTCCCTCTCACTTTTGAAGACGCTCCGTTTAGGACTTGCAATAATAATTTCAAAATTTCCTGTTTTTCTGGCATGCGCTGAAGTATCTCCAAACATTCTTATTTATTATTATTTTTTTTAAACCTCTGCTACCACTGTTATGAAAAGGAAAAAAATATGTCATAGTTTGTTATGGCAGATGTTAAGTGAATATTCCACGAAAATTTCATTCCATGGTAGCAAATGAAAAAAAAATTAATGTCTCTAGCAACTTTGCGTACAATATCTGAAATTCTTAACATGCACAACACTATCGCTTATATTTAGAAATCTCTTATGAGATGGAAGAATAAATTTTCAGGGATTCTTTACGAAAGGAAATAAAATACGCTTCTAATAAACATTGAAAATTGACAAGGAATGACTGTTCCTTCGCAATGCGACATTAGAGAATTTTGTTGATGATGAAAATGTACATAATTTGCGTATGGATTATCGGAACATTATTAATAACTACAGAAATGTTAACAAGTGTCCATTAATAAATGAAGACTTTCATTGATGAAAACTTGTGAGTGTAAGGTTTGTAATCAACTGAACATTATAAATGACCAAAGAAATTTTTATCAAGAATAACTGTGAATGCTTTGGTAAATGGAGAATTTTGTTGACAATAAAATGTATGCAAAGTTTCTAAACTATTAAATATTATTAGAAAGAATTAATGTAAAAATCATAAGTTTAAGAAATGAGATACATTATTGTTGTTTAAGCAATAACATATCTTAACATTTATTTAACTAGTCCGGTTTGCCAATTCAAAAACGTTTTTCTATCAGATGCATGCTAATAGTTAAAAATTCGCCATCACAGTGCCAAAATTAAATGACAGTCTATGTCCAATATGAGGATTCTAAAGGGTCTATTAATGTAAGAGTGTAACATAATATGAAACTTGATTAAATTCCGTGCATTAGTTTTAGAGATACAGCTATTGCAGAAATCGTGAAAAATGCAGCATAGAAGCAGCACCTGTTGGGCGATTTTCACCAAAAAGTAATAATCATCATATTATATCTAGGTGTAACTGAATCTAAGGTTTGGTGAAAATCTGTACTTCATGAGATCTGGCAATTGCAGAAATCATGAATAATGCATCATAGCAGGGCCACCTATTGAACGATTTACACCAAAAAGTAATCAGTACCAATTTATACCAGACACTAAGTGAGTTTGAGTTTTATGAAAAATCCGTGGATTAGTTCTCGAGGTAGAGCTATTGCGGAAATCGTTAAAAATGCAGCATAGAAGCGCACGATTTACACCAAAGATTAATCGGCACAAAATTACATCTAAGGACTAACTGAATCTGAAGTTTTATGAAAATCCGTGGGTTAGTTCTTGAGATAGAGTTAGTGTAGAAATCAAGAAAAATGCATCATAGCAGCGCCACCTATTGAACAATTTACACCAAAAAGCAATCAGTACCAATTCGTATCAGGAACTAACGGAATCAATAGTTTTATTAAATTCTGTGCATAGTTCTTGAGCTACAACGCCCACAAAATTTGTGTCAAATACAGACAAATAGACAGACTCATAGAGAGACATTTTTTAAAACACGCTTTTTGGAGATCTCTGACACATGAAACGTGTAAATGAGTCCAAAACCGAAACTTGAAAATATTCACGAACCCAATACACGAATCCAATTGTAGCGATACAAGAAAGGAAAAATACGAAGCGTGAAAATACCCATGAGTGATTTTTTTAAAGGAATATTTTTACTTTCTTCTATCTTTATAAGAAGAAAGTATTGGATTGGTGAATATTTTCGACTTCCGATTTTCGATGAATTTATACGTTTTAAAAGTCCTGAACACGATTTGATGGTTTTTAGAAAATGTCTGTCTGTGACAAAAATTTTGTGGGCGCTCTATCTCAAGAACTAATGCACGGAATTTCACAAAACTTTAGATTTAGTTAGACCTTGATGGAAAGTGGTGCTGATTACTTTTTGGTGTAAATTGCGCAATAGATGGCGCTGCTATGCTGCATTTTCTCAATTTCTGCAATAGCTATATCTCAAGAACTACTGCACGGATTTTCATAAAACTTCAGAATCAGTTAGTCCTTGACATAATTTGGTGTTGTTTACTTTTTGGTGAAAATCTTTCGACAAGTGGAGCTGCTATGCTGCATTATTTATGATTATCGCAATAGCGCTATCTAAAGAACTAATGCACGAATTTTCACCAAACTTCAGATTCAGTTAGTCCCTGATTTAAATTAGTGCTGTTTAGTTTTTGATGTAAATCGCCCAACAGGTGGTGCTGCTATGCTGCATTTTTCCCAATTTCCGCAATAGCTGCATCTCAAGAAATAATGCATGAATTTTCATCAGCTTCAGATTCAGTTAGTCCCTGGTGTAAATTGGTCCTGTTTAGATTTTTGTGTGCATCACCCAACAGATTGTGCTGATATGCAGAATTTTTTACGATTTCCGCATCAGCTGTATCTCAAAAACTGAGAATTTTCATCAAACTTCAGATTTAGTTAGAAGTTAACATAAGTTGTTGATGATTAGATTTTGATGTAAATCATCTAACAGGCGGCGCTGATATGCTCCATTTTTCAAAAAGTATTAACATGTATGAGATAGAAGACAGTTTTGGAATTGTCATATCTCACCAGTTTTATTTTTATTTTTAATCCCCCAAATACGCTTGTAGAGTGCTTAAAAATTATCTTTGTTGAATTATAATTGACTAAGTAATTATCGTGAGATATTTTAGTGTTATTTTAGTTCATTTCATATTACTGGTATGCTTGAAATAACTACTTTTGTAAAACAAGTAAAATTTATAATGAGTTCCTTTAAATTCCACAATTAAGTTTTAAGCTACAAAAGCTATTTAAGCATACTAATTAAAATTAATCTTATAATATCTCACGCGTGCCTGAACATTATCTAATAATGACAGATACAAGGTTTATTTTAAGAATTCCTTAAAGAACGTTGTATAATTAAATGAATGAAAATTTATCTGACAACATTCTAGTAACTAAATCAATTAATTTGTCTTTCAGTATTTACATGAAACATAAAAGGTTTCTTGAGTAATGAATTTGACATAAAATCAAATTAAAATGTTATGTGATGGTGATTAAACACCTTTCTTGGTAAAATGTGTAATTTAGTTAAAGATTGCGAAATTTCTATTCAGAAGCAATTGGAGATTACGTAAATGTGTTTGTGGCATGTTACAGAATAAATGAGTATATAGCAAATGCTATTAGTGTTTCGGATTTATGGAAACTTCAATAGTTTGTTATTTCTTTTACTAAGTTATATAGCTTTTATAAAATAAGAAAGATAACCCATTTTATCCGGTTGACGGGATTTCTTGCTAACTAAAATTTCGAGATTCTTACCACTGTTTAAGAATAGTATATTTGCTTTATTTAAGGGCACAGTGAACGTTTAAATCTTTTTTTTTTTGTTTTTTTCACTCAATTGTACGTAAATTTTGCACACATTATAATTCATATATTTTCTAAGGAAATGGATCAATTTTATCCAAAAATGTGCGTACTTAATTAAGTAATTAATTAAAATATGTTAATTAATCACTCTAATTAAAAATTCTCCATGCGTATTAAATTTGGCTTTAGGAACCTGGTGTTTTTTTAAATAGTAGAATTATAATATTGCAACAAAAGTTGGTAAGCCTTTTAATCATACTAATATATTGAAGCTAAATCATACTAATATATTGAAAAAAGATAATAAAAAACATCCAACATTTACACTTTTTCTTGAAATTTCACGGAAAGAAGTTATATAACTGTCAAATTTTTCTTTTATGTTCTCTAATGTATGCATATTAACGCTCTAATTCCTAGGGTAGAATATGTTCTAAAAATTCCGTAAGTCAGGGAATTTGAATTCATACCAGAATATTTCAATAATAAATTTAGTTTTATTTAATGACGGAATGCCTGTCAGTAGATAAAACAAATATTGTTTTTTAAATTTCTGGTGTGAATTTGGAATATCTGAATTAAAAAAATCCACTAAATTGGAAACACTGATGGTAGCATATATGCATTAGAGGGTTAACTCCTTGGGGACGAGCGACTGGTATATGTTCCTCGTAAGGTGCTCAGAATCCGTTATTATTCCCACCAATAAATTTTTACTGTAAATTTTGTCTTATCTAATCTGAGCATTTTCCCGATCCAACTAGGTAAAAATTTCTGTTTTGAAAAACCGGTAATAAAAGAATAAAAACTCCCTAAAAGACGCCCGTAACGAAGTCGTTAATACTAAATTTTGAAATATAGCGTATTGCAAACAATTATACTTAATATTATGAAAATGAAAAATGAAAAAATTATGAAAAAATAAGACGCATGGAACATTTTGAATATACTAACTCGTCGAAAATTCTCTTTTTGAGAAAACATGATTTAAAGTTTCATTTTTAGCATAACTCAATCTCGGTGTACGAATTTGACATGCTTGTAACTTCGCTAGAAATCCTTGCAATTGCTTGCGGTTTTTTGTAAACAATCCAGTTGAGATTGAAGAATATTAATAATTGAAATAAACTGCCAAGCGCCAGTATTATTCGCGTACAGAGGGTTCCGTACAATAAATATATGAATTAGTAACTGTATTATTTAAAAAAAAAGTTCCTAAAAGAATGCAAAGACTTTGTAAAAAACTATACAATGTAGAGTTAAGTATAGCTGTATATGCTAGAAAAGTATAAATGGATATACCATGAAAGTTCAAATACATATGGAACCTAAATAATATCAAATACAGGGTGTTCCGAAAAAACGTGGACAAAATGACATGGCAGATCCGTCAAACAACAAGGATCAAAAATCGCATAGGAACATGGGGTCGCAAACGCCTGTAGAGGGCGCGAGAAGCACGAGAGGGCGTTGCGGTGCAGACACGAGCCGAGCAAAAGGAGATTGAATTCATTCGAGTCGTGGATGCGTTGGGCGTAACATGGCTAGTTACACGCACCGCGAATTGGCTGACATGCATTTAGTTTACGGCATGGCCAACTGCAATGGACGAGAAGCCTTGCGAATTTATCGTCACAAATATCCTAGTAGAAACATGCCTAGCCGCTCATTCTTTGCCACTATTCACCGAAGATTGTGTGAAACCGGCTCGTTAGACGTGCACAAGCCAGATTCAGGTCGCCAACGTACATCTCGGACAGTTGATGCTGAAGAAAGAGTTGTCCAAGCACTTCAGCGCAATCCTTCAACAAGTATACGAGTTGTATCCCGAAAGACCCATATTCCCCAAACTATCGTCTGGCGCATTGTACACGACGAAGGACTTTACCCATATCATTTACAACGCGTCCAGGCACTTCAACCGGGAGACTACAGGAGTCGTATGGATTTTGTGCGGTGGTATGTGCAAGAAAAGGCTGCCGACCGACATTTCGCTGCAAGTATTCTGTTCACGGATGAGGCTACATTCTCATTAGAGGGTGTGATGAATTGTCACAACTTGCATGCGTGGGCAGATGAAAACCCGCATGCTACACGTCCGCACGCCGAACAACGAAGATTTTCCGTGAACGTGTGGGCTGGCATTGTAGGAGACTGTTTACTTGGTCCGTACATTCTACACTATGACGCAAAAGTTTAGACAATGAAGAAATTCTTACATACTTTGAAAAATATTTATTCAATTTTCAAATCACTGCTTGAAATTAATGTGCTGTACATATAAACAATATTTATAACAAAGAAAAGTGGAATTGTGTATATTGCAATAAATTAAATGGTAACAAAAATAAACTGCTGTCTCAAAAGTTTAGACACAAATTAAATAAAATCGAAATAAACAATTTTTAAAACCTGGTTGCGCATCCATGCTTATGTATTACGTCATATACACGAGATTGCATGGAAGAAACTAAATCTTGCATAGTTTGTGGATCGATATCGTACCATGCATTCTGAATAGATGTCTTAAGTTCCTTTTCAGAAGAGTATTGTCTAGCGTTGCTATAAACTTTGCGACACATGATGCTCCAAAGGTTTTCTATAGGGTTAAGATCTGGGCTACATGCTGGCCAGTCGAGAACTCTTATATCATGGGAATTAAACCAAGATTTTGAATGTTTTGCAGTGTGAATTGAAGCATTGTCTTGCTGAAATTCCCACTGAGGACCCCCTAGAAGCTCAGCAAATGGCAGTAGGTTTTCTTCTAATGTCTGTGTATAATGCTGTGAAGTTTGACGACCACTGGTGAAGGTCAGAGATACTTGTCCATTATAGCAAAAGGCTGCCCAAACCATCACCGAGCCCCCTCCTTGTCTGCGACTAAAAAAACGTCGAGGTTCCTTCCGCAAGTCATGCCAATACGATAAACAACCATCTGGACCATCCAGATTCCGCTTTTTTTCATCGCTAAATATGACTGACTGCCATTTCTCTCCATATGACATATGTTTTCGAGCCCACATAAGTCTTTGTAACTTATGATGTGGTTTCAGAGCTGGTTTCTTCTGCATTTTGCTATAAACGATTGTTCCTTTTTCCAAAATTCGTCTACGAATCGTATCCTTTGATACAGAGAGTCCCGATGAGCTTTGAACTCCACGTACGCTCATTTGTTGAGTACTCGCTAGTCTTTGTATCAGGCGATCCTCTCGTACATTTGTCACACGTGGCCTCCCAGACCGACATTTTGCTTTATATTCGGAACCACTCGATAAAACTCGATAAATAGATTTTTTTGACCTATTAATAATAGCAGAAATTTCAGAAACGCTCTTCCCTTCACCTTTCAACTGCCAAATCCTTGAAACCTCATTCACTTGAATTTCTTTAGCTCTCGGCATGTAGACTATGAAGCGCAATCGTTTGCAGAACTTAAGTACTCCAAATTTGTGACATCATCGATTCTAAATTTGCATATGCCAGCGAATATTCAAAGAAATTTAGAATAGTGTCTAAACTTTTGCGACAAGCACATTTGAATTTTTATGAAAAAAATTAGTATTATAGCAAATAAAACGACTGTCTTTTGTACATAGCATTTTAAATCAGTTTTTGAATATATTTACAGGTTTTTGTAATTCTGACGTCATAATTCTACATTTTAAAGCTGAATGACGTCATTGTCTAAACTTTTGCGTCATAGTGTATCAGACAGGCTGAACGGTTCCACGTATCTATCATTCTTGCAAGAGGTTCTGCCAGACATGCTGAATAATGTTCCGATGCGTAATCGTCGACGCATTCAATTTCAACACGATGGCGCTCCCGCACATTTCAGTACAGAAGTCAGAGCACATCTGCAGGCTACTTTTCCTGGCGGCTGGATTGGTCGCGGTGGACCAATTGCATGGCCATCACGATCACCAGACCTGTCTCCCGTAGATTTCTTCTTATGGGGCTTTTTAAAAGGACTTGTGTATGAAACACCTGTTGAAACGCCAGAAGATTTGGTAGGAAGAATCGTTGAGGCAGCGGGATGTGTTCGAGATACACGTGGTATCTTTGCAAAGGTGCGCAATTCCCTGCAACGCCTATGCAAGGCATGTCTCGATGCATCTGGTAAACACTTTGAGCACCCCCTGTAGGCGCAACGTTTGCCATGCATAAGTCGCATGTCAGTAGGTAATTATCAATAAAATATTCTGTATTGATTTTGTTTCTTCTCTTTGTGTTATGTATTATTTTAGACGCCCTTTAGCGGCTCCGCATCGCATTTGCGACCCCATGTTCCTATGCGATTTTTGATCCTTGTTGTTTGACGGATCTGCCATGTCATTTTGTCCACGTTTTTTCGGAACACCCTGTATATCTATTCTCCATGACTCCTTTTTTAAAATCTTATCCTTATGTGTTTATGATGAACTTATACTGACTTAACTTATGCTGACAATAAAAGTAGTGCATATTTAAACTTCATTTGTTATATCATATATTCAAATTCAACGTAGTAATATTCTTTTCTTTGTATATTGTACCTAAAACAAAAGTTTCGTTCAAAGTTTAAACAGTTTAAACTTGGCATTGTACTAAGCGCGCTTCAAAAAGAAGTCTCACAGTTGCAACACCGCCTTGGTTTGTGCCACGTTTTTACAGATAGGTTAATTAACCTTTAAAGACACTAGAGGTGTATTGTGACAGTCACTCAATGCAAACTAGTCGCGAGTCAGACAGTATTTATGTGATTAATTCGATTTAAATAAGTATGTTTTTAACAATTTAGCGTTTATTGCTGGTACAATATACTTCAAATGCTACTGGGCTTTGCATTATACAAATGTATCCTTAAAAGTTGTTATCTATGCTTTAAAAACCGATGGAGCATAGAGTACGCTGCCTTGTCATTATGTATGTCCGAAACGTCAGTGTCTTTATAGGTTAATATCCAGGCTAATTACAGACGATTTTTTTAAAAATCATTATCAACAATGATTTTATACTGGTACAATAGGTATCTCCAGCGCTGCTCAACATTTTTGCTGAATGCCCGTAAATTGAAATTTGTGTGTAACGGAAAAATACGATTTTTTTCTAAAATTATGTGACCTAGGGTAATCGCTATAATTTTCCTGCAAGGTTTTAAGATCTACTACCTCTAATTTTTTTAAAATTTTAGTTTTGGTCGATTTGGAATTAGATGTGGGAGGACATATTTTTGCAGCATATATTCGATAATATCTTTGAAAATATAATACATAAAATTAAAAGAAAGGTATTTATGAGTTTTGCATTATAAAAGCTTTCACACGGTACGCCACACGATAAAGAAAGGTTCTTTTTTATCAAGTAACTTAATTAGCCCCTCTACTTTTTCCTAAATGTATTTATTAACGTTTAATAATCTGTAAATATGTGAGTCAATAGTCTTTATTACTTCCCCCAATTTTTACTTTCCACGTTCCATAGTTTACGAGTAAAATGGCTGTGACAGACAGACACAGGAGTGATCTTATAATGGTTCCATTTTTACTTTTTAAGTACGGAACCCTAAAAAGAAAAAATATACGATTTTTTAGTCGATTTTTGCTAAGCTGAAGGTCCACGATCCGTTTAAAGGTATAAATTTGCTATTAAAGAAGAATATTTGAAAATAGGGCAATTAACAGTTCAAACCTATGACATTGTTTTCCCTACCTACATCAGACATATAGAATGTAAAAGCGACACTGATTTATTTTCCAACTTATTTGTAAAATCCTGTCTATTTCACTTACAGTCAAGTAAATAGATCCCAAAAAGGAACTTCAGCTTGCAAACGGTCGGATACTTCTGGTTTTTGGATAGGTTGAAAAGATTGATGTTCTAATAAAATGTCTAAGTTTTAGACCTCCTCTCTCTATCGCGTGATCCACCATCTTGAAAAAACAATATAGTAAATGGGCTTTTCCTAGTCCTTTCTAAAATAGCGTGCTGCCAGTGCATTTTAGGGAAACATAAATAATACAGGTCTTGTAGAGTTTAAAATTTGGGTACTTTTCGAGTATAGGGGCTTTGGCAGATATTTGTACAATGGCCTTGGAGAGAGAAAGAAATTTGGCGACATATAATTTCTGGCAATCTATTCACTGTTTCATTTTAAGCAAGTATTTTTTTTATATATTTATATAAATTATTTAATATAAAGAAGCCATTTATCTATATTTATATACAAACAGAATACTCAGAAAGATACAGTGAGCTGAGTGACAAATTGTCAAAAATTTCTTATAATAAAGCTACTTTTAGAAAGCTACTCACTATGTAGCCAGCAACTTTCTAAATTTTCTCAATATTTGACGGGAAGTTTTATAAAAGTTGCACTAAATAGCTTAATACCAAATTTTGAAATAAGAATTTTGGAATTTCGGAAAGTGAAAAATTATTTCATACGAATGCCTATACCTCATCACATATTTAATATATTCATGTTCTAATTGCACTTCCACTGTTCGTTTTCATGTTTCTGGAAAGTGGTGTTAAATTTGGTTGAAAACTCTATCTATACTCATCATCATATCATACTCCTATTATAAAGAGGTAAAAATTGTTTATTTGTCGGAGATAAGCTCAGGAACTACCGAACCGATTCCAAATGTAATGGTATCAAAATGATGGTGTTCGCCCAACTTAGAACATAGGCTATATCTTATGTCGGTGCCACTACCCCAAAGGGGGTGCAGGAGCAAAAAAAGTTCTAAAAATGCGATTTTAGCGTTACTGAAGGGCTTAGAAATATGAAATTTTGAATATTAGTTATTTATAAGATATAAATGGTGTATAAGAACAGTTCTTAAACAATTCGAAATTTAAAAGGGGTGAAAATGCACAAAAAGCGTTCTAAAAAACGTTCTAAATGGTAGTTTCTACATAATCTCAGGAAATACCAAACCGATTTCAAAAGTAATGGTATCAAAATGATGGTGTTAGTCCAACTTAGAACATAGGCTATATTTTATGTCGGTGCCACTAGCCCAAAGGGGGTGCAGGAGCAAAAAACATTCTAAAAATGCGATTTTAGCGTTACTGAAGGGCCTAGAAATATGAAATTTTGAATATGAAGACTTCTCCATCTTGTGCTGCGGTAGCAGCCTTACCGACTTATATAAATGAGAAATGCCAAGCTGGACATCGTCCTTGTGTTTTAGTGGTAGAGCACTGGAGATCTATTCCAGGGACCCGGGTTCGATTCCCGGCTTGGACATTTTTCACTAAGTTGGTTTACGCTTTGTTAGCAGTGTGATAATTCACATCATTAATATTCAATAATTTCAAGAGTAATTTCACTGCTGAAATGTAGTTGAAAAATTAATTAAAATTGTATATTCACCAATGCTGGGTTTATTTGCGTCTCATGTTACGCCGCTAGAATGTGTGCTCATGAAGACTTCTCCATCTTGTGCTGCGGCAGCAGCCTTACCGACTTATATAAGTGAGAAATGCCAAGCTGGACATCGTCCTTGTGGTTTAGTGGTAGAACACTGGAGGTCTATTTCAGGGACCCGGTTTCGATTCCCGGCTTGGACATTTTTCACTAAGTTGGTTTACGCTTTGTTAGCAGTGTGATAATTCACATCATTAATATTTTGAATATTAGTTACTTATAAGATATAAATGATATCTAAGAGCAGTTCTTAAACAATTCGAAATTTAAAAAGGGTGAAAATGCACAAAAAGCGTTCTAAAAAACGTTCTAAATGGTAGTTTCTACACAATCTCAGGAAATACCAAACCGATTAAAAAAGTATTGATGTCAAAATGATGGTGACAACGCTTGCTCCAAGATAGGCTATGTTTTATGTCGGTGCCACTACCCCAAAGGGGGTGCAGGACCAAAAAACGTTTTAAAAAGGCGATTTATGTGTTACTGAAGGGCCTAGAAATATGAAATTTGAAATATTACCTACTTATTAGATATAAAGGATTTCTAAGAACAGATCTTAAGCAATTCGAAATTCGAAAGGGGTGAAAATGCGCGAAAATCGTTCTAAAAAACGTTCTAAATGGTGGTTTCTACTCAATCTCAGGAAATACCAAAAAAATTTAAAAAATAAGGGTGTCAAAATGACGGTGACAACCCTTGCTCCAACATAGGCTATGTTTTATGTCGGTGCCACTACCCCAAAGGGGGTGCAGGAGCAAAAAACGTTCTAAAAATCCAATTTTTGCGTTACCGAAGGGCCTAGAAATATTAAATTTGAAATATTAGCTACTTATTAGATATAAAGGATTTCTAAGAACAGTTCTTAAACAATTCGAAATTTAAAAGCAGTGAAAATGCGCGAAAAGCGTTCTAAAAACGTTCTAAATTGCGATTTCTACTCAATCTCAGGAAATACCAATGCTATTTCAAAAGTAATGGTTGCAAATCATTGGTGACAACCCCTGCTATAACATAGGTTATATTTTATGTTGTTGTCACTACCATTTGAGGGTTGCAAAAGCAAAACCTATTCTAATTTGCGTTTTTTGCACAACTGAGGGGTCTAACACTTTGAAGTATGGCATGGTATTTACTTACAAGATGCAACTGCTTTCTAAGTACAGTCGAAAGTAAATTCCAAATTTAAAGAGATGAAGTCAGCGAAAAGTCTTCTAAATTACAAATTTTATGCAATCTTACCAAATACCAAACCGATTTAAAAAATAATTGTGACAAATTGTTGTTGATGGAACCTGCTCAAACATAAGCTATATTTTATGTCTGTGCCACTATCACCAAAGGATTGCAGGAGCAAAAAAACTTTCTAAATTGCGATTTCTGTGATACCGAAAAGGCTAGAAACTTTAAATATGGCATGGTAGTTACTTATAAAATATAAATGCCCTCAAAGGACTGCCGAAAATAAATTCTAATTAAAGAGGAGTGAAGCGAAGGGGAGGTGCGAAAAGCATTCTAAAACAGTCCTAAATTACGATTTCTATGCAATTTCAGGGAATATAAGCCGATTATAAAAGTAATAGTTGCGAATCAATGGTAACAGTCTCTGATTCTACACAGGCTATATTTTATGCTGATGGTTCTACCATCTGGGGTTCACAGGAACAACAAATGTTCTAAAAAAGGCCTTTAAAAGCTTTCTAAATTACGTTTCTGTGGAATATGAGGAAATAACAAACCGATTTTAAAATTAATGTTGGGAATTTAATGGTGACAGTTCCTATTTCAACATAGCCCTTTATGTTGAGAGAGATGGTAGGACTTAGAATTTGACATGATAATTAATTTTAAGATGTAAGAAGATGGTTTCTAAAAAATTCAAAATTTCAAATGAATACGGAAATGACCGTATTAATTGAACATAAAAGTTTCAAAATATTTTCGAAATTATCATTTTTTTTAGTTTTATTAATTTAAGACTCATTTCTGCCTAATGCAGTATAATAATTATGTTTAGTCAAACTGTGTTTTAAATAGTAATTTTTGAATTATTCCTAAAAGTAATAAGTACCTCTTAATAAAAAAACCTTTTAATAAAATAAAATATTACCTTTTAATAAAATAAAAATTTAGTTAGTACCTTTTAATAAAAATTAAACATATAAATATCACTTGGCATATTTAAATTATTACGCGAGCAAAGCCGCGGGGTTTGCTAGTCATCATCATCATCATCATCTATACTTTTTTCCTATTATAAAGAGGAAAAAATTGTTTATTTGTCGGAGGTAAGCTCTGGAACTACCGAACCGATTTCAAAAGTAATGGTATCAAAATGATGGTGTTAGTGCAACTTAGAACATAGGCTATATCTTATGTCGGTGCCACTACCCCAAAGGGGGTGTAGGAGCAAAAAACGTTCTAAAAATGCGATTTTAGCGTTACTGAAGGGCCTAGAAATATCAAATTTGGAATATTAGTTACTTATAAGATATAAATGATATCTAAGAACAGTTCTTAAACAATTCGAAATTTAAAAGGGGTGAAAATGCACAAAAAGCGTTCTAAAAAACGTTCTAAATGGTAGTTTCTACACAATCTCAGGAAATACCAAACCGATTTAAAAAATATTGGTGTCAAAATGATGGTGACAACGCTTGCTCCAAGATAGGCTATGTTTTATGTCGGTGTCACTACCCCAAAGGGGGTGTAGGAGCAAAAAACGTTCTAAAAATGCGATTTTAGCGTTACTGAAGGGCCTAGAAATATGAAATTTGAATATTAGTTACTTATAAGATATAAATGATGTCTAAGAACAGTTCTTAAACAATTCGAAATTTAAAAGAGGTGAAAATGCACAAAAAGCGTTCTAACAAACGTTCTAAATGGTAGTTTTTACACAATCTCAGGAAATAACAAACCGATTTAAAAAATATTGGTGTCATAATGATGGTGAAAACGCTTGCTCCAAGATAGGCTATGTTTTATGCCAGTGTCACTACCCCAAAGGGGATGTAGGAGCAAAAAACGTTCTAAAAATGCGATTTTAGCGTTACTGAAGGGCCTAGAAATCTGAAATTTTGAATATTAGTTATAAGATATAAATGATGTCTAAGAACAGTTCTTAAACAATTCGAAATTTGAAACGGGTGAAAATGCGCAAAAAGCGTTCTAAAAAACGTTCTAAATGGTAGTTTCTACACAATCTCAGGAAATACCAAAACGATTTAAAAAAAATTTTGGTGTCAAAATGATGGTGACAACGCTTGCTCCAAGATAGGCTATGTTTTATGTCGGTGTCACTACCCCAAAGGGGGAGTAGGAGCAAAAAACGTTCTAAAAATACGATTATAGCTTTACTGAAGGGCGTAGAAATATGAAATTTTGAATATTAGTTACATATAAGATATAAATGATGTCTAAGAACAGTCCTTAAACAATTCGAAATTTGAAAGGTGTGAAAATGCGCAAAAAGCGTTCTAAAAAACGTTCTAAATGGTAGTTTCTACACAATCTCAGGAAATACCAAACCGATTTAAAAAATATTGGTGTCATAATGATTCTGACAACGCTTGCTCCAAGATAGGCTATGTTTTATGTCAGTGTCACTACCCCAAATGGGATGTAAGAGCAAAAAACGTTCTAAAAATGCGATTTTAGCGTTACTGAAGGGCCTAGAAATCTGAAATTTTGAATATTAGTTATAAGATATAAATGATGTCTAAGAACAGTTCTTGAACAATTCGAAATTTGAAAGGGGTGAAAATGCGCAAAAAGCGTTCTAAAAAACTTTCTAAATGATAGTTTCTACACAATCTCAGGAAATACCAAACCGATTTAAAATATATTGGTGTCAAAATGATAGTGACAACGTTTGCTCCAAGATAGGCTATGTTTTATGTCGGTGCCACTACCCCAAAGGGGGTGTAGGAGCAAAAAACGTTTTAAAAATGCGATTTATGTGTTACTGAAGGGCCTATAAATATGAAATTTGAAGTATCAGCTACTTATTAGATATAAAGGATTTTTAAGAACAGTTCTTAAACAATTCGAAATTTAAAAGGGGTGAAAATGCGCGAAAAGCGTTCTAGAAAACGTTCTAAATGGTAGTTTCTACACAATCTCAGGAAATACCAAACCGATTTAAAAAATAATGGCGTCAAAATGATGGTGAAAATCCTTGCTCCAACATAGGCTATGTTTTATGTCGGTGCCACTACCCCAAAGAGGGTGCAGGAGAAAAACGTTCTAAATTGCAGTTTTTGCGTGACGGAAGGGCCTTGAATCGTAAAATTTAGAATGGTAGTTAGTTATAAGGTATAAGTGATCTCTAAGGACATTTCCTAAAAAAATCGAAATTTAAAAGGGGGGTCAAAATGCGCAAAAGCGTTGTAAAAAACGTTCTAAATTGCAATTTCTATGCAATCTCAGGAAATACGGAACCGATTTCAAATATAATGGTGTTAAAATAATGGGGACAGATCTTGCTCCAAGATAGGCTATATTTTATATATGTTTCCACTAACCCAGAGGAGATGCAGGAGCAAAATGAGGGAAAAGCGTTCTAAAAACGTTCTGAATGCCGATTTGTCACCAATATCTCCCGAAGAATCAAACTGATTTCAAAAGTAATGTTAAGAAATTGATGCTAATAGCCTCTGCTCTAACATAGACGCTATTTTATGTCGGTATCACTATCACCTAGACGTTGCAGGAGCAAAAATCGTTCCAAATTTCGATTTTTGTGATCGGTAGGGGCTAGCAACTTAAACTTAGGCAAGGTACATATGTGTTACATATAAATGATCTTTAAGAACAGTTTCGAAAAAATTAGAAATTTAAAAAGGGGTGAAAATGCGCGAAAAGCGTTCTAAAAACGTTCTAAATTGCGATTTCTACTCAATCTCAGGAAATTAAAAAAATATTTCAAAAGTAATGGTTGCAAATCAATGGTGACAGTCCCTGCTATAACATAGGTTATATTTTATGTTGCTGTCACTAACATCTGAGGGTTGCAAAAGCAAAACATGTTCTAATTTGCGTTTTTTGCATAACTGAAGGGTCTAACACTTCGAAATATGGCATGTTATTTACTTACAAGATGCAACTGCTTTCTATGAACTGTCGAAAAAAAATTTCAAATTAAAAAAGTTGAAGTGAGCGAAAAGCGTTATAAATTACAATTTTTATGTAATCTTTTCAAATACGAAACCTATTAAAAAAATAATGATAACAAATTGTTGGTGATAGAACCTGCTCAAACATAAGCTATATTTTATGTCTGTGCCACTACCACCAGAGGGTTGCAGTAGCTAAAAACTTTCTAAATTGCGATTCCTGTGATACTGAAAAGGCTAGAAACTTTAAATATGGCATGGTAGTTACTTATAAAATATGAATGCCCTCGAAGGACTGTCGAAAATAAATTCGAATTAAAAAGGGGTGAAGGGAAGGGGAGGTTCGAAAAGCATTCTAAAAAAGTCCTAAATTACGATTTTTACGTTATTTCAGGAAATATAAACCAAATATAAAAGTAATAGTGGCAAATCAATGGTAACAGTCTCTGATCCTACACAGGCTATATTTTATGCCGATAATTCTACCACCTGGGATTCACAGGAACAACAAACGCTCTAAGAAACGCCTTTAAAAGCTTTCTAAATTACGTTTCTGTGGGATATTAGGAAATAACAAACCAATTTCAAAATTAATGTTGGCAAATTAATGGTGACAGTTCCTATTTAAACATAGCCCTTTATGTTGAGAGAGGTGGTAGGACTTGGAATTTGACATGATGGTTAATTTTAAGATGTAAGAAGGTGGCTTCTAAAAAATTCAAAACTTCAAATGAATACTGAATTGAGCATAAAAGTTTCAAAATATTTTCTAAATTATAATTTATTTAGTTTTATTTCGTTTTATTAATTTAAGTCTCATTTCTGCCTTATGCAGTGTAACAATGATGTTTAATCAAACTGTGTTTTAAATAGTAATTTTTTTTAATTATTCCTAAAAGTAATAAGTACCTTTTAATAAAATAAAATATTACCTTTTAATAAAATAAAAATTTAGTTAGTACCTTTTAATAAAAATTAGACATATAAATATCGCTTGGCATATTTCAAATATTACGCGAGCAAAGCCGCGGGGTTTGCTAGTCTATACTCCTATTATAAAGAGGAAAAAATTGTTTATTTGTCGGAGGTAAGCTCTGGAACTACCGAACAGATTCCAAAAGTAATGGTATCAAAATGATGGTGTTAGTCCAACTTAGAACATAGGCCATATCTTATGTCGGTGCCGCTACCCCAAAGGGTGTGTAGGAGCAAAAAACGTTCTAAAAATGCAATTTTAGCGTTATTGAAGGGCCTAGAAATATGAAATTTTGAATATTAGTTACTTATAAGATATAAATGATGTCTAAGAACAGTTCTTAAACAATTCGATATTTAAAAGGGGTGAAAATGCACAAAAAGCGTTCTAAAAAACGTTCTAAATGGTAGTTTCTACATAATCTCAGGAAATACCAAACCGATTTCAAAAGTAATGGTATCAAAATGATGGTGTTAGTCCAACTTAGAACATAGGCTATATTTTATGTCCGTGCTACTACCCCAAAGGGGGTGCAGGAGCAAAAAAACGTCCTAAAAATGCGATTTTTGCGTTACTGAAGGGCCTAGAAATATGAAATTTGGAATATTAGTTACTTATAAGATATAAATGATGTCTAAGAACAGTTCTTAAACAATTCGATATTTAAAAGGGGTGAAAATGCACAAAAGGCGTTCTAAAAAACGTTCTAAATGGTAGTTTCTACATAATCTCAGGAAATACCAAACCGATTTCAAAAGTAATGGTATCAAAATGATGGTGTTAGTCCAACTTAGAACATAGGCTATATTTTATGTCCGTGCTACTACCCCAAAGGGGGTGCAGGAGCAAAAAAACGTCCTAAAAATGCGATTTTTGCGTTACTGAAGGGCCTAGAAATATAAAATTTGGAATATTAGTTACTTATAAGATATAAATGATGTCTAAGAGCAGTTCTTAAACAATTCGATATTTAAAAGGGGTGAAAATGCACAAAAAGCGTTCTAAAAAACGTTCTAAATGGTAGTTTCTATATAATCTCAAGAAATACCAAGCCGATTTAAAAAATATTGGTGTCAAAATGATAGTGACAACGTTTGCTCCAAGATAGGCTATGTTTTATGTCGGTGCCACTACCCTAAAGGGGGTGTAGGAGCAAAAAACGTTCTAAAAATGCGATTTATGTGATACTGAAGGGCCTAGAAATATGAAATTTGAAGTATCAGCAACATATTAGATATAAAGGATTTCTAAGAACAGTTCTTAAACAATTCGAAATTTAAAAGGGGTGAAAATGCGCGAAAAGCGCTCTAAAAAACGTTCTAAATGGTGGTTTCTACACAATCTCAGGAAATACCAAACCGATTAAAAAAATAATGGCGTCAAAAAGATGGTGAAAATCATTGCTCCAACATAGGCTATGTTTTATGTCGGTGCCACTTCCCCAAAGGGGGTGCAGAAGAAAAACGTTCTAAATTGCGGTTTTTGCGTGAGGGAAGGGCCTTGAATCGTGAAATTTAGAATGGTAGTTAGTTATAAGATATCAATGATCTCTAAGGACATTTCCTAAAAAAATCGAAATTTAAAAGGGGGGTTTAAATGCGCAAAAAGCGTTGTAAAAAACGTTCTAAATTGCAATTTCTATGCAATCTCAGGAAATACTGAACCGATTTCAAATATAATGGTGTTAAAATGATGGTGACAGATCTTGCTCCAAGTTAGGCTATATTTTATATCTGCTTCCACTACCCCAGAGGAGATGCAGGAGCAAAATGAGGGAAAAGCGTTCTAAAAACGTTCTGAATGCCGATTTGTCACCAATATCTCCCGAAGAATCAAACTGATTTCAAAAGTAATGTTAAGAAATTGATGCTAATAGCCTCTGCTCTAACATAGACGCTAATTTAAGTCGGTATCACTATCACCTAGACGTTGCAGGAGCAAAAATCGTTCCAAATTTCGATTTTTGTGATCGGTAGGGGCTAGCAACTTAAACTTAGGCAAGGTACATATGTATTACATATAAATGATCTTTAAGAACAGTTTCGAAAAAATTAGAAATTTAAAAAGGGGTGAAAATGCGCGAAAAGCGTTCTAAAAACGTTCTAAATTGCGATTTCTACTCAATCTCAGGAAATTAAAAAAATATTTCAAAAGTAATGGTTGCAAATCAATGGTGACAGTCCCTGCTATAACATAGGTTATATTTTATGTTGCTGTCACTAACATCTGAGGGTTGCAAAAGCAAAACATGTTCTAATTTGCGTTTTTTGCATAACTGAAGGGTCTAACACTTTGAAATATGGCATGTTATTTACTTACAAGATGCAACTGCTTTCTATGAACTGTCGAAAAAAAATTTCAAATTAAAAAAGTTGAAGTGAGCGAAAAGCGTTATAAATTACAATTTTTATGTAATCTTTTCAAATACGAAACCGATTAAAAAAATAATGATAACAAATTGTTGGTGATAGAACCTGCTCAAAAATAAGCTATATTTTATGTCTGTGCCACTACCACCAGAGGGTTGCAGTAGCTAAAAACTTTCTAAATTGCGATTCCTGTGATACTGAAAAGGCTAGAAACTTTAAATATGGCATGGTAGTTACTTATAAAATATGAATGCCCTCGAAGGACTGTCGAAAATAAATTCGAATTAAAAAGGGGTGAAGGGAAGGGGAGGTTCGAAAAGCATTCTAAAAAAGTCCTAAATTACGATTTTTACGTTATTTCAGGAAATATAAACCAAGTATAAAAGTAATAGTGGCAAATCAATAGTAACAGTTTCTGATCCTACACAGGCTATATTTTATGCCGATAATTCTACCACCTGGGATTCACAGGAACAACAAACGCTCTAAGAAACGCTTTTAAAAGCTTTCTAAATTACGTTTCTGTGGAATATTAGGAAATAACAAACCAATTTCAAAATTAATGTTGGCAAATTAATGGTGACAGTTCCTATTTAAACATAGCCCTTTATGTTGAGAGAGGTGGTAGGACTTGGAATTTGACATGATGGTTAATTTTAAGATGTAAGAAGGTGGCTTCTAAAAAATTCAAAACTTCAAATGAATACTGAATTGAGCATAAAAGTTTCAAAATATTTTCTAAATTATAATTTATTTAGTTTTATTTCGTTTTATTAATTTAAGTCTCATTTCTGCCTTATGCAGTGTAACAATGATGTTTAATCAAACTGTGTTTTAAATAGTAATTTTTTTTAATTATTCCTAAAAGTAATAAGTACCTTTTAATAAAATAAAATATTACCTTTTAATAAAATAAAAATTTAGTTAGTACCTTTTAATAAAAATTAGACATATAAATATCGCTTGGCATATTTCAAATATTACGCGAGCAAAGCCGCGGGGTTTGCTAGTCTATACTCCTATTATAAAGAGGAAAAAATTGTTTATTTGTCGGAGGTAAGCTCTGGAACTACCGAACAGATTCCAAAAGTAATGGTATCAAAATGATGGTGTTAGTCCAACTTAGAACATAGGCCATATCTTATGTCGGTGCCGCTACCCCAAAGGGGGTGTAGGAGCAAAAAACGTTCTAAAAATGCAATTTTAGCGTTATTGAAGGGCCTAGAAATATGAAATTTTGAATATTAGTTACTTATAAGATATAAATTATGTCTAAGAACAGTTCTTAAACAATTCGAAATTTAAAAGGGGTTAAAATGCACAAAAAGCGTTCTAAAAAACGTTCTAAATGGTAGTTTCTACACAATCTCAGGAAATACCAAACCGATTTAAAAAATATTGGTGTCAAAATTATGGTGACAACGCTTGCTCCAAGATAGGCTATGTTTTATGTAGGTGCCACTACCCCAAAGGGGGTGTAGGAGCAAAAAACGTTCTAAAAATGCCATTTTAGCGTTACTGAAGGGCCTAGAAATATGAAATTTTGAATATTAGTTACTTATAAGATATAAATGATTTCTAAGAACAGCTCTTAAACAATTCGAAATTTAAAAGGGCTGAAAATGCACAAAAAGTGTTCTAAAAAACGTTCTAAATGGTAGTTTCTACACAATCTCAGGAAATATCAAAACGATTTAAAAAGTATTGGTGTCAAAATGATGGTGACAACGCTTGCTCCAAGATAGGCTATGTTTTATGTCGGTGCCAAGGGGGCCCCAAAGGGGGTGTAGGGGCAAAAAACGTTCTAAAAATGTGATTTTAGCGTTACTGAAGGGACTAGAAATATGAAATTTTGAATATTAGCTATAAGATATAAATGATATCTAAGGACAGTTCTTAAACAATTCGAAATTTAAAAGGGGTGAAAATACACAAAAAGCGTTCTAAAAAACGTTCTAAATGGTAGTTTCTACACAATCTCAGGAAATACCAAACCGATTTAAAAAATATTGATGTCAAAATGATGGTAACAACACTTGCTCCAAGATAGGCTATGTTTTATGTCGGTGTCACTAACCAGAAGGGGGTGCAGGAGCAAAAAACGTTCTAAAAATGCGATTTATGTGTTACGGAAGGGCCTAGAAATATGAAATTTGAAATATTAGCTACTTATTAGATATAAAGGATTTCTAAGAACAGTTCTTAAGCAATTCGAAATTTGAAAGGGGTGAAAATGCGCGAAAATCGTTCTAAAAAACGTTCTAAATGGTGGTTTCTACACAATCTCAGGAAATACCAAACCGATTTAAAAAATAATGGTGTCAAAATAAGGGTGTCAAAATGACGGTGACAACCCTTGCTCCAACATAGGCTATGTTTTATGTCAATGCCACTACCCCAAAGGGGGTGCAGGAGAAAAAAAGGTTCTAAAAATCCAATTTTTGCGTTACCGAAGGGCCTAGAAATATGAAATTTGAAATATTAGCTACTTATTAGATATAAAGGATTTCTAAGAACAGTTTTTAAACAATTCGAAATTTAAAAGGAGTGAAAATGGGCGAAAAGCGTTCTAAAAAACGTTCTAATGGTGGTTTCTACACAATCTCAGGAAATACCAAACCGATCTAAAAAATAATGGCGTCAAAATGATGGTGAAAACCCTTGCTCCAACATAGACGATGTTTTATGTCGGTGCCACTACCCCAAAGGGGGTGCAGGAGCAAAAAATATTCTAAATTGCAGCTTTTGCATTTCGTAAGGGCCTAGAATCGTGAAATTTGGAATGGTAGTTAGTTATAAGATAGCAATGATCTCTAAGGACATTTCCTAAAAAAATCGAAATTTAAAAGGGGGTCAAAATGCGCAAAAAGCGTTATAAAAAACTTTCTAAATTGCGATTTCTATGGAATCTCAGGGAGTACTGAACCGATTTCGAATATAATGGGGTAAAAATGATGGTGACAGTTCTTGCTCCAAGATAGGCTATATTTTATATCTGTTTCCACTATCCCAGAGGAGATGCAGGAGCAAAATGCGCGAAAAGCGTTCTAAAAACTTTCTAGATGCCGATTTGTCGGCAATATCTCAGGAAGAATGAATCTGATTTCAAACGTAATGGTAGGAAATTGATGCTGACAGCCTCTGCTATAACATAGACGCTATTTTATGTCGGTATCACTATCACTAAGACGTTGCAGGACAAAAAAGCGTTCTAAATTTCGATTTTTGTGATCGGTAGGGGTTAGCAACTTAAAATTAGGCAAGGTACATATTTATTAGCAATAAATGATCTTTAAGAACAGTTTCGAAAAAATTAGAAATTTAAAAGGGGGTGAAAATGCGCGAAAAGCGTCCTAAAAACGTTCTAAATTGCGATTTCTACTCAATCTAAGGAAATACCAAAGCTATTTCAAAAGTAATGGTTGCAAATCAATGGTGACAGTCCCTGCTATAACATAGGTTATATTTTATGTTGCTGTCACTACCATCTGAGGGTTGCAAAAGCAAAACATGTTCTAATTTGCATCTTTTGCACAACTGAGGGGTATAACACTTTGAAGGATGGCATGGTATTTACTTACAAGGTGCAACTACGTTCTAAGAACTGTCGAAAGAAAATTCCAAATTAAAAAAAAATGAAGTGAGTGAAAAGCGTTATAAATTACATTTTTTAAGCAAACTTATAAATTACCAAACTTATAAATTACCAATTAAAAAAATAATGATGACAAATTTTGGTGATAGAACCTGCTCAAACATAAGCTATATTTTATGTCTGTTCCACTACCACGAGAGGGTTTCAGGAGCTAAAAACTTTCTAAATTGCGATTTCTGTCATACTGGAAAGGCTAGAAACTTTAAATATGACATGGTAGTTACTTATAAAATATAAATGCCCTCGAAGGAACGTCGAAAATAAATTCGAATTAAAAAGGGGTGAAGCGAAGGGGAGGTGCGAAAAGCATTCTAAAAAAGTTCTAAATTACGATTCTATGCAATTTCAGGGAATATAAACCGATTATAAAAGTAATAGTTGCGAATCAGTGGTAACAGTCTCTGATCCTGCACAGGCTATATTTTATGCCGGTGATTCTACCACCTGGGGTTCACAGGAACAACAAACGTTCTAAAAAGACTTTAAAAGCTTTTTAAATTACGTTTCTGTGGAATATTATGAAATAACAAACCGATTTCAAATTTAATGTTGGCAAATTAATGGTGACAGTTCCTGTTTCAACATAGCCCTTTATGTTGAGAGTTGTGGTAGGACTTGGAATTCGACATGATGGTTAATTTTAAGATCTAAGAAGATGGTTTCTAAAAAATTCAAAACTTCAAATGAATACTGAAATGAGCGTATTAATTGAGCATAAAAGTTTCAAAATATTTTCTAAATTATCATTTATTTAGTTTTATTTCATTTTATTAATTTAAGTCTCATTTCTGCCTAATTTAGTGTAATAATGATGTTTAGTCAAACTGTGTTTTAAATAGTAATTTTTGAATTATTCCTAAAAGTAATAAGTACCTTTTAATAAAATAAAAATTTAGTTAGTACCTTTTGATAAAAATTAGACATATAAATATCACTTGGTATATTTCAAATATTACGCGAGCAAAGCCGCGGGGTTTGCTAGTCATATTATAAAGAGGTAAAAATTGTTTATTTGTAGGAGGTAAGCTCTGGAACTACCGAACCGATTCCAAAAGTAATCGTATCAAAATGATAGTGTTATTCCAACTTAGAACATAGGCTATATCTTATGTCCGTGCCACTGGCCAAAAGGGGGTGCAGGAGCAGAAAACGTTCTAAAAATGCGATTTTTGTGTTACTGAAAGGCCTAGAAACATGAAATTTGGAATGGTAGTTACTTATAAGATACTAATGATCGCAAAGGACATTTCTTAAAAAAATCGAAATTAAAAAGGGGGGAAAATGCGCGAAAAGCGTTCTAAAAAACGTTCTAAATGACGATTTTTACACAATTTCAGGAAGTACCAAACCGATTTCAAAAATAAGGGTGTCAAAATGATGATAAGAACCATTGCTACAACATAGGCTACATTTTATGTCGGTGCCACTACCCCTAAAGGGGCAGGATAAAAAAAAAACGTTCGAAATTGCGATTTTTGTGTTAGTGGAGGGTCCAGGTACATGGAATTTGGCATAATACTTACTTATTAGATATAAATTATCTCTAAGAACATTTCTTAAAAAATTCGAAATTTAAAAGGGGTGAAAATGCGCGAAAAGCGTTCTAAAAAACGTTCTAAATGGCGATTTTTACGCAATCTCAAGAAATGCCAAACCCATTTCAAAAGCAATGGTGTCAAAATGGTGGTTACAGTCCTTGCTCCAATATTGGCTACATTTTATGCCGGTGCCACTACCCCTAAAGGAGGTGCAAGAGCAAAAATACGTTCGAAATTGCGATTTTTTTTATATTGAGGGCCCACGTACATGGAATTTGGAATGGTAGTTACTTATAAGATATAAATGAACTCTAAGAACATTTCTTAAAAAATTCGAAATTTAAAAGCGGTGAAAATGCTCGAAAAGAGTTCTAAAAAACGTTCTAAATGGCGATTTCTACGCAATCTCAGAAAGTACCAAACCTATTTTAAAAGTAATGGTTGGAAATTGATGATGAGAGCCCTTGCTCCAACATAAGTTCTATTTCATGTCGGTGTCACTACCACCTAGGGGTTGCAGAAGCAACAAATTTTCTAAATTGTGATTTTCCCAAAGGGTTGAAGGAGCAAAAAACGATCTAAATTCCGTTTTTTTGTAATACTGCAGGGGCTAGCAACTTGAAACTAGGCATGGTAGTTACTTATAAGATATAAATGATTTCTAAGAACATTTCCTAAATAATTTGAAATTTAAAAGGGGTGAAAATGGACAAAAAACGTTCTAAAATACGTTCTAAATTGCGATTTCTACGCAATCTCAGAATGTACCCAACCGATTTCAAAAGTAATGGTTGAAAATTAATGATACCTTTGCTCCAAAATAGGATCTATTTCACGTCGGCGTCACTACCACCTTGCTGTTGCATTTTAAAAAACGTTCTAAATTGTGATTTTTGTGATACTGAAGGGGCTAGCAACTTGAAAATTGGCATGGTAATTACTTATAAGATGTTAATACTCTCTGAGAAGAGTTCCTTAAAAATTTGAAATTTAAAAGGGGTTGAAATGAACGAAAAGCGTTCTAAAAACATTGTAAATATTAATTTCTATGCAATCTCAGGAAATTTAAACCGATTTCAAAAGTAATGGTTTCAAATTGATGGTGGCAGTCCTCGCTCCAACATAGCCTATATTTTACGTTGTTGTCACTACCACCTGGGGGTTACAGAGCAAACAATGTTCAAAATTGCGTTTTTTGTGTTACTGAGAGGGTCTAACATTTTAAATCTGGAATGGTAATTACTTCGAGATGCAAATGCTTTCTATGAATTGTCGAAAGAAAATTCGAAATTTAAAAGGATGAAGTGAGCGAAAAGCGTTCTATAAGCGTTCTAAATTACGATTTTTATGCAATCGTATGAAATACGAAACCGATTTCAAACATAATGGTTGCAAATTGATGGTGATAGAACCTGCTCAAACATAAGCTATATTTTATGTCGAGGGTTGCAGGAGCAAAAAAACTAAATTGCGATTTCTGTGGTACTGAAGAGGCTAGAAACTTTAAATATAGCACGATATTTACTTTTAAAATATAAATGTCCTCTATCAACAGTCGAAAATAAATTCGAAATTAAAAAGGGGTGAAGTGAAGGGAAGGAGCGAAAAGCATTCTAAAAGAGTCCTAAATTACGATTTCTATAGAATCTCAGGAAATAATAAACCGATTACAGAAGTTATTGGTTGCGATTCAAGATTGAATGTCCCTGATCCCATACGGGCTATATTTTATGCCGGTGTCACTAGCACCTGGTTGGCAGGAACAACAAGAAGGTCTTTAAAAACATCTAAATTCCGTTTTCTATAGAATATTAGGAAATACCAACAGATTTCAAAGTTAATGTTGGCAAATTAATGGTGACGACAGTCTCTGTTTCAACATTTTTAGAGTAATTCTATTTTAACTCTGTTTCGGCATTTTATGTTGGTGCCACTAATACCAGAGAGGTGGTAGACTGTTTGACAAGAAGCTTGAAATTTCACATGATGGTTAATTTTAAGATGTAAATGTGTCAAGATGGTTTCTAAAAAATTCAAAACTGCAAATGAATACTGAAATGAGCATAAATGTCTCAAAATACTTTTTAAATTATCATTTAATTGGAATTAGTTTTATTTCTTCTTATTAATTAAAATCTCATTTCTGTCTATTGCACTTTTATGATGAAGTTTAGTCAAACTGTGGCTTAATTTGTAATTTTTGAATTATTTCAAAAAGTGTTCTCCTAATAAAAAATAGTCATGCAAATATCACTTGGTATATTTCAACTATAGCGCGAGCAAAGCCGCGGGGTTTGCTAGTATTCTATAAACAAAAAACCTTTGTATTTCACAAAAGCGTTAACACTTTCATGTGAGTGCTATGCTTACACAAATTCACAGAAACGTTAAACAGAACCATCATAGTCATTTGCTTCAGTGGTTATTTTCTGTTACATGGGTGATCGCAAACATTATTTAATTCTTAAATTTATTATTGACACTCTAATTGTATCCGCGGTCTTCACCGTAAGTGGAATTTCTTGCCCCCTTTATTAGGTAGCTTTCATTACAAAAAACTACCTATTGCAGCCGTTCGGAGGAAAGCGATTTCAAAAAATTTTGGTATATTTTCATCGATCATGACCTCCAGACCCCGAAATCACCCTCCGTTCAAATGTTGATGTATATATATATACAGATGGGTGACAAAATAATACGAACACACATAAAAAAGTCATGATCCATTTTAAAGAGGCAGAGTGTGCATGTCAGTTTGCACTCAATCCTGTCACCTAGTGGTTATGAAAGGTAAGGTATCAGTTGCTCAACATAAGTCATAAGTGGTTCATGTGCTCCCCATACGCTCTGAAAAACTCAATAATTGCTGACCAGTCAGATTTCGAAAAAGGAATGATTGCTGGAATGCGGTGCGCTGATTGCTTCGTGATGGAAACAGCCAATTATTTGGGGCATGCAAGGAGTAGTGTGTCAGCCGTTATGATAGCGTACACGGAATGCGGAAAGGTGTCGTCTGCGAAGTACGACAGTGGACGGAAAAGAAAGCTTTCTGAGAGGGATAAAAGAGAATTGACCCGCATAGCGGTCCGAAAGCGTAGGCAATCTGTATTCCAGGTAACGTCGGAGATAAATAGCCATCACCAGAATCCTATTTCAGCAAGAACTGTCCAAAGGGAACTTCATTCTTCGAACATTTATGGAAGAGTTGCAATTCGCAAGCCATTGGTGACATCACATCATGCTTTTCAGCAACGCCGATCGTGTAAAACACACAAAAATTGCACTCCTCAAAGCGTTTTCTCTTGACTGCCTCTTGCCGACCTTTGAAGCATGGAGGTGTTTCCCTTATAGCATGGGGTGCGATATCTTGTCGTGGCCTTGGGCGCTCGTTACTCTGCATGAGAAGGTTACAGCTGCTCACTCTGTCGATATTTTGGGGGATCAGGTGCATCCTTTTCTCCGGATTTTATTTCCCAGAGAATGCTCACTTTATCAAGACGACAATGCTCCTAATCACACTGCTAAAATCGTCCAAAAATGGTTTGATGAGCATGAAAAGGAAGTAGGAGATCTTGCTTGGCCCACTCAGTCTCCTGACTTGAACATTATTGAAAATTTGTGAGGATATTTGGAGTCAAATCTCCTTGCTCGAATTTCTCCACCATCTACGCTTTGGGAATTAGCGACTGCTCTGCAGGAAGAGTGGCTCCATATTCCTTTAAATGTTGTTTATGACCACTATGAATCCATCTCACGTTGCATACAATGTGTAATTAAGTCAAAGGGAGATCCAACCCCCCTATTAATAAAGCTTTTCTCTTATTTCATAGGTGTTCGTATTATTTTGTCACCCATCTGTATATATATATATATATATATATCTGATCTTCGTCACACTGTAACTCTCATATTTATGAACCGATTTGGATGTAACTCGGTGTGTGTACACAGTATATACGAATGTCTCAAACGAGTTTGTTGGCCAGCTTCATCAGCAATCTTGTTTTTTTTTCTTATGTATTTGACCTTGATACAAAGATTTCGGAGCAGTTTTTCTTTCGTCTATATCTTAAAAAATGGCTGAATTATAGCACTTTGAGTTACTAGCGTGGCTGACATTTTGAAATGTCCCGATGTTTGTCACCCGATAACAGGCGTATTATGAATAGATATGGATGTACCTTGGTGTGTACACAGTACATACCAATGTCTCGACCGAGTTCGTTGGCCAGCTTCATCCGCCATCTTGTTTCAAAATGGAGGCCATATAAAAAAATGTTAAAAATTTATTTAAAATAAGGTACCAAAAAATTGGAAAATGAAAAAGATTTTTTTCTTATGTGTTTTACCTTAATACAAAGATTTCAAAAGAGTTTTTGTTTCGTCTATATCTAAAAAAAATGGCTGAACTATAGCATTTTGAATTTGTGGCTGACATTTTGAAACGACCTGATTTTTGTCACGTGATAACAGGCATATTTATGAACCGATTTAGATGTAACTTGGTGTGTACATAGTACATACCAATGTCTCTATCGAATTCGTTTGCCAGCTTCATTCGCCATCTTGTTTCAAAAGGGAACATTAAATTTTTTTTAATTAAAAATTTAAAATGAGGTATAAAAAAATTGGAAAACGAAAAAGATTTTTTTTATGTGTTTGATCTTGATAGAAAGATTCCGGAGCAGTTTTTGTTTCGTCTATATCTTAAAAAATGGTTGAGTTATAGCACTTTGAATTTCTAGCATGACTGACATTTTGAAACGATCTGATATTTGTCACGCTATAACACACGTATTTATTAACCTATTTCGATGTAAGATAGCATGTGAATATTATATAGCAATGTCTCGATCAAGTTCGCTGGCCAGCTTCATCCGCCATCTTGTTTCAAAATGGCGGCCATTAAATTAAAAAAAATTATATTTAAAGTGAGGTACAAAAAAATTAGAAGTTGAAAATGGTTTCTTTCTTAAGTATTTGACCTTGATATAAGGATTCTGCAACATTTTTTGTTTTGTCTTTATCTTAAAAAATGGCTCAGATATAGCAGTTTGAATTTCTTTATGGGGGTGACATTTTGAAAAATCTGATTTTTTGCCTGCTACAACACTCGTATATATCAACCGATTCCGATGTGAGTGAGCATGTGCACAGGAATTACTAAGGTCTCGACCAAGTTCATTGGTTAGCCTCATCCACCACGTTGTCTTAAAATGACCGGCACTTCAAGATATCGCCGAATTTGGCAACCAAATATAAGTTACATTAAATAAAAGCCGCTTGGATAAAGCTGACTAATTTCGCGAAATTCTCCTTCATAATGATTTAGCATTGATAAAAATTAGTATTGAATCTTCTATAATCGGTTTCCACTAAATTGAGCTTCGTGTGTTTGAATAACATAAGCTAGATTTTAAAAAATAAGGAATATGAAAGCTACCTCTTCCTTCCGGCACTGGCCGGAAGGACATTTTTTAGATGGCGGCACTTGCGGAGAGTGTAGGCAGGGTCTGAACTTTAAAAACATGTTTTTTTTTATTCAAACATCAACTTTCACAACATATTGAAATCACAATTAACTGACCTTTTGAAAGATGAGGCGTTAATTGGTGATGGGGGATTTTACTGGATTATTCTATTTTATCCGAACGCTGAAGCAGAGTACCTCTAGTATTTATGGAGCTATAATAAAACTTTACCGTTGAGTTGATACAAATTTTATGCTCTACAAGACTGGAAATAATTCTTTTTGCTAAAATGTACTTATAAGAAGTTATTGGTTACTAACTTTCTATAATTCGTTATATTTTAATAAAATTTTGCAGCGTTGTTGCTCCGATATTTCTGGGTCTAGGAAAAAACTTTATGAGTGCAATTTGTTGCAGATTGTGTCCTATACACGTTTGCTAATACCTTTTATTTTGTTAAAATGCATTACTATGAAGCTATAAACAAAGAAGGAAAAACACGATGTTTTGCTGATTTTCAGTTTTACGTGAAATTCGGCGATGCATTGCTGCTCTATTGTTTATCAGGTATTGAAAAAATTGCATGCACCAGATGTGTCCTATATTTATTATTTTTAAGTTTGATAGTAGTTATCATTCACCAAAATGCACTCGTAAGAGGTAATTCATAAGAATATTTGGAAAAACCTAAACGTTCACTGTTCCTTTCATAATTCTTTACATTGTTTAATGATGACTTCTGTTAGTGTGGACGAAAGACAGCATTTCTTGGAAATCCACACTACCGAGTGTTCACTGCATATGTAAATTTAACCCCTTAACAGGTTTGTCCGTACACCGTATGTGGGAGAACAGTTCGCTTGTTTAGTTTCTAAAAGCTTTTCGAAACCATTAATTTCAAACGGAAATACTTGCGTAATTTAATGAAGACACTGTTCGATTATATAAGAAAAATATTTTACTACGGTAAAAGTAGCGTATGGTCCCTATTTTTAGTTTATTGTGTCAAAAAAATAAACCCCTTAAGAGGTTAAAAATTATCTACTATATCTACCCTATATATAGAAATTCCTAATGAAACGAATATATGAAACGATTTTATGAAACGACTGATTAAATGACTGATTATGTTTCATGGCTATTTCTCCTAAAATATTGAATATTATGCGGTGAAATTAACACCAAAAATCCATATTGATACGCAGATCTCAAAACTTGTGTTAGAATTTCAAAATTTGAATTAGTTTACGAAATATTAATTTTTTTCTAATTTGAGTTTATTCTAATGATGGCAACCAAATTCCTCCATTTTTGTGAAAAAGGGAAAAAACCGATAACGATAGGGATTATTAGATTTCTTCTTTTTCGCCATTTTCAAATTAAAATTGAAATTATCTTTTATTTCAATCGGTAGTGAAGACAGTATTGCGATAAAATTACTTTTTTCAGGAAAATTAAAAAAAAAATCATTAAATAATGATAATAATAGTAATAATAATAATAATATTAAAAAAATAATAATTTCTTATTTAGTTTAAATAAATTTTCATCATTTCAAGAGATATTTTTTTGCATATTTTAGAAATGTTATTATTTCAAATTGTTGCAAATCGTAGAAAAAGTGCAACGAATAATATTTCCTTACGATAAAAAATTTATTTACACGTGACTATTTAAAACAGAAAAACTTCAGAATTAAATGATTACATGTTAAAAGCAGGAAAATATTGAAAATTACGTATTAAAAATTGTATTTACTATGATTACTAAAAGAGAAAAAAAACCCTTTAAAATAATAAATTCATTAATAGGCATTAAAAGCAGTAAATGCGAGAAATTACGTCATATTTAAAATCGCCAAGTAATAATTCGGCCAAACAGTTTAAATTTAAAAAAAAAATGTTTACGAGGCTTTTTTTTTTTAATTTCGAGATGCATTTTTTAACATTTGTCGTCGATTCTAAAGCAGCGCAAATAATAATACTTCCTTTTTAACAACAAAACTATTTTCACATGAATATTAAAAAGTAAAAGAAAAGTTTAAAATGATGAATTCATTAATATTCTTTAAAAGCAGTAAATGGGAGTAATTGCGTTGTATTTAAAATGGACAGATGGTAATATTGACGAGCAGTTAAAAATTAAAAATATATCTATGCGAGACTTCAATTCGAAAGATATTATTTTTTAAGATGAATTAAATTTCAATAAAAATAATAACGAGTTTTTACAAGTTCATGGAGTCTACCCACTTTTAAATTAAATAATGTATGTACCTGTGAATCTTAAAAGAGAAAAAACTTAAAAAAATATAATTGCATGACAAATGCATTTAATAGTGGAAATTACGTCATATTTTAAAATGATACGCACTTAAAACGATTTTTATTCCGGAGAATTTTAATGTGACGTCACATGGTATAAAAGAAATGCGGCTAGCAAATTTATTTGTATATTGCATCACTTGATGCAGCATACAGGTAAATGTATTTTCAAAATACATTAAATTAAAATTCGATAAATACATATTAGAAAATTCGGATATTCTTATTAATTAATGTAAACAATATGCAATGTAAAAAACACATAAAAATCTGCATGATGGTGAATCAAAATAGAGAAAAGAATTCATGTATAAGCTATACCTATTCCTGAAAACATACAAAACTCGATTAAAACATATAATATAAGCGCAAAGACAATGGTTTTCAATAATGTGGTTTGTAAAAGCTATTCCCAAGCAGACGGAGATTTTTTAACCTCAAACCTTAAGGTTCCCTTAAGGTAATATTTTCCTTAAGGTAATATTTTCCATAACGTCTTTATAAAAGTCAGAAAGATAGCGACATTTTTAATGTATCATTTTATACAAGCTGATTTTCAAATATATAACTGATCTTATTTATCAACACCACAGTCATTAGTTGTTACGACAATGATGGATGAGAGGCCACGGTAACAGAAAATTTTTCCATTCAAACGAAAAAGTATGGTAACCTGATTACAGAAGATAGCCTCCTCTATGGTGATAATATCATTCATCTTCCGTAACCTGGTAACATTTTTTAAACAGGGCACATTACCATATTTTCAGAGGCTACGAAGTCTGAACGGAAGTTGGCAGGCGTAACTCGCAAGGGGGCTAAGCCCTCTAGTATACAGTTAGACCTCTATTTAACGAACCTCTATTTAGCGAATTTCTTTATTTTGCGAACTTTTACTTGGAACGAAGAACATTTTGCAAATTTCTTCGTAAAATAACCTCCAAATAGCGAAGTGCATTCTCTATTTAACGAACTTTTTCTTGGGATCTAATTTTTTTTTTCCTCCCCATTTCGCAAAATATTACTGGACATTTCAAACTTATTCTTTCTTTTAACACATTTTATGATGATCAATGACCAAGATCAGGTCTTACCAGGCACCTAACACACCGAGAACAGTAAAATAGCTGTGATTCTTTGCTTTTCATCCAAGAAGTGCAAACTTCCAATATCCCCTTTTAACCCTGAATGGAGCTGCCCCGTGTCCTTAGAATCTCCCGTTTTCTAGATTGTTCATCATGATCAGTCGTGTTGGCAATTTCGGTTCTTGTAGCTCGAAAATGTCAAAGCGAAAAAGTGCTTGAGCATCAAAGAAAAAAAATACCCTTGATGAGGTAGATAAAGGCGTGAAGAAAAAGAATACTGCTTTAAAATTTGGTATTCCTCCAGCTTATCAACCATGATAAAAAATCGTGATTTTAATGTAAGATCATTTTTTTAAAACTGAAAATACAATGTATTTCCGGAAGATGTTTTGTTTAATTCTTATTTCCCTTGCAGATTTCTTTTTGATGGGTAAAATAAATAAAACAAATAGATATAATTTATATAAAAAAGCGTGGTTAATTACTTTTTTAAATTATATTTAGTGTTTATGGACATGTTATATGTAGTTTAAAGTGTTCTAAAAGGTGACTCTGTATTCAATGAATTTTCCATATAACGAACTTTTTTTCGGGATTTAGCGACTTCGTTAAATAGAGGTCCGACTGTTTAACTATTTAACATCATAGTTAAAATGAATGTAACTTTAAATTCGTCTAATTTCCGACCAAATCGATAACAGTTATCATAGTAAAAAATGTTAATCTGCACCAAAGAGACTTTTCATTATTTTTCCTGAATGCACTGCAGGGGTGAAATAATTGAAGAAATAAAGATAAACCACATTATAGTAACTAAAAATTTATATGATTTTAATGTAGGCTTATAAAACAATGCAAACTAAAAAAATAAAAATAATAATCTTATTTATTTTTAGAGAGATTAATAGAACCTTTGAAACAAACAAACATGCTAACATTCAAAAACTGTTAATTGAAACAAAAGAAATTTTTGTAACTATGTTTAAAACAAACTTACTTTAAAATTTATTTATTTGTGTGTTATCTTTATTAAATATTAAAAATTATTCTCCTCGAGTATAATGAATGAATTTGGATTTATAAAAATATTCTAAAACATAAAACCATTACGTCTGATGATAAATGATGCTGTTATTTATGGATAAGTCAGGAAGAGATAACAGTATATTATTAATTAACACAAACTGGGCATAAACAAAAGTCGCTGTCTTCTACATTATCTAAACATCGATATATCATAGAAAAACATTGTGTATTAACAAGTTTTTTTTTTAAATAAATGTTTATTAAGATTATTATTATGAAGCCTTTATGAAGATATACTAAACATTTTGACTTTTCCTAGCAGTTGAAATTATTTACTTGTTCTAAGCAGGCGATGGGAATATGCATTCAAATATTTTAAATATGTATCTAAGAGTGTTTTCGTGTTAGTTTGTCATATATGTTATTAATACAAATTTATATGATACATAAAAAACGCTCTCCAGTATATTGCCCTTATACTGGAAAAAATAAAATGTTTCAAAAACCATGTCATCGAATGGGTTTCCCATTTTTTGGTAAAGGTCAGTTTACTGTCTTTTAGAAAACACTGTCAAAGGTGGCGTTTTGAACCAAATTTCCGGAAGTGAAAGCATAAAAAGGGGGAAAATCTGTCGTCATGTGATAACAATCACTCACAACTCGATAAAGGAATTATTTATATTTAAAAAAATAACTTTCAATTCCAAATCGCTTTCATAGTCACGCGTGTAAATTTTATGGCTTTATGTTTAAAAATGAGTCAGAAAGTTTGATGTTGTGGAGCAGGGAAATTTAGAACCGCCTTAAGTGCATATACTGAAGAGTACTTTAAAATAAACGATATGTTATAGATATACCTATAAAAGAACTCTATAAGATACACTGAAATTTTTGACACAGGGGCAGACGATATGCACCAAATATGTATATATAAATATATATTGGTTGGATACTTAGATTTGAACTCTGTTATGTCCATAGAAGATAATTTGGAGCAAAAATTACAATTTAGTTATGGTAGAATTAATCTTGAAAAAAAAGAAAATAGAGTTGTCGCTGGAGGATTATCGAGTTGTGATTTTCCATGATTTAAAAATGTGGCTAAATCTAGAAGAATGCCTCCAAAACCTACAATTAGCAAATGAAAATGAAGCTCAATCTCGTGCCGTTGTATTTAGATTGTTTACAAAATTTAGAAGAGGTTGAAATTCTCTATTGTATAAAGAACACACTGTAAGAGCTTTGTCAGGTGTAGTCCAAGAAAATGTGTCGGCCATACGAAAAATGTTAGTCAATGATAATCGCTGTACCTGCAAAATGATAGAGATGGTACTTAATACCGGCTTCGCAGATGTAAATTAAATTATGTATGTATTATCCGTATAGAATTGCATGTGAAAAAAATTGTTTGCCGTTGGGTCTCTCATAATTTTACAGAATACTAAAAAACAGAGCTTGTCAGAATCAACAATGAAACTCTAAAATTACTCAACGATGTTGAGAACAGCATTATTTCTAAAATCATAACTGAGAGTGAGGCGTACATGCGTTTTTTGATCTTTCAACAAGCCAAGAAAGTAATACAAGATGAACCAAAAGTCTTGCCCTGATTATAAATATTTATTTTGCTCAAACTATTATAATTAGACATATATTTGTTTGGATCCATTGTAAGTACTGTTATAAATTTTTTATAAGACCATGCATCTCAGTAAATTTCAACGTGTGCCCTCTTGGTAGCTCGGAGAATGTCTAAGCTGTATTCTAGTTCCCGCCAAGTGTTCTTTAACATGTCTTCGGTTACAGTACACACAACAGCTTGTATCCTAGCCTTCAGTTCTTCGACGTCAGCGATAAGTGTGGAAAAGACTCTGTCCTTGATATATCCCCAAAAGAAGAAAATTCCAGAGGATTAATATCTGGAGATCGCGGATGCCAGAGTGCTGTTCCATCCCTTCCAATTCACCGATCCGGAAAACTACTAAAACTAATCTATCCCATGATGCAACAAGTTACATTATTATACAAACGGTTAATTTGTAATGATATACACGGTGATTCATAATGAATGGGACAAAAAGAAAACATGATTGTGAACGTTGTAATGAATATATTTAGAAAATTCAAATTTACCTCAAAACTACATTTATTCAAGTTTCTACAGGTGTTCAATATGTGCACCTCCGGTGACACGACAAATGTCTACATGGTAATCAAGCTCCTGCCACACTCGTGATAGCATATCCCCTGTGATGGAGTTCAACACTGCAGTTATCTGTTGCTTCAGTTCCTCTAAGTCCTGAGGAAGTGGAGGCACAAACACCTTGTCTTTAACGAAACCCCAGAGAAAAAAATCACAGGGCTTTCAAACACTTCGCGTTTTTTTTCTTTTCGTCCTGGGCTTTTGTTCTTGCATAAGCAGCCGGTATCCTGGGACTACTTCACCCATCTGCTTATGCTATGCCGATGCGGTGGTTGTTTACGAAATTTAGTGTGAAAATGTCTTTGCACGACAGTTACCGAGGAGGTTTTGGCATATTCGAAAACGCAGTACGCTTTCCCCTGCATGGATGACATTTTGTTTAACAGCGCCTCTAGCGGCGAGTTCGTCATTCGATGATTTTTCCCTGTTGCCAAATAAAACTTGTATAATTGTAGTTGCAGAATAAATTTATTTCGGCTGAATAAATCCATTACGGCAGTCACACTGTGCTATTCTTTTTGGCCCATTTATTATGAATCACTCTGTATTATAATCAGGGCAAGACTTTTGGTTCATCCTGTATATGATTTTGAAGACGACTTCAAACCAGAATGGTGAAAGACAACGACATGTCTGAGTATGCAGTGCTCTTCAGAAATACAGGTCTGGCCAAGGCCATAAAGCTAGAGGGACAGAAGACAATTACAGCTAACCCGTATACCATTTAATATTTTCAAGAAATTCTATACGAGTTTAATGTTAGGGGATTATTGATTCACCATGGCAATGCATCTTCTCATTCAGAAAGGATTACAGTCAAATTTCTTGAAAAAAAAAGTTAAAATGATAGAACACCCGCCTTATTTTCCTTATCTTGTAATGAGTGACTTTCGGGTATTTTTTAATCTAAAAAATTACGAGGGCGCCATTTTGATTCTAAAGATAAGATTGATAAAACTAAAAAAGCACATTTTTCATCTATTCCAAGAAATGGATAGGTTAAGCCATTAAATCTTTATGAAATTCGCCTACTAAAGTGTTTGGATCTTGATGAAAACAACTTTAAACACGATTTGGTAAGTTTAACCTGCACCGTTTAGCCGTTTTGCAAAAATGGGGATTATCTCTATAATAGCTAGTCGTTAGAAGTAAACTTTTTATAACAAAAGTTGTCAAAATAATCCAGTACAGTTTTTAGATATGGCATTTGTTTAATGCAAAATTTTATATTATGTACGGCCCTTTTTTTCCTATAAGTTATGTTAAAAAGAGCAGCGGTGCACTGTGTTTCATAAATTCAAACAAAAAATTATTCTTTTATAATAAAAACTTACCGAATTATGATAATTTGAACTTAATGAATGTTCAGTGTTTTTTGAGCATTAAAGTTGTGCTTTTCTATCTTTAATATTTTACTTAACTAAGCACATTTAAAAGATCAGATTCACAATAATAATGCAGGTATGTGTGGTGTAAAAATATAATTTAAATGATTTGTAAAGCTTGTATTGACACTTAAACTATTGTCTATATTTTTATTTTCTAATATATTTTCAGCTTAAAATATTTCAACAGAAAACTTTTAAACTATACAATGTTTGTCTTAGTTTAGTTGTATTTGTGAATTTAAAAATATAAATAAAGAATATTTATCAAGTAAATTTATTCTTTTGTAAGACATAAAACACAGAAAAAAAACATAGAAAAAACAGACAGAAAAAAAACATAATTTTCTTCCAACTGTACACTGTGCTGGCGTTTTCTACATAGTAAATAAAAATTTTTGAAAGGTTTCAAATATTAACGGTTCTAGGTCAGTTTTCTTCAAAAAGTTTGATTAAAGAGTTATTTTTTAATTAAAGACGTCTGTAAATTATATTGCTTAAAACGACAAAGGAATTTTTAGATCTTTACATAGGAAAAATAGCATGGAATATCTATCATATTAAAAACATTTAATACAATCGAGTGAACAGCGTTTGGGATAAACATAAAGTTTGACATCATTTAATTTAAAAATTTTCACTTCTTCAAATGTTTTAAATATAACCAAATTTTATTTACTTTCATAAATGCACATTGGAATTCAGTTATGAATTAATTTGTCGATTTGTTTTAGATTCTCCGAATCTAGTCAAACCTATTAATTACAACATGTTTAGTGTCTCATTGAGCGGTTCGTTAACATTCTAGAAGAAAAGTTTTTGACATTTTGAAGAAATAGTTGCTTTATTTGTTATGTATCACATAAATTTAGGGAAGCACCACATGTTGCAACATATGGCTATGTTTCTTTACAATATAATGAACTACTTTATCAATTATCCTACTACATCAATTTTATTTATTAGTTTTTGCAATAATTAAACTTTTCCGCTCTTTCCTCGTAGATTTTATTGATTTACATACTGAAATATGAATTTTACGATTCTGGGAGTATTCCAAGAATATCTGTTCTTTTATAGCTCTTATAAAATACAACGGAAATCAAATCAATTTATGAAAATTTATTTTTGTATAGTAATGCACAAAGAAAAATATACTTCGTTTTCCAAGTATCATAAATTTAACACATAGATTTTTTTTATTGCACTCACAGCATATGTTTTGAACTTCTTAAAAGTTTGTTTTATCCCTTGTTAGATACATAATATTTTATGAGTGGAGAAGTTTTATTACCCTTTTGTTGTTTTTACTTTAGATTTTCAACGATAGTTGTTTTTTAGGTTATTCTATTCTTAGCAAGAGAATAAAACGAAGGTTTAAAAAAAAAAAAATCTTTTTTCAGTTGAATATTATTTTCTATTTAAGCACTTTTTCTTAACATTTTATTTAAATTTAACAATAATACTGAAATTTTAGCTTACAGTAAAGTTTATTTAAAATTTCAAACAAAAATTAACTGTTCTAGGTCAGTTATTTTTAAAGTTGATTAAATAATTTATGTTTTATTTAAAAACGTCTGTAAATTATACTTTTTAAAACTACAGTGTGATTTTTAGATCTTTACATTCAAACTAGTTAGATGTGCCAATCGTAAAACTTTCTTCTATCTAATACTTAATATTTCAAAACGTGCTTACAAATATCGATATTTTAATATTATTAATTCAATACTGTACGAACTTTGACTTTCTTCTTAAATTTCTACTTCAGTAAATTAATCGGAATAAAAACGAGTTCACCTCGATCATGATATTCATTAAAATCAATAGTTTTCCGTTATTCTGTTGTATATTAACTATTAGCGAATAGCCGGCTTATCATGATACGAAGTTTCTTTACGTTTACTTTACATGCCGCCGGTGTACATAGAACTACTAAAAATCAAGACAATGATACAAAAATTGCTATTACAGTTCTAACTTTCGGCAGAATATTTCCAAATTCAAGTAGGACCTGCATGGCATAGCCAAAAATATACACAAAAAATTAATTTGGTTCAGTTCTATGAGTAACTTCATACACTTTTCAATGGTACAATAACAAAAATGGCACAAAAATCGCTATTACAGCACTCCCTTTCCTCGGAGTTTTTCCACATTAACGGAGGACGTTCTTGCCATGGCCAAAAACATACACAAAAAATTTGATTCAATTCTATGCATAACTTTATAAAGTTTTCGATGGTACAATAATAAAAGTGGCACAAAAATCGCTATTAGAGCGCCCCCTTCCGTCGCAAATTTTCCAAATGAAGGGAGGACCTGCTTACCATGGCCAAAAACTTGCACAAAAAATTTGGTTTAATTCTATACAAATCTTCATACACTTTTCGATGGTACAATATTAAAAATGGCACAAAGGTCGCTATTACAGCTCCTCCTTCCGTCTGAATTTTTCCAAATTAAGGGAGGACTTGCTTGCCATAGCGAAATACTCAAAAAAAAAAAAAAAAAAAAAAAAAAATGGCTCTCTTCTAGGCATAACTTCATGCACTTTTTGATGGTACAAAGGCGACATACGGACACATGGACAGACAGACATTTTCTATAAACATGTTTTTTGGGATCTCTGACCCTTAAAATATGTAAATCCGTCGAAAATCGGAAGACGAAAAAAATTTCGATTACAGTACTTTCTTCCATTGAAGATAGAAGAAAGTAAAAATAGCATGGAATAAATATTCTATTAAAAAGATTTAATACAAAATAGTGAGCGGTGTTTGGATAAACATTAACTTTGACATCATTTCATTTAAAAATTTTCACCTTCTCCAAACATATTAAATATAAATAAATTTTATTTACTTTTATAAATGTATATAGGAATTCAGTTATAAATTAATTTGTCTATTTGTTACTTTTTGCAAAATTCTCCGAAGTCAAACCTTTTAATTGCAACATGTTTAGTGTATCATTGAGTGGTTTGTTAACATTCTAGAAGAAAAGTTTTTGACATTTTGAAGAAACATTTGCTTTATTTGTTATCTATGACATAATTTTATGGAAGCACCACATATTGACACTAGGCTAAGTTCCTTTCCAATGTAATGATGTACGTTACATTAATTTTATTTTTTATTTTTTGCAATCATTAAACTTTTCCGCTCTTTTCTCATACATTTTATTGATTTACATACTGAAATATGAATTTTTGCAATTCTGGGAGTATTTTTCTGTTCTTTTATAGCTGTTATAAAATGCAACGGAAATCAAATCAATTTATGAACATTTCTTTTTGTATAGTAATACACAAATAAAAATATACTTCGTTTTCCAAGTATCATAAATTTAATACATAGATTTTTTTATTGCACTTATAGCATATGTTTTGAACTTCTTAAAAGTTTGTTTTATCCCTTGTAAGGCACATGATATTTTATGAGTGGAAAAGTTTTATTACCGCTTTATTGTTTTTACTTTACTTATTTATTTTCAAGCGATAGTTGTTTTGCCAGGTTATTCTATTCTTATCAAGATAAACAAACAAAGATTTAAAAAAAAATGGTTTTTCCGGATGAATATGTTTCTTTTTTATTTAACTATTTTTTCTTAACATTTAATTTACATTTAACAATAATAAAGTAAGTTTAGCTTCCAGTAAAGTTTATTTAAAATTTCAAACAAAAATTTAATTATTTTTATTTTTTTAAACATTTGTGTTTGAATGTTTACGTTCTACAGTGTTGTTACGGGTCAGGGAACTTTTTAGGGAAAATACGGGTACGAGGGTGAATGAAATGCAAACCGGAATTTTTGTTTTTCAATTTGTTGGTATATGATACAAAACAGAAAGTTACATATTATTTTTGTATATAATCTCCTGATTTCAAAACACATTTTTCCAAACGGATTAGAAGTTTTTTGATGCCGTCATCATAGAAAGAAGAGGGAGTGTCTCCAGCCAATTGTGCACGAAGACTTCAGCAGCAGTGTCATCGCCGAATCGTTCGCTTCCTAATGCTTCTTTCAAAGGCTCAGGTATGTGATAATCACAGGGTGATAAGCCCTATAGGAGGGTGTTTCAGTGTTGTCCAATGCATTTCCTCTAACTTTTCGCGAGTCAGGTTGACAGTATGGAGATGGACATTACCATGAAGCAAAATCACTTCTTTGATCGGAAATTCTCGTCTTTTCCGACGATATGCACGTTTTGTGTCGTCCAACAGCTGGCAGTAGTAGACAGCACCCACGAGAATGTCCCGAACGGCGCCAATGTTTTCCCCAGTGAAACTTGTTCGAGTGTCGAGTCGTGGGGGGTGGGGGAAGTGTTTTCAATTTTGCTCGTCGTCCCACAAACGTTTTGTGCCAGTCATATACTTGGGTTTTCTTCAGGTGTGTTTCCCCAAACTGTGCTTGAAATCTTCGTAAGATTTCAGCCAATCTTACACCTTCATTTCTGAGAAATTTAACGATAATGCGTTGCGCAACGTTGGGGGTAAACCTCTCACTCACTCATCGTGATGCCGACTGCTGAACGGAGAGAGTAGCACATACCGGCGTATAGATAGTCATCTGACATCCCACATCCCATGCGCAAAGTTTTAGGCCTCCCAGCAGAAATTCCGGTTAATATTTGATTCACCCTCGTATTTTAGCTGAAAAATTCTCTGACCCGTTGCAACCCTCATTCTATCGCTCATTCGTTCCCTTTTGGAACCCATAACGCCCCCCCCCCCATAAAAAAAGAATAAAAAAACAAAAACAAACAAACAAGTAAACTCAAAAAATCACCCGGGCCAATCTAATGCTTAATTATTACACAAAATTTTATTGGAAGATAGATCTGAATAATCTTCTTAATTTTTTTAAGTTTAGACGTATACAGGATTACCGACAAGGCAGTATGTTTCCGGAGAGGTTAATTGTTAAAGTAGCATATTGAAGATTGATCCAGCAGAATTTAGAATTATGCTATATGAACTAATGGGGAAGATCTGTTAGTTAACTCTCCAATTTTAATGTTGCAAGACTGCTCATTAATCACACATGTTTTAGGGCTTTTAAAATCAGTAGTAATAGAACAATGGAGAGTTTTTTAAAGTCTGTCTCATAAGACCAACTTCTGAAGTTTAACAATTACTCCACCTAAAGATTCCTCTAAAATTTGATCATTGCGGAAAGGAGGCAATAGTACCTTTATCTAAAATTCAAATCACCTAAGCGAAAGTGATTTCATTACCATTTTTTTACGTGCAGATATGTATTGTTTACATGAAGATGTTTTACGCCCGAGTATCTAACTAGGGAAGCACATGTTAATAATAAAAAAAAAACCTGCACAAAATTGAACTGACTGAGTTTATTCCACTGTATAAGCAAAGTTTCCTAGTTGAAACCTTACGCCTTCTAAATTTTGCAAGTAATAGTGAGAGCAGATTTGAATTTGAGCTTTTAACATTAAGTCTATAGCACTATATCCTATAGATTGTCTATAATTATTTCTCAATGACAAGATTTGTGTCTTGGATTTTTTTACGCGAACCATGATAGCCACCATTAAGCTGCATTTAATGGTTATAGGCTGAACAGTTTAGGAGGAGTAGCATCACAAAGAAATCACTGCAATCGGAATATGGAGAGAGCTCCCCTTGCTCAGCTGAATAAATGACATTAAACAAACACCATATAGAATCAAGTTACATTTTAATATATATATTTCTTGGTTCAGAATATGTTTATTAGCTAAAAAAAAGGAAAAGAAAAACAGAAAAAAAGAAAGAATAAATTTACAATTTAATAAATAATTTTTTTGGTTCAGCTAATCTTATTGGATATATAAAAAAGAAACCCGGAAGGTTAGTTGCCATGTGAAAACTTCAAGCCTACAAACTCGAAACTCTATATTTAACCAATCGTTTACTCTAGGAGTGGCCAACTGGGGCATGCTGCACACTACTAAAATTTTATAGAAATCATTGCTTTATCTAATCATCGAATCTCCGCGATTCAAAAAATTGGCTTTTCTTTAAAAAGTTACTGGTATCCGGCGTGCCACAGTTGGCCACCCCTGCTTTACTGCAAGTGAGATATTTTTCTCAATACATGCACTTCAGAAATAGCTTGAAAAATTAGTCAGACTGTTGATTAAAAGAGTGTCAGTGCTCATATAGTCTTTTTTTAAAACTTTATGACTTTCGAAAACTGTGCTTCCATTTTATCTTCAATTTTATTGAAGAAATCTTACTGTGAGGATGCACAGCTCTAGACAATATAGAAGTTCTATGATTTTATGAGAATTTTCTTTTTCTCGAGAAGGAACAAAATGTCAATCCAACTTTCACCATTGGCTGATAACGCAATCTTTATAAAGCCTATAGATAATATAAAGCTGGTAAGGAAAAAAAAAGAAATGAAACCAGTTGAAGATTTTCAGCAATTAGCCCCTTGACAATCAGACTATTTTGTCATTAACCATTGCACAGCTCTAGGCAATATGCTAGTTCTATGATTTTAGGAATAGCAGTGGTGGAAAATTGGCGCAGAGGAGGAGCCTATTGACACCACTAAATTTTAGTAGAATTTTTCGTCTTATCTAATGACAGTTTTTATTAAGATGAAGAATACCATAAAATATTAGTGGTATCAATAGGCTCCTCCTCTGCGCCAATTTTCCACCACTGGAATAATTTCTTTTTCTCAAGAAGGAACAAAATGTCAATCCGACTTTCACCATTGGCTTATAACGCAATCGTTATAAAGCCTACAGATAATAATGCTGATGAAGAACAAAAAAGAAAAAAAAAGAAATAAAACCAGTTGAAGATTTTCAGCAATTAATCACTTGACAATCAGACCATTTTGTTCATATACGCATACGTATTCGTATGCTAGATTTTAATGGAAATCAATCCAGATGTACAATCGATCAAAATAAATAAATAAATAAAAATAAAAATAAAGGAAGCTCCATACTATTTTTTTCTCCTAATAGATGCACAGAAAAGCTAAATTAGCTATACAAATGGGAATGCCTTTTTTAAATGTAAATTTAAAAGAAAAAGTTTAGAGGGCCATCTCGATTTTGAAATTGGAACAAACATTGAAATTTTCAAGACAAACACCTAATTTTCACATCGTATTTCATTGTTTGGCAAATTTTGCCTTGGAATACAAAATCGAAAGCCATTTGGTCATTTGCTAACTTATGAAATTTGCAAATGTAATAATTGAACTTGTAATGTTAAATTAAGTTTTAACCGTTGCAAACTGTTGTAATACTGATCGTATTTTAAGCATAACTCAAAAAGTACTTGACAAGAAATCTCGGTTTCGTATATTTCAACTTCTATAAATCGATTTCTGTTAAAGGATTTATAGGTTATCATGCATATTTTTTCTCGAATACTGATTTCAGAATGTATACACGTTTAAATTATAAACAATTAATCTCCATTCGCTGTTATAAAAAAAATATTTCTCACAACTTTCATTATATCACCTTGAACAATTTCCCCTAGAAGACAATAGATGGTCTTTAATTTCCTTGTGGCGATGTTTCTAAAAAATTACTACGTAAAAGAGACACACAGTACGGAGGGTGCATTAGGAACTGGAGGGTTAATGATTTCGAACGATGCGTCATGCTTGAAACAACATGCTTTTAGTAGAAATAGTGTGATGTTTAACGTACAAAGAAAGTGGATTTTATTTAGATCTTGACATCTTCATTTTTTAATTTCATTGTTTCATTATTATTATTATTATTATTATTATTTTTTTTTTTTTTTTTTTTTTTTTTTTTTTTGTAAGAGGCATGTAACTTCATAAAATGCATCGAAAGGAATTCTTAAGTACTAGTTAAGTATTAAATTTCATGTTTGCATTAAAAACTACAATTTATTTATAAAGCCAGAATAAAACATCTAAAAAACGTTTTACAACGGAATTCGCTGCTTATTAGTTAGCTAAATAAAACCTAGCTATATATTAACTATTCATATGATTAACCCTTGTGTCTTGAATGTGACATTTCAGTGAAACTATCCCTTAACCGACCCTTTTTCACAGACTGATATATAAATAGCACAGTGAATGTGACATTTCAGTGAAACTATCCCTTTACCGATCCTTTTTCACAGACTGATATATAAATAGCACAGTGAATGCGACATTTCAGTGAAACTATCCCTTATAATTAACATAGTGAATGCGACATTTCAGTAAAATTATCCTTTGAAAATGATCGTGTTTTCGATCGAAAGATCTCGAGAATTATCTTTTTTGTTTCATATGATTTTAAAATCAACGGTTTTTAAGTTTTAAACACCAGTTCACATTGTAACGGAATATTTTAATAAATTTTTATTCACCGTTTTCAGTAAACAGATTTTTGATTTTAGTTATTTTAACGCAAAGTGAATGTGTCATTCTACTCTGAGCTCGTTCTGAGTTTTAAGTTTTTCAATTTTATAAAACTGTTTCGAATAATGCAGAAAGGTTTATTCCGCCATAAAAAAGAAAGAATTACTTGAAGTTTTTAATTATTAGTTTGAATGTGTTTTGCAAGATGACAATCCTTTTCTTCCATTGCTGACCCGCACATAAGACCTAACACATCAGATTTTTTCTTAGCGGCTGTACATGCATAACGTTATCAACTTTTGGCAATTTTGTAGACCCTCCAGCCCTCATAATACGTTATTATCCCTCCTCATAAAAATCCTTTTTTATTTTTACAAATTTCTTCCTTTCTTTTTCTTTTTCTTTTGATATGTTTGTAATGATAAACAGATATGATTATACATATATTATTAGCCCACGGTATGTTATTTCTTTCTTCCAGCAAATGAAATATCGCTTCCAAAATATAACGTTCCGTTGCATAAGCCAGCAGTAAAACAAAGCCGATGAATCATTGCACGGAATAATCTCTACTGTAATTTTTTAAACTTCTAAGCATCGCCCATTTTCAATTTTTATACCGTCGTATTAGTAAAAAAAGTACTTTTGAATGCAATTTGTTTGAAAACTGCATCTCCATTTATTTTTGAGAAACTAATTTTTTCGTAATTTTTCGCGTCATTTGTTTAATTTTGGCAACTTAAGCTCTCCATTTCTGTTGAAAGTAAAGGGAAAATAGCTGGAAAATAGCAATTATATCTTTTTGTTGCCATTTTTCCATAAAAACTAAAAAAAATGTACTTAAAATACGCACTATTTTGAAAAAATATAAATGAATGATTTTTCATAAAACCTGGAGCTATTATAAACTAAATTTAATTTTAAGTATCTATATTAATTGTAGAAACAAATGAAGGCATATAAATCATTAGATAGCCGATTTTTTTCTGTCGAGTTTCTTGAATGACGATACCTCTTTTTCTGGATTTGTGTATTATTCAGCGGTAGTGACGTCACACGCTTACTTTACCGTAGAAGTGCAGATGTTTTTTAATACCGGATTGCAAATGAGGAATTCTTCAGCGGATGCGGATAACGTCATTTTATATAGAATAAAAACGTGTATTTTAAGTCTTAAAACTGAAATATGTTTTGTATTATCTATCTATCTATCTATATATATACATATATATTTTTTGTACTATCTATCTATATATATATATATACATATATATATATTTTTTTTCATCGGGGGCGACACTAAATTCTGAAAAAGCAGAATTCCTGATTTCTATTTTCGCCCTTTACTGATTTAAAGGAAAAGAAGAAGTTAATGACATTGTAAAATATGAAATAACTTTATATCAAATAACTCTTTAGGGAAATACTCACTATTTAAATGTATTTAATAATAGCTTTTTCCTACATAATGCATTCAACAGTAATGCTGTCTTCTTAAAGGGGTTCCCCCGTATGACGGTCTGTATTTTAAGCATTTTTGGGGAATTTATTTTGACGACAAATGAAAAAAGTAGAACTTTGAGTTTTTTATTATACATTTATTGCTATTTCAATAATATGTAAAACAAATTTCGATCAAAAAATCTAGAACGTAATATTCGAACGTAAGTTACACCACTCTGAAGACAACTGCCTCCAAAAAAAGGTCGCTCATTTCCTCCACGATTTCGGCTGATTGACTTATCTGAAAGGAAAAAAAAATCGACATTTTAATTTGTAAGCCTAAATACATCGAATGAACTAGAACCATATGAAAATATTGAAAATTGTGTTTTTGGCAGCCTGAAAACAAAATTTTAAATTACATGATTTTTTTTCCGTTATGAAAAAATAGAAATATTCGGAATTTTTAGATGGTCCTATTTCACTCCGTACGGCTGCAGGTGCTGAGTCTACTTTATAAATTTCAAGGCAATCGATCAATCCGTTCTCGAGATATGATGAAGGACAGTTTGAAAAACAACGTTTTGATAAAAACGCGTTTAAAGTTTCAAGTATGGTTAAGACCTGAACGTACCATACCTCAACGTAAATATAGATAGTTATAATTAAACTTTGGAACATATGTTATATATTCCCGCGGCCGCCATCTTAGATTTTTTCTCGGCGTGAAAACCCCTTTTCCGCCAAGTAGTAAATGTGATGCTCGCCGAGCAGCGGTTTATGCGCATGTTAGGCAAAGCGATATAAGTAAGCGTCCTATCTTAAATGGGAGAGGGAACCGCAAGATTAAAGAGGAGGTCACATCAATCAAGGTCGCACGCCACGTAGTGGACGGGGTTAAACTACAGGAAGAAGCCTAACTGTTTTCTTACTTTACATCTCTAAAATTGTAAAAACAGTTTTTCACCTTGATTAATAGCTGAAATGTTTCTGTCATGGCGAAGTGTGTCAGAAAGCTTCGTGGTGTCAAGTGCATCTGGATGCTCCTTTCGCTACGCCATTATATTGCAATAAATGTGGTAAACAAAATTCAGTTCCATGAGTGACTAAAGATTAAGAAAATATGCGCAGATGGTAGATATCCTGTAATATATGACGTCACAAAAAAGCCCGCGTATGTGGATTATCACCCCGTTCACAAGATGGCGCAACTGTGTTAATTTTTGTCCGATTCCAGTATTAAGTTTGTACGCTTACTTATATCGCTTTGATGTTAGGCTTAACGGGATTGCCAGAACATGTCATTCGTCGGGGTTGCCTAGTCCATAAATGTCAAGAGATCCAAGATGGAGGCCGCGGGAGTATATAACATCTTAGCATAAACTTTTATTATGTTTTATTCTTATTCATTGTAACTATTTTATGTATTATTTATTCATTCTAACTATTTTTGGTATTATTTTTCTGTTAGTATGCTATTTATAATTGAATTAATAAATTTAATTACATTTTAATTAGCAACAAAATTTTGAAGAAAATATAATTAAAGCTAACAGTATAAGATTATAAATAAATTCATTTTGATTTCTTTAAAATTTCTTCTTGGAATTTACTTGCCAATTATGGTAGCTGTGCCACTAATTATTATCATTATTCCAACAAAGAAATGACTGGTGTTGAGAAGAAGTAAATAACAAAATAAAATGTTATTATTATTATTTTTTTTTGAAAACTATTAAATTGATAAACTTTTTTCTTATTTAAACTACATTTCTTCTACTTGAGGATGCAAAAATTGAATTTATGCGATAGTTGGAAGTGACGTATAAACGATAAAAACACACTTCTGATGATAGAAAAGTTTGTGGTGAAAGAAATAGGAATCTGACACTAAAAATCTAGTTTTTGAAGCCTATGTAACGATCTTATCTTACTTAATAAGTATAAAATAAAATAAGGTTGTGTGCAAGAAAAAATGCAATTTGTATTTGTATTTTTGTTTAATTCTATGAAATAATTGACTTGCAGAAGCACATTTATAAACTACTGGATTTCAGGTTCATCTATTAATTTTTTACGGGTAATGAACTTTTTAAAACTCTTATTATTATTATTTAGTGTCTAATTAAATTTTGTATCGTTATTTTATGCCGAATTCAATTTAGTGTCATTATTTTTTGTCAAATATTAAGAATTTTACGAATTAATATTAAGAATTCGTGTAATTCAATAGCATGTTTTTACAGGACTAAGACACAATGTCCATTTTATTGGACACGCTAAAAACAGAATACAGTAAAACTTCGATTATCCGAAGTAATTGGGATCAACCATCTTTCATGAAATCGAAATTTTCGGATAATGGAGAATGCTTCAATTTTAAGATTAAAGAGCGCTATTTTGTTTTATGGAAACAAGTGCTTAATAAAAATAAAGCAATGGCAAAATAGAAACAAAAATAAATTACCTGAGCTTTAATTTGATATTAAGTACATTTTACATACTTCAGAAGGGTTTGAAACAATGTTTTGTTTGTCGCAGTTTCGAGTGTCTTTGCTTTGAAACTCTATCACGAAGTTTTTAAATATTATTAGTTCACCAGTATCCCAGTCTTCCTGCTGCTACAGCCAAGCCAAACCTTTTGCAAAACATTCAAAAGCTTCAGAATCGCTAATTTGTTCATTTTCTTCGTCCGTTTCACTCTGCAGCCTACGGGAGATCAAGTTAAGGGTAAAAAAAGGAGATCGAAAATATTTATATGTACTCGTGATTGGGAAAGGACCGCTTGCTTACGAGGAATATGATGGTTAAAAAAAAAAGCTTTCAAAATGGATTTTGCACATAAGCAATGTGATAGTGAAAAAAAAAAACCCTTTAAAAATGGATTTCGGTTAACCGAGAGTTTCGGTTAAAAGAGTTTTGGATAAAAGAGGTTCTACTGTATTTTTAATTTTTTTAAATAAATGAAAATGTGTATTGCTTTCCAGACTCAAAAGAAACAGAAATCTCAAATGACGCAAAATTTGTTAAAAAAAATGAGCTTGGGATCTCAAGAAAATAAAGAAAACAGGTGGACAACATTCTTTCACATTGTTTTATTAGAGACATAACAATTATAATTTCGAACCTGGTTTCACTAACTATTAATTATATGTGTTTATGGCAGAAAAATAAGAAGAGCGAACGTTGGAATATAGCGTATTTTGGAATGAGATTTTTTATAATTATTCAGTGGTTTTAATAATAATTTTGTATTTTCATAAAAATAGATATCAGACAAACAAAAATAGTAATAAAAGATGTAAAGAAAAATATTCCAAAAATAAAGAAAACTATAGTTGGAATAAAAACGATAACGATATCAAAAGACAAAACCCCTCGCGCTAGCGATATCTTACGATATCAAGTGCCAGACTATCTCCGTGATAACGTTATGTACAGACCCTTATGGAGTTGAAAGATCCCGTGTTCGTGCCCCCAGACGATTTAACAGAATTCAAAGGCAGAATTTCAAGTACAGTAGAACCTCTTTTATCCGAAACTATTTTAACCGAAACTCTCGGTTAACCGAAATTCATGTTTAAAGGGTTTTTTTTTTTTTTTTTTTTTTTTTTTTTAACTATCACATTCCTTGTGTGCAAAATCCATTTTGAAAGATTTATTTTTAACTATCACATTTCTTGTGTGCTAGCGGTCCTTTCCGAACCACAAGTGCATATAAATATTTTCGACCTTCTTTCGTAGAATTCCTTTGAATTTAGCTTGAGGTCTCGTAAGCTGCGGAATGGAACGAAGAAAACGAACAAATTAGCCGGAAGCTTTTGAATGCTTTGCAAAAGATTTGGCATGGCTGGAGCATCAAAAAGACTGTGATGCTGGTGAGTTCTTCGTGATAGAGCTTCAAAGCAAAGGCAATCGAAACTACGACAAACAAAATATTTTTCAAACTCTTGTGCAATATGTAAAAGGTACTTAATTTCAAAATTAAAATTCAGGTAATTTATTCTTGTTTCTATTTTGCTATTGCTTTATAAAATTTGATTGATTTTTATTAAGCCCGTGTTACCATAATAAGAAATAGCGCATATATTTCTCCTTAATCATAAAATAGGAGCATTCTCGATTATCCGAAGATTTCGATTTTCCGAAAGATGATTGGTCCCAATTACTTCGGATAATCCTGGTTCTGCTGTATATTCGCTAGCATTGTACATGAGATGTTGCGATGAGCATAATAAGAACTGGCTTTTAGAATTGAAATATACTGCGTCACCAAGGGTGCATTGAACACAAAGCTTAATATAACTTGAAGTGATTTTTTATATGATGGTATGAAACTTTCTGCTGTATTTGTAATTGTTTTTTAACCCCTTAATTTTCGCTCACATCAATATCACGGGCTGAGGTGTCGTTTTTTATTTCTTGTGCCCGTCATATTTCCGGGCTGGAGATTTAATTGCTGGAAAAGACTTCTGAAACCAGAAAAATTTAACATGCATTTCCGTGTGAAGTCTTTGAATATTGCCATTCGGGTTTGGTTATTGGCGCTGATTGTGATGTTTGACTTTGTTGTTTTAAAATATATCACACTCAAAAAAAAAAAAAAAATATTAATAATCAAAACTCATTGTATATATATTATTTCAAATATTGTTTGTAAAAATTTGTGTGATGAAGATAAATAATGATCTAACATGTGAAAAATAAAATTCTTATTCGCATTAATTTGTATAGTGTAAAACAAACATTAAGACACCGAATTCTCGCATGATGGCTTTTCTACAAATGTGAATTTGTTCTATAAAATCGTTTTTTTTTTCGCCTTAAAAAACGAACTATTGAATATTTTATTCAAAAACCTAATCATTATTAATTTTTTTTCTGTAATAAAAAAATAGGTGCCTTTTTTATGTTTTTTTTTCAAATATTAAGCGATTCTTAAGGGGTTAACCCATTGAAAGGCGGTGAGATATGTTTAATTCCACTTATGTTTAATTAAAATTTATACCAGAATTTTTTAATAAAATTTTATCCTTATAACTTTGGTAAAAAATAGTTGTAAAATTCTATTTTCCCTTTTTCAAGTAATTTTTTTTTTAAATTTTGTTGTAAATTTGCATTAGTAACACAACTGCTTGCTTTTAAAAAGGTTAAGAATAGCTTTTCCAAACAGCGGAGCAAAGTATGGTACTCATTAAAAAAAAAAAAAAAAAAAGAACACAATAAGCTCACTGTAAAAAAAAAAAAAAAAAAAAAAAAAAAAAGGGAAAGAAAACAGTAAAAAATACTGTGAATATTTCACCAAGCACTCAAAAACAGTAGTGGCGTTAATTTACAGTGTTTTTAGCGGTAGATCGAAAGCGACATCTATCGACGTTATTGACTACATCTGAAAAAAGGGGAGATAATACTTAATACAGGCGGGCGCGGAGAGGAAGCCAGAAGATGTATCGTGAAATGGCCGCCATTACATGCTGGCTTGTGCATTCACAATTAAATACAGAAATAACAACTGTTTCTTGGATTATTTTAAAGAATAAAAGTAAGTTTTATCTTTTTGTTTTCTTATATCATTGTTTTAATTATATCAGATAATTTCTATTATATATTTGTAAGATACGAATTTAGTTTTAAGACCCGTGTGTATCACGAGAATAGTTTTCAGTCATTTCCCCTAGAATAGGTATTTTGTTTTTATGTAGTTGATTTAGTCACTCAGATATTATTTGCGTATAAAATGAGTAGTTTAAATATAGCTGGAAAACTTTATACATGCAGATTTTAAAATAAAGAAGATTGTTGTTTTTTATTTATGCCTTATTTCGTTATTATTATTATTCTAAATAATGTATAAATATTTTACTAGCTAACATTTTTCGGTTCACGTTCGGCATTAATTTAAATATTTTTTATTTATTTAATGTATTAATATAATTCACTAAATTTCCAAATCTTATAACCTGAGTTGAATTTCGGTGAATAATTCATTTTCGTATGTGAAATTTTTGAATCGGTTATTATGAGTAGTCTGGTCTGGATGCACTATTTTATCAATCGCAAAAATATTACAAAAGTTTGTTGAATTACGCAGCATTAATTAGCAGCATCTCGCATATTTCTTTTGTCAATTATCTTTTACTTTTTATGAGAACAATCTTTTCATTATTATTATTTATACTTTTTAATGACAATTACAGATTGTTAAAAGTTGCTGGACCTCGGAAGTTTTTTTCCCTTGTGTTTATTTTTCAGCGACACTTAGAGATATTTATAGAATTAAATTTTGACTTATAAAATTATCTTAGCGTAAAAAAAAAAAAAAAGTATTTTATCAATAAATATTTCCGTATAAGCAAATTGCACACAGTAAAATATTTTTATTAATTATTTGTGTTTGATACTTTAAATACCGGAAAGTTTTTTACATCTGGGGAGGGGGGGGGGGGGATGAGCCATAATGCCTAAATTGAATAAACAAAAATCTTCTAATGTATATGGAAAATAAAGGTAAAACTATTGCAGATAAATATTATATAATTTAGACTAATAGGAATTTTCAAATACAAACAAACGGATAAACAAAGTCTTGCAAGGAAATTCTTGATAATAAAAGTGAATTAATTAAAAGCTAGATAAAAAGTAAAATCTTCCTTTGTTATGATTTATCGCAGAACGTATTATCTCTAGGCAAATGACTGAAAATTTTGTTGGTGATGTACATGACAAAAAAACGATATTTGTATCTTGCATATATATGACAGAATTGATTGTATGACAATGATATTAAAACAGCGATATAAGTGAACAAAAAGATAATACTTGGTGTTCAATGTCTTTAAAATGTATTTCACCATAGCTGCCAACGTTTACGCTTTTAGTGTACCACTAAAATTTTAAGGAGATTTTTGCCTTGTTTAATCATGAGATTTCGACGATTGAATGAGACAATATTTTCTATAAAATTTTAGTGGTATGAAAAAAGCGTAAAGGTTGACAGCTATGTTTCACAATAAAATGAAACAAAATAAATAAAATAGGCAATACACGCTGGGGGGGGGCGGGGGGTAAATCAAAAATATATCAACAACAAAATATGCTGAAAATCTACAAAACTGCTGTAAAATCTAAAAAACAAAACTGCTGTAAAATAACAGCAAAAACTGCTGAAAATCTACAAAAGAGCTGTAAAAAAAAAAAAAAAAAAAAAAAAAAAAAAAAAAAAAAAAAATTGCTGTAAATTTACAGCAAAATTTACTGGCACCCATTTTGCCAGTGTTTTTTGCTGTAAAATTACTGTGAAAATTTTTTACAGTGCTATATATATATCAAGATATTAAAAATGATATACAGAAGAGAATATATAAAGAATGTTACTTTTTATAATAATTTTATATAGCAATGTTTAGTTGTGCATAACCAATGAGTGTGTAATCTATATCTAATTTAGTGAAAGCTGTGAAAATCTATTGATTTCAAGCATTTATAAAGACGTTCTTGTTGAAAAATGCTCACTTTACCATATAAAATAAAATATAGGATCTAAATATAAAACAAATTAATACCTTGTAATAATAAACTAATTTTAATTGCTAACAGATGTATGATTATACCATTAAAAACAGTAAAAATATCGAAAAAAGGAGCATGTAGCTGATATGAAATATAACAGAAAAACCACAGCCCCGGTAAGAATATAACAAGAAGAAACCATACAAATAAATTTCAATGAAAGTAAGATAACTTTTCCCTCCAGTCTTTACTATCCATCTATAAGAGAAACCATAGAAATTGTAACACATAAAAATTCAATATGTAACGATGAAGAATCATTTAGCTTACCAAAATTATGGCTCAAGTTACTCATTGGTTACGGAAAATAGAAATAAACATCAAAGTATAATAAAATATATTGTGCAGACTATGGAAGTCTACGGTGAAATATTGAAAGATGGGGTTTCATCGATCGTGTAATTTTAGAATATTTTTATTTATTTGTTTGAATATTTTTATTTATTTGTTAGAATATTTTTTTTTTATTTGTTCAAATAGCTTTATTGATGTTTATTTTGAAAATGACTCGGGTAGAATCGAAACATATAGACAGTCGGATAAACCGAATGTTATACTGTTAAAAAATTTCCTTTAAAATACGGAAATTGTACTGGCAATCGAGACGCCAATACTATTTCCCTAATTTAACGGAATTGTTTCCGGTAAGTTCCTGAAAAAATTCGTTTTTTCACAAAATTTACGGAAAATCCCGCCGTTAAAATACGGAAATGGTACTGCCGTCTCGATTGCCAGTACAATGTCCATATTTTAACGGATTATTTTTTTTTTTTCAGTGTGCTGTTTTTAATGTTTTAATCACACACCTTTTAGCAATTAAAATTAGTATATATGATCTGAGTCAAGATTTTTAAGTTCCCAAGGGATCAGTAATATTAGTTAAAACAGGGGTCGCAGTATATAGAAAAAATTTAATTGTTCCTACCCAGTATCCATAATCGATAATCTTCACCATAGATGTTTTTACCAGAAGGAATTGAAATGTATGATTTTTGTAATTTTTTCAATATATTGGTACGAACAATAAAATTTTTCCTATATGCTGCGAGGCCTGTTAAAACTATGATATTTTGCCTAAAATCTGAAAGGTTGTAAAAGAGATTATCTTGAAATAGTTAAAAATAAAAATTTTCTTTAGCCGTTTGATTAGCCATTATTATTTAGCCATTTGCCTTTTTAGGATTTTGTTCATCTCACGAAATTCTTATAGTCTCTCTTCGTTGTCTGTTCGTCGCAGCGCTCGTACTCAGAAACTATTTAAGTTAAGGACTTGATTTTTTTTACATACAGTTGAATAGCCGGTATAATACGAAAAATCATGAAATGTTGAGAAACACTTGTATTATTTTAATTAAATTAATTCATTATTTTTCGATTTCAAAACATAATAATAATGTCAGCATGTTTCGCAGAGTGTCTTCAGAACAGTGGTAAAGAGTTCATCTTCCACGTGGAAGATTGTGAGTTCGTATTTGTCACACGGAACTTTAAAATTTTGAATTTTATTATAATTATACTTTTTTGCAACTTAAGATAAAATCCCTTTATTTAACTTTATTTGACCCTTTATATTATTATTAATTCTGATAGCATAAATGAACTCTATACCCTTTAATTAGCTTAAAAACAAATTTTTATACATTTCGTACTAAAAGTTTCCACGAAATTAATTATTTTAAAAGGAGCTTATTTTAGGGGCTGTATCCAAATTGAATTTCGGTACTCCATTGTTGATCGAGAGAGCCCCCTTCTTGCTCAAGGCATATTAAGGGCCACTCAAGCAGTCATTGAGGACTACTAGATTACAGGATAGCCTAAGAAATTCCAGAGTTTCTAGTCATTTATATCATAGACGACCCCTTAAACCCTCATTTTACCGTTTTTGAAGCATAATTTGAAAACTACTTGGAAGAAAAATGTGAAATTTTGGATTTCCATAAAGCAGGATTTAATAAATCTAAATCCATCAAAAAATTGTAGGTTGCAATTCATAATGTTTTCGAATATTAATTTCATAATTTATAATTCATATCTTAAAATTAAAAATCCAACGTATTTATGTTTGGGTATTTTAATATTATTGCTACACAAAAAATTAGCACATTAGCAGTATAATTTCAGGATATATTAATGAAAATATGAAAATGTAATTTATGATTAGAAGCACCAAATTTTGAATGTTTATATTTAAAAAACTTAAAATTCAAATGACTTGAAATTTGGTGTATAGACATAGTTTGAACCGAAGATTTGAAATATCTTGTTAAAATTGGGTATTACCATTGAAAAAAATTAAGTTTGGGTTCGTTTATATATAGATGGCCCCCTAAGCAAATTTTATAAACATCATTTAAAAGTAGACTTTATTTCCAGTCTTTCGGTACCAGTAACTTTCTTCAACAATAATTTGTTGAGGAGTTAGTAGGTGGTGTTTACTCCCCCCCCCCCTACTACTGTAATATTTTGAATACAGTGCGTTTTGTTGTATATATCATTTGTTTAGATTCTACGTCATTAATTTTTTTAATCAAGAAGGATTTTAAGAACGAAATGTATTTTCTTACTTATATAGGCTTAACTTAAATTTCATATTTATAGGTTTTAATACTTTTTTATACTCTTACTAAAAAAGAACGAAAGAAACTAAATTTACAGCTACCCATTATTTCAATAGATGCTAGTGTAAAAAACAACGTGTTTAATATTGCGTGAAAAAAGAAAACAGTAAAATTAAATTGCTTAAGAAAGACAAATTTATTATATGAAAATAATATATTTTTTTCCTCATTTATTTTGGTAAATGTTTAACTGATGCAAGCTAACTTTGTAATTTGAAATTGAACCAGAAATTTAATTTTCAGAGGCAGTATAAAAGAAACGATCCCAAGAATTCCATTTTAGGTTAATGCGGCACATTAATCTTTTGTAAAGAATCCTTTCTTTACAAACGTTAAATCTCTTTGCAGTGGATTTCATTAGAGATAAAATTTATCAGCTTTTTTTTTCTTTTAAATTAAGGGTGAAATTCAGAAAAGAAACAAATTATATTATTTAACAAAACATTATTGAATCAAAAAAGTGCGCATGGCTCTTATATACAGTAACTTTACACATAAATAATCATTAATATTGAGTTACAGTAGACCCCTGCTAATCCGAAATTCCGTTTAATCCGAACCGATTTTATTTTCGAAAATTATACTTAAGAGATTAACTGAAAATATTGAATTATTGTACTTAAAAAAAAAAAAATACTAAGCATGGGTTTTATTCTTTAAACAGCTTTTATAGAAAAAAATCAATAATGTAAAAGTACAACATATATACACGGATATAAAATGAAAACATGCACTGTAGGCCTACTCGTAGAAGCCGCCTTAAAAAATCTCGAATATAAGTTTGTTTGCTAGTCACTATAAAATTATTTTTTTAAATGCAAAAAGCGTTTAATTCAGATGAGGAAAACTTATTTTTCTTTTCAACAGCTTGCTTTCGCAAATTATTTAAAAAATGGTTTTTTCTCCCCCCCCCCCCCCCGCCTCGTTAACGTAGTAGTGACTGAGCTATTTATAGATACGCAATTTTGTACCGTTTGTGATGAGTTGTTATGTAATTTCTTATTCTGAAGTTTCATTAGATTATTATAAACACAAAGAGTGATTAAACAATCATTTTTCTAAAAGTCGTGCCAGATTATCCAGCATGCCGGACCTTAGGATGCCGGTTTAGAGGATATTTACTGTACTACTGAGTACTTATAACTTATATTTTCTTATAAGCAAACGCCATTTTATTTTCTATTTTTATAAGAATTTCGAGTAATCCGAATTTTTTGTATTCCGAACAGGCACCGGTCCCAATTAGTTCGGATTAGCAGGGTTCTACTGTATTTACATAATTGAAACGTTTTTATTAACATTAAACTATGTTAACTATTAGGTTTTTTAAAAAAGATACTGGTTTGTAACACGGCGCTCACAGAGATTTATATTTTGAATACCACTATTTAGGAATAGATTTTTTTTCGTTTTATTTAATCACATAATTTCTATAATTAAAAAGTCGAAGATCACTACCAGGAAATAGCGGTAACAATTGCCTAGATGTCATGAGTGTTCGTCCCAACTGGCATGCATACTATGACGTTTGTAGTCTTAAAGATTAAGTTTATATATTGAATAAGGTAATATTTTTATATTTATCATTTGTTTAGTTCCTACATTGTTAACCCATTTTAGGCCAAGCATAAAAATTTTATAAAATGTGGTATTATTTTCGTTGAAATATGCTTCAATTATATTCATTTAGACAAAAAAAGTTTTGTGCATGAAAAATAATATTTTATTTGAAAATTAAATGCATTCGGTCAATGGTGCGCTAGCGCACCATTAAATTTAAAATTAATATATTTTTTAAATTTTTTAAGACATTTGTTTTATTATTATTTTATTTCCAGAACTTGCAACTTTAATCCATTATAAAAACATATGATTAATCTCAAGTGGAATAATTATACTTTTTTAAAAAGTCGAATTTGTCAATAACCGTTTCAATTTTAAACGGCTAGCGTATTTTGAAGTTTTCTCAACAGAGAGTGTTTACTCCAATTGAATTACTGATATTTTATAGAAGTCATCAGGACCCTTAAAAATAGCAGAAAAGTAAAATTAGTGAAAAATATTCGTCACAGTGTTCATAAAAAAATATTTATTGAAATGGTGCGTTTACCCACCTTTGGCCGAAAATGGGTTAATTTCTTTATCAGGGACTATAAAAGGACGCAGTGTATTATGCTTTCTTAATTAAATAAATTTAGCTTAAACCTTACATTGACATGTTTCATACTGTTATATACTTCCTGTTCCACTCAAAAGAAACGAAAAAATAAATTTATGTACTGTCCATGATTTCAGTACATGCTATCATACAAAAACAACAAAAATAATATTTTTTAAATGAACAGTCAAGTGTGAGTATTACTGGCGCACAGAGGGATCCGTACAATAAATATATGAATTAATAACTGGGCATTGCACGACACAAATATATCATTATCCCTTTCGCTGCGCAGTTTCTCGGGCAACGTAAAAGTAGCAAAATTTGCGCAACCCGAGATTTTATCGAAGATGCATTTTCCCCGTCTAATTAACCCGCCTTGATCATTCCCACCAGTTACTTTTTATTGTAAATTTTGCGTTATCTAATCGGAGCATTTTCTCGATTAAGTCAGACGAAAATTTCTGTTTTGAAAAACCGGTGGCAAAAGAATAAAAACTATTAAGACGCTCGTCGCGAAGGAATGAAGTACGCAGTTTTTGAAGATATTTTGATAAAACAATTACGCAGCGAGAAGGTTAAAAGTTGTTATCTAGGCTTTTAAGTCCGATAGTGCATAGAGTAGCCACGCGTGTCTTTATGTATGTCCAAACCATCCCTGTTTTTAAGCGTTAATATCTCGGCTAATTACCGACAACTTTTTTCGAAAATCATTATCAACAATCTTTTTATACTTTTGCTACGATAGGTAGCTCAAGGACTCCTGAACTTCTTTGCTGAACGCCTGCAAATCAAAATTTGTGTATAACGGAAAGATGCGATTTTCTCAAAATCTCAATTGCTATAGTTTTCCTGCAAGGATTAAATTAACTTCTACTAGCCCTGATTTTTTGAGAATTTTAGTTTCAGCACATTCGGAAATAGATGGGGGGACGAACATACTTTTTGCATTACATTTTCGACGATAACTCACTAAGTAATACCTAAATTGAAACGAGATGTATTTTTGAGTTCGGCGTTACGAAAGCTTGCACACGATACACCACAAGATATACAAAGAAAATACTTTTTTTTTCAAGTAACTTGATTAGCCCCTCCACATTTTCCCTAAATACAGGGTGCAAAGTAAAGTCCCTTTAACCTGAAAATACTTGCGAACGGAGAGAGCTACAGCTATGCAAGTGAGGTAACGCCATGTAAAAGCGACTACGCCCAATTTAATGCAAACGACAGCAGCGCCTCCATTGGCGAAATTCGAAAGATAGCCGTTGGAAATCAAAAACGAGAAAAGATAGAGCAAAATATCCAGTTAAAAAGATTTAGAGCATCAATTAATTAGTACGAAAGGACATTTGGTTTACATGGATAAAATAAATCTTTACCTGTATACCCAAAAATGTCCGAAATCGATGCATTCCATTTTGTGTAAACGTTTGAATGGAATAGCCAGAAGTATGAAAAAATACGCACAATTTATTATATAAATACGCACTTTTCTTAATACATTTTGATAACATCACACACACACACACAAAAAAAAAGACAAACTGTCTCACAGGGATGAAAAGTTAATATTCAGTATGTTCGAAAAGCTCACGATACACGTTTGTGTTCGTGAGAGTTTTTCTGCATGCACATTTCTCAGCACGGAACGTCTATTCCAAGACTCTTCAATATGATGATGAGATATATTTGTAGATTTAACCCTTTCAAAGGCGGTGTCTAGACGGTCTAGCCACCTAATTTTAATTCCAAAACTGACAAATGGCACCAAGAATATTTTAATAAAATTTTGCTTTTGTAATGAAAGTGCAAATTAGCGTTTTTCTTTTTTTTAATTTTCCAAAAAATTCATTTGAATATTCTGCTGCCAGTCAATTATTTCACCAGTTTAGGAACAGAATTCTTCTGCTTCCTGAAAGGGTTAATCTAAAATCTTAAATGCATTGAAAATTAAATTTTTACTGACATTACAGCACAGTACAACGTCACAATCTGCAATTGTGCACTGCTACGTTTCCGGAATGTGAATATGCAAAGTAGAATCGTTGCTCATCGATTTCGGACATTTTTGGGTATACAGGCGACGATTTATCTTATCCGTGTGAACCAAATGTCGTTTTGTACTAATTAATTGATGCTCTAAAACTTTCTAACTGGAAATTTTGCTCTATCTCTTTTTGTTTTCGATTTGCAATGGCTATCTTCAAAATTTCGCCACTAGGGGCGCTGCTATCGTTTGCATTAGTTCGGGCGTAGTCGCTTTACTATGCCTTATCTCACTTGTATAGCTGTAGCTCTCTCCGTTTGCAAGTAATTTCAGGTTAAAGGGACTTTCCTTTGCATATTTGTGAATGGCTAATAATCTACCGGGTGTCCCAAAAAGGACTGACTGATTTTAAAATTCAATAACTTCCAAACTGTGACAGATATTAAAAAATTCTTGCAGGAGGGTTATGCATAAAGTCAAAAGTTTTATTACAGTGATTTTCGATTTTAGTTCGAATTACAAACAATAGATGGCGCTGCAATCAATAGAGGCTAAATTCAGGCTCGATTTTTGGTACTTCGTGGCCCGGATAATACATTTCCATCTCCTTTTTCTGCATGGAACAACAGAAAGGACCAAAAATCGAGCCTGTATTTAGCGACTATTGCTTACAACACCATCTATTGTTTGTAATTCGAACTAAAATCGAAAATCACTGTAATAAAACTTTTGACTTTATGCATAACCCTCCTGCAAGAATTTTTTTAATATCTGTCACCGTTTGGAAGTTATTGAATTTTAAAATCAGTCAGTCCTTTTTGGGACACCCGGTATAAATATGTTAGTCAATACCCTGTATTACTCCAGCCGATTTGAGCTCTCCACGTTCCATAGTTTACGAGTAAAATGACTGTGACTGATAGACAGACAGACACAGGATTGATCTTATAATGGTTCCGTATATAATTTTATAAGTACGGAACCATAAAAAGGTAATTAATATTGCGTAAAAATAAATAATACTAAAATTAAATTGCTTAAGAAAAGTAACTTTACTTGATGAAAATAATGAGTTTTTTTTTTTAATTTATTTCACTAAGCGTTTAACTGATGCTAATTAACTTTATAATTTGAAGTTGAACGAGAAATTTTCAGAGGAAGGTATAAAAGAAACAATCTCAAAAATTCCATTTTAGGTTAATGCAGAACATTAATCTTTTGTAAAGTATCTTTCTCGGTTTAAGCGTTAAATTTTTTCTCAGTAGATTTCATTAAAGATAACAACTTATCAGCGATATTTTTTAAAATTAAGAGTTAACTCCAGAAAATAAAGAAATTGTATTAATTAAAAAAAAACATTAATACAACAAAAAGTGCACAGGATTTATTATATAGTTACAGCAATTTCATAACTCAAAAATCAATAATTTATAGTTATTGTACAGTTTTAGTTAGATTAACTTGTTCATGTACGGCAAGATGGAATTTTGTAATGTATTTTCTCTCACTTTCTGATTACAGAAAGTAGAATTATTAGAAGTAGTATTATTAAAGTAGTAGAGTAGAAGGTAGAATTATTTTTAAAAAATATGTACATAAGTGGTGGCAAAACAGCAATGTAATATTTTTAGAACAATGCTGTAAATTAAAGAATTGGAAAATAGATTTTAATGCAGATATTTTTTCACGCATAACTCAAAACCTACCCGGCAGAATAAGCTGTTGTTTTAGATTTGCATATTTAAAGTTTCTATAAATCGATTTCCGTAAAAAAATTATACGTTACATTTCATATTTATTTTAAAGATTAATTTCAATTAATTTCGAAAATAGATACAAGGTGTCCTAAAAAGATTGAAAGCATTTTCATTTTTTACACGTTGGAGACACTTAAGGTAAGCTAAGTGAGATAAGTTGCAATCTAGTGGAGAACTCTGGAAAATATAATTTATCAATGCGGTACTTTTTTGAACAAAAATATTAAAAGTAAAAAGGAAAATAACGTCACCCGTAATTTATTAATTTTTAAAGGAGTTGTAGCTGATACGTGTAAAATAAAGATGTTAGCATGTTGGAAAATAAGGAAAAATAACCTCTGACATTAGGATGCATTACCAGCTAAGTCAACACGGTGCTTACAAAATGCTAAGATGGATGAGAAGGAAAGGAACTTAAAATAATTTTTATAAATCAAATAGGCGTTCCGGAAAATATAATGTTGATAAATCTGATGGAGCAACCAAAAAGCAGGGCCATTCTAGAGTTTCGAGCACCCGAAGCCAAAAATATTCCCAAATAAAAAAAATGGCGCTTAAAGCATGCAAAGTTTTGGGCGCCCTGCATTTCGTTCACAGGCCTGTATAGACATTGTAAGGACAGAAATCACATGGGAGTATGACACCAAAATACACTGCAATGCTAATAGCATTAGGTACATCAGAAGCTCAAAAAATATCCTAAAACTTAAGAACTACAAAAAAGATCCGGAGATTGTATCTATACTGTTAAAAAATGTGCAGCAAACTGTTCAGTCACTCGACTGTTTTTATAATACACAGTTACACAACCGTAATTTAACTCTATTCTGACCATAATATGCGAAATAATATGGCCAGAATAGAGTTAAATTATGGTTATGTAACAGTTATTTATAAAAAAAGTTGAACGACTGGATAGTTTGTTGCAAATTTTTAACAATTTTTAACACATAACTACTGAAAATTATCTTCTGTGCAAGGCTAGGTAGGCCGGAAATTACTTTACACACAAAGAAAAAGAAGAATTCATTCCGAGTTTACAAATTTTAGTCATATTGCTGTGGAAGCGATTCTTGAATCAATATTGAGTCACTAAGAAACCCATCCTACACTGTTAAAAAATTGCAGCAAACTGTCTAGCTATTTGTCCGTTGTTATAGAAAACGGTTATTTAACCGTTATTTTAATTGATCTTGACCATAATATGGTCAATACTACGGTCATAATACCTTCACAATATGGTCAAGTAACGGTTATTTACAAAAACAGTCAAATGACTGGACAGCTTCCCGCAGACGTTTAATAGTGTAGTTAGTACAAGAAAAAGCTTTCAGTAGTCAAACTGATTTGGCAACACTGGTATCGAATCTTTAACGATCTTTAACGATCGATAAGTCTTTACTGCATTCTTATATGGTATTGTTGCTCAAGCTATTTCTATTAACAATTGAACTGAGAGTCTGTCTTTGCAAGTTTCTGCTATCAATTATTTTGAATCATCGTAAAATACAGGAATATATTTTCTATAATATACATGAGCAAGATACAAATATCTACATATATATTATGTATTTATTTATTATTCTCAACTGTACATACATAGCCACACAATTTTCACGGAACACTGGCTCAGTTCGTTGCATTGAAGAAATTCGCGAGCTTGACGTTCAGAACGGTTTACAATGTATTTACTCTTCGCTAATGTTAATGGATTACTGTGTTCTATTGTGAAATCAAAATCTACAGAAAACCCCGAAATTTAATTTGTAACAATAAATTAATATTATTACTAAAAGGACTCATTACACTGTGTTACAATAAATAAAAATAAGAACGGCTAATCAGTGTTTACAATATATTAAAAAATCTTCAATTAAAATAACATACTACTCACAGTAATAAATTACAAATATATTCCAACAGTTTCGAACAATAAAAAACTTGTTCCTCGTCAGGGAAATATCCAGAAGGTACCAACAAGTTTTAACATCTAAATTACACAATTTTCAAAAACGAATGTTGACGTTCTTTAGCAGGAGTTTCCCAAGATTCATTTTTAAACACGGTAGTAGTATGTTGTGACGATTTGGACGCCATAACACACAGGGTCACGCGACAGTAAAATGATTAGTACAATAGAAACAGTTATCCCGATCTGCGTTGTGAAAAGATCTAATGGGATAATGTTATTTAATAAATTAGGAGAGAAGAAAATTTTGTAATAAAATTAATTTTGGCAATAACTCAAAGACGACTTATTTAACGTTGAAATGGAGATATCGAACTTGTAGGTTGCATAAAGAAACATCCAATTCTAATAATTCCAAAATATTAGATACCATAAATTACGAGTATTATCTAAAAGGGAACAAGGAAAGAATTCAAGGAAAGACTTACAAGTATGCACACATAAACAAACTTTATTTTCATTTATATAAAATTCATAACTCAAATATGACCTTTTATATCATAATAACCTTTTCAAATTATCTACTATTTTATCAGAATATAACATAGTTCCATTCTCATTAGAACAGCAAAGCTTTCAAAGTTATACTTTGTTACTTATTTTTTTTTATTTTTTTTTTAAATCAATTTATGTTATCTTATACTTGCCCCTTTTTTGTTCACAGCACGATCCGATGATGAGGCTTTTGCCAAAATTTTAATCAAAATTTTATTTATGAAAAATAACATTCCCGTTATCATTAAAATCTTTATCATAAACAATCATAATATTCAATGACATAAGATTATGTACTTTAGTGGAAATTTAGAAAATTAGTTGCTTAATATTAAATGTACACATCATAAGAAAACATGAAAACAATAGCCACGAATATATTGAAATAAATATAAGGAGTTTCTCACCCAAACAGACTTCGATCTTTTCTGTAATCATCCAAATCATACAGTTCACTCATAGTTCATGGAATCCTAAACACAAGTAAGTTCATCGGGGCATAAAGTTCCTTTTTTATATATATATATATAGTTCATGGGGATCTTTCACAAACCAATTTCACTTTCTTTCGGCGCTCTGTGACGCGTGAAAATTAGAGCTCCATCTCCACAATGTACACTTTCATAGGCGAAATCTGCTGATATGTCATATCTTCGTTGCATTCGCATCTCATCACTAACCACTGTACATCTCCAAATCAGGTGAATACTTCTGTAAGATTCTGCATCAGTTAATTTCCTGGACAAAGACTTGTCTGCTCTCAGCGATCTTTGTCAATAGATCATGACAAGGACAGGTCAACTCTCAGCATTAATTTTCATCATCATTTCCTTTTTTTCTGCATCAATCATTTTTTTTTTGACAAAGATTTGTCTGCTTTCAGCATTCATTTCAATCGCTAAATTTTGTATTATCCTTAAAATTTGCTGCGAAAGAACTTGGTGTAAAATTTTGAAGTATCAAGTCACATCTTAACAAAAATTATAGAACCTCTTGAGGACGAGACACAAGACTTAAAAATCTTTTTTCCTTCCTTCCTCCCAGATCCAATTTTTTTTTGGGAGGGCTAAATTAACCCAGAGCTTTCGTTCTGATTGGAGGCTACTCCTGGTCCCTTATTGGTACTCTAGACATGCCTATCTATGGGCGTGCCAATTTATTTTTCACTGCATAGCATTAACTTAATTTTTGCCCCTTGCGCCAGGTTTCTCATGGGAATCACCACCCACGTTGAGTGTTGTAAAACCATCTTAATTGATAGAAAATTTATGGTTTCAACATCGTAAATTTTCTATTCTTTCGCTATACATTTACTGTCCATGTCTGGCGTCAGCAATGTTCTCTTTATCTATAATTTCCTATTTTCTGTATGGTCTTATTTGGGGAGTTTTATTTTATTACACTGTTTTTGCACATATAAATATTTACAATTCGAAATGTTTTATTTTCAATATTAATACAAAATAAATTCACAATTCATATTCCTTATTTTTTTCTAAACATACCAATACCAAACAACATATATATTTTTATTTTTTTCTACGCATTATATACTTATTCATTTTAATATACTTTAATTTTGGAGTATTTTTTATGTTATTTTAATTTATTGTATAAATTAATTACTAAAGAATTATTTTCCGAGAATTCAATTATTTTTAAATGTTATTGAATCGTGCGAAAATTATTTAATTAGTTAAATTAATAACAAGCCTTGTTGTGTAGATTTCTACACCACATTGCTTCTTCCCTCTTGTTTTTAAAAAATAATAATATGTACACCACAAAAATACACTTATAATACATATATATATTACAAAATATCAATCAAACCTGATATATATAGTAAGTTCTTCAGATTGTTCATCATACCCTGTAAGTACACTTGAATAATATAATACAAAATATAAAATAGTATATACATTTTCTCTATTGCATAGGTGAGAAATATTTATTCCAATATAAGATGGCTATTTCAATATCAAAATACTGCAAAAATGCTATATTAATTTTAGTCAACAATGTCCACTAATTTTTTTTTATTATTATTTTTTTAATGCTACGCATACTGAAATCTATAAAAATATGTACAATCATGCAGCTTGTAGGTAATAAAGTTTACTTCAAAATTTTGGCCATAAAATAAAAATATGCGCTATCTACATACCTACAGTGTGGATATTACGTAGAACTATGTTTTTACAAAAAAAAATTATAAACCAAAGTGCGTAAATATATATGTACATCGCTCTCTGCTTGAAAACATTCTTTTTTTATCTAAGAATGCCTTTTCATCCCCGCATCATTTCTGCGGAATATCCACTTAAAATTTTCTCCTCGGAGAAAATGTGCCGAAAATCCCTTATAAAATCCCTGAGTGGTCTCCATGTGTCCTTGACAGTGAGAATAATCTCGGAACAAGACGTACAGGTCAGTACTAACATGCCAAACAGGTTTGCTCGTTATCACATCTGTGAACGTAGTAATCACTTTTTTTTTCTCTGAATGGCTTTATAAAAGTGCGCGATTAGTTTGTATTGTGTTCATATAATATTGGATAATCTCTACACTGCATAAGGTAAGTGTCATTTATTTTAAAATCCGAAGATTTTAGTACTATCTAATAACTGTTATTATTTATATAGTTTATCATCCTTTATTCTTAAAAATGTCCTATAAACAATTCCCTTTTTTTTTCTATCAGATATCATGTCGGACACTGCTCGCCATTTTCTCCCCATTATGAGCGTGTTTTCAGATTGTCTCTTACGTAACAATAATTTATTTTCATACTGTGATTGTTCTTAAATTTTAAAAATATTTTCCTTACCTACTATATTTTACTTTCATATGCCTTAATAGTCCATATGTGTTTTTTTTTTTTTTTTTTTTTTTTTTGTTTCTTTATTTTTAGGAGTCTTAAATGTATCCTTTTTATTTTTCCTCGCAGTATTTATATTATAATATTTCGTAATTTTCTGCTGACACATGTGTATTTTTTATATATTTTGATTTTATTTCACAATTTATATTATGCTTTCTTCCGTGTGCACACAGTGTGGTTTTCGTGCGTCATTATATAAACTATGTTAATGAAAACAAATTTTTCTTTTTCGTAAAACGTATCCTTTCCAATGTGTTATTTTGTATATTTTTTGTGTTTGTGAAATGTTTTAATCCGAAACTCCTAACAAACTGTTTTGCTATATATATATATTTTATACGCTACTATGCGTCATATGACTCATGGTACTTTGCTTAACATCTTTTGAGTTAATTTTATATTATTTATTTATTTTATACTACGATTTTCTAACACATGTGTGAAAGATGGTACCCTCTATTCACTCATATATTAGCGGTAAATATAGTGTTTAAATATGTCGTTCCGTGCTCAATTTTGCCGTTTTATATTTATTCAATTGTTCAATGGGTTCCCAAATTAATATGCATCCGTTTTAATTTATTATTTGTTTATATTTAGAAATTGTGAAATTTTTAATGTATGTTGTAATAATTCATCTATAATAGTTTTATTTTTGTTTTTGTTTATTCCCGAATATGTTTTCATTCTAGCACAATGAAGTTAATAAATTTTTATATATTTTTTTCGTTCCGTTAAGGTTGTGTTGCAAATCTACCATATATAATTTTTGAATTTTAGGCATAATATGGTTTATTTATTATATTAATATATTAATTTAGGTATGTGTGTTTTAATATTTTGCTTCGATACTGAAAAATCCGTGTACACTCCCATGAAAATATCTTGCGCAATGTCATCCAATCGACCCGCGATCAAAATGACACTTTCCATGGAAAATTTAAATATTTCCATGCGATTATCACAGTTTTTTCAAACATTATTATATTCAACTTACTCTGTGGTTGTGAATTTTAAAGGTTTTATATACGACTTGTAGGTTTTGCCTTATACTGTTGTTTACAAACGGTGCGCTTTTCATTTTGAACCCTTCTGTGGTCATCCATTTTATTTATTTACCTAAATGAGTCTGTAATGTTTATTTTAATATATGTATTAATTTGTTTACTTATTTATGTATTATTTTTCAGATTTTTGTAATGTTTAATCTTTTATTTTCATAAATTTTTAGCAATTTTACACAATTACTCTTTGTTTACATTTTCCCAATTACTACTTGTTTTTTTTATTGGTAGCAATGTGTAGAAAATTTTTATTTTCTGATAAATGGTGTCTTAAATCGTTTTTCTTTACAAAGAGTGTGGTATGTTGTATAAATTATATACAATTTTATCCATTTTTGTGTCATAAATATGGTAATCAAAATAAATGCCATATTTAAAAGTGCTTCCGTGACATAACAATTTTAAATTATTTGCATAATTTATGTCCATGTGTGTTTCATAATGTTTCATTTTCGTGTCAAAGTCATAACATTTTGTGAATGTTTTCAAATATGTCTAATGGAAAATACATTTTCCATCCAATGTTGCTAATTTCTACTTATTTATCTCCAAAGTGACCGTTTTTTATATTTTGTACAACAAAATTTTTCATTTTTCATTTTTTTTTTTTTTTAAATATGTCAATTTAATATATATATATATATATATATATTTAGTCCACTTTGAAGTAAGTATGTGGTTTGTCTATCACTAGCGATCAAAATATTTTTCCGACATGTTTTGAAATACGTCAAAACAATTTTGAAGTGTAAACAAATAAATTATATGTACCCTGTTTTCTGTTTTTCTATTTTTTTTTTATTAATATTTTTTCCTAATTTTTATTTTCCAGGATAATCCTTATGTTACGCTTCATTTTTACTCACTCAAAATATTTCTTTTCTAGCCATTGTAATTAATATGCAATTCAATATTAATTTTGTCATTCAATTATTCAGCTGTGTTGGCTACTCAAATTTCCCCTTCATTCCTATCGTGCGCCCCAGAAAGTTTTCCATCGCTGAAAGAATTCGCTGTTCTCCAGAAACGCCCATGTGAAACAACACGGCTGCTCGACTCAACGTAAAGCCCGCAGCCAGCTCATAACAACAGTATTTTTTATGCAGCCTAGAGTATGCCCTCTATAACTGGCGAATGTCGTAGTCTTCAATTCGTCTTCAATACCGGCTCGGTGAGAAAACATTTATTTATCTTTTTATTTATTTTTTTCCCTAGCGATCTGCTCCATTGCATATCTCATTTTTGACCCTAACCGGTTCTCCGAAAGTGGTGAGTGGGTTTCGTTAGAAAATGAGTTTCATTTTCTCACTTCTTTGAGCTGCAAGATACGTGTTATTCCAATTCTCCTAAACACCTTCGCTCCGTTTTTGAGCTCTTGCTGAAGACAGCTAGTTTCAAGGTCGTTCCTTGCCCAAAACAAGTTTTGAGTAAAGCACTTGTTTCGATTTTACTTTTCCCCTGCATGTTCTTCCGTTGCTATGGGAACGCGTTTACTCCTGGCTTATTTTCTCTGGTAACCAGAAGAGAGAAAAGTGGGTGTAGTGTTAATTCCGCTGCCTCGTGGGAAAAGGGTTTTGATCCGCCTCATCCTTTCTCCTAGCTATATACATCTTCCTGCATCTTTTTCTCTTTTTGAGATGCTCGTACATAGCGCCCCTCTTTTGCGTTTGATGCTGCCGCCGCATACCAATATTTACATTTTTTTTATTTTAGTAATTTTTTTATGTCATGCTTACCTGTGTATAATGTAATACATTCTGTTTGTGTATATTATATATTTTTTTGTGGAGGGATGTATGAAAGAAAAATTATCTGTTTTACTTGTTTGCAAAAATCATTCCTATTACTGTGACAAAATATTATATTGTTATTTTATTTATTTTGACTATTTACCTTTGATTTATTTTGGGTTAATATTTCAAAAGGACTTCCTTTATACCTCCAGAAGTTTTGCACAAAATATTTTTCTGACATGTGAATTTCTTGGGCAGTATTTGTCCAATTTCGTTGAATTTTATTTTATTGAGGGAAAACGAAATTTGAACACATTTATGCTTTACTACATGTTTGTTAAAATTATTTATTATTATTATTACCACATTTTCTACCAAAAATTTCTACCGCATAACATTTTATTTTCATGGTATAAAATACACATCATGGCTCCATAAATTTTATTAAAAATTCAAATTTTGCTTCTTCATTCATAATAATTTTCCAATATTAACTATTTTATTAAAATAATATAATCTAAGCAAATATAAGTATATTTATTAATATTTTTATTATTATTATTATTATTATTAATTCCGTGTTGCCGTTGAAAAAAAAAAAAAAATTTTTTTTGTATTTTTGCTATGTTTTTGTTTAATCAGTTTGCACTGATTTAATTTTTTTTTTTTTTTTTTTTTTTCATATAGTATTATTTTATAAATTACCTGGTTATTTATTTATTTATTTTGTTTGCGATGTTAGGCGCGAACAATTTTGAGATGTGAATAGTGACGGGTTTTAATTCAGGCTTGTCCCTGTTTTTGATTAAGTAATTGTCGTTTCTAAAAATTCTTTCGACAAAATATGGTCCTGAAAATTTTTGGTGTAACGCTTTAGGTTTTATTAGAAGTTTTAAATAAACTTCATCACCTACTTGTAGCTGTTTATGTTTTAATTTTGTGTTTTTATTTAATTCTTGATCCGATTTTTCTTGGTTTTTCATGACCTCGTGTCTGATTTCGTACATATGTTTTAATTTATTTTGCACATAGGTGCTGTACGAGTCCATTTCGTGTGTTGTGAAATTTTTGAATGGCGTTTTTATTTCACGTGCAAAAAATAACATGCTTGGTGTAAAATCCGTTATTCGATTTTTTGTTGTATTGTGCATAAGCACAAAATATGGAAGTCTAATGTCCCATTCGTACGTTTTAGTACACATGGATGCGATGGAACTCTTTAAGTCCCTGTGGGTACGTTCAAGAATGCCCTGCGAGGATGGTTTATAAATGCTTGACGTAATTAACTCTATATTTAGATTTTCCATATAGTCTTTGAAGTCTTTTGACCTGAAATAGGGTCCATTATCACTCGCTAGAAATTTTGCCAATCCGTAGGCACTAAAATATTGATTTAAAGCCTTAATTATGACCTTAGTGTCTGTCGATCTGAGTGGGAATGCCTGTAGAAAACGTGTAGCTGTATCTATTACAGTTAAGATATATTTGTTCCTGTTTAATGACACAGGCAAAGGTCCCACAATATCAGTTGTTATTTTCTCCCCTGGGAGATAGTTTTTGTCCATTGTTTTCAATGGTATCTTGATTGTTTTATGTGTCTTAAAAGTATTGCACGTTGTACATTTTGTACAGAATGTTTTTATCTCCTGATACATTCTATACCAGAAAAATCTTTCTTTTATTATTCCATAAGTTTTTAGAAAAGCAAAATGCGGTGCATGTGCGCTTTTTATGATGTCATCTTTCAAGCTTTGCGGTGCAATGTACAATTCCTCGTTATTTGAATTTTGTGCTTTTTTCAAAATTAATATTCCATCTTTATTCAAACAATACTTTTCGTATTTTTTTACCTTTCTTTGTTGCTTTAAAGCTTCTATAATTTCTGTTAGTTTAGGGTCTTTCATCTGTTCCTTTTTTATATTATCCTCAGTTAAATTTTTATTCACCGTGAAAAGGTGTTTATTTAGATTATCTGCAATTGTTAAATTGTGTAAGCAACGAGTATTGAAATCTGCTGGATTGTTATTTCCAGAAATGTGAGATATCTCATAGTCGTAGTCTTGGAGTTTAAGTAACCATCTTGCAACAATCTCAGGCTGTTTTTCTAACTGTAAATGGTACGTTAGGGCTTTTGAATCGGTCAGTAATATAAATTTTTTTCCTAATAATATATTCCGAAAATATGTAATAGTTTCGTAGATCGCCAATAGCTCAATTTGCAAGCTTGGATATTTTTTTTCTGACTCTCTTAACTTTCTTCCTGTAAATTCTATTGGTATCATTTTATCACCTTGCTTTTGTGCCAATATACCTGATGTTGCGATCTTGGATCCATCTGTGATTACATAGAAAGTTTTTGTGTAATCCGGCGGGTGAATTGTAGGTTGCGTCATTATTATTTTTTGTATTTTTTCAAATGAATGTTGTGCTCTTTCATTCCATCTGAATTTTTGGTTGCTCCTCGTAAGATCTGTCAGAGGTGAAATAATTTCCGCATAATTTTGTATGGTCGATTTAAAATATGTGCATAGACCTATGAATGCTCTCACCAGTTTTTGAGATGTGGGTCTTGCAAAATTGGTAATTTTCTTTATATTTTTTTCTGAGGGTGCGTATCCCTTTTCGCTAATTTTATAGCCTAAAAATTCTATTTCCGGCATATATAGTTTTAGTTTTGTAGGTTCAATAGTCAAATTGAATTTTTCCAATCTTTTTAGTACTTCTTCAAGTATTTCGTGCATTTGTTCTATATTTTGAGCTCCAAGAAGGATATCATCGATGAAATATTCAATGTCGTATTTTTCTTTTAAGTCACTTAGAACTATGTCCATTAAGCGAGCAAATAAATTCGTCGAAAATTTTAATCCGAATGCTAAACGAGTCATTTGAAAGTGATTGTTTTCCGTAACGAAAGCCAATTTGTGCTTGTCTTCTTCCCTCAGCTTGATTTGAAAAAACGCTGAATGTAAATCTAACACCGTGTATATTTTCTTTCCTGACATGCTTTGTAAAATTTTTTTTGTATTTGGCACAGGATATGGGTCGCTCTCTACTATATCATTAAGCGATCTAAAATCTAAAGCTAATCTTACTTTGATTAAATTTTTGTCGTTAGTTTTTGATGTGGAATTTTTTTTTACGAAAATTACTGGAAATGCATAGCTGGAATTCGTAGGTTCGATAATACCCGCGTCTAATAGATCTCTTATTTCTTTTTCCGCACTCTTCTTTATATCGTGTGCTAATTTAAAAGGTTTGGTTTGGATCGGAAAATCATGCTGTAATTTTATTTTAGGTTTAATTACATCCGTCGCTCCTAGCGTTTTATAAGATTTACTGAATGCTGTCGCATGTCTCATTACAATATCCAAAACTTCCTTTTGCACCTTCGGTGGTAAATGATCTACTTTGAAATCCTCTCTTGACAATTCCTTTCTTCGCAATTCTCTAATTTGTGTTATATTTAAATTGTTAACTTCATAAATACTGTCAGTATTTGTTTCATTTTGTTCTTTAATAGAAAAATCAGTTGTAATCTTCCCCATTTCTTGATCCTTGTATAATTTTAAATATTTGTTGGAGAGGTTCTGTACTATAATTCGAAATGAATTATTGTCGGATTCTTTACTTTTATGAACAGAATTCTGAATTGCTAATTTTTTATTATTGTATTTGGGTTGAAAAAAGAATTGTTGGTCTTTTTCTAAAACTCCGTCGAAAATTAAATTTACTAATTTCGATTCTTTAGGCCTTAGAGTAATTTTGTTTTCTACAAATGCTCTTATGTTATTTTTAGAATTATAATGATCATTAGAATTAATTTGTTTGGGTACAGTTTGAAAATTGTCATTTTGTTGTGTTTTTTGAATCCTGTTAGCTTCTGTAAATTGATTTTCATTGGAATTTAATTTAATTACCGTATTGTTAATTTTTAAAATGTTGTTTTCCAAGTCCATGATTATTTTGTTACTTTTTAAAAAATCATATCCTAAAATAATCTTGTAATCGCGGTCAAATTCTTCTTTTGTGACATAAAATGTCCCATTTAGGAAATTATTCTCATTTTTAAATTTAAATTTTACGCAGTTTTTGAACGGAATCGTTTTATTTGACAAAGTTGTAATTTTAATTGAATTGGCTAAATATTTAATTTTTATATCTGTCTGTTTTATTTTTTCAAAAAATTTCTGGTGACAATAGGCTAATACTTGCTCCACTATCTACTAAACTGGGTATAATTAGTTCCTTTTTTATCTTTAAATTCCATATTGGTAATTCATTGTTTCTTCCTGAGTTGCAACTTGCTATCAATTTTTCTTTAACCTTAGAATTTTGATTTCCCTCAGCCTCAAACACGTTTTTTTTCTCATGTTCATGTTTCTTTTTTTTCAATTTTTTGTTAAATTTTGTTTTTATGTTATAACCCTGTTTTTCTTTTAATATGCGGGACCTACGGGTTTCTACTTGTGCTAAATTTTGAGGCCCCCTTATCGGTTTAAATGATGGTGTCCTCTTTTTCCTCTGGTATTTTGTCTACCCCGTCTCTGTTGATTTTCACTTGGGAAGGTAATAGTGGGCTGCGTCTCTTTATTTCTATCATTAGGTGGTTGAGAAAAATTGTTTTGCCCGTTTTGTATATTTGTGACGCCTTGGTGTTGCCCTGTATATTGAATTTGTGCATTATTCCCCTGTATAAAATCAGCATTTTGGATTGGGACAGTGTTTTGAAAATTGTAATTCCCTTGGTGCATTTGATTTTGACCTATCAGCTGTTGAGAATCATTATGCCAATTGGGCATCACATTGTACATATAATTTTGTCGAAGCTGATTGTAGTGCGGTCTTATGGGATTGAAATTTTGAGGAGTTTGAAAATGCGGTATATAATTTTGTGGACTTCTTTGGAAATTTTTATAATTGTAATTTGTATGGTAGTTCCTTGGAAATCTTGGCCTAACATTGTATTGTTGTGCTCCCCTAGGTTGTACAAAATTTTCGCTTCTTTTATTATAAAAACAATGTTGTGTTTGGTGATTTGATTTGTTGCATATGTGACAGAATTGTTGGGTGATGTGATTAATTTCCCCTTCGTTTTGTTTGTTTTCATGTGTCTCAAGCTTTAAATTATTTATCTGTTTCTTTAGGTCTTGTATTTCAGTTTTTTGCTCTTGGGACATATTGATTAGTGCCTCATACAATTTTTTTCACTAGTTTCTGTTAAGTTGTTCATTTCGCCTGCGCATTTTCCGTTGATTGCTAATTCGATGTCCTTGGCCCGTTTAAAAGCATCGTCGAATTTTGTTGGAGGATATTTTTTTAATTCAAAAGAAATATCCGGTCTCAACGCCTCAAGGTATTTTGTTAATTTCATCGTTTCAAGCAGTTCTTTTGCTCCATTTTTTTTTTCGTGTCCCGATAAAGCTAAATATTTTTGTGCCTCAATATTGAATTTTTTAGTGAATTCCTCAATCGTTTGATTGGCTGTTTGTTTCGCGTTAATGAACTGTAATTGCGCTTTTGCGAAAGATTTTTCTTTTTGAAACTGCTTTATTGAATTTTCTTTGAATGTTTTGTAGTTGTTTGCCTTATGAAGTTCTGTTGTATTTTTCATAATTTCCCGTGCTTGCCCTTTAAATTTTGATTTTGCAAGTACTAATTTGATATCATCGGGAAATTGTGCCGCATCGGCTAATTCTTCAAATTCGTCAAAAAATTGTGTAATTTCTTGGTCTGGTTTATCTTCAAAATTTTGGAGAGAATTTATTAAGGTATCTACTCCTATCGTAAATGTTTCCTTTTCAGGAGAAGTTTGTCTCTTCCCTCTGCCGCCTGTCATGATTTTATTTTTATGTCTTATTTTCCTAGCGGCTGCAATTCCCAAATATATAATAGAATAATTTCTATTTTGTTTTGCTTCTATCCTAGTTTCTCAGAAATTTCCTACACTGCAAATTATTATTTTTTCAATTTTAGAATATAATTGTCTATCTCTATTTTCAAGATCATACTAATTTGTAAAATAATATTTTTGCATAAATTCTACTGAAATAACACTGAATATTCTGCATGCATGCACATAAATAAAACACAATATGAAATTTTCACCAATATTTCTTTTCATAGATATTAATTATAATAATCACTCGTTATGCTCATACTAAATTATGTGCTGTGAACTGAACTACTCTTTTCCTTAATTTTTCTTTTTGTTATACACATAAATAATTTTTTATATAACATACGAAAATGATTTTGTTAGTAATTGAAAAGAAAAATAAAAATAGAGGAAAATAATAATATATATGTATTTTTTTTTTTTTATAAGTTAACTCATTGCAACCATTTAATTTTACGTTCTAAATTCCATTACTAACACCTGGTATTAGCACCATTAAATTTTAGTATGTTGTGACGATTTGGACGCCATAACACACAGGGTCACGCGACAGTAAAATGATTAGTACAATAGAAACAGTTATCCCGATCTGCGTTGTGAAAAGATCTAATGGGATAATGTTATTTAATAAATTAGGAGAGAAGAAAATTTTGTAATAAAATTAATTTTGGCAATAACTCAAAGACGACTTATTTAACGTTGAAATGGAGATATCGAACTTGTAGGTTGCATAGAGAAACATCCAATTCTAATAATTCCAAAATATTAGATACCATAAATTACGAGTATTATCTAAAAGGGAACAAGGAAAGAATTCAAGGAAAGACTTACAAGTATGCACACATAAACAAACTTTATTTTCATTTATATAAAATTCATAACTCAAATATGACCTTTTATATCATAATAACCTTTTCAAATTATCTACTATTTTATCAGAATATAACATAGTTCCATTCTCATTAGAACAGCAAAGCTTTCAAAGTTATACTTTGTTACTTATTTTTTTTTATTTTTTTTTTTAATCAATTTATGTTATCTTATACTTGCCCCTTTTTTGTTCACAGCACGATCCGATGATGAGGCTTTTGCCAAAATTTTAATCAAAATTTTATTTATGAAAAATAACATTCCCGTTATCATTAAAATCTTTATCATAAACAATCATAATATTCAATGACATAAGATTATGTACTTTAGTGGAAATTTAGAAAATTAGTTGCTTAATATTAAATGTACACATCATAAGAAAACATGAAAACAATAGCCACGAATATATTGAAATAAATATAAGGAGTTTCTCACCCAAACAGACTTCGATCTTTTCTGTAATCATCCAAATCATACAGTTCACTCATAGTTCATGGAATCCTAAACACAAGTAAGTTCATCGGGGCATAAAGTTCCTTTTTTATATATATATATATAGTTCATGGGGATCTTTCACAAACCAATTTCACTTTCTTTCGGCGCTCTGTGACGCGTGAAAATTAGAGCTCCATCTCCACAATGTACACTTTCATAGGCGAAATCTGCTGATATGTCATATCTTCGTTGCATTCGCATCTCATCACTAACCACTGTACATCTCCAAATCAGGTGAATACTTCTGTAAGATTCTGCATCAGTTAATTTCCTGGACAAAGACTTGTCTGCTCTCAGCGATCTTTGTCAATAGATCATGACAAGGACAGGTCAACTCTCAGCATTAATTTTCATCATCATTTCCTTTTTTTCTGCATCAATCATTTTTTTTTTGACAAAGATTTGTCTGCTTTCAGCATTCATTTCAATCGCTAAATTTTGTATTGTCCTTAAAATTTGCTGCGAAAGAACTTGGTGTAAAATTTTGAAGTATCAAGTCACATCTTAACAAAAATTATAGAACCTCTTGAGGACGAGACACAAGACTTAAAAATCTTTTTTCCTTCCTTCCTCCCAGATCCAATTTTTTTTTGGGAGGGCTAAATTAACCCAGAGCTTTCGTTCTGATTGGAGGCTACTCCTGGTCCCTTATTGGTACTCTAGACATGCCTATCTATGGGCGTGCCAATTTATTTTTCACTGCATAGCATTAACTTAATTTTTGCCCCTTGCGCCAGGTTTCTCATGGGAATCACCATCCACGTTGAGTGTTGTAAAACCATCTTAATTGATAGAAAATTTATGGTTTCAACATCGTAAATTTTCTATTCTTTCGCTATACATTTACTGTCCATGTCTGGCGTCAGCAATGTTCTCTTTATCTATAATTTCCTATTTTCTGTATGGTCTTATTTGGGGAGTTTTATTTTTTTACACTGTTTTTGCACATATAAATATTTACAATTCGAAATGTTTTATTTTCAATATTAATACAAAATAAATTCACAATTCATATTCCTTATTTTTTTCTAAACATACCAATACCAAACAACATATATATTTTTATTTTTTTCTACGCATTATATACTTATTCATTTTAATATACTTTAATTTTGGAGTATTTTTTTATGTTATTTTAATTTATTGTATAAATTAATTACTAAAGAATTATTTTCCGAGAATTCAATTATTTTTAAATGTTATTGGATCGTGCGAAAATTATTTAATTAGTTAAATTAATAACAAGCCTTGTTGTGTAGATTTCTACACCACATAGTGCCATCTGTTGAATAAAACCGATTTAATGTTTATTGAAACGTAATTACAGTTTTCAGAAATTCGATTCAAGCGCTTGGCATAATTATAGGATACATTAACATTGCAGACTTGGTTTTTCTTGTTAATATTTCCAATGATTCACGAATCTTGGCTTTGTGGGGGTTCGTTTGTCGAACATTAATCCCTGCATTGTCAAAATCGATTGATTTTATTTAACCATTAGAACAAAGTCTTGATAGGATTGTGCTCAGTTTACAATATTTAATATATCTTTTATGCTCTTTAAGTCTTTCGCTGATTTTACGTTTAGTCATTCTTACATAATATTTGAGTTCTTTGTTATTTAACTGAAATGGTATTTCATATACTCCAGCATGATTTGCTTATTATGGGGTCCAGTTTCCTACTGACTAATTCCACAATATTAGGTTGGGACGATGCTGTGAGTTGGATATTGTATATCTTGAAGGACTGTCTTAACCTTTCAAAAATAATTGGGATGTATGTGATTTTTCTGTAGGTTGGCTTGGTGGCTATGTCTAGTTCTAGATTTGGTTTATTGAGTCTTTCGATAATAATCTTATATATTGTTTTTGGTTGGAAACCGTGATTACTTGCAAATTTGATTATCCCGCTTGCAATCCCGCTAAAGAACGTTAATATTCGTTTTTGGAAATTGTGTAATGTAGATATTATAACGTGTTGTTTCTTCCTGGATATTTCCCTGACGATGAACAAGTTTTTTATTGTTCGAAACTGTTGGAATATGATTGTATTTTATTACTGTGCTGTGAGTAGTATCTTATTTTAATTGAAGATTTTTTAATAACTTAATATTTTGTCTTGACTTATCTTTATCCCTATTCATCTCAATTTTAATGCACTTTTATTTGTTTCAAACAATTCATTCTTTCGATTTATGGTTCACAAATATCTTTCATAAAGCTTCGCAGATCTAAAAATATTCTCAGACTTTTCAATTTTTTTCATGAGTCTTACGAAATAAGTATGAAAATGGAATATAAAACTAAGTTTCTTTTCAGTATTCTTCCTGTTTGGTAATTTATGTTTACGAAAATATTCTATCTGGTTTTCCAGACATCATAAACGCAATAAATGTTTTTTTCTGTTTTTGTTGATATTCATAAGGTATGTTTTGAAAATTTTTATGTTGTTTTAAATTATATTCAAAATAAGAGAAATATATGGAAGTTTTACTGTTGTATTTTGCTGCACATATCTTAGATATCCAGAAGATTTTGGTTTCGATAAAGAATTGCATTGATGTGAAAATAAATAAAAGAAGTAGAAATTGAAATTAATAAGGTTGCATGTACTGAAATGTTAATGTTGTCGAGGTGTAAACAATTCTATAAAAAGTTACAATTTTATAAATATTTAGTTTAATTAAATAGTGCGATATATTTACCGAGCTTTAAAAGAAAGACGAGAAGTTTCTTAATCTGGAAAAAAAAATTATAACCCCGAATGAAAATACACAATAACATCTTCTGCGTTACCCATGATTCCGAAACGATTTTTTTGTCTGTAGTAACTTCAGAAATCAATATATTTCTGATATTTATAGTTACGTGCTTACATCAAAATGGCCGTTTTTGTGGAAATGTTTTACATTTTCATTTACTGTTTCATTTGAAAGAACTATCTTTACGATTCCAAATCTGTCTTAATTTTATTCCTTGAATTACTTGAAAAGGAATTATGGCCAATTTAATGAACAGCAAGTCAATGTTTCCCAACCTGTGCGCCACGAGAGATTGTCAAATGTGCTGCGAGGGTTTTTGACAAATAATTAAAATTGCATGGTGTCTATCAACAATACAATGCAATTTTAATTATTTGTCAAAAACTCTCGCGGCACGTTTGGCAATATCTCTCGTATCATTTTCTATTTATCACCTACTGTCTTCATTGTTCATTCTTTCCCCGTATTTGTGTTTAAAGATCTTTACAGTAAAAGATAAAAAATTCGGAACAGATGTCATATTCGCCCCATATTGGCGCGATTTTTTTCGGTTGCCAATTTGGCGAAAACATCAACAGCATAAACAACATAATCCGGGTTACCAAATCAAGCCCTTTGGCGCAAGTTAAGTAACCGTTGCCTATATGATATTGGCGACAGAAAAAAATCGCGTCAATATGGGGCGAATATGACATCTGTACTAAAAATTCTTGAATGGGTATGTTTTTTGCAAACATTTGATGAGCACGACGACAGGGAAGGGATCTGAACTTGTAAGAGAAAATATTTCAAACTTTGGTTTGCTGTGGAAAAACTGCATTGGTATTTGCACAGACGGATCTACATCAATGTTGAGAAACAAAAAATGATTTATCATGCTTAAGAGCCAAGAAAATCTAAATATTATAAGTACCCACAGCATGATTCACAGAGAATCTCTCGTTTCAAAATCTTTAAATCCAGATATGTTGATTGTTACGAACAAAGTCATCCAAGTGGTCAGTTTTACCAAGAAGAGTCGACTTCTTAAATCCCGAATTTTCTCTGGGATGTGCGACGCAATGGATTCTGACTACAACGCTCTTTTGTATAGCACAGACGAGTGTTGGATTTCGAAGGGAAACGTTTTGAAACGATTCATACACTTGAAAACAGAGACGATTTTGGAAGTTGATTAGACATCTTTTGAATTTTCTCTTCATGACGAGATTTGGTGGTTTAAAATTCAATTTTTTTTGCACTTGTTTGAAAAGCTGAACTTTCTGAATTTAAGTCTTCAGAGTTAAAGAGTCCGAAGTAATGGAAGCAATAGCCTCTTCAATGCTGTGTTTCAACTCTGGCAAATCACTAGCGGCCGAACGTAGATACGATATTTTATACATCCCCAAAGGGAAAAATCGCATGGATTTTAAATCTTCAGTAAATAACAATGCAGTACTCGGCGATGCACTTTTCTAAAACTGTTTGATTTACTCTTTATTTGTGACCTTCAACCAACAGTCTACAACGCTTACAATTGATACTATTAAAATTTATATCTGGGACTTCTTTTATGGAAATGCTATACTTTAACTTAATGAAAGAATATAAAAATGTTGGATCAAAATTTTTTGTTTCTTATTGATTAGGTTGTGACACCATTGAATTATTTTCGTTTAGACACTATTTGCTACGGCATTAGTTTTCCTATAAAATGAATAATTACTTTTCTAATCTTCATTTCCTAATATTGGTGCGCTTAAGCTGTTCTAATGTAAGTGAATTTTCAAATACGTTACATAGTATTCCACTATTTAATTTTAAACTACAGACGCTATTATAGTAAACTCATTAAAATTAATCTCGTATGATCTGATCTCATAATATCCACATTACTTAAAAAGGAACTCTACAACATATACAAACTTCAACTTGAGGATTCATTAAAGGGGGTATTATTATTAAGTGAATGTAAATTTAATTCATAGAATTTTATAACCTAAATTCATTAAATTATCCTGTAGTATAAATATGAAATGCAAAAGCTTTCCTAAATGCCTAAATACTTAATGAGTTTGTCATGCAATCCTATAAAAGTTTTATGCGATGTTGATTAAAGGCACTTCATCGCAAAATATGTCATGTACTTAAATTTTTCCAATGTTTCTTAAAGCAGATACGCTGTACGTAATTGGAGATGGTGTATGAATGTTTGCTGGTTACATGATAGTAGATAGTAAATAGATATTATATGGATATAAATGTTTTCGAATGCTGGTATCATAAATGAAAGGAATATGTTAATTATTTCTTTTTCTGAGAACGATATAGATTTTAACAGTATATATAAATATTACACAGACATACATGCAATAAATACAATAAACCCAACGGGAGTGGGAAAATCAGCCAGAGCCAGGAATCGAACCCGGGACCACAGCATTCCTGGCTGTCGCTCTGACCACTGAGCTACTCCGGCCGGTACCTGGGTCTGCAAGTTTTCACTAATAAACCATGTTGGGGAAGTCAGCAGCCACCTATACGACGGCCTTGGATGACGATGAATCGATTTTACAATTACATCGATCTACTATATACAATAAAACACACATACTACACTATATAATGTAACACAGTTATGTTACATTATATATTGTAGTATGTGTGTTTTATAATATAAATTTTATTGGCTATGAAAATTAAAAGAGTAAAAATACAAATAAAATCGTACACAATCGCATATGAATACATACACATGTACTCATCTGTGTACGATGAACGCATACACACACATTATGTATCCTGTGTGTGCTCTAGATTACATAAACATGAACTCATAGAAGACTAGTTGTAAAAATTGGCTTGGAAAAAATGTTTAGAAACATGTAGAATAAGATCTATTATGTATCTGATTACAGAAGGTATTGAAAAAATCTATTGGTGGAAAATATCTATATTGCTCCTAAGACACAGCTCTAAACAGAAGGCAATTTACTAAACATAAAGTAGTCTGAGACAAATGTCAGTATGGAATATCCCAAACGTTGTGGCAGAATGTAAATCTAAAACTGTTGCGGCCAGTTGTTAGAATCTGCTTTCACTTTATTAAAGATCACTTTCACTGTACTGTATTTGATCCCCGGGGAAAACTCAATGATTGGAAGTTATGTTCTCTTATCATTTCAAATATATATATATATATATATGTGTGTGTGTGTGTGTGTGTGTGTGTGTGTGTGTGTATGATTTCTATATGGTGCCGTATTTCGTACTTGCAACATGTATGCGTGTTTTTATTAGTGCATTAAAATAATAATCTTTGCCTCATTTAATAGGAGACTTAAATAATTCAATAAAGCGTTGATCGTTATTCTGAAATACTGGTGAGAAAAAGCAAGTATAATCATTACAACTGTGGTAGATTTTGAGATACGCGAATCAAGTTTGAAATAATTATAATTTACGAAAAAAATAAACAATTTCTATAAATGCACAAAAAGAACTTTAAAATTGTAACCATAGAAATGTATCATAAATAATGATATGCTTCTTCAAAGAGAAACAAAGTTGTTATTCTAAGGTTAACAAACCTGATAACACTATAAATAAACTAATTTTAGCTTTAGCTATGCGGGAAAATATATTATTTTTAAAAGTTATTTATATATGAATTATCTTTATAAATATTAAAAAAAAAAAAAAACTTTTAAATATAATTAATGCATTGGGAATATTTTTTCTAGAAATGAAGTCATTAAATATGTTTATTAAGAGGCTACTTCAGTCAAATGAAAAGACGCATTCGCTAATGCTAATCCTATGGAAGAAATTTATAAAGATATCTCGGTCGCATTTCAATATTTTTAAATGATTTATTTTGCATTGAATAGTTGAGATCGACCTGTACAAAGGCCGTTGCTTACTTTTTCGATTTTGTTTATAGGTATTTCTTATGAGGACACGTTCATTTTCGGAACCGGTTTCGAAAGTAAAAGCATCCTCATAAAAAATATCTGCAATCAAAATCGAAAAAGTAAAAAACGGCCTGCATTCAGATCGATCTCAACTATTCAATGCAAACGAAATCATTTAAAAATATTGAAATGCGACCGAGATATCTCTATAAATTTCTTCCATAGGATTAGCATTAGCGAATGCATCTTTTCATTTGACTGAAGTAGGCTCTTAATAATGCTGTGTTTTATAGATAAGTCAGAAGAAGATACAAGTTATTATTAATGAACACAAGTTGAGCATAAACACAAGCTGTAGTTAAAATTTGCATTACAAGTTGAGTAAATCCAATGGAATTTCCAAAGATTCCGACACCGCTATTTCTGAACAAAGAATTTTCTACTTAATATCAAGTTTGCGGAATTAGCAAACGTCCTGCTTAATCGCAAATTTTGTAATATTTTTCTGCTATTAATTAAGGCAAAGAACTCTATTAGAAAATTATGGCAGAACTGTACGCACCTTCTCCTTAACAAAATATGCATATAGAATACGCTAAGGAAAACCTAACACGTTTCTATTTTTACAAGTTGAATGCGGTACACACATGACTACAGGCATCCTTCGACTTGCGTAATACGCGACTTACGTAATTTCGCACTTACGTAATAAATCTCGAATATTGCATTTATGAACATACTAGCGCATTTGATACGTATTTGCATACTTTTGATGGTTATTTTAGAAATAAAATATGCAGATAAAAACCACAACAATAATGTAGTTTTATATATTCTATAGAGTTATATTTTTATGGGGATATACAATCAAACCTGTAACAAAATAAACACAAATCTGATTAAAAAAAGAAAAAAAAAAAAAAAGAAAGAAAACTCCGTTTAATCGTTACAATTTTGTTAACTGAATTCAAAGCATAATAAAACCTAATTTTAAACTTTCGATGAAGAGATACAAATATAATTTTTCTTTTACTTGCATCTGTTCGCTTGATCTAGATTCTTCACCTAGTCGTTTGATTTAGATTCAAAATAGATATAAATTAATACATCCAGGCTCGGACTGGCCCGCCGGCCCATCAACCCGAGGGCCGGTGCGCCCTCGTCCAGAAAAACTTCGCGCCCCCATAAGCCATAAGTTCCTAAGTCGCACCAATATTTTTACCCTCGTTGTATGTACTATACATTCTGACTAGTGTACTAAATTTCGAGAATTCGTTTAGGGAATAATCATCAATTAATAGACAGACAGCAGTAGAGAGGTATTTTTCATTATCACAAAGAAATTAAAGATTACATCGAAACAATTTTAGGATCGAAAATTAAAGTGGGAATATGATTGAGAGAGAAAACATGCATCCAGGGAAAGCTTTAGTAGCAATGGCGCCCTGGACTAGGTTTTTTTTCGCATCACTTCTTTGAATGATATATAATAGATTTTAATTTTAACCAAATATTTTGCATATTTTCATTCCTTCAGCTTTTAGAGCCTTGCCTTTCCCTCCCTTTTAAAGTCGGCCCTGAATGCACCTATAATTGAAACCGTGCTTTTTGAAAACAAATTTAGAAAAGAAAGAAAGTTATATCAGAAGGCAAAAACCTGTTGTGAGAACTTTATTGCTGATTGGAAAACATGATCTTTTTGAAGAATGCAAACTTGATGACACTTCTGGACTGCAATCCTGTAAGCTGTGAAATCCTGCTGCCAGCGCTTTTTCATTCACAAAATTTACACCACAACTTTCGGTTAATGCTAATCTTCTCTTTATTTAATTACAAACTTTTCATGGTTAAATAACTATTAGAAAAACTTTTATTTATTGTAAATAAAAAATTGTTTAATCTAATCGCGAAAAATCTATTATCAAATAAAGAAAAAAAAAATAAAAAAATATGACAGGTTTTTTGAATAAAACATTCTAGCTCCGGAATCCTGTAACTTGCATTAAATATTTCCCTTGATCTCTAATTGTGATAAGAATTCTGCGAATCACGAAATTGATTGTACTGAGAAGAGTAAATTTACTCAATTATAGTGATTTTAGTCTAACAAAGAGACTTTTTTTGGTGTACTTTAGAAACTTTTTAATAGTGCAATATGAATTCAACATTTTATGTATGCATAAAATCGTTTTTTAAGGATACCAAATGCCTCTTTCTACAAAATACCTGTAAAAAGTAATTGCTTAAAATAAAAAATATCATAGGTTTTTGAAAAAAAAAAAATCGCAGGCCCAGGATCCTGTGACATGCATATGGAAAAATAAATATTTCCCTTGACGTCTAATTGTGATAAGAATTTTGCAAATCATGGGAAGAGTGTGCTGAGAAGAGTAAATTTACTCAACTATTTTGAGGATTTTATACTAACAAAACGATTTTTTTTGTGTGTACTTTTTCTGTAGAAACCCTATAATAGAGCAATATAAATTCAGCATTTTATAGATACATAAAGATTTTTTAAGGATACAAAATACCTCTTCCTAAAAAATACCTGTGAAAAGTAATTGCTGCCAGATTGTAACAGAAATTGAATTTATCAAATTTTTAACTGATTTATAACTAATCCATATAATTTATTAAAGGTACACATATATTAAGACAGACTATAAATACAATTAAATACAATAAACCCAACTGGGGTGAAAAATTAGCCGGGGCCAGGAAACGAACCTGGGTCGACAGCGTAACGTGCTGTTGCTCTACCGTTAAGCTACCCTGGCCGATGTCCTAGCCCGGAAATTTCTCACTAATAAACCAAGTTGGGGAACGTCACCGTCCATCTATCAGATAGCACTGGATGACGTGACAATGATGAATAAATTTCTTTTTCCATCGATCCGCAATATATATTAAAGCACATAAATTAGCGTCTTAATTCCATAGTGAGAAATTTCCGGGCTAGGACATCAGCCAGGGTAGCTTAACGGTAGAGCAACAGCACGTTACGCTGTCGACCCAGGTTCGATTCCTGGCCCCGGCTAAGTTTTCACTCCAGTTGGGTTTATTGTATTTAATTGTATTTATAATCTGTCTTAATATATGTGTACCTTTAATAAATAATAATGGAATTCAGACGTTAATTTATGTGCTTTAATATATATTGCGGATCGATGGAAAAAGAAATTTATTCATTATTGTCACGTCATCCAGTGCTATCTGATAGATGGACGGTGGGTGACGTTCCCCAACTTGGTTTATTAGTGAGAAATTTCCGGGCTAGGACATCGGCCAGGGTAGCTTAACGGTAGAGCAACAGCACGTTACGCTGTCGACCCAGGTTCGATTCCTGGCCCCGGCTAATTTTTCACTCCAGTTGGGTTTATTGTACTTAATTGTATTTATAATCTGTCTTAATATATGTGTACCTTTAATAAATAAGAATGGAATTCAGACGTTAATTCATATGCTTTAATTCATATAATATTAAAGAAATATACTTTAAGAAAAGGATGAACCCTTCAGCAGTACTGCAGCAATTCTATTTCGCGTCTGGTGCAAAAAGCCATGCTAGATTTTTCTACCTATTGTCTGTGCAACAGTGATGATAAGAGAAATAAAAGTGGTTGCCCATTACTAAATCTGTTAAAAATAATCAAACAAAATATATAGGGGGCAATCGACTAGAAATAATGTCTACTACTTATTGTTATGTATAAATTATGTTTCCGAAGTAGTCTGCATATTAAAAATTGTACCAACTTTGAATTTTCAAACAATAACACTCATTTTTGATGTCTTATTTAAGTTTCTTAGATCGGGACAGCCAGGAAAAAGACATTGGTTATTTACATTATCTTAAACCTTGATAGAGTTTGAAGAGTTTAAATTTGAGGATGCTAAAGGAAACCAATTTGAGAAAAATTAAATTATATCCTCATAAAAGTCATCTGATTGATTTTTTATCAATTTGTTTAAGAGATACACTGAATAGAACCAAACATACTATAGACCTTTTTCGCGACTTAAAAACATTTTTAATCATAAAAACTAATAATAAATTCATGTTAAAAAAATATGAATTATGGCCTATATTAATTTTTGCATACTACAAACCACAATCATTAAAAACATCAATGTGTAAGTTTACAGCTCCTTTGAATAATTAGCTTTCGACATAAAGAGAAATTTTGCCCTTCCATAACTTCAGAGGACCGTCTTCTTTTATCAAAAGAGCTACAGAAAAATTTCGTAGATAAGTACCAGAAACACTTTATAGGATTTGTAAAGTAAGTTTATTGTAAATTTAAAGTGACTAATTGAGTTTTATTGTAAGATCATTTTATTTTTCGAAATTTATGGATAAACCTCTAGCCCTCTTTGTATTAAGATTTAAGAACAACATAATAACTGTATCTATTTACTGGCTGCAAAGGAATTGAAACAGAATGTCAAACATGAATGTTACCATTTGAAAAATCAAAGTTTGTGCATTTTTTAATATGTAGACAACACCCCAAAGCAAAATTTATTAATAGCATTCAATAGTAGATATTATTCCCAATCAATTGGTACACATGTCGTACCAGGGTTCGTACAGATCAGAGAAATTTTCCAGGAAAACTATCAGTATTGTATATAGAAAAAAAAATCTAGTTTAAGCGCACGAAATTTCGATTTTTTTTTAAGGAGAGATTTTCTACAAGAAAAGACTGGTGTCGAAAAATTTTTTGGTTTGCAAAATTCCAGGAGGTATGCGAACCCTGTTATACGGTCATTTTCAGAATTGGTAGGGTACTTTTTATTCCATGACTCTTATAAACTAACTATTGACAAAAGAATAATATATGATATCAGTTATCTGTTACAAGCTAATCTGTGTTCAACTTGCTGGAACTTTTAGATATCACATTATTCGTTTTAGAAAATTACGTAGCATTGTGTAGATTTAATGGAACTTTAAACATGAACGGAGAATACAGCTAAGTCTTCTATCTAGACTAAGAGATATAATATCAAGCCATTTTCATACTTGGTACTGTGCGAATTTATTAAACCTTGTTAAGCCAGATACAACGCAAACAAGTAAAATTAACATGAGTTTGTTAAAATTTTTGCGCCCTCTGAAAATCCAAGGTCTGCGCCCTTGTCCCGGGCCCAGTCCGACCCTGAATACATCAATGTTAAATTTATAAATCCCGTATTCCACAAGATATTTTTTATTTGATTAATGTTCTTTCAGTTTGTTTTTATATTTGTTCATTCTTTTATAGTTTATATTCAATTAAATACTGCTGCATGCTGCTTTATTTATAAAACAATACAGTGTTAATAACGTGCATATTAAATGTACATAGTAAATATTACAGTTTCTTACGAAATTTAAGCAATTCAGAAATTCAACTTGCGTAAAATTCAAATTACGTAAAAGTTTACGGAACGCATTTCTTACGTAAGTCGAGGAATGCATGTATTATTACTTTTAAATCATTCCTGACTCACCCAGCATAACATAGTATATTGCACTAATTCATACGCATAGAAGAAGAGTCCAAGAAAGGGTACTTGCCACAGTTCCGGGATTACAGTTATTTTTCAATTCTTTTTGTATTTTTTCACTAAACTGAACCGTTTTTGTTCTAGTTTATTTTATTAGACGCCTAACGATTAATATATTTTTTGTCGGTCTTTGTTCAGTATTATTACCAGGTGACCAAAATACAGGGTGTCCCAGTAATAAATTTTAATAGTATCAAGTGTAGGTGTTGTAGAGGGTTGGTTGAAGTAAGAGTAACTTAAAAATTTTAGCTAAGCGCACTTGCGAGTATTGCTTTGTTATTTACTCACTTGCGGGGCCACATACAGAAAATGGCGACTCCTGAGCGTAAAGTGTCATTGCTGAGATGAAGAATTAAAAGCCGTTAGAGCAATGCGGTAAAACTTTAGGTTGGATGGGTGCCATATAACTAAAGATGAACATATTGACATCTGTCAGAAAAAGTTGGTTAGTTTACCTCCAATTTGATGTATGATTTGTTGTAAATGGTCTAAATTAAGCTGTTATAATACACGACTGAAACTGGGACATTCTTTTACCGGCACCCTGTACAATAAATATGTTCTGTATGGAGCATAACGTCTTTTGTCATTTATAACACAATCGATAGTAATTTATGCACATTTATAAAAAATAAAATTTGCTGTCGACAGCCGCATCAAAGGCAGATCGCCTTTTCTAATGCGGCTGTAGGCAATGTGTCGACTCCTTTCATTTTCTCACAAAAAGGCGCGAAGATTGAGAAAATACTTCCCAATTAATACTTTTCAGGACATTAATACAGGTATAATAAAACAACGGTCGTGTTAATAAAAAAGTAAGTTTTTTATGGACAGTATTTTTGCGACGCCACAGTAGACAAAACCGAGTCTAAAGAAAAAGACAGTCTACCGCGGTGCATTAAACACGTCTTTTTTTACAGAGACGTGATGCTTCTTTCGCACACCTTAATTGGTGCATTTGAGCATCACGTGACTCCAGCAGCATCTAAAAAAACATACTGCGGTAGCCTGTCTTTCTCGTTAGCCTCGAGGCAAAATGAAGCCGTGATCGTTTGTTTGCTTTTTGCATTTACGAATGCTTTTTCGCTATTTCTCCTAGTTACGTAATTTATTATCATATTATGAGCGCGGAATATGAATGAATGAAAACAAAGGCATATTCTTTCGATATTAATTTACTAAAAAATGATACATTTTATAAAATCATGATTTTCTAAATAAAAAAAAAAAAAAATCTAAATACTAAAAATTAACATTGAAATCGTAAAATAAAAGGATATTTAAGTAAAGTAACTTTAATTTCCATAATTTATAAACAAACCTCAATTTAAACACTTGAAATTTCTCTGATATTCACATTGGTTATAACCTAATTTCTTTTAACGGTATATTTCTAGTAAATTCGATAATTGAGACAAAATTAATCTGAAATGCAATGCATATTATTATACAGGATTGTCCATCTGTTGGTTCTGTTTTGAACTATTAATATTTCACAGGTTGTTTGTGTCAGCTGTCATGTGTCATGCATGTATGAACTGATAAATGTATGCCGTTTGTAATTATGGACTCATTGACAACACAACAACAGTGCAACGGCACACACTACTCGCCAAACTTATTGAACGAAAAATTTCCAGATCGCGTAATTTCAAGAAATTCTGATGTGAATTGGCCTCCAGGATCGTGCAATTAAACTCCGATGGATTATTTTCTTTGGGGGTATCTGATAAGTAAAGTGTACGCCAATGCCCTTCGCATAATCCAAGACCTCCAACGTAACATCCGGGCTGAAATTTTGGCCATGCATCCGCTCATTCTGGGAAAAGTCATCGAAAATTTTGATGTTCAGATGGTGGCATATAAACGGAACAATGGTGGCCACATGTGCGATATTGTATTCATGCATAAATGGCATAGCCCCACTTTCCATGTTCAATAAAGAATTTCGATTTTCACCCATAAAAAAGTGCGTTTTCTTTACATAACAATTTCAATACATAACATGTACGGTTTCATCCTTGCATGAGTCATAACAACCTAAAAGGCGCAAAATTTGGGCTACCATGCACAGTAAGACCAATGTCAGACGGCGTCTATAGCATTGTGAATGGATAATACTTAAGCAAAAAAGCAGCAAAAATGACGCCCGTCTGACATTGGTCTAAATCTAGAAAAATAAAGCCAAAAAAAAAAAAAAAAAAAAACACGAAATAAAAAATTAAATGGATTAAAGAAATCTTTTTTCTTCTAAACACCAATGAAGTAGCAACGACACAACAAGTTTAAAAACTGCTAAGAAATGATTCGCACCTGTTGCGAGAAATATAAGTATAAAATTACTTATAAGTATAAAACTACTTATAAGACCATGTAGTTAAATATATATATATATATATATATATATATATATTAATTTTCATTCATATTCGGAAGTTAAACACAATTTCCAATGAAATTGCACCTCTCACATGTCTCTGAGAGAATTGGGTGGTAAAATAGCATAGGACAACATTTATTTTCCATCCCTGTACAATATCATCATTTTTTTACGATAAAAGTTTTTCGGTCCGAGACAATCTGGAACAAATGATGTCTAGACCAGGCGCGATTCGGCCTCAGTCTTAAGAAAGAAAATTGGTTTAAGGACCAGGCCAGCTAAGATTTTGTTTCAGGTTCAAATCCATGCAGATCGCTAGGACAAATCTTAATCTGGAATGAATAGTACTGAAAAATATGCAAAGAATATTTGATCAATAATTAAGTTCTGAAATATGCAATTGAAACACTGGATAATAATGTCGTCTCTATAAAGTCTTTGTGTAAATGAGTGCATAAATTTATGTATAAATATTTGATTATTAACCCTTAACGGGCCAATGCCACTATATAAGCGGCATTAGCATCCTCAACGAAATTTATGCTTGGCAACACCCTTTTTTAAGAAACACTTGTACTTTAACAACATGTGAAAGGGAAATTTACTAAAAAATTTACTTTTAAAATATAGTGGCGCGAACAGAATATAAAAATAAAACAATGTATTTAAAGGTACCGCCCGTTAAGGGTTAACTTAGTATCATGGGTAAAAATATTTTATATAATGGCACAAAGAACCCCTAAATATTTAGATTACTCGCTGCATTGTGTTTGGATTGTGACAACGACATGCCAGTTTTTACAAGAAGAATTATCACAAAATACTTCAATCAAAATCAAGTTCTGGATACTAGAGGGTGACTTCAAGTATTTTTTATACTTGAGTTCAAATTTAAAATTTACTAATGAAATAGAAATCTTTCACCTAAATTCAATAAAAGCTTAACTCCATATCGATTATTCAGGGTTGGCAAGGTTTTGGACACAACGGTAAAAACCACGGTAAAATCCATGGTTTAAACCGTACTGTCCAAAACCCTTCTGTTTAAAACTGTCCAAAACTATATTTTGTAGTAAAATTGTATTTATCAGAACAATGCTAAAAGTTTAAAAAATTGGCAAAAAGATTACAATACAAAAATACCAATTTAGTATTAACAACCTAATTACCCTACGTTATACTACCTAACAATTTAGTAGTAACAACCTAATTTTTAAATAATACTAGTTAATAGAAGTACTAACGATTTTTATGAAGAATACATTCCGATTCTGTTACTGAAAGTCCCGAGAGTTGTTACTGAAAATAATTGATAAATGCAGTTCAGGTTCAGCATACTGATTAAACCAGCTTACTGCTGGCAACTATGTATATGTGTATATTAAGAAATAGTATAAATAAAAATAATTGATTTTGTTTGATTATGAGATATTTAGATATTGACTATTATTATAACACTATATTATATGACTATTATTATAACAACACTATTTAACTCTTAAGAAATAGAATGTTCACTAGAATTAGATTAAATTCATAATAAAAATACATATTTTAAAAAATATCTTCTAGATTTTAAATTAAATATTTATGTTTTCTTTCATTATCCTATAATCTAGAAAAGATAATTTACAATGAAACATTATTTAAAAGAAATTTCTTTGTAACATTTTCTTGCACAAAAATTGAAACAAAAGCAAATCTCCCCTCCCTATACTACATGTGTGGTATTATAAAGAATTTCTTATTATTATAACTCAATTTTAACAGAAACAGAACTTTTTATGTTACACGGATATTAGAAAAATTTGAACTTTTTTTCATTTACCAAAGAATTAAATTGGATATTAGTAAAATATATTGTGAGATATTTATATTTATTCATATGTTTAATAAGTGTGCAGGGGTTACATGTGGAATGTTGCTTTTCTTAAGGTTTTGGACACTTTAGTACAGTTTTGGACGCTTTAGTACAGTTTTAGACACTTTAGTACAGTTTTGGACAGTAAAACCCACATGTCCTGTCTAAAACTAGATTTGGGCGTCCAAAACCCCAACACTGCGATTATTTATGTAGAACTTTACAGCAATAATCTTTATCGAATATATATCATCAAAATTATTTTGTTACTTAATAGTATAGATTTAAACGCAAGTAACTATTAGATTTTAAAAGCGAAGTAAGTTATGAACATTATAATCAGGATTCTCGCTGCCGCTCGCCATTGCGCCAAATTGCGACAAAATGCTTCATTTGGCGAGTAAACGAACAATCAGACTCGCCAAATTGCGAGTGTTCAATTTCTGCTCTTTTTGTGTTTGCTTGCCAATTTAGTCCTGGATTCTTATCCGCATTGCTGAATGATTGATGTAGCTTTACATGTTCAATAGCACCGTGCCACTTACATTGCTCTATTTATAGAGATACTGACTCAACATCAATTCAGTTTAGCAGCAACCAAAGACACAGAAAGGATTATGCGGTATGTATTTTTCTGTTGTCAGTTAATCACTGTTTATCCGACTTCACGCCGTGCCGGTAAAAACACAAACAGAATTAATCGCATCAAGCACCAAATAGAGAAAAGATTGCTGGAATACGGTGTTGAAATTATCAATTTACCATACTATTTATTGGTTGTATGCAAAGTATCATTGGCCGATCACTTTTTTCTATCGATCAGAGCCGAAATCTCATAGCAATTTTTAGTGTATATTTTCAGAATGGTAAATCAAAGATAGCTGTTTTGAATTTTTATTTAGACTGCTAGAAGAATGTCTGAAACATTTACACATTTAGGAGACATTTAAAACGTACTTATTTTTAATAGTTTCTGTAGCGGATAGGCGAATTTCTATTTTATAAGCAATTACAAAAAATAGCCTTTTTTTAGAACATATTGAAAAAAGGGGATACAATAAGGGGTTAAACATAAATTTTTCTGTGTTTCACTTCGAATCTATTTTGCTAACATTTTTTTTCATTTGGCGACTATTTTTTATTCCTTATTCGCCAAATCGTTAATGTTAATCAAAAGCCAGCGAGAACCCTGAATATAATATTATGTAACATTCATGTGTGCCATTCAAATTTTTCAAATTATATAACTACACTTTTGTTGAATGATCCAAAATGAAGTTTGCTTTAGGGGAAACAATTTTAACGTATGACATTCAAATTTTCTGCATCCATTAAAGTACCACAAATTATAAATCTAGATTTTAAAAGCATCAATTTATATTTAACTGTTTTCTGATTTTGATCTTGATTTATCGAAAACTTTTATACGGAACTATACTCAAAAGCATTTCGTCGTAGAATATGAAAAGCATTAAATAGTTTTGGAATTGTCTGAGAAACAAGTAGAGATTATTCGAAATAGTTCAGCGGAAATAAATGCGAATTTAAATTATTTTGGTATTCAGAGTTTTAGTACCAGATAATGATTTTACTTTCTTCTATTTTAACAAGAAAAAAAGTACTGGATTAGTAAAAAACTTCGACTTCCAATTTTCGACAGATTTATACGCTTTAGAAGACTCTGAATACGATTTGACTGTTTGTAGGAAATGTCTGTCTGTCTGTACGTGATAAATTTTGTGAGAGCTCAAGCACTAATGCACGGAATTTTATAAAACATTAGATTGAGTCACATCTTGGTATAAATTGGTGCTGATTAATTTTTGGTGGAAATCGCCCAAGGGGTGGAGTTGCTGTATTGCCTTTTTCACGATTTTCCCAAGAGCTCTATCGCATGAACTACTGCACGGATTTTCATGAAACTTTGTATTCAGTTAGACGTTGGCATAAATTGTACACTGTAAAAAAAATTCCGTTAAAATTCGGAAATTGTACTGGCAATCGAGACACTAGTACTATTTCTTGTATTTTAATGGAATTTTTTTCCGTAAATTTTGTGAAAAAACGTAAATTTTTCTGGAATTTACGGAAAAAAAATTCCATTACAATACGGAAATAGTACTGGCGTCTCGATTGCCAGTACAATTTCCGTATTTTAAAGGAATTTTTTTTACAGTGTATCTAATTAGGTTTTGGTGTAAATCCGCGCTATAGGTGGCGCTGCTATGCTGCATTATTCAAAGTTTACACGGTTTTAGCGATAGTTATCTCAAGAACCAATACATGGAATTTCAGGAAATTACATACTTTGTGCATATCATGTTAATTTCCCTTCAGCAATATCCATAAATAAACGGAAATGTACTAGAGATATTTTGTGGTGCCCCCTATATGATTTATAGAATTTATGCATACCAAGTAATAGCAAAAAATTAGTTAATTTAAAAAAAAAACGATACGATATCTGAAAATGCACTTCCAGGAATTATTGTAAACTAGCTAAAGCCCCCGGCTTTGCCCTAATTTGAAGAATGCTTGTTCTGAAAAATCAATTTCAAAATTTAACGTACAACATAAAACAAACAACAACAAAAAAAAGCAGTCGAAGTGTTGTACACATGAACCAAATAAAAACTCAATATAAAAATGTTTAAATTTATATAACAGACGCAAGAGAATACAACTATAAATTAACTTATTTCAATTCATCATTGGAGCAATAATGTTAAATTACGCCAATAATTCAACAATGTTTTTATCATGCTTCAATATGTTTTTTCATACTCATATGACGTTATACTATATTCACCACATCCTTTACATTTCCAATATGGCGTAATATTCCCTTTTATTTAAATTCGTCAAACTATTTATTTTATTTTCATTTATCACGGAGAAATCTTGAAATAGAAAAGTTATAAAATAATATTCCCAATTTTAAAATTCGTCAAACTATTTATTTAATTTTAATTGTTCACGTGGAAATCTTGCAATAGAAAAGTAATTGTTGTGGTAAGAATTTTATTGTGGATTTTTAATTGTTGGCAACTGCAATTACGAAAAAGTTTAAATTTAATAGGAATTTGTTGCTAAATTGGCGGTTTTTAATTAATTAAAAATTAACTATAAGTTATTACGATTCCGGATTACTTTAGTTGCTTTGGCCACGTTTTAATACACATGTACGTAATATTTCACAATTTTCGCTTCCAAACTGTGGATTTATATAGCATTACAGACAGACAGACAGACAAATATTTATTTTTATATATTAGATAAACAGTACTATAGCCGAATTTTTTGTGGGCGTTGTAAATGAAAGATGAATGCTATGCACTCCGTATTCTATAGATAGCTTCTTTTAATGAACTCCAGTGACATACATCAATTTGAATACGTTTGAAATATCTTAAGGGGATTCCGGGACACATTTTAAAAAACTTTTATTTATTGAGTTAAAATTTTGAATTTTTTTCTGATGGTTAACCATATCATTTGCAAACAAAATCACACGAGAAAACTTCTAAAATTAAAAAAAAAATTTAAAAAAAAATGGAATAATTTAAAATCCTTATAACTCTAAATATTATTTGTAGAATTTTATTTCTTTTTCATTTAACACGGTCACGCCGGCGCGGTCGGTCACACTCGACTGTCTCAGAGTAGTCAAGTCTCCGGCTTTTTGCACACCACTGTTATTTTAGAGAAAATGTTGTTCCTTTAAATCACCCAATTGTTCTAATTAAATAAAACAACATTTCTGTATTAAAATACTGTTATCCAAAAAGCCGGAGACTTGGCAGCTCCGAGACAGTCGAGTGTGACCCACCGCGCCGGCATGAACGTGTTAAATAAACAGAAATATATAAGTTTTAATTTTGATTCAGCATTTTAAGAAACATTAATTTAAATATAAAAATTAAAAATATTTGAAGGCAAAAAAACAAAAACAAAATATGCAACTTAAAAAAAAAATCATGTTTTCAAAAGTAAATATATTTTTCCAATTTGCTAAATCAAAATTAAAGTAAAACAATTGAAAAAGACATGTTCCAAGTTTGAAACATTTATTTTTAACGGTTCTTGTATTATAATAATTTTAAAACGAGAAATGGTGAAAAAATCCCATCATGAAGTAAAACGCATTTTCACAAGAAGTCGGTTCCATGAAAACCATTGCTTGAAAACTAGATTTCGAAAACAAAGCAAAACGAAAATAAATAATATTTCCCGTTCTAATTAAGACAGAAAAATGATATAAACGTCATTTTAAGCAGAAGAAAACAGAGAAATTTTTAGTGCCATAATTTTTTGGGGGGGAAAAATTGAAGATTTTTGGGTCCCTGACCCCGTTAACATCATTAAAATACACACAATTTTTCCCCATAGACTATATGTAACTGAGTTCTTTTGAGTTTTTCTGTGAACGAACTATATAAATGCTACACACTTTCAAAATATCACACAATACCAAGCGTTTCATGGTAAACTAAATACCATACATAAATTGCATGGCAATTGGCAATCCGAAGCAATTAAGCGAGTTAGAGTACTTTTTGAGTAACAATTTTTATTAATAAACAAATAAAATTTGTATCATAGACAAACTTCAGAAGAACAAATTTTTCATTTCGGAATAATGACTCTATTCTCAATTTATTTTACAAAGCGTTTAACTGCTGCTAGCTAACTTTGTAATTTTATGTTGAACGAGATATTTAATTTTTCGATTAAGGCATAAAAGAAATGATCTGAAGAAACCTATTCAGGTTAATGCAGTACATTAATCTTTTGTAGAGCCTCTTCTTTCTTTATTATTTTTGCATTAATTTTCTTTTTTATGTATTTCATTAGATATAAAGTTTCTCAGTAACTTTTGTTTAAATTAAGAATGAACTTCAGAAAGGAAATAGGGGAGACTGGGAAGAGTTGACCCATTTTTACAAAATGATTTTTTATTTTTTAAATACTGAACCAAGAATACTCTTTCATAGATCATTTTATTCGTTATGCAAATAGCTATAACAATAAAATTGGGACCTAAGTGTACTATGTAAGGAACCTGAAAAATCAGTGATTTTAACCTTGAAAAAATAATGGGCCAAGGCTACCGACCTATGAGAGGCTTAACCCACTTTATTTTTTATTGAAATATTTGTTAAGAGGGCTGATCACTCAGCTTCAGAATTCTCCTCCGTAATGTTAAGTCTACGGACTTTTGATGCATTCGTATATTTAAAATATCTCCTCGGGAAATTAATATTTTTAACTTCTATTTTTTGTGTAAGCTTCCTAAAAGATGTCTCTTTTTCCTTAGTTCTCAAAATATTTCTAAAGTATATACTTAATTTTATATGAAGTGTTAAAATTTTACTCACAGTTCGCCCGCTTTTAACCCTTAAAATATTAAATTCAGCACAGATTTTAAATATATTTTGAAAACTAAGAAAAAAAGAGGCATCCTTTAAGAAGAGTACACAGAACTAGTATGTTGTGGCCATCAAAAAACTTTCTTCTATATAAATCACGTTAATTAAATCATTAAAAATAGTACAAGAAATTACATCAATTTAGCAGCAATTCATATCAAAGTATATCTGATTTTGATGTTGGATGAAAATTCATGCATTAGTTCTTGAGATAGAGCTATAGCGGAAATTCTGAAAAATGTAGCATAGCAGCGCCACCTGTTGAGCGATTTACACAAAAAATAAACAGCACTAAATGATATCAAGGTATACCTGAATCTGAAGTTTGTTGAAAATCTACGCGTTAGTTCTTGAGATAAAGCTATTGCGGAAATCGCAAAAAATACAGCATAGCAGCGCCACCTGTTGAGCGATTTACACCAAACATTAAACAACACTAATTTATACGTCAATTCATGTCAAGGACTAACTAAATCTGAAGTTTGATGAAAATCCGTGCAATAGTTCTTGAGATACAGCTCTTGCGGGAATCGTGAAAAATGCAGCACAGCAGCGCCACCTGTTGGGCGTTTTACACCAAAATTACACAGCACTAATTTATATCAGGGGTTAACTAAATCTGATGTTTGATGAAAATTCGTGCATTTTTTCTTGAGTTAGAGCTATTGCGATAATCATTAATAATGCAGCATAGCAGCACCACCTGCTGGGCGATTTTCACAAAAAAGTAATCAGCACCAAACTATGTCCTGGACTAACTAAATCTGAAGTTTTATGAAAATCCGTGCCGTAGTTCTTGAGATATAGCTATTGCAGAAATCGTGAAAAAGGCCGCATAGCAGCGCCACCTGTTGGGCGATTATCACCAAAAACTAATCAAGTCCAGTTTATATCAAGGTCTAACTAAATATAAAGTTTTGTGAAATTCCGTGCATTAGTTCTTGAGATAGAGCGCCCACAAAATTTTTGTCACATACAGACCCACAGACAGAGTGACAGAGTGACAGTGACAGACAGACTCACAGACAGACATTTTCTAAAAACCATCAAATCGTGTTCTGGGCATTCTAAAACGTATAAATCCGTCGAAAACCGGAAGTCGAAATTTTGCACGAATCCAATACTTTCTTCTTGTAAAGATAGAAGAAAGTAAAAAAGATGTTAAAAATATGAATTTCCCGAGAAGATATTTTAAATATACGAAAACATCAAAAGACCATAGACTTAGCATTACAGAGGAGAATTCCGAATCTGAGTGACCAGCCCTCTTAAGGGAAATGAAATCAGTTTAAAAAGAGGCAGAATAACTTTATGCTACATGATTAAATTATTATTAAACAGTATTTGGAGAAATGTGATGCGTAAACAAACCTGCTTAGACGGAATGCAAGGCACAGGGGAACAATTCTATTTACCTACTATAGGTACTATTTAAATGAAATAAAAGTTCCTATCAACTCTCCAATTTATATTTCATTAAATTTTTTCTTTCACATCTTCTTTTAATCAGTTTTAAACATTTTCTTCTCTATGTCCCAATTTTCTTATAGCTTTACAGAATAAATTTACATTATTTTAGAAATATAACCATTAAACCTTCATTATGCACAGTGTCGAATAAAAATATTTTCAGAAGAGCTTTGACCATCTGGTCAACCCTCTACATATTGACTGAGTCAAGCCTCCCCACATAGCCACTTTTTAAAGTATAGCACATGGTTACGTTTAGTCTAATTTACTGTACAATCTTTATGCCTGGAATGAAAGCTCAATGTTTCTACATTACTTAAAACCTACTTACTTAAATTTCTATGATATATTTTATGTGAGAAAAATCTTAGAAAATGTTTCTAAAAATACACTTTTTAAGCTGAAAACTTTTTACAATTCATTTTTCCACATACCTGTTTCAATTATTTTGTGAAACAAAGATTATTGTTTGAGCATTTCGGTATCTTTGGTTGCCACCTATTGGCAAAACTGTAAAACTTTTTTAAATATGAAAACTGAAGGGTGAGTCAAGCCCTCTACTATGGTCAACCCTCCCCATTCTCCCTTAAATCATATTACTAAAAACCATTTGAAAGTGAAAAATGTTCTTATCAACATATAAACGCGATAACAAGAAGTACATATAAACGACATAATTAAAACATATATCAGTTTTGAGTTGTTTATATACATGGAGATAAATAGTTAAATAAAAAAAACCCATTCAAATCAAAGTTGTTTTTAAAGCTTTCATTGAAAATATCATTGAAAACATTGCACTACTTTTTAATAATTTAAATTTTATTTCCTAAGTTTCTGTGAATCAACTGTCTAAACAAAAAAGTTTTCGAAATTTATGATGGCGCCATATACATCAATCATTTTAAATTTTATAGTCGATATAATTGAGTTTTTAAACATATTCGAAGCAAAAGATCTGTTATTTTGTAGAAAATATACATCTAAAATACAAGGCTGTTTTTCTAGTCATTTGCATTGAGCTTTCTACAGAACAAATTTTAACATATTTTCTTAAATGAAAGCTGTTTCTTTGTAGATGTGTCCGCACGAGCTATTTTTTAAAATATTCCCATTTTTAGGATTTCGTTCATCTGACGAATCCCTATTCATCTCACTCATGTGTCTGTCTGTCACAAAGCCTGTTCTCAGAAACTATGTATGTTGGAGACTTGAAATTTTGAATACTTATAGCTGAACACCTGACATCAAACGAAAAATCATAAAATTTTGAAAAAAGTCTGACATTTACCCGCCTGGGCTCTAACTTGTGTAAACTTTTTTTTTTTTTTATTAAGCTCCTAATTAAGTTGAAGACTTGAAATTTTGGATACTTATAGCTGCACACTTGCGATCATACAACAAAACTTAAAAATTTCAAAAAGTCTTATATTTACCCTCCGATTCTCTAGCTTATGTATTTTAAGCAATTTTTCTAACATCCACCCTTTTCACCCGGGGGGCATTATAGCCTTACATATTTTAGTTCTAATTTTTATCGCTGGGGTCGCCTATCTCGGGTGCTATGGGCTCGATCCCCTCGATTACTATATCTACGAATAGATTGCCAAACGGAGTTTCGTTCGAATGAGGTTTGTTTAGAATATAGTGCGCCCCCTGGTTGCTAAATATGGAACTAGCAGATTTTGCAAAAGAATAATGTTTTTTGAAAGGAATGTTGAACGGAATAATACTCTGTGCGATTTATGATCACATTTACCCATTTGTTATATTTAAATATTAATTTAAAAAAATTCCCTATGAAATTTCTCTAAATTAGTGACAATCTTATTACTTCTATTGTAGCAAAGAAAAGAGGAAAAATGTGGCTTGTTTAACTTTATTGATGTCATTTTCCCATAAAAATTCAAAATAAACTTTAAAAAAAATTTGAACAGAAAATGACTTCACGCTTTAAAAACAAGCACTTTTTTCCTCAAAAAGCTGTTAAAATTCAGTACTTTTTCAATCCACTGATACTGCGTTTTGAAATTCTAGGTTAAATGCTTCAGTGAGGCAAAATGACATCATATTTAAAAGAAGACGATGACTTTCTTTTATAAAACTAACTATTTTACTACGAATACCTCTAAAAGATATAAATTTCTGGAATTTTTACTCGCCGGTATTGAGATTATAGCCTCAAATCAAGAGTGCGAATGCTCACATGAAAAGATGTTGCTGACAAACGTGATTTCAAGTTTGAAAATTTATGTATTAAAACCTATTGGGCATTGCAATATTCTTGAAATGATGAATATAAATAAATATGAGAGGTACGTAGGTAAATTTTGAGACGGTAAAAATGACGTTTAAATTTTGATTTCATGCGATTTCTGTGATTGTGTCAAAGTGAAATCCTTTTTGCTGATTTTCCATTCTGTAATACCAAACATAAGAACCTCAATTGATAATTTCATCATAATTACTTATCTTCAATAGGTTTACTAATACAGTTTAATTTTTTAATACTTTGAACATGGAATTTATTATGAGTATTTCATGGAATTAGCATTTTGCTAGCTTTAGGTTAAAAATAATATATTTTTAAAGAGTTAAACAAATCAATGTATGATGAATTTTTTATTGTAATTATTTTTGTTGGTATATTATACATTAAATCTAACAGTTGCTTTGCAAACAATTTCTTTTCGAAATTCGATGGGTACCACCTCGTATTTTCTTAAGTTTATTTACTCCAATTCGTTTACGTTATCTTTTTTATGCCAATTATATGTTGAAAATCGGTATTTCCAGGCGTCAGTTATAAACAGCAATATAGATTTTTATCACAAGTATGCATATTTCCTTTTGGGAGTTTCTACTTAAATATGTATAGTTTTCAGACGCATGATCAGTAAGGTAATCATTAAAGGAAATGTAACTAAAATTTTTTGGAATTATGAATTCTTTCTCCTCGAAAACATTTTATTGCGTGAACTAAGGAATCCGATTTGGGGGGGGGGGGGGTAATCATTAAAGGAAATGTAATTAAAAATTTTTTGGAATCATGAATTCTTTCTCATCGAAAACATTTTATTGCGTGAACTAAGGAATCCGACTCGGACCTCCCGAGTCGGATCCCGAGATTTTTTATAGTTAATATTTTTTAGTTTGCTGACTGATGACACCGAAAATAATTTTTATGTGAAAAATAATCACTTGTGTCTTGAAGTATTGTTTTGAAATTTGTTAAAAGCGATACTTTCCTATTAGCCGCATGCCAAGGATTAGTTGTAGGAGAAATAGCCAAAGATTCCGCTACTTATAGCGGCCTTTTACATTAAGATAATTTCAGGCGTTTAAGCACATGGTTCGATTAAATGTGTTAATTTGTGATTTATTTATTTTATTTATTTTCCTGTTTACTTATTTAAGAAATTTTAATTTAGTTATGGAATATTAGACGGAAATAATAGCGGAACAAGTTGTATTGTTTTAAGCACAAACGGGTTAATCTTTTGTAATCGCGCTGCACGCGACAGAAATAGATTTCGAAAACAAAGCTTGCCTAAATTTATTTTTAAAACCATAAAAAATCCCTAAATTGCGATATAGAATTCAAACAAATGGCATTTGAAAGCAATTTGTTGCAATCTAAATGCAATCTAAATGCAATTTGTTAGAATTCAAACAAATGGCATTTGAAAGAACACTTTTTTCTTTCTTATTCGATGAAACGAATACGACAAAGATATATGATGAAGATTGTGCAATGATTTAAAGTTAAAATAATTTCAGTAAAAGCGAAATTTATTGGTCAGGTGTTGCCTCCATCAATATGACATTAGCGTTGCTCATGAACATGTTTTTAACATTTCCATATCCGCCTGTCCGTTTGTCCGCGCTCTAACTCCCGTAAATATACCATGATTTTCATGCAATTGATAAAGATTATTTTGGGTCAAAAAAGCATTGTTGGTATTGTATATGAAGTATGTAGGCGTTAATAGTTCATTTACAGTGGCGCTCAAAAGAATTCCATTACATTATGGTATATGGGGAAAATCCTTTTCAGAGTATTTTAATGAGATTACGCCATTTCAAATGTATTCAAACTGATATAAATCAATGAATTTCACTACGATTATGTTGGAACAGTGCATTTATAACATTTTTTATTCATTTACAGGGACACACAAAAGAAATTGGTTACAGGATTGTCCTTGAGTAATAATTACTAGAGTGTGTGTTTTAAAATGCGGTATGCGCTTTTAAATTTAGCTATTTTTTTGCATGTTACTCGTTATATATAAATTCTATACCTCATATACAGGGCAACACAAAAGTATTCACGTACCATTCCTGTTATTAGAGGAAAATGCTGAAGGGAATGTTCAACTGAGATATATGTATTTCTTAAGTGAACTAAATTTTCGCATGCATGTAGTTAATAGATACAAATCTATATATCATATACTGGGCTGCTTAAAGAATTCGGATAATTTTCAGATTGTAGATGGAAACAGCTGAAATTGGGTTTTCAAATGTGTTATATGCGTTTCCATATGGTTGAATTAGACATAACGTTTTAACATATTAAACGGTGCAGTTTTGTTACATTATTCTGAATGTGTTGGGAAGTGATTCATAATCTACGCTTGACGTATGATTTTTTCTTTTTTCTTACATTAAGATATTCATTTAGCTATAATGATATTTTATAGCTTATAGATTTAGAGATCAGTCTGCTAGTATCTCAATAAAAATACTCTTTTAAATTGATTGTATTCTATTTTTCATGGGATATGTCTGTTGCATCACATGTTAGTAATTTAGATTTTATATCTTTACTCTGTGGATTCCCTATAAGAAAAGCTATAAGAGAAAAGAAATTTTCGAAATTCCTTATAGTATCATTAACATCAATAATTTAAATTTTCACGATCCACGTAATGGACCTTTTGAACGTATGCGAAGTATATGATGCTTTTCTAAAATATGCTCTTAACTTATTTAATGTAATTGATTTAATTTTACTTTTTCTATGCCATTTATGTTAAAACTACTGTTATTTGCAGGTGCTTGTTATGATCAGCAGTATAGATTTTAAGAATAGATATTCTCATAATTTATTTTCTTCTAAGAATTTGCACTTAAATGTATATGCTGTTTTGGAGCAAAAAGAGATACGGCACAGATGGAAGTTGATGTGATAGAATTTTTTTCCTGAAATAACTTGCTTTCGTTTAGCTAGAATGTTTTTATATAAAAATTGTGTAATCATGATAATTAACAGTCTTCAATGCATTTACGTTTGAATATTAAAATTGAAAAAAAAAGGTTAATTTGAATGTTGTTTTTTCAATTACTTGGGGAAGAGAGAGATTTTTGATTTTACTGATCTCAGCAAGATAATTTCTCTCGTGGTTTTAGAGCATAAAATGAATTAAGGGGTCTTGTACCTTTTAAACGCGTCGAAAACAGATAAAAACCATTGAAAGTTTTAATTAGTGTATCTTCATTAATGTTTTATGTATAAACATAAAAATTTTGACTTTTGATTAAACAGATTATGCTTTTTTAATATAATATCACTAGAAACGAACTAGTCTTTTACAGAATTTGTGTATTATTGAAATTAAAACCGCTCTTTTTTTCACTCCGTAAGTCATTGCGCGTATATCTTGAGAACGTATGTATGGATTGTTATTAAACTTGATATATAAAATAAGCACATATGTATTTTTTAAATGGTCTATTCTTAGATCAAAATTATTCTATTAACCATAAAAAAAAGCACTTTTGTAAAAAAAATAAATCAAAAATTTACATTTTTTAATGAATAAAGATAATCATAACTAAAAATTTTACCATTGTAAATACTTAAAAGTAGATCATGTTAAACACACGTATTTTTCTAGTGTCTATACCAAATTTCATAACAATCCATCCATACATTCTCAATATATCTTGCGCGCAATGACTTACGGTGTAAAAAAAGAGCTATTTTAATTTTAAAAATCCACAAACTCCGTGAAAGGCTAATCAATTTTTAATGGTAGCATATTACAAAGCATAATATGTTTAATCAATATTCAAAATATGAGTCTTATACATAAAAAGGTTTTGAAGATAGACTAATTCAAATTTTGAATTTTTTTGTTAATTTTCGTCTTGTTAAAAAGGTACAAGACCCCTTAATTTTAAACTTAAATTTGACATTTGTTTTTGAAAAACGCAGTTGGATTGATTGGAATTGCGTATAGTCCAGGCAATAGGGAATTTTAACTAGCAAAATTAATTTTAGTACTGAAAATCGGCTTTCTAGATGTTTTTTGGGTCGCTGAATCCGAATTTGTAACTTCCCACCAAACTTTCCCCCGGCAACCTCCCCAAATTTTGGTAAAAAGCCCCCCAAAAAGGTTTTTATTAAAAAAAATCAATTTTTTTATTGTTTTAGAGAAAAAATATCTAAAAATTCAGAAAGTAGACAAAATGTCCAACAAATTAGATATATGACATTATGACTTAGGATGAAGGAGAAGGGGCGATCTGCCTCGGAACATGCGCGCGGTGCTGCGCGAACTAAGTTGCGCAATTCCACTTAACCACTCACAGGTTTACATTCGCCCTCCCATCTCCCCTCCGAACTTTCTCTATAAGGTTTACTTTAAGGTTTTGGGGTCGCTGAATCCGAATTTTTAACTTTCCCTCAAAACTTTCCCCCCCAAATAGTTGTTTTTAACTTAAATTTCTTATTGTTTTAGGGGAAAAGCATTACAAAATTCAGAAACTAGACAAAATTTGCAACAAATAGGATATATGACATTATGAATTAGGATGAACGGGGAGGGTGAGGGCTGCCTCTGAACATGCACTGCGGCGCTACGTGCACTAAATTATGAAGTCCAGGCAATAGGGGATTTTATCTGGCAAAATTAATACTAGTTCTGGATTTCGACTCACTTTATGTTTTTTGGGTCGCTGAATCCGAATTTGTAACTTCCCACCAAAATTTCACCCGGCAACCCCCCCCCCCCCCAAAAAAATTGATTTTTTGAAAAATTTGGATTTTGAGAAAAGCGCGCGGGGAATGTTCCGAGGCAGCCCCCTCTCTCCCTGTTTATCCTACGTCATAATGTCATGTATCCTATTTGTTGCAAATTTTGTCTAGTTTCTGAATTTCGTAATGCTTTTCCCCTAAAACAATAAGAAATTTAAATTAAAAACAACTATTTGGGGGGGGGGAATTTAGGGGGTCAGTTAAAATTCGGATTCAGCGACCAAAAAAACTTAAAGTAAACCTTATAGAGAAATTTCGGAGGGAAGATGGGAGGGCTAATGCAAATGTGTGAGTGGTTAAGTGGAATTTCGCAACTTAGTCCACGCAGCACTGCGGCGCATGTTCCAAGGCAGATCCTCCCTTCCCCTTCATCCTAAGTCATAATTTCATATATCTAATTTGTTTCAAATTTTCTCTACTTTCTGAATTTCTAGCTACTTTTCCCATAAAACAATAAAAAAAATGGAATTTTTTAATAAAACCCTTTTTTGTGGGGCATTTTACCAAAATTTGGGGGGGTTGCCGGGGGAAATTTTGGTGGGAAGTTACAAATTCGGATTTAGCGACCCAAAAAACATCTAGAAAGTTGATTTCCAGTTCTACCATTAATTTTGCTAGGTGGAGTCCCTATACGGTCTCTGTTGCCTGCACTATTAAGCCGGATAAGAAAAGCCGGACAGACCGGTTTCTACAAATATCCAACCAACCCCGTATAATTAAAAGCCCAATTTTTATACTGAAACTAGCTCCTTAATCGTATTTTCAGACTTTTTAGTACAGGCTTTTACTTTATAAACATTCGTTACGTAGTGTGTAATTCATTTTAGGAAATTATTAAAAAGTATAAGAATAAAAATACCGTATATATTTTAAGATAAATTTTTAAGTCGTATTTAAAAGTAGGAAACAAAATCATATACTCTTAAAATGTCAGTTCACACAATTTACTAACTAAAAGTAGGGGCAATACACCACTTTACGGGCAAGCTTGTTAAAGGGTTAAAATGAACAAAACCTTAACGTAAAACATTTTCCTAATTTTAAAAAAAGGAGGTTTTAAACTCATTTTACTGCTCATTGATAAATGATTTCACAGATGTGAAAAACTAAAATCAAGATAAAAGAGTCAAAATGTGCAGTTTTTAGATTTAAAAAAAATCATTGATGGATGTCTGCATCTCTCTTTTATCTATCCTCTGCGACGACACATGACCTGCAGAATGGTCATAGATCTTCTCAGACATTTGAAACTTAGAATTTTTTCTTTGACTTGGCCGAATAGCACAGAAGTCGGATAGTAGGGAATCTATTGTATTTATAAAAGAAAAATTAAAAAAAAAATTCGATCTCTTTCTGAAATTTTATTTTCTGTTTATTCAAGCAACAAAGGGAGATTATGGCTTGTTATTTTACTGCTTATTGATAAATGATTACACAAATGAAAAAAACTAGGATTGAGATAAAAGCGTGAAAACTTGGAGTTTTTAGATTTTGAAAAAGTCATTGATGGATGTCTGCTTTTCCCTTTTATCTGTCCACTGCGGCGACACATGGTTTGCGTGAGGGTAGTAGTAGTAGGTCTTCTCAGACATAAGTGCCCAACGCTTTGACAAAGTAATTCCCTATTTTGAAACTGAAGATCTTTTTTCTTTGACTTGGTCGGATAGTACAGAAGTCGGACAGTTGGGAGTCTATTGTATTTATACAAGATAATTTTGTAAAAAAATTCCGATCTCCTTCTAAGATTTTATTTTCTGTTTATTCGAGCAACAAAGGGAGATTGCTGCTTGTTGCCGAAACGTCAGTGAAGGCTTACTGTGGAGACACGAAAAGCTTTGATTTCCGTTTGTCTGTCTGTCTGTCTGTCCTTCTGTTCCTCGATAACTGCCGCAAAAAGCATCCGATTGGCTTGAAATTAATGTGGCATGTTGATGAGGTACTCGGACTTAGCTGTATGATTTTTGGTTAAATTTGGTTCATTCGTTCGGAAAATATAGAACATTTTATTTTGCTCTGTAATGCTTTTCAATGGCAAGTCAGACGATTTTCAAATTTTCATTTGTTGAAAGAAATGGCTCATATAAAAAATGGATTTAAATGGTAAATTTTTGATGCTGAAATTTTTAAATAAGAGTAGTAAATTATTCCTATTAGTTTGCAATTTTGTCAAAACATTTGTCAGAGCTTTTAAATTAGGTGTATAACTTATGATGGAATTTTATACATGTGTTGGAATAATATAAAACATTTTATTTTATGAATTTACTTATATTTCATTTTTTTCTTTTAACCGTTGCGTAGCAACTATATCTCATCTAAAAATATCATAAATGTGAAAGTATGTATGGTTTTTAAAGTCAAATCAAAGTTAAAAGGAATGAATTAATGAATGCCTTTGTATAGATATTTGCATATAGATTGATTTAAACGCAGAAATGAAAATAGTATTTATATACTATATAGAATAATATCTTTATTTATGTATTCAACTATTTTGATTATAAAGGAAAAAGTTCGTTATTTTCATACAGAATAAATGACATTATTCTATTAAACTTTATAAACTTTATTGTTGCCAAAAAAAAAAAAAGGGGGAATAACAATTTCTCCCAAAGAGTTCATTTTAATTTGTAAGATTTTCACGTGCAAAGGGAAAATGCAGCAAATTACAAATAATAAAAAAGATAAATAGGACAGGAATGAATACATATAAACATTTCACACCAAATACCACCTAAATTAATTTTAGGTAGATTTCGTATGAAATACTACCTATTGGGATCGTTCCTATGTTGGAATTTCTGAAAAAATTTTGCAGATCTACACCGATCATGACTCCTAGAACCCAAAACCACCCTCAGTAAAAAACTTTATCTATCTATCTATCTATCTATCTATCTATCTATCTATCTATCTATCTATCTATCTATCTATCACTTTCTTCTGGACACGATAACTTTCGTAATTCTGCACCAATCTCTTCCAAACTGATACATAAAATCAAAGGACATAAAATCTCGGTCAAGTTCTTTAATGGGCAAAATCGGACCAAGGGGATGGAAATAGGGAGGGGTTTTGTGAAAACAGAAAACCCCCCATAACTTCTTAATTTTTGTACATATCAAATCAGTTTAAAGTTTTTATTACTTCTAAAAATAGGGCCAAAATTTTATGTATCACAGATTTTTGATAAAATTAAAAATGGGCTCAAGGGGCGCAAAAAATAGGGTTTTTGGGAGAAAAAAATTCATAACTTCGTCAATTCTCAAGATATCAATTCCAATTAATTTTATTATAAATCTCCATAATATTATGTACAACTTTTATATTCACATGTTTTTGATAGGACCAATTCGTACCGCAAAAAAAAATTAAAAACGAAAACAAAAAGGGGGTTTGAAGAAGTAAAAAATCCATAACTCCGTCAATTCAAAAGATATAAAATCCCCATGAATTTATCATATATCTTCTTAATATTGTCTACAACATCTATATAGACAAGTTTTGGATAAGACCAATTCTTACAGCAAAAACAAATTAAAAATACAAAGCGGTTGAAGAAAAAAATCATCTAAGTAAGGGTGTATTCAAATCCAAACTGCGTATTTTCTGACTCATTTTACAATTCATTTTTGCTCTCAAAGGCTTCCAATTGGTACGTTTTCTTACTCAGAAACTATATAATGTACCGTAAGGGTCGATGTTTTGATAGAGGCAGAATATATTTTAAAAAATGCTGTTAAAGTGGGCATTTTGAACCGAATTTCCCGAAGCTGATTGTGTTGGAAAAATCATTGCATTAAGGATGCACTCAAATCCAAACTGCTTATTTTCTGACTCATTTTTAAATTCATTTTTGCTCTCAAACGCATTTAATTGGTAGATTCGTTTATTCAGAAACTATATAATGTACCGCAATGATAGATTTTTTGATAGAGGCAGAATATATTTCAAAAAATTTATGTCAAAGTGGGCATTTTGAACGGAATTTTCCGAAGCAATTGTGCTATCAGTTTCTTCTGGACACGATAACTTCCGCAATTCTGCACAAATCTCTTCCAAACTGATACATAAAATCAAGGGACATAAAATCTCGGTCAAGTTCTTTAATGGGCAAAATCGGACAAAGGGGATGGAAATAGGGAGGGGTTTTGTGAAAACCGAAAAAACCCCCATAACTTCTTAATTTTTGTACATATCAAACCAGTTTAAAGTTTTTATTACTTCTAAAAATAGCGCCAAAAATTCATGCATCACAGATTTTTGATAAAATTTAAAATAGGCCCAAGGGGCGCAAAAAATAGGGTTTTTGGGAGAAAAAAATGCCTTACTCCGTCAATTCTCAAGATATCAATTCCAATTAATTTTATTATAAATCTCCTTAATATTATCTACAACTTTTATATTCACAAGTTTTTGATAGGACCAATTCGTACCGCAAAAAAAATTAAAAACGAAAACAAAAAGAGGGATTGAAGAAGTAAAAAATTCATAACTCCGTCAATTCAAAAGATATAAAATCAACATAAATTTATCATATATCTTCTTAATATTGTCTACAACATCTAGATAGACAAGTTTTGGATAGGACCAATTCTTACAGAAAAAAACAAATTAAAAATACATAGCGGTTGAAAAAAGAAATCATCTAAGTAAGGGTGTATTCAAATCCAAACTGTCTATTTTCTTACTCATTTTTAAATCCATTTTTGCTCTCAAACGCATCCAATTGCTAGATTCTCTTATTCAAAAACTATATAATGTACAGTAATGATCGATTTTTTGATAGAGGTAGAATATATTTCAAAAAATGATGTCAAAATGGGCATTTTGAACAGAATTTCCCGAACCGATTGTGTTAGAAACGAAAAATATTGCCCTACTGAAAAAATAATTGTTTATTAATCAAGTTTTAATTAATTGAAAGAAAAATAAAAACACAGGTCGCTTATAAATCTTTTCAAAAATCACGTCAGCATGTTTCATATATATATTATTTTTTATTAAAAATTAATCTGAAAATGTGCCAGAAAATTTCGTGTTGTTGAGTATGGAAAAATATTTTTTTAATATCGCCTGAACGTGATTCTGATAAAACCATCTATTTTATAAAAAGGAAATAAAAACTCGTCAAAAGCAGACGGATAAAACTGTTAAAGTGGATTTATATCTAATAATGATTTAGTTTTTGTTGGTGAAATTAGTATACTTAACTTCGAAATCTACCTCTGCCTGTAGGCCGGGCCGGCAGGGATTTTTTTGTAGTGGTATTTTCCCACACTACGAAGAAAGATTCCTCGATTTACACAATTTTACTTGGCCTTCCTTTTCTCATTGGTTGCGATTTCATTTTCGCAATTGCGTATATTAATTGGCACAAAATTTTACATTTTTATGACTGAGGTATATGTAAGGCCATACAAATAAGAAATTCCGTATTGTTTCCTATAAAATGTGATAAAGTGTTGGTTAACTATATACGTTTCTATTAAGAGGAGCAGAGCTGCCAAGCCTCCGGCGTTCTGGATACCAGTATTTTAATACAAAAAATGTTACTTTATTTAATTGAAACATTTGCTCGATTTAAAAGAACAACATTTTCTGTAAGGTAATAGTGTTGTGCAAAAAGCCTGAGACTTGCCATGTCTGGTGGTGAGTGAAATGTTTTATTTAATGCATTTATCTCTATTTTAATGCTATGTGAACAACGTCCCGTGTAACAGCTTGTAGAGTGTAAAATAAATTATTAAAATAATCCCTATTACGAAAAATGAAACAAAAGGCCCGGCTAAGGGAAATAAAAGGTTAGTTAACCTTTCGTAATTTGACCTGAACACAGGTGTGCATCAAATTTCAACGGTGTTTGTAACATCACGATTTTAAATTAAATGTGGATACTATTAAAAGGCTATCACAAAAAATACTTAACGGCGCCATATCACGTTTATCTATTTAGTCAATTGGAAGTGGACACGATGATGAATTATTAACCGTTAGCTTTAGAACTCCCCCTACTTTAGGGTGATTTTAGTAAGTTAATGCTATCGAGTACATTTTTAGATATTTAGATTAGATCTTAGATATAAATATTGCAGAATGGTAATCAAAATTATTATTAGATTTCTAAATTAGATGTCTCAGTTTACATTTCCAAAAGTTCTTTATCCATTAGATACAGATGTTTGTGGTTAGCAGGCAAGTAAATACTGCTGTATGGTTATTAGGATAACGTAAAATGCTTGACCAAATTGTTGCTTATACTTATAAATCGCAGTGTAAAAATGAATCTAAGATATAGATAATCATTAACTCAATCAATAGAAAATTACAAATGCAAAATAAATTACACAACGGGGGGTTCAGGGGGGGCACCCCCCTGAAGAAATTTGCTTTATTATATAAAAATTACTAGAATAAGTAGCTCGTGAGAATTTCAGAATATCATTACATAACAACGTGTTTAATTTAACGCTTCTAATGTCTGAAACCATCGAAATATTTTTTTCTCCTTCTATAAATGTTTGTGTAATTTAAAAGTTTAAATTTTGTTTTTGTAGAAAGATTAATATTAACCAAAATTTGCTAAAAACAATAAGTTGCAGAGATGACGTTGAGGCTCTTGATCTGCAGATTTACTAGTTATTTTACTGCTCATTGATAAATGATTACACAAAAGTGTGAAAAACTATGCTTGAGATAAAAACATCAAAACTTCCAGTTTTTAGATTTTGAAAAAGTCATTGATGGATGACTACTTTACTTCTCCCTTTTATCTATCCTCTGCGACGGCACATGACCTGCAGGAGGGTCATAGATGTTCTCAGACATAAGCTTCCAACGCCTTGACAAAATAATTCCCCATTTTGAAACTGACAAGGGCACCACCAAACATCATGCGCACAGATTTTGATGATTTCAAAGTATGTTGTAGGGGTCGTACCACTAATTATTCTGATGAAAGGGTTTCTTCAAATGGGCCTTAGTTTTTGAGAAATTGGGGGTTAAAGTTCAGCGTATATTTCAAATTCCCATTAGTGTGACTTTTTGAACGTGAATTCGTGGTGCAGCGGTAGCGTGCGAGCTTACGGATCAAGGCAATGCGGGCTCGATTCCACTTCAAGGCATTTTTTTCTTTTTTACTTATTTTTATATTTTTTATACGTTAAAAATTTTAAGCAGAATTGGGCATTCTACAGCTTTGAACTTTGATATTTTCATAATAAATTACATTTACATTTTCGAATTTTTCACGGCAATTTATTTTTCTCTTCAATTTTTAAACTAATATTTCTACAAAACTCTACTAATATTTCTACAAAAATTTCTTACAAAACTCCAAAACTAATTTATGCCTAAAACTTTTTTTCAAATTAATTATTATTTACATTTTTAGGGTTTCGTTCATCTGACGAAACCCTATTCGTCTCACTCCTTTGTCTGTCTGTCTGTCCGTCTGTCCGTCACAGAGCCCGTTCTCAGAAACTATACATGTTAGAGATTTGAAATTTTGGGTACTTATAGCTGAACACCTCACATTAAACAATAAATCATAAAATTTTGAAAAAGTTGGTAATTAACTGAATTACGGGCTAATTAACTTCTAAAATTAACCAATCCACCTTTTTAACGCAGATTCAAATGAACTTTCTCCAAATCATCCGTGTTTCTCCTAAGGGTTGCCAGTAAAATCAGCCGATGCATGGTTACCACGGAGGAAATTAAGCCGAAAAATGAAGTGGGCATTATAAATCGAAATCGCATATCAGAAAATATTGGTCCCAGAAATTTGTAAATGGAATAGACAGACGCAGAAAAAAATCTACTTTCATTTGGTATAAAGTTCACATTTCTGCGATGTGTATAAGTTAAAATATCCACTAAAAATCGATCGATAAAAATTTATTTTCTTTAATTGGAAAGACAAAGAAAAAAGATTTCAATTCAAAAGATTTCAAAGCAGGTAGACATGACGACGCTGCGGTTTTTCTTAAAAGCATATTTTAATACGGAATTTTAACTTTTTTAATATTAAATTTTTTGATTAAATTTTATGGCATCCCGATGTCAAATTTCTCGCTGATTTTATTGATACCTATTTCTAAGTCCTATCTTAATTACAAGCTGAAATATTAATTATTATTTAATTAATCGGTTTAACTTGCAGAAGAATAAATGTCGGTAACTCCCACATGTGTATTTTAAACAATTCTTTCTAAGTGAGCCCCTAATTATGTTGGAGACATGAAATTTCGAGTACTTATAGCTGGACACCTCACATCAAAGAACAAGTGATAAAATTTTGGAAAAAGTCGTACATTTAACCCTTTGGGCTGCCACATGTGTATTTTAAACAATTCTTTCTAAGTGAGTCCCTAATTATGTTGGAGACATGAAATTTTCGGTACTTATAGCTGAACACCTCACATCATACGACAAATCATAAAATTTTGAAAAAGTCGTACATTTAACCCTTTGGGCTCCCACATGTGTATTTTAAACAATTATTTCTAAGGTGAGCTCCTAATTAGTTTGGAGGAGTGAAATTCTGCATACTTATAGCTGAACACCACACATCATACGGCAAATGATAAAATTTTGAAAAAGTCGTACATTTAACCCTTTGGGCTCCTGCATGTGTATTTTAAACAATTATTTCTAAGTGAGCCTCTAATTAAGTTGGAAGCGTGAAATTTTGCATTCTTATAGCTGAACACCTCACATCAAACGACAAATCATAAAATTTTGAAAATGTCGTACGTTTAACCCTTTGGGCTCCCACATGTGTATTTTAAACAATTCTTTCTAAGTGAGCTCCTATTTAGGTTGGAGGCGTGAAATTTTGCATACTTATAGCTCAACATCCCAGATTACACGTCAAATAATAAATTTTGAAAAAGTTTTATGTTTAACCCTTTCAACTCCAGCTCGTGTATTTTAAGCAATTCTTTCTAACTGAGCCCCTAATTAAATTGGAGATTTTAAATTTTGCATACTTATAGCAGAACACCTGAGGCCAAGCGACAAATCATAAAATCTTGAAAATGTCTTACGTTTAACCCTTTGAGCTACCACATATGTATTTGAAGCAATTCTTTCTAAGAGAGCCCCTAATTAAGTTAGAGACATGAAATTTTGCATACGTATAGCTGAATACCTCAGACCACACGACAAATCATAAAATCTTCAAAAAGTCTTATATTATTTACCTCTCCGGGCTCTAGCTTGTGTATTTTAAGTAATTTGTCTAACATCCGCACTTTTAACCAGGGGAGAAATTTTCCAACTTTTGCCGACACCCCTTTGACCCTTCTTTCATATTGTGCACCATAGCCTTACATATTTTAGTTCCATTTTTTACCGCCAGGTGCGCCTACTGATCTCAGGTGGTATGGGCCCAATCCCCTCCACTAATATATCTGCGGATAGTATGTAAAACGGGATTTCGTTCGGATAGATGTTTGTTTAGAATCGAGTGCGCCCCCTGGTTGCGAAATGTGGAAGTAATAGATTTTTCAAAAAGATAAAGTTCTTTGAAAGGAATATTAAACGAAACCCTCTGTGCGATCTGTGATCTCACTTACCCACTTGTTTATTTTAAGCACAATTCTGATAAAATGATTTTTCTTTTTTCTATCTTTTTTTTTTAACTTTATGTAATTTAAAAGGAAAATTTATCCTTTTCTTGTATAAATTATACAAAATAATTTTCAGGTGCAATTTCTCAAACGTATTTCGGATTAGATAATTCAAATAATGCATATATCTGAAAGAGTAATAAAATATTAAAGCAGTAATGCTTAAATACAAGTTTTTTACCAGTTGTACAACTTTTTTATACTCTGTAAAATACATTTATCTTTAAAGTTCAACCTCAACATCATTTTTCATTTGCACAAATAAAAAATTACATTTAAAAATATTTTTTTTTTATTATAGCAAATAAAAACACTCTCTACGTGATTCATAAAAATTCAACTGGATTGCAAAAATCGTCTGTTAATGAGATAAAATTTACGATACATATAAATATATTTATATATTTTTTAATCGTCTGCTTTCCTTTTCTCGGTAATATTGGAATAATAAAAATTTCTTTTATTGATCTCGTTTAGCTTCTTTTGCAGACAATTAGAATATTTGAAATATTGTTATATATAGGGAAAATTTCGGTATGAAAATTAAAAGAAGACTACAGATTGTGACAGATTGAATGCTAAAGATTGTGTTATGGAAAGAACCAGCGCTGATGCGGAAATTCTCGTTTGGAAGAGAAACAAAAGTCCTTCCGGCCAGTGCCGGGAGGAAGAGGTAGCTTTCATATTTCTTATTTTAAAAAAACCAACTTATATTATTCAAACACACGAAGCTCAATTAAGTGGGAACCGAATGTAGGAGATTCAATACTAATTTTTATCAATAATAAATCATTATGAATGAGAATTTCGCAAAATTAGTGAGCTTTATCCAAGCTGCTTTTATTTAAAGTAACTTATATTTCGCTGCCAAATTCGGCGATTTCTTAAAGTGCCTGCCATTTTAAGACAATATGGTGGATGAGGCTAACCAGTGAACTTGGTCGAGACCTTAGTAATTGCTGTGCACATGCTCACTCACATCGGAATCGGTTGATACATACGAGTGCTGTCGTAGGCAAAAAATCAGATTTTTCAAAATGTCACCCACGTTAGAAATTGAAACTGCTATATCTGAGCCATTTTTTAAGATAAAGACAAACAAAAAATGCTCCTGAATCCTTATATCAAGGTCAAATACTTAAGAAAGAAACCTTTTTCAATTTCTAATTTTTTTGCACCTCACTTTAAATATATATTTTTTTAATTTAATGGCCGCCATTTTGAAACAAGATGGCTGATGAAGCTGGCCAGCGAACTTGGTCGAGATATTGATGTATACTATCCACATGCCTTCTTCCATCGAAATAGGCGAATACGTGTGGTATCGCGAGACAAATACAAGATCGTTTCAAAGTGTTAGCCATGATAGAAATTCAAAGTGTTATAATTCAACCACTTTTTAAGATATAAACAAAAGAACAAATTTTCAGAAACAAAAACTGCTCCAGAATCTTTGTATCGAGGCCAAACACATAAAAAAAATCTTTTTCATTTTCCAATTTTTTAATACCTCATTTTAAATTTTAAATTACATTTTTTTTTAAATGGCAACCATTTTGAAACAAGATGGTGAATGAAGCTGGCCAACAAACTCGGTCGAAACATTGGTATGTACTATGTACAGACCAAGTTACATTCAAATCGGTTCATAAATACGCCTGTTATCGCGTGACAAAAATCAGGGCGTTTCAAAATGTCAGCCACGCTAGAAATTCAAAATGCTATAACTCACCCATTTTTTAAGATATAGACGAAACAAAAACTGCTCCCGAATCTCTTTATCGAGGTCAAACACGTAAGAAAGAATATTTTTTCAATTTTCAATTTTTTGGTACCACATTTCAAATTTAAATTTTTCTTAAAATTTTAAATGGCCGCCATTTTTAAACAAAATGGCGGATGAAGCTGGCCAACGAACTCGGTCGAGACATTGGTCTGTACTATGTATAAACGAAGTTACATCCAAATCGGTTCATAAATAAGCCTCTTATCGCGTGACAAAATTCAGGACGTTTCAAAATGTCAGCTTCGCTAGAAATTCAAAATGCTATAACTCAGCCATTTTTTAAGATATAGACGAAACAAAAACTGCTACGGAGTCTTTGTATAAAGGTCAAATACATAAGAAAAAAATATTTTTTCATTTTCAATTTTTTGGTACCACATTTTAAATTTTAAATTTTTTAAAATTTTTTAAATGGACGCCATTTTGAAACAAAATGGCGGATGAAGCTGGCCAACGAACTCGGTCGAGACATTGGTATGTACTATGTACACACCGAATTACATCCAAATCGGTTCATAAATACGAGAGTTACAGTGTGACATAGGTCAGATATATATATATATATATATATATATATATATATATATATTGATATATATATATATATATATATATATATATATATATATATATATCAATTTTGAACGGAGGATGGTTTCGGGGTCTGGGGGTCATGATCGATGAAAATATACCAACATTTTTCGAAATCGCTTTCCTCCGAACGGCTGCAATAGGTAGCTTTTTGTAAAGAAAGCTACCTAAAAAGGTCGAATTACAAATGCATTAAAATATTGCGAGACGTTGTTACAAAATGATGATCCGTTTAAAAGTTCTCCACCGGATGAAATATCCTGTGCTTCTATTGGTATGCCTGAAGAATTTCATGGTGCAATTTTAGAAATATTAGAAGATCGACAAATTATTGAGGCCGAGGAATTGATATTGAATGAAGAAGATGAATTTATCGAATTTACAAAGGTATGATTTTTTACTTTAGCAAAAAAAAAAAAAAAAAAAAAAAAAATATTCGTTAATTTCATTGTTAAAAAAAAAATCGAAATCAAACAATTGAATTTTAAATATTTTTTTATAGTATCCGGGATTTCATGAAGATCGTGAGAATTTTGCACCTGAACCACGTGATTATATTCCATTGTGGTACAAAAAGAATGCTGTTGCATTAGCTAAAGCCTGTAATAAATAAGTAAAAAAGTAAAAAAAAAATTGAAAAAAAGTACCCCAGGGTGGAATCGAACCCGCAAAGTCCTGGCCCGGAAGCTCGCACGCTACCGCTGAGTCACGAATTCACGTACAGAAAGTCATACTAATGGATATTTGAAATATGCGCTGAAATTTAACCTCAAATTTTTCAAAAACTAAAGCCCATTTGAAGAAATCCTTTCATCAGAATAATTAGTGGTATGACCCCTACAACATACTTTGAAATCATCAATATCTGTGCGCATCATGTTTGGTGGTGCCCTTGTGAGAATTTTTTTTCTTTGACTTGGTCGGATAGCACAGAAGTCGGTTAGTAGGGAGTATTCTTTATTTATAAAAGAAAATTTTATAAAAAAATTCCGATCTCTTTCTGAAATTTTATTTTCTGTTGATTCAAGCAAGAAAGGGAGATTATTGCTTGTTATTTTACTGTTTATTGATAAATGATTACGCAAATGTGAAAAACTAGGCTTGAGATAAAGACATCAAAACTTGCAGCTTTTAGATTTTGAAAAAGTCATTGATGGATGACTACTTCACCCTTTTATCTGCCCTCTGCGAAGGCACATGGCCTGCAGGAGGGTCGTAGATCACTTCAGACATAAGCGTCCACACTACTAAAAATATCTAAATTAAGGGCAGAGGCTGGCAGCGGCCATTCCAATCATACCCCGTAAAAAAAAAAAAAAAAAAAAAAAAAAAAAAACCTCCATGTCCATCATTTTGTGCAACCCGTAATTTTTCGGGGCAAACTTATACAATTCCTTAAAACAGGATATAATGCACTTTAAAACACAATAACACTTTATTCACTGTTCCATAGAATAAAGCACGTTAGATAATCATCACAGAATCGCTTTTTTAGCGGGTTAAAAAATAACTTACGGTCGCGGTTAAGTGACATTATTTTTTGAAACACGACTAAAATGAAGGGTTACAGCCTAGCGGAGGAAAATGTATGGGGTCGTACCGTATTTTTGCTAACAGGTGGGCTAGAACTGTAAGAATATGTGGATTGCTCTTAATTTTCTAAGTATCTAAGGGATGAGGCAGCTTATTTAGTGGATCAGACCGTTTTCCATCAAATAAGGCTGTTGCCCGTGAAAATTGATGGGCAAACGCTCAAAAATTTATAGTTTTTTCTGACTGAGAATTTTTTTTTTTTTTTTTTTTTTTTTTGACTTGGCCGGATAGCACAAAAGTCGGATAGTAGGGAGTCTACTGTATTTATAAAAGAAAATTTTATATTAAAAAAAATCCCGATCACTTTCTGGGATTTTATTTTATTTTACTGTTGATTCAAGCAACAAAGGGAGATTTTTGCTTGTTATTTTACTGCTCATTAATAAATAATTACACAAATGTGAAAAATTAGGCTTGAGATAAAAACGTCGAAACTTGCAGTTTTTATATTTTGAAAAAGTCATTGATGGATGACTGCTTCTCCCTTTTTTGCGACGTTCAGACGTCCAGTGCGACGTTAATTGTAGTTCAAGAGGATCGGAGATCTTATAAGACACAGGCGTCTAAAGCCTTGACAAAGTCATTCCCTATTTTGAAACGGAGAATTTTTTTTTGACGAGGCTGGATAGTACCGAATTCAGATAGTAAGGAGTTTACTGTATTTATAAAAGAAAATTTTATAAAACTTTTCCTATCACTTTCTGAGATTTTATTTTCCGTTGATTCAGGAATCAAAGGGAGATTCTTGCTTGTTATTTTACTGTTCGTTGATAAATGATTGCATACATGTGAAAAACTAGGTTTGAGACAAAAGAGTCAAAATATGCAGTTTTTAGATTTTGTAAAAAACGTTGATGGATAACTGTTTCTCCCGTTGATCGGTCTTCTACGAAGACACTTGGCAAGCAGAAGGATAATAGATCTTATCAGATACATGCGTCCAACGCCTTGCCAAAGTAATTCTATATTTTGAATAAGGGAATTTTTTTCCTAGGTCGGATAGTACAGATGCCGGATACTAGGAGACTTATAGAAGAAAATTTTATAAAAAAAATATTCCGGTCACTTTCTACAATTTTCTGTTCTGTTGATTCGTCAGTTAAAGGTGACGTTTTCTTTAGATCGTCAAAAAGTAGAATTTTTATTGATCTCAAAACTGATGAAAGAAATGATCTGTAAACGCACATAGACATGTTTTGACGAGGTTGATTCTTTATATTTTAAAATTGATGTAGATCATAACTCATATTTTTTTTTTGTATGACATGATAAATTTCACAATTAAAAAGAAGTTTTTGCAAGAAAAAACTGTCTAGATTCTTTTTGGGTCCATTTAATGTATATAATTCTAAAATAAACATTTTAATCGGATAATAATTTTGTTGATAGATGAAAATTGAAATTCGTCCCATGCATTTAACATTAATATATTCTAACTGCGAACTCGACGTCTGCGAATTCTATGAACATTTAAAAAAAAATGCAAAAACTATATAAGTTTCTAGGCTTTATTTGTCCACAATAACTCAGAGTCAAAAGTGGGGGTTGAAAAATGGGTGAGGAAAGCACTTGAAAAAAACTAAATCGATTTTTAATAAAGCATCAAAATAAACTACATTCGATTATATATAAAAAAATGAAAATTATAACAATACACTGTAAAAAAAAAATACGGTCAGTTTTCCTGTAGGAATCGGAAAAATAGTTGCTCTTATCGTACCGGAAAAATTTCCGATCCAGCTCGGAATAAAATCCGTAAAATCGGAATAAAGTCCGTAAAATACCGTTTTATTGACTATTTCCCTTTTTTTTACGGATTTTATTCCGAGCTGGGTCGGAAAATTTTCCGATACGATAAGGGCAACTATTTTTCCGATTCCTACAGGAAAACTGGTCGAATTTTTTTTACAGTGTACTTATCTCTGTTTCAGCGCTACTTAACCAATAAGAGTACGAGCTGACAAAAATTGAGGGTAACATAGGCCGATTTTTTTCAGCATACATACGGACTCTTGAATTTGAATACCAGTATGATCTAAAAGTATTTTTTCTACGTTTTATTTAATTCAGAAAAAGAAGCCGGAGAAAACTTTAATATACTGGCATTAATTCAAATAAAATACTGGCATTAACTCTTTCAAGGTCGGTTCTAACTATGTGCAATGTTTCCAGCTCGTTACTTCCGTTCGTAATTATATAAATACCTAGCACCTACACTGTAAGAAAAATTACGACCAGTTTTCCTGTAGGAATTGGAAAAATAGTTGCCCTTATCGTACCGGAAAAATTTCCGACACAGCTCGGAATAAAATTCGTAAAATACCGTTTCATTGACTATTTCTTTTTTTGACGGATTTTATTCTGAGCTGGGTCGGAAAATTTTCCGGTACGATAAGGGCAACTATTTTTCCGATTCCTACAGGAAAACTGGTCGGATTTTTTTTACAGTGTATAGCCGCCGTATGGTCCGTCCAAACTACACAACCGAACGGTTTGAAATTTAATACGTTCTATTAAATCCTATCATACGTAATTAATTCAATGACATCCCATGATAAGTAATGATTCTGGGTTGCCAGGGTGATTACGTCCTTTTTAAGATGGAGTCATATTATTTCCGTATTACTGAATTTAATATATATAATCGTAATAAATTTTAATTCACCCATTTTTGCATAAGAGTGCAACAGCTTTTGCACCAAGATCTGAATATTTACAAAACTAGGGGGGGCCCGTCCTCCTCGCTACGCTCAATAACCCCCTGCGTAATTGTTTCGTGTTTCCATTCTGGATCGCTTCGTGATCCCTTACTTTATATGCATTCAATTTTTAGATACCACTTGGTAAATATGCACTCCCCCTCCCTCCAATTTTTGACGCGCCCTCATTTTTTAAAAATTTCATTATGTGTTATAAACTATCTTGAAGTTTCAAATACATCGCCTTGTTATATTTCCTGATTTTGTTCGCCACCTCCCCACCCCCCACCCCCCGAAATGTGATGCGCCATTCTTTTTTTTTTTTTATAATTTTTTATCAAGCGTTATAAACAGTCTTAAAGTTTAAAATAGCCTTGTTAGATTTCGAAATTTTAACAAAATCGTGTTTTGTTAGTTCCACATTCCACCACCAGAGAGCGCACTCTATTCTTAACAAAACTGTATCTGAACGAAACGCCGTTAAACAACCTATCAGTATATATATATATTACTTGGGAGGGTGGCGGTCTTAAGAAAGAATTTAAGATGTTTGATGAAATTACTATTCGAAAATAGTGATAACTAAACTTTTGACATTTTTATATTAAATAAGTAAGTTGAATAAGTAACATTTATGCTGTTTTTTTTTAAATATTCTAGACCGTTCTGAAGAATGCTACTATAAAAAAGCATGTGACTGCTTTTTAAAATGAGCATTTAATAGAAGGAAAATAATTAGTAAAGTAATAATTAATATCCCAGTTTGTAATTAAGATATAAGAATAATTTTTAGAATATCTGAAATGGGAATTTTTTTCCGTCTGGTTGTCCAAGTTTCTAGTTTTTATGCCCCTTATATTCTGAGATGGGCCCCTTTTAAAACGCCCAGTACACTTTATTTCTTAACATCCGCATCTGGAAGCGCTTTCTCATTCTGCAACCATTAGGCATGAAATAAAACGATTGTTTAGCCAATTTTTTCGGTTTTACCGCACGCATCGGAATAACTTTTTGAATTTCTGAAAGTAGATTTTTCTCTGCGTCCATCTGTGCGCTTTTCGAGTTTTTCGGCTCGGTAGTTTTTGAGATGCGAGTTGATTTAAAAAGCCCCAGTTCACTTTTTCTATGCGGTTTCCCGGATTCTACGCAGACTTCCATTGGTACATTTTTTAGGTTTTCCATTGGTCCACAATTGTTTAGCCCATTTCCAAACCGTTACCTTTTTATATATAGAAGGACAAGTTCTTGTACGAACACACCTCATTTACCAATTATAACGTATAATTTCCGATTTGTTTAAAATTCAGATTGCTTGATTGCCATTATTTTTCGACCTAGAAATATTCACCTTATTTAATGACAGATTAAATAATGTGAAAAAAGCAGATTATTCTAATATAAAAAAGTGGTGGCAATGATGAAATCAGAATATCGGACCACCTAATTTTTATTCGAATTTGTCAACCGGCACCCAGAATATTTTAATAAAATTTTGCTTTTATAATGAACATGATGAAAGGCAGGTTTTATTTTCTAAGAAATTCGATTGTAAATTCTCGTGCGAATCAATCATTTCAGAATTCTACGAATAGAAATACTCTTGACGCAATGATGATCTTCAGATTATCTTGTTTACTCAAAAAATCCCGTAAATTCAGCTTTCATAAACGCATGTATAAACCTTTGAAGAGCAGTGAGATTTTTTTTATTCCGCTTAATTTTTTATCGATTTGTACAAGAATTTTTTAACAGAATTTTGCTTTTATAAGTTTAGTGGGAAAAAAAACAGGGTTGCAAAATCAAATTTCCTTATCTATATTACCTTATTTTCTTCATATTCCTTCCTAAAAAATTTTGGTGTGAATTCAATGTTACAGAAACGCAATTACTCTCACCTAAATGGGATACATTTTCATGCTAACAAAAAACTATAATGAAAATATAACACTGAGACTGAATCACCACTATAAAATTGACCAAAATTGTCAAATGTTTTCTTTTGAAGTAAAGTTTTGCCTACTTAAAGGAATAAAGGTCAGATATTTTTTTTATGTTAAATGTTATATGTATGACAATATTATCTTCCTTTTATATTTATAAGGTTATTCGATTTACTAAAAAATTAATATATTTATTATTTCACATTTCAAACAAACAAAAAAAATGTACTAAAATATTTTAACATCTGTGACACTTCATATTTTTTAAATGTAATATCAGAGGCGAAAATATATGTTTTCCGCTTCAAATTGCACTTTGGAATTTATAAGAAGAAAAAAAAAGTTTGCTGACATAGAAATTTATTTAAATAATTGCACGGAATTAAAAATAATTATCTGTTATTTTCTCAAAAAGCGTCTTAATCATTTGACATAGCAATTTTCAAAAGCTTTATTTTATGACATGACCTCGTTTCAATGGAAATTCTTTTGTTTTGTTCTTTTCTTTCTTGTAAAAAAAAGCTTTAAATAAAGAAAATAATGCATATTATAAAGTCTAATCAAAATAGCAATACTATGTGTGAAAAGTTACTTTTTCCTTATATAAATTATATTGTTTAATTGTTTTTTTCCGTAGTTTTGATATTGTAAAAAAAAACAAATCTGTAAAGTTACTAAGAATTTTCAAGGAAACTGGGATGCCTAGTACTTTTTATGTAACGCCGACAACAAAAATTCATGTAACAGATACACTTTTGCACTGTAAATAAAAAAAAATCTGTAAGGTTACTATGAATTTTGTAGGAAATTAGGATGCCTGGAACTTTTTATGTAACTGCAACCCGGGTTACAGATAAAATTTTAGTAAGATTATTGTAATTTTAGTAAATTATTTTGTAAAGCTGCAGATTTCTGTAGCTTTACAAAAACTAGTTTTGTAGATTTGCATCTCTTTTGTACACTGTACAGTTAAAATTTTAGTAAGTATACCGATTTCTGTAACTTTGCATCTATAGAATTACATCTTTTTTGTTTTTTACAATGAAGTAATTCTGATATCCTGTTTAAAAAAATAAATCTCAATTATCAGATTCATCGCAATATTGTATTACTACTGATTAATTTAAAAATAGATTATTTTAACGAGTACAGGATCTCCTAAATATCTTTGGACAGACAATAAAACTACGAAGAAACCTTAGAGCAGTACGCAATTTATGGTCCGCTGTCCATATATGGTCCCACGACCTTCTTTGTACGGCCCGAACCACACAATCTAAACGATATTTTTAGAAAATTGACATGCTCGTAAAAAGTTTTACGACTTTCAAAGTAGTTTGTACATTATTATGATAAGACAAAATCTACGTCATTATTTATAATTAATCTAAAATTATGTTAACATATGCCAAATGTCGATTGCTTTTAGAAAAGATCTCTTTATAAGTAGTCTTATTTGCGTTACACTGGTAACTATACATTTTTATAATCATCAAGCCCAATCAAACATTATTTCAAATTAATTAAGTTTTCCCTGTGTATTTTTACATATTAAAACGATATAAAGTTTTTGCATTGAAAAAAATATTGATTTCTAATGGATAATCTTCTGAATTTTTGCCTTTAGAAACCAGAAATTCTTCATTATTATTTTATACTTTTTTTATAATGATTAGATTAATTTTCTTTTATTGCTTTGTTTCAGTACTGTTGTTATGTTACTGTTTTAATCACTTTTGTTATTTAGCTTACTTTAATTGTTACATATTTCCTTTTGTTTACATTATTATGTAAATATAGTGCGTTTTGGCACATCAGGTGTAGTAAACTTATGTTTGCGGTTCAAAAGAGAAAAGGATTGAATATAGCTGCCTTAGAAAATGAAAATCGATATTTTCTTTATTTAAATGTATTTATTATAAATATATTTATATAAATATAAATTAATATTCAATGTAGTTTCCTTATGCTTTGACCTTCAAAGGTTCTGGAAACGTTTAAAAAACTAGATACAACCCATTCTTAAATATTCATTCGCAGTCTTAAGGGTGTATTCGAAAAAATATTTTTTCACCCACAACAGCTGGATATTTTCTGATACATTTTCAGACTCATTTTTAAAAGTAAAAACATGAAACTTGCTGGGGTGATTTCTGAAGACATGTTTAACATGCCGTGTGATTTTATTTTCAGCTCAATTAATTAGAATTTGATTTTTAAACAATTATTTTCTCAGTATGACCATTTTTTTTCATTCCCAGATCGCCTGCTTCGGAAAATTCGGTTCAAAACGCCAACTTTGACAGCGTTTTTTACAGTATTTTCTGCATTTATCAAAAAATTGAGAAGCACGGCACATTATATAGTTTCTAAATAAGAGAATTTCCCAGTTTGATGTGTTTGAGAGCAAAAATGAATTTTAAAATGAATCGGAAAATAAGCAGTTTGGATCGGAATACACCCTTAAGGCCGTGCTTCATAAATTAAATCTTATTAACACTTTTCAAAATAGTGCAAAAGTAATTCTGTACCTTGGAACAAAAAGGGCCAATGTCCAAAATTGAGAAATTTGAGTTAAATGCATGAATGAATTCAGGATGCGATATAAAGTAATTGTTAAAAGGGCCAAAGTCCTCCCAATATTAGATCATTGAAAACAAAATATTTTGTCGAGGCCAATGTTACTTACTGTTAATGAAAAAAAAAATAGCCAATTTAAAATGAAAAAAAAAAAAAAAAAAAAAAAAAAAAACTAAATCAATATAACATTAGATTGTAGTGAGAAAAACATTACTGAATTGAAAGGCACAACTTTGAAAAATAATAGTACAGAAATCGTAGCAAGATTCTTAAAATTCCTCAAACTTAAATTGTGTTTCCTGCCATTTGAGAAAAATGGACATTGGCCCTTTTTGTTCCAAGGTACAGAATTATGAATTTGCTTTGCTGCCTGTCTGCCCGCGGTCTACCAATTCTCCGTGCTCTAAATCAAGTAAATATACTCGGAATACCATGGAATTATTATACGTTATCGGTATTTACTATGGAATATTCGGCATTGAAAATGAAGCATTTAGCATTTTTAATTCGGTTACAGGGTCACAAAAAAGAACTCCGTTACATTATGGTCTGTGAAAAAAATCATTTCCTATGCGTTTTAATAGTCCTATAATGCTTCAAACTAAGTGAAGATCACATGCGTTACTGAGGTGGACTGAAACAAATTTTCTCAGGGGCGCACAAAAGGATGCCATTACATAATGATCTATAGAGAAAATCGTTTCCTATGCATTTCAATAGTTTCACAATGCTTCAAACATAATGAAGTTTACATGAGTTACTTAAGTGGGCTGAAACATGTTTTCACAAGAGCATAGAATAAGTAGCGTTTACAGTTCGTTTACTGGAACGCACAAAAGGATGCCGTTATATTATAATCCATGGAGAAAATAGTTTCCTATGCATTTTAATAGTTTCACAATGCTTCAAACATAATGAAGTTTATATGCATTAGTGAGGTAGACTGAAACAAGTTTTCTCAGGAGCATAAAATAAGTAGCATTTACAGTTCATTTGCAAGGACAGACAAAAGGATGCCATTACATTATAATCTATGGAGAAAATAGTTTCATATGCATTTTAATAGTTTCACAATTCTTAAAACATAATGAAGTTTACATTCATTACTGAAGTGGACTGAAATATGTTTTTTCAGGAGCATAGAATAAATAGCATTCACAGTTCGTTTACAGGGATGCACAAAAGGATGCCATTACATTATAATCTATGGAGAAAATAGTTTCATACGCATTTTGATAGTGTCACAATGCTTCAAACGTAATGAAGTTTACATGCGTTAGTGAGGTGGACTGAAACAAGTTTTCTCAGGAGCATAAAATAAGTAGTATTTACAATTCGTTTACAGGGACGTACAAACGGATGCCATTACATTATAATCTATGGAGAAAAACGTTTCTATGCCCTTTAATAGTTTTACAATGTTTCAAACATAATGAAGTTTACATGTGTTACTGAGGTGGACTGAAACATGTTTTTTCAGGAGCATAAAATAAGTAGCATTTACAGTTCGTTTACAGTTACGCACAAAAGGATACCATTGCATTATAATCTATGGAGAAAATCGTTTCCGATGCATTTTAAAGATATTATGATACTTCTAACATAACGAAATTAATCAGGATAAATGAGGGGTGCTACAACATGTTTTCTATAGATTAAGGAGTGTTTGCATTTATCTTTATTTACAGAGAAGCACAAAAGTTTTCGTTTACATGACGGACTATTATAGAATTCATTGTACGTAAAAAATGAAATTTCTTAACAAACTTTGCATAATATATAGTCTTATTGGAAAGTTTTTTTTATAATTTGCGCATCATGTATGGTTTTCCGTTCTTATTTCTTTTTTTTAAACATTGGAACTAGCACTGTTCTCTAATATGCTTCAGATAAAGAAATTTCCAATATTTAAAAAGAGGTAAATAGAAGAGCATCATTGTAAGCCAATAAAACATTCAAGATGGTCACAGCACCAATCTTCGTTAGCTTTTCCTTTAAGAGCTGGTGCAGATTCTTTTTGGTAACCAAAGTACTCTTTTCCAAAATGTTTACTAGTCTATGCCAGTAAAGCACCCTTTAGAAAGTGTATTTGATAATATGCTATAAATTAGCGTCAATTGTTACTCAAGAAACTTTGGGTCACCCCGTATGTAAATTTAAATTGAAAGTTTTTCAATATTACTGGATTTTAATATTATGAAAGTCTCATAAGATTTTGGACGCAATTGTTACGAAGAACATTATGCATACAGAGTGTCCAAAATGCTTTATGGTTTTTAAAATGGGATAAAAACCAATCAGTGACGTCTATTAAAATTATTCTTCCTGGTGAATTAAATTTCGAGAATTTTTTTAGTATGATTTTTACTATTGATACCATATATCACCCACAGATGGCGCAGAACTCTCTCAAACTGCCAGAAGTAAAAAAAAGTAGCGTACAGAAGTAGATCAGATTTCATTCAGTACATTCATTCTATTTAGCTGTTGAAACCAAAAAATAGATAAATAAATAAATAAGTAAATAAAGTCTGCATGTTTTAAAATCACATATATTTTTTAGCATTCTTACAGTTTGCAATATTGCAGCGTCATCTGTCGGTGACATTTAATACTAAAACAGGCAACAATGTCAAAGATATTTCTCACTTCGAATAGCAATATCTTGCAAAAATTATTTTAATAGCTGTAACCGTTTGCTTGCTATTCCTTTTTAAAAACAGCCAGTTCATTTTAAAACATCCTGTGTTAACCGAATTTCTTACTATGCAGAAAATGTTAACAATTTTTTTTTGTGTGTGTTTAAACAATTTGAAAAAATCTTATAAAAAATTGTGATAAATATATATGCGCCACAATTTTACTATCAAAATATTCTGTACTGCGAAAACTTGTATTTGGTGTTTGGGTTTAGCAGAATATTCATCTATTATTTACAAAACTGATAAATTTACACGATGAGATAATGTAATGTGTTTATTCTCTAAAGAAAAGTTCTTTAAAAGCATGAAGTGAAGTAATTACTTCTGGATGTAAAAATGAAACTAAGTACATTACGATTAGCAGACAGGATAATTAAGTGGGCGTATTGTCGCAATATAAAATAGCTTTAGCCTGTAATAGCAGTCAACAGTGTTTATAATAATCCCCTTTGCTACGTTTTCTTCTACGAATACGGGAACAAACTAAGTAAACATATCATTATCAGCGTATTTTCTCGTGTTGGAATATACAAGTATATTTACACAGGCGCAAAAAACTCGTATGACATCTATGACACAAAAAGTCTCCATTTGCCTAACTCATTTTAAAACAATCCTTCAATAGAAAAAAAATAAAAGATACTTTTTTAAAATTTATATTGTAATGCGCTTCAATATTTTGTTAGTTTTTGTAAGGTTTTGAACTTTTCTCAGTTAGTTGAAACGACTGTATTTCCTTCTGATATGATCGTATTTGATTCATTTCCTAAACGTGTTTGGAACAAACTATTCTTGTGTTGATACTCATGTGTGAAATATTAGGCCTACTGAAAAGATCTATATTAATCCACCTCAATCTGAAATGGGAATACAATGGAAATTTTACAATTTAAAAAAGTGGTGCCAATGAAGATACCTGAATTTAAAAAGAAAAAGTACTCATGAAATAACAATATCGGACAGAACTTTCCGGTAGGCCTAATATATACTATTTAGAGAGTCTTCAGAGTATTATCTGTCGGAACAATATACTCTGACCTAATATTAGATACTAGATTCACTCGAAATATCACCATATTCATGTAACGCAAACTGATTCATATTACAGAGTGTTTGCGCGTGATCAAAAGCTTTGCATACATAGCGCCTCTACAGCTTCATGCGTTCGTTTGCGCCCATACGTTCTTATGTGAGATTGTCTACTTTTGATATTTTCTACCTACCCATGAAATTTGAACGAGAAATCCTGATACATCCTGTACGTTTTCGAATCATATTAAAACCTCCATAACTTTGATTACAAACTTTATTATATACTTCCATTTTTTTTTTTTTTTTGCTAAATATAATACTGTATTTGTATGGAGAGTTTCATACAAAAATATACTCTTTTCTGATTTTGAAAGTTTTTTATTGTATTTTGAGTTTTATTCATGTTTTCATATGTTGCCTATTTTTATTGTAATTTTATATTTTATGTATTCTTTCTACAGATGTCTGTTTAATTCTTAGTAATTCTTCTCTTTCTAAAAGCCAGATGCTTAAGATGCTTTTTAGTTTTTTAACTAGCATCTGTTAGGAACTTATTATTGTTAGTCCTTGTGGTACAGGGAAGTACCCCCATACCTACAAATTTTTGCCGCGAAAAAATTAAAGCCGCGAAAGCATCAGGTAGATACATTACGTCCGCAAGGACCCAATCCATGAGCTCGGATCCCGTGGCGAATCAAAGCTGAAAACATAGAAAGTCAAGAAATCTAATTAAATCACAAACACAAAGTTCTTTACGCACAACTGGATGTTTGATTTATTCATGTTGCTTACATGTTACCAACCAGCCGTAAAGCTGGTTAGAAATTTTAAAAGCAGGGAGGTGTCACTGTTAGATTATAACATTTTGGTAGTAATCTTCTGCCTCGAAAAAGCAGTGTATCACAGTTTTCTTCATTTGGCATAACATCAGATAAAACACGCCAAACTTTCACTAAAACATAAAAACAAGACACAATTTTGCGAAAATGAAAAATCGCAGTGAAATAAATCCGATGACATATAATTTATTACCTCATCAAATAATCGAACCACATTTTCAGTAAATCATTAAATGATTTAGATCAAGAGTAATAAAAACAGATTCTGTAACCAAATGAAAAATTAAATTATACTTTTTGATTTATGACATGGTTTGTTTAAAAGGAAATTACAAGTACCCTATGATTAATGCATAACGTAATTTTAAATTGCACAAAGAATTGATACCAGTTGATTTATCCGGCGTGAGATTAATGTAAACAGATTACTTGAAATGCATTACATCTGGAGCTACTAAATTAATATTATAGCATAAAGTAAATAAAAGCATAATATATCACCGGGAAATCAAATGCATCTATTTTTTACCAACCAAGTAAAGGTTTGCAAAGTAATTTACAATCATTTCTCTGCCTTCTCTAAAGAATTAAAAATAAAATACCAAAAAAAAAGAAAGAATGTTTAATGTCAGAAAATGAATTCATTTTCAGAAGAAAATGAGTCACAGATAAAAAGCTATGAAGTTTAATAAATAATGTTTCGTACGGAATTTAAGACCAAAAATATGTGATCGACATCACAGTCCTCAGAAATATTGACGTGAACTTTTATTTATTGCAAAACAATTTTGTTCCATAAATTAGTATAAATGTCTTTCAAAATAATATCTCGTATATCAGTAGTTTAAATGTTTTCGAGTAACACAACTTCCGACTTCTATTTCTGTAAACATGCATTTCATTGTAGCACGAGCTTCAGATATTAAATATTTCTATCTTCTAATAAATTATTCGTTAAAGTTTAATGGAGTTGGATAACAAAATAGATAAATTCGCCTGGACATTAATATGGTAATTTCGGTATGTTACATTCTATAAGTTGTTTTAAGTTTAAAGTAGATATTCGTTTCAGATATTGCTCCGTAACATTTTATCGATACTTAGTGGTTGTAAAATGAATTTTACATCATCACTTATGGAAAGTGTCTACCAAATTAGACTTAAGATAAACTATAAAGAAAACTAACATTTAAAAAGATCTCAATGTTCCATCTCTGTCCGACATAAATATTAATGTATAATCAGTTTTATGTATAAAACATACATATATTTTAATAAATAGTATAGGTTTAAGACTAATGGAGTTTTGAATGAATAATACAACAAAATCACACAATCATTTGTGCATGCATGTTAATCTTTTACGTTTATGGAACTTCAGAATATAATTCTAAATCAAAGAACAGTTAAGGTTAGTCGGAATCCCTATACCTGCCATGTTAACTTAATGTACCTTTTCTCCTAAACTAATTAAGATAGGGACTTGCAATTGTTTTATGCATAAAATAAACAATTCTTAATAATCTGAAGTTAAATTTATAATTAAATAAAGCTTAGATATTTTAAAAAAATCTGAAGTAGAAACCACATTCATATTTCAAAAGACATGCAATTTTTTTCAAAGATGATGATAATCCTTCTATATATATAAAAAGTTTTGATTTGGAAATGGACCAATGAAAATCTGCGTAGATATTCCGGGTAGATCCACATCCAATTTGAATGCTTAAGCATGGCCTTTCATCGTTAATATAAAAAAAAACTGTTGCATACAAAAATATGAAAATCGGTGGTATTATAGAGAAATGTTTGATAAACACGCTGATGCAGACAGTTTTCAAATCGAAGAATTATTTTAAGAGATATTTAATGCTAAAGTTGGACAAAATCGTTCCATTAAAAAAGTTTTATTGGAGCAAAAACTATACATGAGAATTTAATTATTTTTGGATCATTTTATGTGTTATAAGTTCCCGGTGTGCAAATTGCATTTATTTTTCTTATTTGACTCATTTTTTGAGGTTTTATTTCAATTTTAAATTCAAATTTTCAGCATTTCTAGATATAATTTTTACAAATTTTAGAAAATGTTATTAATTTCAATTGTTGCCAGTTGTATAAACAGCGCAAACAATAATGTTTACTTCAAATTAAAAATTTATTTTACACGTGACTATTATAAACAGAAAATATAAAAAACAGGAACTCATTGAAAATTACGTCATAAAAACTATAATTACACGTGAATTTTAAAAGAGACAGAATATTGTAAAATAATAAATTCATAAACATGCGTTAGAAGTCTTAAATAGGAGAATTTACGTCACATTTACGTCACATTACACTTATTATATAAAATGAACAAAAAATATTATTGCAAAACAGTTTAAATTTAAAAATTGCTCGAGACATTTATTTGATATTTTAAGATGATCATAATAACATTTCTAACAAAAGTATTTTTACGTGAATATTAAAAAGAAAAAGAAAAGTTTGGTGAAAATTATGTCAGATTATAATTCTCAGATTCAAATCATAATTCAATCTTCCGAAATCTTTTTAAAGCCGATCAAATTATCGTGCTGTTAGAGTCTGCGGTGTCTGAACGGGGGTTGACGAGCGTAGCTCGTATGGGGCAGAGCCCCCTAGTAATAAAAAAAGTTATTTTATGAGTTTAAACAATTCACCTCAGATTAAACAGGGATATGTATAGAATATTCGAGCAAAATTTCAAAGCATAATATATAATAGTTTTTCAAAAAGGTACATTGAAGTTAAAAAGACAACATTTTGAAAAAATCAAGTTTAAAGTAAATAAACGCACTAGAAATAAACTAGATAAACAAACAGAATTACTAAAAATTTTCCAACTTCTGGTTGCCGTAGAAACAAAAGCAATATATCAGTAGAAAGAGGAGAAATGGTAAATTTGAAATATTCAAAAATCGGAAATTCGAAATATTTTAGGTTTTGACCTTCCAACTGCCCTTAAGGAAACAATTAGCCTTAAAACAGCCAGTAATATTAATAAATTTTGCATAAATCTATTGTTATTATAGAGAAGTAACGTTTGTGTTTTTGTTTGTATGTAGGGAAAGGGGGGGGGGGGTAATCTCTGGAACAACCGTAAATCCTTTCAAGGGCGGTAGCATGTTTATGAAAGCACTTAATTTTAATTCCGAAATGCCACAATGGCACCAATTTTTCGTATATAAACTTCCGCTTATTATGTATATTAAATATAGCTTTTTTCTAATTTCCAAAGAAATTTCTCCGTAAATTCCGGTGTCATTAATTCATTTCAGCATTTTAGCAATGGAAGTGCTTTACCCTTGACAGGGTTAAAACGTAATAGTGGTAAATTGATGGTGACAGTCACTGCTGAAACGTAGGCTATATTTTATGTGGTTACCACTACTCACAGTGTGGGTGCAGGAGTAAAAACCGTTCTAAAAATGCAATTTTATGATACTGAAGAGTCTAGGAACTTGAAATTTTGCATGATAGTTACTTATAAGATGTAAATGCTCTCTAAAAACAGTTGAAAAGACATTTGAAATTTAAAATGGTGATATAAGCGAACAGCGTTCTAAAAATGTTCTAAATCACGATATCTATCCAATTGTTAAATATAAAGACTTAAAATTTGGCGTGGTAGATACTGATACTATGTAAATGCTCTCTAAGAACAGATTTAAAAAAAAAAAATCAAATTTAAATGGGAGAAATGAGCAAAAAGCGTTCTATAAATGTTCTAAATTACGATTCCTATGGAATCTCAGGATATACCAAACAGTTTTTAAAAGTAACGGTTGCAAATTGATCGCCACAGTCCCTGCCCGAACATAGGCTATATTTCATGTCAGTGATACTACCACCGGGGGTTGCAGGAGCAAAAAACTTTCTAAAATTGCGATTTATGTGATACTGAAGGGGCTAGAAACTTGCAATTTGACCTTGTAGTTACTGATAAGATGCAAATGTAATGTTCTCTAAGAACAGTTGAAATAAACTCGAAATTTAAAAAGGATGAAAACACGCGAAAAGCGTTCTAAATTACGATTTCTATGGAACTGTTCAAGACAGAAACTGGAAAAATTTAATGGTAGATGCTTATAACATGTAAATGTTCTCTAAAATCAGTTTCTAAAAAAAATTCAAATTTAAAGCTTTCTAGAAATGTTCTAAAATACTATCTCTATAGAATCTCAGGAGATAACAAAAATATTTAAAATTCAATGGTTGCAAATTGATGGTGACAGTCCCTGCTCCAATATAGGCTATGATTTGTATTGGTGCCTTTAACACCAGGGGGTTGCAGGAACAAAAACAAAAATCGGAAATTGCTATTTTTGTGATACTGAAGACCCAAAACACCAGGATTTGCTAATGCTATATGATTCTGTTAAAACATACAAGCTGTTCGTAAGCTGATTCGACAAAATGAATGGAGAAATAGTAGTTATTAAGAAGAAACAAAATGTATAGGAACCCAGGATTGTAATCTACTCATACTCAAAATCACGGAGTGTTTAACTTCAAACTGAATCCGAATTTTCGGTCATAAATGTAACAATATTGAAGATAATTTAACTTCACGCACTGACTTCAAAAGACGTCATGTTTGGTGTAATGCTGAAAGTACAATTACATATCGTCAGGGGACCATATTTAAGAGAAGGTCCTCCCGGAAAATTAAAAAAAAAAAATGATTTTTATTTTGAATCCTTGAACTGCCTACAATATGTCCTAAAAATGTTACACCCTATTTTTAAGTTGTGACAAACAATTTCCCGACAGACAAAAAGGCTGATCAAAAACATTTAAATATATTTTACTTGAAACGAGTTTTGTCGAATCTGTACAGGTTCTTACGCTTGACCTGGGAGAACTCGCTGCATGAGATTTTCTCTCACCGTCGTACTTTTTTTAAGACTGTTATTTAAACAATTTTTCATTTTAATTAAAATTTTAAAATGTTATTTAAATTATTTTACCTTTTTGTGAAGCAAGCCTAAACCAAGCAAAAAAAAAAAAAAAAAGATATTAAGCGAATGTAAAGTAAAAGAAAAGCAATTGGGCACCGTGAGAGAAATTCTCACTAGCGAGTTCTCGCGGGTTAACCTGTTACGATGTTTTGTTTTTTGAAATTTAAACTAGACAATTTAATGGGAAGACTAATCTTTAAAAATTATATTTTTTAATTATTACGAATTCTTTAACAGTTTTAAAATTTAAAAGTAAGTGCCAAAAATTGACCTGAAACTTCAAGTATTTGCCATTTTGCCAAATGTTTGATTATCTAATTGATTTTAAATTTGGAATCTAGGTAATTTAATATATTTTAAGATTTCATATAATTTTTTTGTTTCAGATGTTTTTATGAGCACAATAACCTACTCCGATTTACTGTACACAGCGTCCATAGTTAAATTTGAAGGTGTTTAAGTAAATTAAAATATCGACATTTTTATAAGAAGATATTCACAGACTTAAGGGAAAAGTATAATGAGTTCAATGTCCAATATTATGTTCTTCTGTGTACAGTATTTAAACAAAAGGAAAACTCCGAAACTGCCGTAAAACATGATCGCGAAAATATACCCTTAATGTGAATTTCATTACAAAGTATGTCCATTTAAACACAGTTTCAGTTGCATATAAATGGTGGCCTCTTCTAGCACCTCACCAGATATTCCACTCTGCAAAGAATAATGTCGTATCTTTACAATAGTTTCAATATTAATAAAGTTAAGAACGAAAACATTGTCATCTTTGACAAAGATTTTTGGACTGAATAAATCGATTGCGGCCATGATTTCAATTTCATATGAAATTATTTTTTCCTGGTGGGTACTATCAACCTTTTCATTTCATCAAAGCAGCTTATGAATATCTGTTATATAAATCAATTACGCATATTTAAGTGTTAAATACAAATAGTATTAGATAATGAGTCGCAATAAATGTTCTGTGTGTGTATCTTAAAAATCCACAAATTACATTACACAGAGCATCAGACAACTGTAAACACAGTATTATTTTTAACTGCTTTAAAATAAAATACAGAACTAAGTGCGGCGAATTAAATACTTTAAAATGTCACAAAATCATAAAATTTTGTCAAAATTAAAAACGTAATGACTAAATTTTAAATGTCCTTCCTTCTTCAAAAGAACGGACAGGTATATGAGATCCTCCCAAATTCACTATGACTGACTGTAAAATCGCAAATATTTTCGTATTTGAATATGAAAATGATTCTAATGATCGAATATCATTAAATATTAACGATTCGGAAATTGTACGCCAAACATGGTAAGTGTACTATAACTAGTTTTATAAATATTCAGATCTTGGTGCAATAGTTGTTGCACTCTTATGCAAAAAAAGCATGAATGCATAATGTATACAGATTATATAGGGAAGGGTAGTACAAAGAGTACCGCAGATTTCTCCTTGATTTGAACTTTTATATTATCGGCTAACACGAAAAATTGCTTGTCGAACGTCATTATGACATTTGTAGACGAACGAAACGCTACTGTGTGCGGTTATTTTCTGTGTGAAGGATTTCGTTTGAATTACTCTTAAAAATTGCTTTGTTTGATTCTAGATTTACGCATTAACTTTGTATTAACTTTGTGTCAGCATATTAAATATTGGTAAGTACTATATCTAAATCTTTGCTTTCCTGCTAGCATTTTAACAGTTGTACTGATCTTTTACTATAGGATTGTGAGTAGTATCACCATGTTTTTAAATCTGTGTCATTAAGGGGTGAAATCGAATACTGAAGAGTGGGTCAAAATCGGGTACATTCGGTTTTTTCCAGCAATCATAGAAGGATTGTTTGTGGATAGTTAATAATTTAGCATGGAGCATTAAATTGCATTCTTAATGCTGTTAAGTACTACTAACTCCTTGAATGTGTGATTCATGCCAACTCTCTAAACTTATACTACAAACAACAGGTGAGGAAGTGGTTACTTTATAATCCTGGGCGATCTGAAGCAATTTACTTAATATGAAAATTATCCGAAGCTGTTCTTTTGAGAGTTGCAGTTCAAATACTCCAATCAGATGGTTTGAGAAGGAAGGGTTTTTCCCCTGCAATATCAAGTTTTTTCAAGACCATCTTTTTGCTCCTTCGGACATGACAGGGAAACCTATGAAAGTTAATGACAACACATCTAGGTCTACGATGGTATAGATTGGTATAGCTGCAGCATTAAATATTTCTGAAACATCACATGATAATGAAGATCATCCTTCCACATCTAAAAGTGTTGATATTACATATCTAGCAGTTGACAACATCCAGCTTCTCTTCTATCTACATCTCAGACTGTGTAGCCCAGCATTTTGCATTTCCAATTTCGCCTAAAATGTTAAAAATTCTTCATTTCAATGCACTTTTTTTCTCTCCTTAAATCTGGTTTTACTACGTTACAGAGGATTTCGGTTTTCATAATTTACACAGTTGAGAATCAATAATAAAAACAAGCGTATAAAATATATAGGATTTCTATACAATGCAGTAATTTTTATACCAGTTTAATGATGGGAACGTAAATCACAAAAGAGACAAACTTCAAATAGTGTAGTTCTTTTACCGCATTTTTAAGAAAAACAAATCAGTTTGTATAATGCCATTTTTCATCTAAATAAAAAGAGTCGTGTTGAAATATTTTACATTTACTTTAATGAAAGGAATAAAAACTCATGATAAAAATAAATAGCATATTACACTGTATATTGTGTTTTTAAAAAATTATTTTCAAAATTAATAATCAAGAAAAAGCAATCTATGAAAAGCAAGTAATGTTATTTTCATATTTTTCTATATGATATTTTCTTAATTATACTCTTTTTTATATTTATGCATTTCCATTTTCCATTTTCCTTGAAAAACTATTTTTAAGAAAATAAGCATTAAATATGTGTTATTTTATTTTCAAGCATTTTTATACTTTTTTAAAAGGAAACTGCAAGAGAATATATGTTTAACAAATGTATTTAACCTGTCTTGTTACACTACGAAATTTTCATTCGAAAAAAATATTTTATTTATAGAAAGATTAATAACTCACATAAATCTGGTTGCATATAAAATTTTTAATTTGCTTCGAATCATTAGGTCGTCTTTAAATTTCATTTTCTTTTAATTTATTTACTATTCTACAAGTACTGAAAACGTAAAAAATATATATATAGCACTAAATCAACCGTGCGATGGGGCCAACATATTCTTGAGGGTTAGACTAGTCAAACATTATTAGTAGCAACGTACTGAAAATACAATATGATTGATTTAGGAGAATTTGGATGCACACTTCTCTAACTTACCGTCATCGCCAAGTTAATGCTTGTTTATTCATATAACTTGTCTAAACCAGCACGTAAATAAATTTTTGGTTATTTAAATTATGAATTCTTAATATTTGATAGTTAAATTAATTTTTCTTATTAACATTATATAAATTGTAATTATATTTTTTGTTTGCTTAAAAATAGCAAAAGCGCCATAATTATTTCTCGCACTGTGCTACTGCTGTTGCATATTAGATGCCAAATAATTGATATCATCTTAGCAGAAATGTTAAAGAAAATGCAAATTGATTTAGAGTCTTCTGTCAAGAAGTTTCTACTTGAGTTTTTGATGTTGTTTAATTTCGAAAATAATGACTCTCAGGAATTTTTTTTTAAATGAAAAGCTCGCGCTGCTTTACACAGATCTTCGTATCTGGAATTGAATTCCAAGTTGTCAATTTTAACATAGAAATATTTAGTTATAATACTTTATGATGTTTACTTTCCGATATTCTCGTAATTCTCTCTTAATATGAAAATTTGCTTGTGCCATCATTGAGCTACGAGGTTGTATCAGTAAGTTTTCATATAAAAATAATTGACTGATATTTATGAAATTTCTACATTTTATGAGTTCTTTTTTATATAGTCAGTGTGCGCAGGTTACACATTTGTGCAATCGGTTTTTCAAAGAGAGGGGCAGGATGTATCCCAGGAGACGCGATAGTAGACCTAAAGGGGTCATTTTTCTAACTTTTACCGACTCCCACATGTGACATATTGTTTGAAAGGCCTGTGACCACTTATTCATGCTATGCCCCCCCCCCCCCCAAATTTGCCCTACGGGAGGAACTTTTTTAAATTTTGCGGATATAATTCATTCCTCACGGGGGGCAAATGGGGAGGGAGGTATACGGGAGGGGCATAGTATGAATAAGTGGTCACAACCCTTTCCAGCAATATGTCACATGTGGGGGGTCGGCAAAAGATAGAAAAAGGACCTGACCACTGTCACCACAATGTCTGTGTGACCACAATATCTGTGACCACTTATTCATGTTATAGACCCCCTTGCCCCTCCCTTCAAATTTGCCCCCCAGGGAGCATGAATAGTGTCCGCAAAATTTTAAAAAGTGCTCCTCGGAGGCCAAATTGGGGGGGGGGGGTGGAGATGCTCAGGATGTGCATAACATTAATAAGTGGTTACAGATCTTTCCAATAATATGTCGCATGTGGGAGTCGGTAAAAGTTAGGAAAATCCCCCTCTTTGGGTCTGCTATCGCGCCTCCTGGAATACATCCTCCCCCCTCTTTTTGAAATACCGTCTGCAGAAATGTGTTACTGTGCACGGTGACCATATAGAAAAGGACTAATACAATGTAGCAATTTCATAAATTTCACTCAATTATTTCTATGTGAGGGCAAAAACTTATTGATACACCCTTGTATATTGAGATTTATTAATTTGCATTTCAGATTTGAAATACCTATGACAGAAAACATCAATCGAGTTCGGACAAAATTCTTTGGCCTAAATTCATACATTTTGTGTAATGTCACTCTATTTTGATTTAGAGCCTGAATCTATTTCGTGACAAAAATAATTTACCGCATGCCACCTATGATAAGCACGCCTTAGGTTTACCCATCCTAGTTTAGAGCAAAAGAAGGTTCGCAATCACTTTGACTACCACACTTCTATAACATCTATTATATATCGGATCTTAAGGGGTCTCAGAACTCTTAAAGTTTTAAAATTTTCGAAATTTTAATTTTTTTAAATGTTAAAGTCCTATCTTTTCTGAAAATTTTTGATATAATTGTTTTCTTGAAATTCCTATTAGAACAGAAGTTATGGCTTTTAGATCTCAAAAACTTCTGAATATTTTTTCATGAAATTTTGAAAACATATGTTTCATGTGTGTGCATGTCAGTTAGTGTGTACGAACTGAACATAGATTTCCTTATTATAGTTAAAAAAATATTTTTTAGGTGATTATCTTAAAGGAAATTTTCTAAATTTTGCATTAGCTTAATGCAACTTTGTATTAAAAATATAAAAATGCTTTAAATAGCAATTTATGTAAGTTCAGAGTAATTATTACAATCCCAAGTATAAATAGGCACCAAAATCTTCATTATAGTTGCAATATTTATTTTGTAATCGTGCGCGTAAGCTGTTATGCCAAATTTCTGCTCGTGAAATGTTTGACAGTTTGGTGTACTCTGTAAAAAATCTGTACTCGCTGAAGCGACGTTTCCGAAACTTTGAAGTCATTTTTCTCCAAATGACGTTTTTGAGCATAACGCGCACGATATCTCAAAAACTTCTGAATATTTTTTCATGAAATTTTAAAAACATATGCAGGGCTTGAATTTCAGGACGGGATGGCGGGATTCGCGCCCAAAATTTTGAAATCCCGCCCAAAATAATATTGTGGGCGGGAGACTCCCGTCCAAAAAATTTCACCATTTTCCTGAAAATTTTGCATTTTGAAATTACGATTAACTCCCGCGAACGCCTTGCAAATTTCCCGATATTTCCGCGCGACTAATTGACACATTTTGCGGGTTTTTTTTTTTTTTTTTACGGCGAAAGATTGTTGAAACTCACCAATTTTCGATACGACCGATTGACAAATTTCATTAGTTTCTTCTCGAGATCAGTTGACAAGGGTCCGCGACCGATTGGCGAATTCAGGGATGATTCTGTTACGATTTTTCTGAAAATTTAAGGCATTAGGTTCCGAAAATTGTGAAAAATTGGTCTTGAGTTCAACAGAAACATATCGCGAATTTCGACAAATGATCGCTGAAAGAAATCAATTTTGTCAATCGTTCGAGGAAAAAATCTCCAATTTCGTCGCAAAGGATTGCGAATAAAACACAAATTTTGTCAAAGGATCGCGGAAAAACGTAAATTTCGTCAGATTGCGGGAAAAAAAACTTGAAATTCATCAAAGGATCGCAAAAAAACGCAAATTACACAAAAGGATAGCAAAAAAATCATAAATTTCGGCAAAGGAACGCGGAAAAAATGCGAGTTTCGCACAGGATCGCGAAAAAAGAGAAAAAGCTAATTTCGTCAAAGGATCGTGGAATAAACACGAATTTAGTGTTTAGTCAAACGGCCGCTGATAAAAAAACCGCGAATTTCATCAAAGAATCGCGAAAAAAACTCAAATCTTATTAAAGAATTGCGAAAAACACGAATTTTGTCAAAGGATCGCGAAAAAAATGCACAATTCGTCAAAAGATTGCGGAAAAATGTAATTTCGACAAAGTATCGCGGTAAAAAACGCGCATTTCGTCAAAGGATCGCGAAAAAAACACGCATTTCGTCAAAGAATCGCGAATTTCGTGCAGGGATCGCGAAAAAAACCCCGGGATTTTCGTCAAAGTATCGCGCAAAAACGGCAAATTTCGTCAAAAGCTCTCGAAATAACGGCAAATTCCGCTACGGCAAGAGCTAGGAGTGATTCCACTCCCGTCTGTTGCAACCTTTCAGAAAATTTGCTACGAGTTTGAGAAATTTTTAGGTAGCTTTCTTTACAAAAAAGCTACCTATTGCAGCCGTTCGGAGGAAAGCAATTTCAAAAAATTTTGGTATATTTTCATCGATCATGACCCCCAGACCCCGAAACCACCCTCCGTTCAAAATTGATATATATATATATATATATATATATATATATATATATATATATATATATATATATATCTGACCTATGTCACACTGTAACTCCCGTAATTATGAACCGATTTCGATGTAATTCGGTGTGTACATAGTACATACCAATGTCTCGACCGAGTTCGTTGGCCAGCTTCATCCGCCGTTTTGTTTCAAAATGGCGGCCATTTAAAATTTAAAAAAAAATTTAAAACTTGAAATGTGGTACCAAAAAATTAAAAATGGAAAAATATTTTTTTCTTATGTATTTGACCTTTATACAAAGATTCCGGAGCAGTTTTTGTTTCGTCTATATCTTAAAAAATGGCTGAGTTATAGCATTTTGAATTTCTAGCGTGGCTGACATTTTGAAACGTCCTGAAATTTGTCACGCAATAAAAGGCGTATTTATGAACCGATTTGGATGTAATTCGGTGTGTACATAGTACATACCAATGTCTCGACCGAGTTCGTTGGCCAGCTTCATCCGCCATTTTGTTTCAAAATGGCGGCCATTTAAAATGTTTTTAAAAATTTTAAATTTGGAATGTGGTACCAAAAAATTGAAAATGGAAAAATATTTTTTTCTTATGTATTTGACCTTTATACAAAGATTTCGGAGCAGTTTTTGTTTCGTCTATATCTTAAAAAATGGCTGAGTTATAGCATTTTGAATTTCTAGCGTGGCTGACATTTTGAAACGTCCTGAATTTTGTCACGCGATAAAAGGCGTATTTATGAACCGATTTGGATGTAACTTCGTTTATATCTAATACATACCAAAGTCTCGACCGGGTTCGTTGGCCAGCTTCACCCGCCATCTTGTTTAAAAATGGCGGCCATTTAAATATTTAAGAAAAATTTAAATTTGAAATGTGGTACCAAAAATTGAAAATTGAAAAAATATTTTCTTCTTATGTGTTTGACCTTGATAAAAAGATTCGGGAGCAGTTTTTGTTTCGTCTATATCTTAAGAAATGGCTGAGTTATAGCATTTTGAATTTCTAGCGTGGCTGACATTTTGAAACGTCCTGATTTTTCTCACGTAATAACAGGCGCATTTATGAACCGACTTGGATGTACCTTGGTGTGTACATAGTACATAGAAATATCTCGACCGAGTTCGTTGGCCAGCTTCATCCGCCATCTTGTTTCAAAATGGCGGCCATTTAAAAAAATTAAAAAATTTAAAAAATTTAAATGAGATATCAAAAAATTAGAAAATGAAAAAGATTTTTTTTGTATGTGTTTGACCTTAATACAAAGATTCCGGAACAGTTTTTCTTTTGTCTATATCTAAAAAAAAATGGCTGAGTAATAGCATTTTGAATTTCTCTTGTGGCTGACATTTTAAAACGACCTGATTTTTGTCACGCGATAACAGGCGTATTTATGAACCTATTTGGATGTAACTTGGTCTGTACATAGTACATACCAATGTCTCGACCGAGTTCGTTAGCCAGCTTCATTCGCCATCTTGTTTCAAAAGGGTTGCCATTTAAAAAAAAATTAAATTTAAAATTCAAAATGAGGTATTAAAAAATTGGAAAATGAAAAAGATTTTTTTTATGTGTTTGGCCTTGATACAAAGATTCCGGAGCAGTTTTTGTTTCTGAAAATTTGTTCTTTTGTTGATATCTTAAAAAATGGTTGATTTATAGCACTTTGAATTTCTAGCATGGCTAACATTTTGAAACGATCTTGTATTTGTCGCGCGATAACACACGTTTTCGCCTATTTCGATGTAAGAAGGCATGTGGATAATATACATCAACACCTCGACCAAGTTCGCTGGCCAGATTCATCAGTCATCTTGTTTCAAAATGGCGGCCATTAAATTAAAAAAATATATATATATTTAAAGTGAGGTGCAAAAAAATTAGAAATTGAAAAAGGTTTCTTTCTTAAGTATTTGATCTTGATATAAGGATTCAGGAGCATTTTTTGTTTGTCTTTACCTTAAAAAATGGCTCAGATATAGCAGTTTCAATTTCTAATGTGGGTGACATTTTGAAAAATCTGATTTTTTGCATGCGACAGCACTCCTATATATTAACCGATTCCGATGTGAGTGAGCATGTGCACAGCAATTACTAAGGTCTCGACCAAGTTCACTGCTTAACCTCATCCACCATGTTGTCTTAAAATGACAGGCACTTTAAGAAATTGCCGAATTTGGCAGCCAAATATAAGTTACTTTAAAGAAAAGCAGCTTGGATAAAGCTGACTAATTTCGCGAAATTCTCATTCATTATATTGATAAAAATTAGTATTGAATCTCCTATATTCGGTTTCCACTAAATTGAGCTTCGTGTGTTTGCATGATATAAGTTGGCTTTTTTAAAATAAGGATTATGAAAGCTACCTCTTCCTCCCGGCACTGGCCGGAAGGACTTTTTTTACTCAGAATCACCACTGCTTTCTTATTTTTTTAAATAAAAAAAATATTTTGCATCATTATTCTGAGTTGTTGATTTAAATTGCTTCAATGGTATTTTGTCATGTTTGTATTAATACAGACAGGACAAAATAATTAATGCAAATCTTTAAAAAGCACATAAAATAACAGTGGGTTTCATATTATTTTCTTCCTCCCAAATAGCTCAACTCCCCTCCGTTTATAAATGTTGGTAGGGAGACTCCCCTCCTATGAAAAATTGAATTTCAAGCCCTGTATGTTTCATTTTAGTCTGTATGAACTGAACATAAATTTCCTTTTTATTGTTCAAAAAAATATTTTTTTAGGTGATTATTTTATAGGAAATTTTCTAAATTTTGCATTAGCTAAATACAACTTTGTATTAAAAATATAAAAATGCTTTAAATACAAATTTATGTAGGTTCAGAGTAATTATTACAATCCGAAGCATAAGTAGGCACCAAAATTTTCATTATAGTTGCAATATTTATTTTGCAATCGTGCGCGTAAGCTGTTATGCCGCATTTCTGCTGGTCAAATGTTTGACAGTTTGGTGTCCCCTGTAAATGCTAATTTTGCATATCGAAATTTTTTGTCTGAGCGAAGCGAAGGCTAATACACAGCGCAGTATTACTTTCGGGCAAAAAAACAGCTACGATGGATATTAAAACCTTTCGTAAAACCTTTCGTCAAGCATAACTCAAAAAATATTTGTCGGATTTCGGTTCTGATTGTACCAGAAGGTACCTATCAGGGTAACCTACTAAATGCACGTACTATGAAAAATAAGTTCCAATTCGTTTAAAAATTATATTAAAAAAACTGATAAAAAAGCACAATTTATCTACATACGTCACGGAAATTTAGTGTATTTCATTTTCACCGGTTGGATGTTTTCGTAGAAAACCGAATTACAGCACATAGAGCAAAGAAAATATGCACACACTAATATTAAAGTGCAATAAAATATAGCTAAATTTAATCAAACAAGAAAATAAATCTGGATTTTTTTTTTCTATTTTAAAGTAAAAAGGCCATAATATCTTAGGATTTCAGATTTTACGATAATCTACCCAATAGCATTTTTTTAATCGCCAAAAGCCACTTTTATATTTTGCGTGTGAAAATTTGAAACAGTTATGTGATGTTTAAATAAACAATTTTAATTTGTGGAATCATTTATTCTTCTTTTTCCTTTTTAGTATTCCAAGTGAAATTTGGGTACTTGTTAGTTATCCCGTCGACCAATTTCGCCAAATTATATAAGTCGCCAAACCACCCGCCAAATTATAGAAATTTACATAATTTTTATTTTAAATAACGAAAGAACAAATAAATTAGTATAACATTAATAAAAATACAAATAAAATGTTCAACTAAAAATCACTTGATAAGTAAACACGTGTAGTCAAGTGAATGTGACATTTACGATCAACCATTATTGACATTTAATCTTACAATTTGGCGACAGTAATTTGGTTGACGGGATATCTAACAAGTACCGAAATTTGTGCTTTTCCAGAATAGGCGTCTTATAGGTAAAGAAAATGAGTTTGGCGAGAGAAGTAAACTTTTCATGCATAATTTCTGGCAACCTACTCATTGTTTCATGTACCCAAGCAATTTTTTAAAGATTTAGACAATTTATCTAGTCTTAACAAGACATTTACGCACAGATGTCATATACGCGCCACTTTGGCGCGATTTCTTTCTTACGCCGATGTCATATACGCACCGGCGTACTTAACTGGCGCCAAAGTGTCATTATTTTGCTTGATATGGTGACCTAGATGTTGTTGTTTATTTATTAATAAATTGTTTATTTACTTTTATTTTCTTTTTTTTAAATTATATAAATTGTTTTGTTCTATAGTTATTAATTAAACTTTTTTTATTGTTATTACTTTTTTATAAACATATATGTAACTGGTATTCGAAAACGAGGTTTTCGCCAAATTGGCGTCTGAAAAAAATCGCGCGAGCGTGGTGCGTATATGACATCTGTGCCAAAAAGTTTTATATTTATTTGTAAAAAATAAGCATAAACGTTCAACGGATTTGTAATAAATTGTCAGGTTTGTATCTTTTTGTAACAAATCTTACTTTCTGAAGCCAAAACTGCACAAAGCTTTAAAAAAAAACGCCTAGGCAAAATAATGTTGTTAAAATACAGTGAAAATTAGTTAAAAACGTGTATTTTAAATCAAGTGAATGAAAGATTTATATTTTAAATGAAATGAATGCAAGATGAATATGGTATGGAAAAAAATATTGGCAATTTATTACCTGCGCTTGACTAACTTAAAAGTATCAATATTGCAATTGGTACATGCTATGCAAAATTAAACAATTATGTTACAACCACTCTTCGTGCAAGAAAAATGGCCAATAATTCGTATTCAGATACACAGGCAAGGTTGACGTGAAACAAGAGTAATACTAACAGCAACATTGTTATAACTGTATGGGAGTTATAATAGCTAAGTAATAATGGCTTTAAGCAAACAACCACACGAGTACTTTTTTACATATGTTTCGAGTGAAGCTCGATCATCAAGGTGCTAATTATTCATACAAGCAACCGTTATATAAACAAAAGGTTAAAAATTAAATGTAAATGTATGCAATCTCGCATCCCCCCCCCCCCCAAAAAAAAAAAATAAATAAATAAATAAAATAAAATGTTACAGCAATGAAATTTAATTGGAGTTAAGCGAAGCTTTTTAAAATACGACATTGGTTGAAAACCAGATTACGGAATAGTCCTATACTTTTTAATTTAATAAGAATTTAATAAGAATTAATCACGGTACTTGACGATTCATCATCTGCGCTCGCCTAAATGCTTTATTACCGTGTATTTAATACCCATTACGGAATTTCACTGTTATATGGACTTTGCTTTTTTAAAAAAGCTTGACGCAATTCGAGTTTAAGAAAGTGAGATTTTTTGCCAAATGATATAAATGACTATGAAAATAAAACTGAAGAAGTATTATACTGGTTTATGTATGTATTTTGAAAATTGCATCTGCTAACACGTATTAGATAAGGGCACAGATGTCATACACACCCCATATTGGCGCGATTTTTTTCCCACGCAATTTGGCGAATACCTCGTTTTTAAATACCAGTTACATATATATTTTTAAAAAGGAGAATGGCAATAAATAATAAAATGTTTGATTAATAAATATAGAACAAACCATTTATATAATTAAAAAAAATAAATGTAAATAAACAATTTATTAATAAATAAACAACAACAAGCGGGTTACCATATCAAGCAAAATAACGACACTTTGGCGCCAGTTAAGTACCCGGTGCGTAAAGGACATTGCCGTCAGAAAAAAATTGCGCCAGTATTGGGCGCGTTTATGACATCTGTGCGAAGCAGTAAAGTTTGGGTGTTTGTGGGGTGTCATCTCTGAAACTACCTAGCCGATTAAAAATATAGTGGTGTCAGAAAAAATGTTGGTGACCATCTCTGCTCCAAAAAAGACTGTATTTTATGTCGGTACAACAACTCCCATCGGTGCAGGAACAAAAAAAGTTCTAAAATGGGATTTCTGTGATATTGTTTGTGCTAGAAATTTGAAAATTGGTGAGGTGGCTACTTTTAAGATGTAAACACTCGTTATGAACTCTTTTTAAAAGGTTGAAAATTTTAATGCGAGAAATAAACGTAAGACGTTCTAGAAAGTTTCTAAGTCACGATTTATTTGGAATTATTAGGGATATAAATTTTGAAATTTCACGTGGTTATTAGTTTTAAAATGTAAATGCCGATCAGTTTTTTAAAAACCTGGAAATTAAAAGGGTGTACGATGAAAAAGAAGAGCTAAACTGCAATTTCTGTGATCCTACTGGAGTTAGAAACTTGAAATTTGGCACGGTAGTAATTTATAAGATGTAAATGTTAGTTTCAGAACGAATTCTAAAAAGATCGAAATTTAGAAGAATAAATAAAGAGGACAAAGTACTAAAGATGATCTAAATAACGAAGTACTTGGAATTGTTAGAAATATAAACATAAAAATTAACATGGCTGTTACTTTTAAGACATAAATACTCACAACAGAGCAATTTCTAAAAATTTGGCTATGTAAAACGGTGCAGGAACAAAAAATATTCGAAAATTTTCTATTTCTCTATTACTGCTGAGTCTAAAAATTTAAGGTGAAATGAACTGAAACGTTTTAATTTACCATTAATTTGAAATTATTAGGTATAGAAACTTTAAATATTTAATAAAACTACACCCCCCCCCCCAAAAAAAAAAAAAAAAAAGATCAACAAAAAACAAACATGCAATTTAAATGCTACAAAATGGGTAGATACACACCTAGCATTGAATAAATTATGTAAATATTGAATAAATGTCTGTATGAAACAGCGAATAGGTTGTCCGAAAGTGCTTGTGAAAGTGTTCCTTCTCTAGGCTATTCTATCTCTTGCCAAGGCCCTTAACAGAGGGAAGTGCTGTTTTAAATTTGATATGAATTTTTTTTCTTCAGGTCCACTAATCTAGATATTTCATCATTTGAATTTTTAAACAGTATATGGCCAATTAAAGATAGCATCCCATTTTCTTTACTTGCAACAAGTTATTATTAAATCTATGTTCTCGGCAATTTCGCTCAGACTAATCCCTCTGGGGAAGTCCTAGTTAAATACATGAAATGAAAGAATATACTTATATCTTTTACACCAATTAAAATTGTGTCTTAAAATCAAATAATTTTTAAGATATTAAATGTTGAAAATGGTCTTTTTTTATTTTTTCCAATTTTAAAATTTTTAAGACCCCTTAAAAACAATACAATAAGCCCCATTCTGACCTATACACTGCAATCAACCGCACTGTATTACAATTACAAATTGTAAAAGACTATGATGGCAATCACGTTGAACATGATTTGTACACATTAGATAATAGAATTGTGCAGTTCATGCAGTATATTCTGTATTATGTTATTATGGGTCGTCTGTGCGCGATTATTGGAACTAATTCTTTTTGCTCTTCGAAAAAATTCACATCATCTTTTTACGACAAACTCCAAATCTCATGACTTTGTGATGAACAGATTTTGTTATAGCTGTCTCAGAAAATATGTAGTTTAATTTGGGCACGTTGCGTTTGGGTAAAAGAATAATTTGTCTGTGCATTGATTGAAATAATTATATCGATGCTACAAACATTGCAAAATTTACAGATACATATGTCAGTTATATTTAATTGTTGAAAGCAATCTTATTGATATATTTAGAAATATTAAAATTAAACCTATTTCTGGCTAGTTATTATTGCAGATTAGAATCACAATCAGAATCTGTTAAATTTTGATGAGCCATGATCTTACGGGTAACGAAACAGCAAGTGGTCATAGTATAAATACTGTATTTATATAATAATGTTTTTAATTAATCAATTTAACTGAAATTCATTAGGTTGTCCTTCTTGGTTTAGAGCAAAAGAATGTTCGCAATCACTTTGACTACCGCACTTCTATAACATCTGTATCCAATCTTAAACAGAATACAACAAGCCTAGACGACGGAGTTTTGTACTTCATATTGTATATGCTGCATATATGTCCTCTATTGGTCGTTATTGAAACTAACTCCTTTTGCTCTACGGAAAAAATTCCATCTTCGCCCTACGACTCACTCCAAATCTCATGACTTTGTGATGAATAGTTTCTGCTTTAGCCCTCTCAGAAAATATGTAGTTGAATGCGGGGCATCTTATATTTGTGTAAAGGAATAATATGTTTGTGCATTTATTGAATTAATTATATCATAGAAAAATAAACTGATGCTACAAAAAATGCAAAATTTACAGATACATATGTGATAGATATACATACAAATGTGATATATATACATATATGATACACATAAATTTAATTGTTGAAAGAAATCTTATTGACATATTTAAAAATATTAAAATTATAATTCTCTCTGGCCGGTTATTTTACAGACTAGAATCACAATCAGAATCTTCTAAATTTCGAAGAGGATAACGAAACTGCAAATGGGCCTAATATAAATACTGTATTTATATTATGTTTTACCAGTACTAGTAAAAGAATAATACGAGCATTTGTAGATTTTGAGAAATATTTTTTGAAATCAAAACGTTACTTTGGAAAGTATATGAAGAATTGTCAATTATACAGTTTTTTAAAATCAGAAACATACCATTATTTATGTATTAAATAATATCTTATTTACTTTAAGATAAGCAAACATTACAATTCAGAAATAGAGGTATATTTTTGAATTGAAAAAACCCCACCCGACTGGTAACACTGATTCAATCATATTTCGAATATACAATAAAACCTCGATTATCCGATGTAATTGGGACCGACCATCTTTCGGAAAATCGAAATTTTCGGATAATCGGGAATGCTTCAATTTTAAGATTAAGGACAAATGTATGCACTATTTCTTATTATGGTAACTTATAACAAGGGCTTAATAAAAATAAAGCAATAGCAAAATAGAAACAAGAATAAATTATCTGAATTTTAATTTTGAATTTAAATACCTTTTACATATTTCAAAAGGGTTTGAAAAAAAGTTTTGTTTGTCGCAGTTTCGATTGCCTTTGCTTTGCAGCTCTATCACGAAGTGTTTTTTTTATATATACTATTAGTTCACCAATATCACAGTCTTTCTGCTGCTCCAATCATGCCAAACCTTTTGGAAAACTTTCAAAAGCTTCAGAATTGCTAATTTGTTCGTTTTCTTCGACAACATCGTTGTCCTCTTCTTTGCTTTTATCAATGTGATAGTAAAAAAAGCTTTAAAAGTGGGTTTTGTATACAAGGAATGTGATAGTAAAAAAAAAGAAAGAGAGAAAGAGAGAGAGAGAAAAGCAAGCTTTAAAAATGGATTTCGGGTAACCGAGCGTTTCGGTTAAAAGAGGTTCTATTGTATTTGAATTACTCGAATAATGGTTTCGATTCCGTTTTACTTATAGGAAATGCGTTGCAATATTATTATTAACTCGAATAAGATGTATAAATTATGTTTTATGGAATAATAACATTTTATATTTTTTATTACTATTTAAATTATATAATACTATATGATTGTTTACCATACAATAGATTTATCATACTTTGACTTTTCTCTTCTTTCAAATTACTTAGTATTAACAATCGATGACCTGTAACTAAACACTTTTAAAATTTTCATGTCTTCATAGATTTCAGTTTATTTCTTTCTAATAGACGATTATTAACTTGATACAAACATTTATTGATTTTTACTTTAACATCTTACGTTGGTAAAGATACATCGTCTACTTTTAAACTAACTTGTTTTGATGTCAAGGATCATTAGCTACAGTTTTAACTTCTTAATGCGTTTTATTTCCTTCTTTAATATTGATATTTTCTACATTGAAGTCTGATTTGAGGATCATTGGCTACGTTAAGCTTTATTTTATTCAAATTAAGTTTGAAATTTGATTGTTCTTGTTCCTTAATACGTTTGATTGCTTATTATTTACTGGAGTGCCACGGGTAAAAGGCTCATTTGTATAAATTACCTAAATTCACATTTACGTAAAAGGATATATTTTCCGTAGTATTCCACAAAATAAAAATTTTGAAGGAATTTTCTAATTGAAAAACTTTTATCGAATTTTGTATTATTACTAAACTCAATCAATTTTTTTAACCTAATATTTAGGTAAAACTTGTGTCAATACCACATGATATTTAACACTGCAATAACCTTTCGCGGTTGAAGTACTTCTCCCAGAGACATGCATCTCTTACACGGATTTATTCGGTTGGCACCACCTTTTTTAAGAAACAGTTTTACTTGCGCTTCGACAGCATGTGTAACAGAAATGTACTAAAAAGTCCTTTCAGTCAATGCCAGGAGGAGAAGGTACCTTTCATATTTCTTGGTTTTAAAATTCTGCAAGTTTTACTCGAAGTTAATTTTACTCAAATTTTAAGAAGTTAAAATGCGACGAACCCCATAAAAGAATATTCGTCAATACTACATTTGAATGAGAATTGCGCCAAATTAGTAAGCTATAGCCAAGTTGGCATCATTTATAGATACTTATTTTTTGTCGCCAAATTTGGCGATATTTCGTCAAGTGTAGCGAAGCTTGGCGAGAATTTGAAGCTAATTAATAATATACAAGCATTGCGCGGCAGTGCACGGGGCAAATGGCCGCCATTTTGAAATAAGATGGCGGATGAAGCTGATCAACGGACTCTGTCAAGACACTTATATGTATTAAGTACAGTCGTGGACATATAATTTGTGTACATCTTCTCAACAAATTATCGTAGATGAAAGTTACTGGTACAGGACGATTGGAAATAAAGTCTACTTTTAAATGGTGTGTATAAAATCCATATACATATTAAAACGAATTCAAACTTCATTTTTTTCAATGGCAGTACCCAAGTTTAACGAGATATTTCAAATCTTCGGTTCAAAATATGCATGGAAACCAAATTTCAAGTCATTCGAATGATAAGTTTTTGAATTATAGACATTCAAAATTGAGTACTTCTAATGTTAAATTACATTTTCATATTTTTATCTATATCTCCTGAAATTATGCTCCTAATGAGCTAATTTTTTTGTGTAGCAATAATACTAATATACCCAAACATAAATACGTTGAATTTGCAATTTTTATAATTTTATGATATGAATTATGAAATTAATATTCGAAAAAATTATGAATTGCAACATACAATTTTTTTGATGGATTTAGATTTATCAAGTCCTGCTTTATGGAAATCCAAAATTTCACAGTTTTCTTCCAAGTAGTTTTCAAATTCTGCTTAAAAAACGGCAAAATGATGGTTTAAGGGGACGTCTATGATAGAAGTGAGTAAATTTTTGAAATTTATTCTGCTATCCTGTAATCAAACAGGTTTCATTGAAGCTTAAACGTGCCTTGATCAAGAAGGCGGCTCTCTCGGTTAGCAAACGAGTTCGGAACTTCAATTTGGGTACAGCTCTTAAAATACGCTCGTTTTAAAATAATTAATTTCTCGGAAACTTATGGCACGAATTGCATAAAAATTTGTTTATAGGCTAATTGAAAGGTGTAGAGTTCATTTATGCTGTCAGAATTGTGTACTGCTATTGAAAAAAACTAAGTTATGGTTCTTTTTAATATGTAGATGGCCCCTTAAACAAATTTTATATACATCATTTAAAAGTAGACTTTATTTCCAATCGTTCGGTACCAGTAACTTTCTTCTAAGATAATTTGTTGAGAAGTTAGTAGGGGGTGTTTACTTTTTTTTTCCCACGACTGTACATACTTCATCTTACCCAAATCGGTTAATAAATACGGGAGTTACGGCATGAAAAAAATCAAGTTGTTTGAAAATGTCAGCCACCCTAGAAATTCAAACAGCTATATCTTATTAAATTATAAGCAGAAGTTCTCTTATACGTCCATTAAAAATATTTCAAAAATATATATTCTAAAAACACACTCAAAATATATATTAAACATTTAATTGCTAAAAAGGACGTCAAACGTTAATAAAATACATTAAAAGATCTTAATAATTTAACATGTTTCGATTGAATTTACTCAATCATCATCAGAAAAACAAATAAACACAAAGATGGAAAATGACAATAAACTATTACAAATGAAATTTAAAAATAAATAAATAAAAATCACGCGCGTAATATTTTAACATGTTTCACGTTGCCCTATTTTATTTTCAAATTATCTAACAATTCAATCCAAATATTTGGGATTTGAAATGACAAGGAATCATTGCAGACCATTGAGTTACTGACGTAAATTTCAATAGATTCTCTAATAAAAAGTTGCAAATAAAAATCTGACCTGTAAATTATTCTACTTTCATTAAACAAAATATTTATGTTTTCTATTTTATTTAGCCTAGATAATGCGGTTTTACCTCTATTAAATTTTATGTCTGCAATGTGCTCTTTACATCTCACTTGGAATTTTCTCTGAGTCATGCCAATATAATAATTTCTATAACCACCTTCTTTAAGAAAAGGAATGATATAAACACCGGAAAGGTCAAATTTATCAATAGGGTCAATTCTAGTGGTTAAAATTGATTTTAATTTAGGAGGGGGTCTAGCAATTAAATTTACATCAAACTTTTTAAGTTGAGTTTTAGCGGATTCAAAGAAATTTGGATAATAATTTATAACCACCCTTTTCATGTTATTTTCTCTGTCGGTTTTATTCTCAAAAACTGCATCGCTCCTTTTGTTAATAAACTTTTTAATTAATTTATTAACTATTTTAACATGATATCCGTTGTTAATAGCTATTGTTTTAATTTTATCTAATTCATCATTTAAATATTCAGGGGAACAAATTCTAAAAGCTCTGTTAATAAGGAATCTAAAGGTAGATAATTTATAAGAATATGGAGTGCAAGCATCAAAAGGTATAACATTTAAGTTAGCTATTGGCTTACGATATATTGAACGAATTAGTTTATTATTTTCTCTTTTTAAATCAACATCTAAAAAAGGTAATTTCTTATCGGTTTCAAGTTCAAAAGTAAATTTAATCTTATTATCTAAATCATTTAACTGTTGAATAAAAACTAACAATTTATCAACTTCTCCCTGCCAAACAATAAAAATATCATCTACATAACGTAGCCATACTAAAGGTAATACTTGAAAAGTACTGAAAATTTTTGATTCAAGGGGGCGTAATTTGAATTCAGCTAGGAGGCCTGAAATTGGAGATCCCATTGGGGCACCGTCTGATTGTTGATAAATTATATTGTTAAAAATAAAATAATTATTTATTTTATAATTATAATTAAATAATTATTATCCAAATTTCTTTGAATCCGCTAAAACTCAACTTAAAAAGTTTGATGTAAATTTAATTGCTAGACCCCCTCCTAAATTAAAATCAATTTTAACCACTAGAATTGACCCTATTGATAAATTTGACCTTTCCGGTGTTTATATCATTCCTTTTCTTAAAGAAGGTGGTTATAGAAATTATTATATTGGCATGACTCAGAGAAAATTCCAAGTGAGATGTAAAGAGCACATTGCAGACATAAAATTTAATAGAGGTAAAACCGCATTATCTAGGCTAAATAAAATAGAAAACATAAATATTTTGTTTAATGAAAGTAGAATAATTTATAGGTCAGATTTTTGTTTGCAACTTTTTATTAGAGAATCTATTGAAATTTACGTCAGAAACTCAATGGTCTGCAATGATTCCTTGTCATTTCAAATCCCAAATATTTGGATTGAATTGTTAGATAATTTGAAAATAAAATAGGGCAACGTGAAACATGTTAAAATATTACGCGCGTGATTTTTATTTTATTTATTTATTTTTAAATTTCATTTGTAATAGTTTATTGTCATTTTCCATCTTTGTGTTTATTTGTTTTTCTGATGATGATTGAGTAAATTCAATCGAAACATGTTAAATTATTAAGATCTTTTAATGTATTTTATTAACGTTTGACGTCCTTTTTAGCAATTAAATGTTTAATATATATTTTGAGTGTGTTTTTAGAATATATATTTTTGAAAGCTATATCTTAGCCATTTTTCAATTCCTACTATTAGTTCACACTCTCCCTATATTTATATATATATATATTTATTTATATATTTATATACCTTGTTCGAATTTTCAATCGTTAATAAAATACTCATTATTCATCCTATCAAGTTGAAATAATTTTTTTAAAACTTGTACTGGATTACAATTGATGTTAATACAGTTTTTTCAAATATTAATTAATTAAATTTTAATTAATTAATTTTAATTTTGCATGGGAAACAAAATGGCGGCCATTGGTTATTGATGATCAATGAAAGTATTTTCAATAAGGGTTTACCATAGGATCACCCAACCGGAGCACCCACCAAATTTGGCATAGGTTCAACGCTCCGGCGAAAGGGGTTACCATAGGGGGGACCCTGTTCTGTCGCCAAATACCGCTAAGTTTTTCGCCAACTGAGCGATATATCGCCAAATTTTGCGGCCAAAATGAGTCGCCAAAAGTGACGTCAACTTGGCGATACCTCTAATATTTCGCCAAATTCCCATAGACTTCCATTGTAAACCTACTTGCTTATAGAAAATCCTCAAATTGAGATACTTTAATGCAACAAAAACTCTTATTAGCTTAATATTAAATTTTTCTTTGATGACCTAAGTAGGAATTGACTTTAAAAACAAAATTTTTATATTACTTGTTTAAGATATAGACGAAACAAAACCTGCTTCGGAGTCCTTGTATTAAGGTCAAACTCTTAAGGAAAAAATATTTTACAGTTTTTAATTTATTTGCACCGCTTTATAAATTTTTAATTTTTTAAATTGCCGCCATTTTTTTAAAAAAAGATGACCAACTAACTCGGTCGAGACACTGGGATGTACCATGCATTCCATTTAATTTCATCCAAATCGGTTTGTAAAAACGAGAGTTATCCCATGAGAAAAAATTATAGATATATATATATATGTATATATAAGTCGCACTTGAACGGAGGGTGGTTTGGGGGTCTGGAGTACATGATCGGGGAAAAGATACCAAAATTTTCCGGAAGTGCTTTCGACCGGACGGCTACGATAGGTAACTTTTTACCTTTTTGGAATGAAAGCTGCCTAAAATGTACTTTTAAAATATAGAGGTGCGAATAGAATATAAAAATAGAATCATGTATATAAAGATTGGGCAGCTATTTGCCAACACTCGATCGCAAAGGTTTAAACCTTTGCGATCGAGTGTCGACAACGATACTGACATAAACTTGCCGTCACGAATGTTAAATCTCGCGCAATAACTGAAAAATATATAATAATGTAGCAATTATAAAAGGGTTACAATAGAGAAATAAGCTAGGTACATCGCATAGCAACATTTGTATCTCTCTATTCTAAAAAAAAGTAACTACCGCTGTCACCGCCGCCGCCGCCGGTTTTGATTTTTTTGTGACCGGAGGTCTTTCTTCGTTAATATTGAGAAAAATAATGCATACAAAAATATGAAAATCAGTGTTTTTATACAGAAATGTTTGATAAACACGCTGATGCAGACAATTTTCAAATCGAAGAATTATTTTAAGAGATATTTAATTCTAAATTTGGACAAAATTGTTCCACTAAAAAAGTTTTATAGCAGCAAAAAATATACATGGCAGTGTAATCATTTTTAGATCATTTTATGCGTTAGAATTTGCCGGAGTGCAGATTGCATTAATTTTTTTATTTTGACTCATTTTTTCAGGTTTTATTTCTATTTTAAATTCAAATTTTCAGCATTTCTAGAGATATTTTTTACAGATTTCAGAAAATTGTACTAATTTAAACTGTTGCCAACTGTATAAAAAGCGCAAGCAATAATGTTTGCTTCAAATTAAAAATTTATTTACACGTGACTATTATAAACAGGAAAAAAACTTTCAAATTAGGATTAAATAATTATGTATAAAAAGCAAGAACTTATTAAAAATTACGTCATAAAAAGTATACACGTGAATTTTAAAAGAGAAAGGATATTGTAAAATAATAAATTCATTAACATGCTTTAGAAGTCTTAGGAGAAATTACGTCATATTTACGTCACATTAAAGTTATTACATAAAATGAACACAAAATAATATTGCAAAAAAGTTTAAATTTAGAAATTGCGCTAGACATTTATTTAATATTTTGAGAGGATATTTTCAACTATTTTTGTTAGGGAAGCGCAAATAATATTTCATTGCTAACAAAAGTACTTTCACGCGATTATTTAAAAGAGAAAGAATAGCCTGGTAAAAATTACGTCAGATTAAAAACGATTAATTTAAAATGTCTCATTTAAAAGAACTTTTTTTTCGCTTTGTTAAAAAATACTAGGAGGCAAAGACTCTGTTTACTTAATTCCTTTTATATTAGCTTATTTTGAAATGTTGTTACACGTGTCTACGTCATCAAGTTATTTTTATTTCGACGTTTTATTTGTATTTTTATTAATGTTGTACGAATTTATTTGTTCTTTCGTTATTTAAAATAAAAATTATGTCAATTTGTATAATTTGGCGAGTGGTTTGGCGATTTATATAATTTGGCGAAATTGGTCGACGGGATAATCAAATAGTACCGCAGCGGATTTGGCGTTAAAATTCCCCAATCAAAGAGAAATGAATAGAAATTCGTTTATAGGGAGATCGCCACTGTTTTTTAAATTATAATTCAATCTTTCGAAATCTTTTTAAAGCCGATCAAATTAGCGTGCATTTAGAGCCTGCGGTGTCTGGACGGGGGTTGGCGAGCGTAGCTCGTAGGGGGCCGAACCCCCTAGTATTATTAAAAGAATATTGACACAGTATTGAAAATTTGCAAATAAAACTAAAGCTTTTCAATTAAATTAATATCCATAAAATATTAAGTATTGTAAATATCGTGATCGCAATTATCAATGCTAATTATATTGGATTACAGTATTGGCTTACTACTAAATTTTTGTTAATGGTAAAAATAAATCACAACAATATTATTTTTAAAAAAGTATTTCTTTAAAAGTAATTTCAGGTGTAACGAAATTACTGTTTTCAACTATTTGAAAGAAAATTTATTCAGCTTTGAATGAAATAAATGACGTATAATCATTGATTTCTACTTCATCCTTTCTTAATGACACACATTTCTTGCGAAAGTGCAACATTCATATACAGACTAAACATAGTGTTTTTCGAGAATAAATTTTAAAATATGTATTGGTAGAAATTAATATTAGAAAAACAAAATGAATTGTAACCTGTGAATTTGCTCGAAGACTACGATTTTTAGAAACTTTAAATATGCGAATTAAACTTACAGCTCATTTTTATCACAGCCCATTTGTCATCCTTCACAGAGATAACGGTTTCGCTCAGCCTTCTAAAATACGTAGGCGAAAATTAATTCAGATGCATAGAAACGGTCATTCTAAATTAAAAATTTGACATTATTTGTTTTTCTCTTTCTGACATCAGTATTTATTAACCCGACTGTACTTATAAGTATCATTAAAATAACTAGTTATAAAATTCATTTAATACATCAATTAGTTGTAATACAGTTTACAGAGAGTTACAGATACAATTCTTTATCTTGTTCCAAAAGCATTATTGGTTACACAAAACAAAAATATCTTTAAAATGATGATTTTTTTTTGCCTTTGAATCTTTTCAGCTTTTTTTGGCGTTGGAGGGAGAAGGGGGTGGGGGATTTTTCAAAAATAATTTTTCCGAAATATTTCTATATTTCTGTTATAAGAACATTATATTTGTACATTTCCTAATCCTACAAAAAACTAAGAAAATTTTTTAAAATAAAAGATTTGAGTGAGGTTATAAATCTTGCACAAAATCCCTATAAATTTAAATTTAATTAATCCTTCAATTCTTCTGAAGTCCTTCTAAAATTTATTAAATAATTATGTAAATTTTCTAATGTAGTTTAAACAATTCACGAAAAACGCTCGTCTAGAAGATAAAATTTTCCTGAATTCATAATTCAGTACATAAAGGGTTAATTATCTCATTTTTATGATATCGTTACTGCTAGCATTTAGCACCCGGATATATTAATTTGCACTTCATTTATTCTCTTAATTTTATTACCTTTTGCTCTTTTTTCAATTTTTGCTAGCTGTTCTCCTCTTTAATCAGTATTTGGTATATGACATTTTGATTCGTTCAACTCTTGCAACGCAATATGTCGCTGGAAATGCACGTCAGACCCGTTAATGTAAAATTATATTATGACTTTCTTAGACATGTTCTTTTTATGCTTTAATTTGCGGCTATCTAATTCGCTGCCCTTCTTCAATTTCATTGATTGTTAAAAGTAGCCGTAGAATTCGAACTTGAAAATTTAGTAATATAGTATTTCTTTTTATCTTTTTACATTAATTGTAATGTTTAATTTATATTTCCTTATTTCAACTAATTTATACATATACCTACTAGCAGACCCGCCCAGAGTTGTCCGGGCATGTAATAATATTCTTAAATAAACCTCAAATTTGAAGAATGCATCTCATTTTATACCTGCTGCGCACGCACTGAAATTATGCGATAGCGAGCGAAGCACGCTAGTCTTTTTCATAAAAATATCTGTCAAGGGGACTAACTGGGATATTTAATCAAAAGTATTTCCGTCCACCCCCTCCCCATTTACACAAATCTAACAAATACAAACGTTTATTTATACAGGTACACCCGTTGTCAAAAAGTTTATTTATTTTAAAATAATTTTCAATTCTGCTGGAAGAATCCATCTCATTTTATATCCCGCAGCTGAAATTATGCGATAGCGGACGAAGCACGCTAGTCGTTGTCATAATAATATCTGGCATGCGGACTAACTGGGATATTTAATCACAATTAGCCCACACCCTCCCTATTTACACAACTCTAACAAATACGAATGTTTCTTTATACAGGTAAACCCGTTGTCAAAAAAATTATTATTATTTTTTAAATGATTTTCAATTTCGCTGGAAGAATGCATCTCATTTTAAATCAGCTCCGCACGCACTGAAATTATGCGATAGCGGGCGAAGCACGCTAGTCTTTGTCATAATAATATCTGTCATGCGGACTAACTGGGATATTTAATCACAATTAGCCCACCCCCTCTCCATTTACACAACTCTAACAAATACGAATGTTTCTTTATACAGGTAAACCCGTTTAAAAAAAAAAAATTATTTTTTTTAAAATGATTTTCAATTTCGCTGGAAGAATGCATCTCATTTTAAATCAGCTCCGCACGCACTGAAATTATGCGATAGCGGGCGAAGCACGCTAGTCTTTGTCATAATAATATCTATCATGCGGACTAACTGGGATATTTAATCACAATTAGCCCACCCCCTCCCCATTTACACAACTCAAACAAATACGAATGTTTCTTTATACAGGTAAACCCGTTGTCAAAAAAATTAATGTTTTTTTTAAAATGATTTTCAATTTCGCTGGAAGAATGCATCTCATTTTAAATCAGCTCCGCACGCACTGAAATTATGCGATAGCGGGCGAAGCAAGCTAGTCTTTGTCATAATAATATCTGTCATGCTACTTGTTACGGACTAACTGGGATATTTAATCACAATTAGCCCACCCCCACCCCATTTAAACAACTCTAACAAATACGAATGTTTCTTTATACAGGTAAACCCGTTGTCAAAAAAATTATTATTTTTTTTTAAATGATTTTCAATTTCGCTGGAAGAATGCATCTCATTTTAAATCAGCTCCGCACGCACTGAAATTATACGATAGCGGGCGAAGCACACTAGTCTTTGTCATAATAATATCTGTCATGCAGACTAACTGGGATATTTAATCACAATTAGCCCACCCCCTCCCCATTTACACAACTCTAACAAATACGAATGTTTCTTTATACAGGTAAACCCGATTTAAAAAAAATTATTTTTTTTTAAAAATGATTTTCAATTTCGCTGGAAGAATGCATCTCATTTTAAATCAGCTCCGCACGCACTGAAATTATGCGATAGCGGGCGAAGCACGCTAGTCTTTGTCATAATAATATCTGTCATGCGGACTAACTGGGATATTTAATCACAATTAGTCCACCCCCTCCCCATTTATACAACTCTAACAAATACGAATGTTTCTTTATACAGGTAAACCCGTTGTCAAAAAAATTATTATTATTTTTTAAATGATTTTCAATTTCGCTGGAAGAATGCATCTCATTTTAAATCAGCTCCGCACGCACTGAAATTATGCGATAGCGGGCGAAGCACGCTAGTCTTTGTCATAATAATATCTGTCATGCGGACTAACTGGGATATTTAATCACAATTAGCCCACCCCCTCCCCATTTACACAACTCTAACAAATACGAATGTTTCTTTATACAGGTAAACCCGTTGTCAAAAAAATTATTATTTTTTTTTAAATGATTTTCAATTTCTCTGGAAGAATGCATCTCATTTTAAATCAGCTCCGCACGCACTGAAATTATGCGATAGCGGGCGAAGCACACTAGTCTTTGTCATAATAATATCTGTCATGCGGACTAACTGGGATATTTAAACACAATTAGCCCACCCCCTCCCCATTTACACAACTCTAACAAATACGGATGTTTCTTTATACAGGTAAACCCGATTTAAAAAAAATTATTTTTTTTTTAAAATGATTTTCAATTTCGCTGGAAGAATGCATCTCATTTTAAATCAGCTCCGCACGCACTAAAATTATGCGATAGCGGGCGAAGCACGCTAGTCTTTGTCATAATAATATCTGTCATGCGGACTAACTGGGATATTTAATCACAATTAGCCCACCCCCTCCCCATTTATACAACTCTAACAAATACGAATGTTTCTTTATACAGGTAAACCCGTTGTCAAAAAAATTATTATTTTTTTTAAAATGATTTTCAATTTCGCTGGAAGAATGCATCTCATTTTAAATCAGCTCCGCACGCACTGAAATTATGCGATAGCGGGCGAAGCACGCTAGTCTTTGTCATAATAATATCTGTCATGCGGACTAACTGGGATATTTAATCACAATTAGCCCACCCCGTCCCCATTTACACAACTCTAACAAATACGAATGTTTCTTTATACAGGTAAACCCGTTGTCAAAAAAATTATTATTATTTTTTAAAATGATTTTCAATTTCGCTGGAAGAATGCATCTCATTTTAAATGAGCTCCGCACGCACTGAAATTATGCGATAGCGGGCGAAGCACGCTAGTCTTTATCATAATAATATCTGTCATGCGGACTAACTGGGATATTTAATCACAATTAGCCCACCCTTTCCCCATTTACACAACTCTAACAAATACGAATGTTTCTTTATACAGGTAAACCCGTTGTCAAAAATATTATTATTTTTTTTTAAATGATTTTCAATTTCGCTGGAAGAATGCATCTCATTTTAAATCAGCTCCGCACGCACTGAAATTATGCGATAGCGGGCGAAGCACGCTAGTCATTGTCATAATAATATCTGTCATGCGAAGTAACTGGGATATTTAATCACAATTAGCCCACCCCCTCCCCATTTACACAACTCTAACAAATACGAATGTTTCTTTATACAGGTAAACCCGTTGTCAAAAAAATTATTATTTTTTTTAAATGATATTCAATTTCGCTGGAAGAATGCATCTCATTTTAAATCAGCTCCGCACGCACTGAAATTATGCGATAGCGGGCGAAGCACGCTTGTCTTTGTCATAATAATATCTGTCATGCGGACTAACTGGGATATTTAATCACAATTAGCCCACCCCCTCCCCATTTACACAACTCTAACAAATACGAATGTTTCTTTATACAGATAAACCCGTTGTCAAAAAATTATTATTATTTTTTAAATGATTTTCAATTTCGATGGAAGAATGCATCTCATTTTAAATCAGCTCCGCACGCACTGAAATTATGCGATAGCGGGCGAAGCACGCTAGTCTTTGTCATAATAATATCTGTCATGCGGACTAACTGGGATATTTAATCACAATTAGCCCACCCCCTCCCCATTTACACAACTCTAACAAATACGAATGTTTCTTTATACAGGTAAACCCGATTTAAAAAAAATTATTTTTTTTTAAAATGATTTTCAATTTCGCTGGAAGAATGCATCTCATTTTAAATCAGCTCCGCACGCACTGAAATTATGCGATAGCGGGCGAAGCACGCTAGTCTTTGTCATAATAATATCTGTCATGCGGACTAACTGGGATATTTAATCACAATTAGCCCACCCCCTCCCCATTTACACAACTCTAACAAATACGAATGTTTCTTTATACAGGTAAACCCGTTGTCAAAATAATTATTATTTTTTTTTAAATGATTTTCAATTTCGCTGGAAGAATGCATCTCATTTTAAATCAGCTCCGCACGCACTGAAATTATGCGATAGCGGGCGAAGCACACTAGTCTTTGTCATAATAATATCTGTCATGCGGACTAACTGGGATATTTAAACACAATTAGCCCACCCCCTCCCCATTTACACAACTCTAACAAATACGAATGTTTCTTTATACAGGTAAACCCGTTGTCAAAAAAATTATTATTTTTTTAAATGATATTCAATTTCGCTGGAAGAATGCATCTCATTTTAAATCAGCTCCGCACGCACTGAAATTATGCGATAGCGGGCGAAGCACGCTTGTCTTTGTCATAATAATATCTGTCATGCGGTCTAACTGGGATATTTAATCACAATTAGCCCACCCCCTCCCCATTTACACAACTCTAACAAATACGAATGTTTCTTTATACAGATAAACCCGTTGTCAAAAAATTATTATTATTTTTTAAATGATTTTCAATTTCGATGGAAGAATGCATCTCATTTTAAATCAGCTCCGCACGCACTGAAATTATGCGATAGCGGGCGAAGCACGCTAGTCTTTGTCATAATAATATCTGTCATGCGGACTAACTGGGATATTTAATCACAATTAGCCCACCCCCTCCCCATTTACACAACTCTAACAAATACGAATGTTTCTTTATACAGGTAAACCCGTTGTCAAAAAAATTATTATTTTTTTTTAAATGATTTTCAATTTCGCTGGAGGAATGCATCTCATTTTAAATCAGCTCCGCACGCACTGAAATTATGCGATAGCGGGCGAAGCACGCTAGTCTTTGTCATAATAATATCTGTCATGCGGACAAACTGGGATATTTAATAACAATTAGCCCACCCCCTCCCCATTTACACAACTCTAACAAATACGAATGTTTCTTTATACAGGTAAACCCGTTGTCAAAAAAATTATTATTTTTTTTAAATGATTTTCAATTTCGCTGGAAGAATGCATCTCATTTTAAATCAGCTCCGCACGCACTGAAATTATGCGATAGCGGGCGAAGCACGCTAGTCTTTGTCATAATAATATCTGTCATGCGGACTAACTGGGATATTTAATCACAATTAGCCCACCCCCTCCCCATTTACACAACTCTAACAAATACGAATGTTTCTTTATACAGGTAAACCAGTTTGTCAAAAAAATTATTATTTTTTTTTAAATGATTTTCAATTTCGCTGGAAGAATGCATCTCATTTTAAATCAGCACCGCACGCACTGAAATTATGCGATAGCGGGCGAAGCACGCTAGTCTTTGTCATAATAATATCTGTCATGCGGACTAACTGGGATGTTTAATCACAATTAGCCCACCCCCTCCTCATTTACACAACTCTAACAAATACGAATGTTTCTTTATACAGGTAAACCCGTTGTCAAAAAAATTATAATTTTATTTTAAATGATTTTCAATTTCGCTGGAAGAATGCATCTCATTTTAAATCAGATCCGCACGCACTGAAATTATGCGATAGCGGGCGAAGCACGCTAGTCTTTGTCATAATAATATCTGTCATGCGGACTAACTGGGATATTTAATCACAATTAGCCCACCCCCTCCCCATTTACACAACTCTAACAAATACGAATGTTTCTTTATACAGGTAAACCCGTTGACAAAAAAATTATTATTTTTTTTTAAATGATTTTCAATTTCGCTGGAAGAATGCACCTCATTTTAAATCAGCTCCGCACGCACTGAAATTATGCGATAGCGGGCGAAGCACGATAGTCTTTGTCATAATAATATCTGTCATGCGAAGTAACTGGGATATTTAATCACAATTAGCCCACCCCCTCCCCATTTACACAACTCTAACAAATACGAATATTTCTTTATACAGGTAAACACGTTGTCAAAAAAATTATTATTATTTTTTAAATGATTTTCAATTTCGCTGGAAGAATGCACCTCATTTTAAATCAGCTCCGCACGCACTGAAATTATGCGATAGCGGGCGAAGCACGCTAGTCTTTATGATAATAATATCTGTCATGCGGACTAACTGGGATATTTAATCACAATTAGCCCACCCCCTCCCCATTTACACAACTCTAACAAATACGAATGTTTCTTTATACAGGTAAACCCGTTGTCAAAAATATTATTATTATTTTTTAAATGATTTTCAATTTCGCTGGAAGAATGCATCTCATTTTAAATCAGCTCCGCACGCACTGAAATTATGCGATAGCGGGCGAAGCTCGCTAGTCTTTGTCATAATAATATCTGTCATGCGGCCTAACTGGGATATTTAATCACAATTAGCCCACCCCCTCCCCGTTTACACAACTCTAACAAATACGAATGTTTCTTTATACAGGTAAACCCGTTGTCAAAAAAATTATTATTATTTTTTAAATGATTTTCAATTTCGCTGGAAGAATGCATCTCATTTTAAATCAGCTCCGCACGCACTGAAATTATGCGATAGCGGGCGAAGCACGCTAGTCTTTGTCATAATAATATCTGTCATGCGGACTAACTGGGATATTTAATCACAATTAGCCCACCCCCTCCCCATTTACACAACTCTAACAAATACGAATGTTTCTTTATACAGGTAAACCCGTTGTCAAAAAAATTATTATTTTTTTTTTAAATGATTTTCAATTTCGCTGGAAGAATTCATCTCATTTTAAATCAGCTCCGCACGCACTGAAATTATGCGATAGCCGGCGAAGCACGCTAGTCTTTGACATAATAATATCTGTAATGCGGACTAACTGGGATATTTAATCAAAAAGTAGTTCCATCCCCACCCTTTCCATTTACACAAACCTAACAAATACAAATGATACGATAGCGGGCGAAGCACGCTAGTCTTTGTTATAATAATATCTGTCATGCGGACTAGCTGGGATATTTAATCACAATTAGCCCACCCCCTCCCCATTTACACAACTCTAACAAATACGAATGTTTCTTTATACAGGTAAAGCCGTTGTCAAAAAAATTATTATTATTTTTTAAATGATTTTCAATTTCGCTGGAAGAATGCACCTCATTTTAAATCAGCTCCGCACGCACTGAAATTATGCGATAGCGGGCGAAGCACGCTAGTCTTTATCATAATAATATCTGTCATGCGGACTAACTGGGATATTTAATCACAATTAGCCAACCCCCTCCCCATTTACACAACTCTAACAAATACGAATGTTTCTTTATACAGGTAAACCCCTGTTCAAAAATATTATTATTATTTTTTAAATGATTTTCAATTTCGCTGGAAGAATGCATCTCATTTTAAATCAGCTCCGCACGCACTGAAATTATGCGATAGCGGGCGAAGCACGCTAGACTTTGTCATAATAATATCTGTCATGCGGACTAACTGGGATATTTAATCACAATTAGCCCGCCCCCTCCCCATTTACACAACTCTAACAAATACGAATGTTTCTTTATACAGGTAAACCCGTTGTCAAAAAAATTATTATTATTTTTTAAATGATTTTCAATTTCGCTGGAAGAATGCACCTCATTTTAAATCAGCTCCGCACGCACTGAAATTATGCGATAGCGGGCGAAGCACGCTAGTCTTTATCATAATAATATCTGTCATGCGGACTAACTGGGATATTTAATCACAATTAGCCCACCCCCTCCCCATTTACACAACTCTAACAAATACGAATGTTTCTTTATACAGGTAAACCCGTTGTCAAAAATATTATTATTTTTTTTTAAATGATTTTCAATTTCGCTGGAAGAATGCATCTCATTTTAAATCAGCTCCGCACGCACTGAAATTATGCGATAGCGGGCGAAGCACGCTAGTCTTTGTCATAATAATATCTGTCATGCGGACTAACTGGGATATTTAATCACAATTAGCCCACCCCCTCCCCATTTATACAACTCTAACAAATACGAATGTTTCTTTATACAGGTAAACCCGTTGTCAAAAAAATTATTATTTTTTTTAAAATGATTTTCAATTTCGCTGGAAGAATGCATCTCATTTTAAATCAGCTCCGCACGCACTGAAATTATGCGATAGCGGGCGAAGCACGCTAGTCTTTGTCATAATAATATCTGTCATGCGGACTAACTGGGATATTTAATCACAATTAGCCCACCCCCTCCCCATTTATACAACTCTAACAAATACGAATGTTTCTTTATACAGGTAAACCCGTTGTCAAAAAAATTATTATTTTTTTTAAAATGATTTTCAATTTCGCTGGAAGAATGCATCTCATTTTAAATCAGCTCCGCACGCACTGAAATTATGCGATAGCGGGCGAAGCACGCTAGTCTTTGTCATAATAATATCTGTCATGCGGACTAACTGGGATATTTAATCACAATTAGCCCACCCCGTCCCCATTTACACAACTCTAACAAATACGAATGTTTCTTTATACAGGTAAACCCGTTGTCAAAAAAATTATTATTATTTTTTAAAATGATTTTCAATTTCGCTGGAAGAATGCATCTCATTTTAAATGAGCTCCGCACGCACTGAAATTATGCGATAGCGGGCGAAGCACGCTAGTCTTTATCATAATAATATCTGTCATGCGGACTAACTGGGATATTTAATCACAATTAGCCCACCCTTTCCCCATTTACACAACTCTAACAAATACGAATGTTTCTTTATACAGGTAAACCCGTTGTCAAAAATATTATTATTTTTTTTTAAATGATTTTCAATTTCGCTGGAAGAATGCATCTCATTTTAAATCAGCTCCGCACGCACTGAAATTATGCGATAGCGGGCGAAGCACGCTAGTCATTGTCATAATAATATCTGTCATGCGAAGTAACTGGGATATTTAATCACAATTAGCCCACCCCCTCCCCATTTACACAACTCTAACAAATACGAATGTTTCTTTATACAGGTAAACCCGTTGTCAAAAAAATTATTATTTTTTTTAAATGATATTCAATTTCGCTGGAAGAATGCATCTCATTTTAAATCAGCTCCGCACGCACTGAAATTATGCGATAGCGGGCGAAGCACGCTTGTCTTTGTCATAATAATATCTGTCATGCGGACTAACTGGGATATTTAATCACAATTAGCCCACCCCCTCCCCATTTACACAACTCTAACAAATACGAATGTTTCTTTATACAGATAAACCCGTTGTCAAAAAATTATTATTATTTTTTAAATGATTTTCAATTTCGATGGAAGAATGCATCTCATTTTAAATCAGCTCCGCACGCACTGAAATTATGCGATAGCGGGCGAAGCACGCTAGTCTTTGTCATAATAATATCTGTCATGCGGACTAACTGGGATATTTAATCACAATTAGCCCACCCCCTCCCCATTTACACAACTCTAACAAATACGAATGTTTCTTTATACAGGTAAACCCGATTTAAAAAAAATTATTTTTTTTTTAAAATGATTTTCAATTTCGCTGGAAGAATGCATCTCATTTTAAATCAGCTCCGCACGCACTGAAATTATGCGATAGCGGGCGAAGCACGCTAGTCTTTGTCATAATAATATCTGTCATGCGGACTAACTGGGATATTTAATCACAATTAGCCCACCCCCTCCCCATTTACACAACTCTAACAAATACGAATGTTTCTTTATACAGGTAAACCCGTTGTCAAAAAAATTATTATTTTTTTTTAAATGATTTTCAATTTCGCTGGAAGAATGCATCTCATTTTAAATCAGCTCCGCACGCACTGAAATTATGCGATAGCGGGCGAAGCACACTAGTCTTTGTCATAATAATATCTGTCATGCGGACTAACTGGGATATTTAAACACAATTAGCCCACCCCCTCCCCATTTACACAACTCTAACAAATACGGATGTTTCTTTATACAGGTAAACCCGTTGTCAAAAAAATTATTATTTTTTTTAAATGATATTCAATTTCGCTGGAAGAATGCATCTCATTTTAAATCAGCTCCGCACGCACTGAAATTATGCGATAGCGGGCGAAGCACGCTTGTCTTTGTCATAATAATATCTGTCATGCGGACTAACTGGGATATTTAATCACAATTAGCCCACCCCCTCCCCATTTACACAACTCTAACAAATACCAATGTTTCTTTATACAGATAAACCCGTTGTCAAAAAATTATTATTATTTTTTAAATGATTTTCAATTTCGATGGAAGAATGCATCTCATTTTAAATCAGCTCCGCACGCACTGAAATTATGCGATAGCGGGCGAAGCACGCTAGTCTTTGTCATAATAATATCTGTCATGCGGACTAACTGGGATATTTAATCACAATTAGCCCACCCCCTCCCCATTTGCACAACTCTAACAAATACGAATGTTTCTTTATACAGGTAAACCCGTTGTCAAAAAAATTATTATTTTTTTTTAAAATGATTTTCAATTTCGCTGGAGGAATGCATCTCATTTTAAATCAGCTCCGCACGCACTGAAATTATGCGATAGCGGGCGAAGCACGCTAGTCTTTGTCATAATAATATCTGTCATGCGGACAAACTGGGATATTTAATAACAATTAGCCCACCCCCTCCCCATTTACACAACTCTAACAAATACGAATGTTTCTTTATACAGGTAAACCCGTTGTCAAAAAAATTATTATTTTTTTTAAATGATTTTCAATTTCGCTGGAAGAATGCATCTCATTTTAAATCAGCTCCGCACGCACTGAAATTATGCGATAGCGGGCGAAGCACGCTAGTCTTTGTCATAATAATATCTGTCATGCGGACTAACTGGGATATTTAATCACAATTAGCCCACCCCCTCCCCATTTACACAACTCTAACAAATACGAATGTTTCTTTATACAGGTAAACCAGTTTGTCAAAAAAATTATTATTTTTTTTTAAATGATTTTCAATTTCGCTGGAAGAATGCATCTCATTTTAAATCAGCACCGCACGCACTGAAATTATGCGATAGCGGGCGAAGCACGCTAGTCTTTGTCATAATAATATCTGTCATGCGGACTAACTGGGATGTTTAATCACAATTAGCCCACCCCCTCCTCATTTACACAACTCTAACAAATACGAATGTTTCTTTATACAGGTAAACCCGTTGTCAAAAAAATTATAATTTTATTTTAAATGATTTTCAATTTCGCTGGAAGAATGCATCTCATTTTAAATCAGATCCGCACGCACTGAAATTATGCGATAGCGGGCGAAGCACGCTAGTCTTTGTCATAATAATATCTGTCATGCGGACTAACTGGGATATTTAATCACAATTAGCCCACCCCCTCCCCATTTACACAACTCTAACAAATACGAATGTTTCTTTATACAGGTAAACCCGTTGACAAAAAAATTATTATTTTTTTTTAAATGATTTTCAATTTCGCTGGAAGAATGCACCTCATTTTAAATCAGCTCCGCACGCACTGAAATTATGCGATAGCGGGCGAAGCACGATAGTCTTTGTCATAATAATATCTGTCATGCGAAGTAACTGGGATATTTAATCACAATTAGCCCACCCCCTCCCCATTTACACAACTCTAACAAATACGAATGTTTCTTTATACAGGTAAACACGTTGTCAAAAAAATTATTATTATTTTTTAAATGATTTTCAATTTCGCTGGAAGAATGCACCTCATTTTAAATCAGCTCCGCACGCACTGAAATTATGCGATAGCGGGCGAAGCACGCTAGTCTTTATGATAATAATATCTGTCATGCGGACTAACTGGGATATTTAATCACAATTAGCCCACCCCCTCCCCATTTACACAACTCTAACAAATACGAATGTTTCTTTATACAGGTAAACCCGTTGTCAAAAATATTATTATTATTTTTTAAATGATTTTCAATTTCGCTGGAAGAATGCATCTCATTTTAAATCAGCTCCGCACGCACTGAAATTATGCGATAGCGGGCGAAGCTCGCTAGTCTTTGTCATAATAATATCTGTCATGCGGCCTAACTGGGATATTTAATCACAATTAGCCCACCCCCTCCCCGTTTACACAACTCTAACAAATACGAATGTTTCTTTATACAGGTAAACCCGTTGTCAAAAAAATTATTATTATTTTTTAAATGATTTTCAATTTCGCTGGAAGAATGCATCTCATTTTAAATCAGCTCCGCACGCACTGAAATTATGCGATAGCGGGCGAAGCACGCTAGTCTTTGTCATAATAATATCTGTCATGCGGACTAACTGGGATATTTAATCACAATTAGCCCACCCCCTCCCCATTTACACAACTCTAACAAATACGAATGTTTCTTTATACAGGTAAACCCGTTGTCAAAAAAATTATTATTATTTTTTTAAATGATTTTCAATTTCGCTGGAAGAATTCATCTCATTTTAAATCAGCTCCGCACGCACTGAAATTATGCGATAGCCGGCGAAGCACGCTAGTCTTTGACATAAACATATCTGTAATGCGGACTAACTGGGATATTTAATCAAAAAGTAGTTCCATCCCCACCCTTTCCATTTACACAAATCTAACAAATACAAATGATACGATAGCGGGCGAAGCACGCTAGTCTTTGTTATAATAATATCTGTCATGCGGACTAGCTGGGATATTTAATCACAATTAGCCCACCCCCTCCCCATTTACACAACTCTAACAAATACGAATGTTTCTTTATACAGGTAAAGCCGTTGTCAAAAAAATTATTATTATTTTTTAAATGATTTTCAATTTCGCTGGAAGAATGCACCTCATTTTAAATCAGCTCCGCACGCACTGAAATTATGCGATAGCGGGCGAAGCACGCTAGTCTTTATCATAATAATATCTGTCATGCGGACTAACTGGGATATTTAATCACAATTAGCCAACCCCCTCCCCATTTACACAACTCTAACAAATACGAATGTTTCTTTATACAGGTAAACCCCTGTTCAAAAATATTATTATTATTTTTTAAATGATTTTCAATTTCGCTGGAAGAATGCATCTCATTTTAAATCAGCTCCGCACGCACTGAAATTATGCGATAGCGGGCGAAGCACGCTAGACTTTGTCATAATAATATCTGTCATGCGGACTAACTGGGATATTTAATCACAATTAGCCCGCCCCCTCCCCATTTACACAACTCTAACAAATACGAATGTTTCTTTATACAGGTAAACCCGTTGTCAAAAAAATTATTATTATTTTTTAAATGATTTTCAATTTCGCTGGAAGAATGCACCTCATTTTAAATCAGCTCCGCACGCACTGAAATTATGCGATAGCGGGCGAAGCACGCTAGTCTTTATCATAATAATATCTGTCATGCGGACTAACTGGGATATTTAATCACAATTAGCCCACCCCCTCCCCATTTACACAACTCTAACAAATACGAATGTTTCTTTATACAGGTAAACCCGTTGTCAAAAATATTATTATTTTTTTTTAAATGATTTTCAATTTCGCTGGAAGAATGCATCTCATTTTAAATCAGCTCCGCACGCACTGAAATTATGCGATAGCGGGCGAAGCACGCTAGTCTTTGTCATAATAATATCTGTCATGCGGACTAACTGGGATATTTAATCACAATTAGCCCACCCCCTCCCGATTTACACAACTCTAACAAATACGAATGTTTCTTTATACAGGTAAACCCGTTGTCAAAAAAATTATTATTATTTTTTAAATGATTTTCAATTTCGCTGGAAGAATGCATCTCATTTTAAATCAGCTCCGCACGCACTGAAATTATGCGATAGCGGGCGAAGCACGCTAGTCTTTGTCATAATAATATCTGTCATGCGGACTAACTGGGATATTTAATCACAATTAGCCCACCCCCCTCCCAATTTACACAACTCTAACAAATACGAATGTTTCTTAATACAGGTAAACCCGTTGTCATAAAAATTATTATTTTTTTTAAATGATTTTCAATTTCGCTGGAAGAATGCATCTCATTTTAAATCAGCTCCGCACGCACTGAAATTATGCGATAGCGGGCGATGCATGCTAGTCTTTGTCATAATAATATCTGTCATGCGGACTAACTGGGATATTTAATCACAATTAGCCCACCCCCTCCCCATTTACACAACTCTAACAAATACGAATGTTTCTTTATACAGGTAAAACCGTTGACAAAAAAATTATTATTTTTTTTTAAATGATTTTCAATTTCGCTGGAAGAATGCACCTCATTTTAAATCAGCTCCGCACGCACTGAAATTATGCGATAGCGGGCGAAGCACGATAGTCTTTGTCATAATAATATCTGCCATGCGGACTAACTGGGATATTTAATCACAATTAGCCCACCCCTCCCCATTTACACAACTCTAACAAATACGAACGTTTCTTTATACGGGTAAACCCGTTGTCAAAAAAATTATTATTTTTTTTTAAATGATTTTCAATTTCGCTGGAAGAATGCATCTCATTTTAAATCAGCTCCGCACGCACTGAAATTATGCGATAGCGGGCGAAGCACGCTAGTCTTTGTCATAATAATATCTGTCATGCGGACTAACTGGGATATTTAATCACAATTAGCCCACCCCTCCCCATTTACACAACTCTAACAAATACGAATGTTTCTTTATACAGGTAAACCCGATTTAAAAAAAATTATTTTTTTTTTAAAATGATTTTCAATTTCGCTGGAAGAATGCATCTCATTTTAAATCAGCTCCGCACGCACTGAAATTATGCGATAGCGGGCGAAGCACGCTAGTCTTTGTCATAATAATATCTGTCATGCGGACTAACTGGGATATTTAATCACAATTAGCCCACCCCCTCCCCATTTACACAACTCTAACAAATACGAATGTTTCTTTATACAGGTAAACCCGTTGTCAAAAAAATTATTATTTTTTTTAAAATGATTTTCAATTTCGCTGGAAGAATGCATCTCATTTTAAATCAGCTCCGCACGCACTGAAATTATGCGATAGCGGGCGAAGCACACTAGTCTTTGTCATAATAATATCTGTCATGCGGACTAACTGGGATATTTAAACACAATTAGCCCACCCCCTCCCCATTTACACAACTCTAACAAATACGAATGTTTCTTTATACAGGTAAACCCGTTGTCAAAAAAATTATTATTTTTTTTAAATGATATTCAATTTCGCTGGAAGAATGCATCTCATTTTAAATCAGCTCCGCACGCACTGAAATTATGCGATAGCGGGCGAAGCACGCTTGTCTTTGTCATAATAATATCTGTCATGCGGACTAACTGGGATATTTAATCACAATTAGCCCACCCCCTCCCCATTTACACAACTCTAACAAATACGAATGTTTCTTTATACAGATAAACCCGTTGTCAAAAAATTATTATTATTTTTTAAATGATTTTCAATTTCGATGGAAGAATGCATCTCATTTTAAATCAGCTCCGCACGCACTGAAATTATGCGATAGCGGGCGAAGCACGCTAGTCTTTGTCATAATAATATCTGTCATGCGGACTAACTGGGATATTTAATCACAATTAGCCCACCCCCTCCCCATTTACACAACTCTAACAAATACGAATGTTTCTTTATACAGGTAAACCCGTTGTCAAAAAAATTATTATTTTTTTTAAAATGATTTTCAATTTCGCTGGAGGAATGCATCTCATTTTAAATCAGCTCCGCACGCACTGAAATTATGCGATAGCGGGCGAAGCACGCTAGTCTTTGTCATAATAATATCTGTCATGCGGACAAACTGGGATATTTAATAACAATTAGCCCACCCCCTCCCCATTTACACAACTTTAACAAATACGAATGTTTCTTTATACAGGTAAACCCGTTGTCAAAAAAATTATTATTTTTTTTAAATGATTTTCAATTTCGCTGGAAGAATGCATCTCATTTTAAATCAGCTCCGCACGCACTGAAATTATGCGATAGCGGGCGAAGCACGCTAGTCTTTGTCATAATAATATCTGTCATGCGGACTAACTGGGATATTTAATCACAATTAGCCCACCCCCTCCCCATTTACACAACTTTAACAAATACGAATGTTTCTTTATACAGGTAAACCAGTTTGTCAAAAAAATTATTATTTTTTTTTAAATGATTTTCAATTTCGCTGGAAGAATGCATCTCATTTTAAATCAGCACCGCACGCACTGAAATTATGCGATAGCGGGCGAAGCACGCTAGTCTTTGTCATAATAATATCTGTCATGCGGACTAACTGGGATGTTTAATCACAATTAGCCCACCCCCTCCTCATTTACACAACTCTAACAAATACGAATGTTTCTTTATACAGGTAAACCCGTTGTCAAAAAAATTATAATTTTATTTTAAATGATTTTCAATTTCGCTGGAAGAATGCATCTCATTTTAAATCAGATCCGCACGCACTGAAATTATGCGATAGCGGGCGAAGCACGCTAGTCTTTGTCATAATAATATCTGTCATGCGGACTAACTGGGATATTTAATCACAATTAGCCCACCCCCTCCCCATTTACACAACTCTAACAAATACGAATGTTTCTTTATACAGGTAAACCCGTTGACAAAAAAATTATTATTTTTTTTTAAATGATTTTCAATTTCGCTGGAAGAATGCACCTCATTTTAAATCAGCTCCGCACGCACTGAAATTATGCGATAGCGGGCGAAGCACGATAGTCTTTGTCATAATAATATCTGTCATGCGAAGTAACTGGGATATTTAATCACAATTAGCCCACCCCCTCCCCATTTACACAACTCTAACAAATACGAATGTTTCTTTATACAGGTAAACACGTTGTCAAAAAAATTATTATTATTTTTTAAATGATTTTCAATTTCGCTGGAAGAATGCACCTCATTTTAAATCAGCTCCGCACGCACTGAAATTATGCGATAGCGGGCGAAGCACGCTAGTCTTTATGATAATAATATCTGTCATGCGGACTAACAGGGATATTTAATCACAATTAGCCCACCCCCTCCCCATTTACACAACTCTAACAAATACGAATGTTTCTTTATACAGGTAAACCCGTTGTCAAAAATATTATTATTATTTTTTAAATGATTTTCAATTTCGCTGGAAGAATGCATCTCATTTTAAATCAGCTCCGCACGCACTGAAATTATGCGATAGCGGGCGAAGCTCGCTAGTCTTTGTCATAATAATATCTGTCATGCGGCCTAACTGGGATATTTAATCACAATTAGCCCACCCCCTCCCCGTTTACACAACTCTAACAAATACGAATGTTTCTTTATACAGGTAAACCCGTTGTCAAAAAAATTATTATTATTTTTTAAATGATTTTCAATTTCGCTGGAAGAATGCATCTCATTTTAAATCAGCTCCGCACGCACTGAAATTATGCGATAGCGGGCGAAGCACGCTAGTCTTTGTCATAATAATATCTGTCATGCGGACTAACTGGGATATTTAATCACAATTAGCCCACCCCCTCCCCATTTACACAACTCTAACAAATACGAATGTTTCTTTATACAGGTAAACCCGTTGTCAAAAAAATTATTATTTTTTTTTTAAATGATTTTCAATTTCGCTGGAAGAATTCATCTCATTTTAAATCAGCTCCGCACGCACTGAAATTATGCGATAGCCGGCGAAGCACGCTAGTCTTTGACATAATAATATCTGTAATGCGGACTAACTGGGATATTTAATCAAAAAGTAGTTCCATCCCCACCCTTTCCATTTACACAAACCTAACAAATACAAATGATACGATAGCGGGCGAAGCACGCTAGTCTTTGTTATAATAATATCTGTCATGCGGACTAGCTGGGATATTTAATCACAATTAGCCCACCCCCTCCCCATTTACACAACTCTAACAAATACGAATGTTTCTTTATACAGGTAAAGCCGTTGTCAAAAAAATTATTATTATTTTTTAAATGATTTTCAATTTCGCTGGAAGAATGCACCTCATTTTAAATCAGCTCCGCACGCACTGAAATTATGCGATAGCGGGCGAAGCACGCTAGTCTTTATCATAATAATATCTGTCATGCGGACTAACTGGGATATTTAATCACAATTAGCCAACCCCCTCCCCATTTACACAACTCTAACAAATACGAATGTTTCTTTATACAGGTAAACCCCTGTTCAAAAATATTATTATTATTTTTTAAATGATTTTCAATTTCGCTGGAAGAATGCATCTCATTTTAAATCAGCTCCGCACGCACTGAAATTATGCGATAGCGGGCGAAGCACGCTAGACTTTGTCATAATAATATCTGTCATGCGGACTAACTGGGATATTTAATCACAATTAGCCCGCCCCCTCCCCATTTACACAACTCTAACAAATACGAATGTTTCTTTATACAGGTAAACCCGTTGTCAAAAAAATTATTATTATTTTTTAAATGATTTTCAATTTCGCTGGAAGAATGCACCTCATTTTAAATCAGCTCCGCACGCACTGAAATTATGCGATAGCGGGCGAAGCACGCTAGTCTTTATCATAATAATATCTGTCATGCGGACTAACTGGGATATTTAATCACAATTAGCCCACCCCCTCCCCATTTACACAACTCTAACAAATACGAATGTTTCTTTATACAGGTAAATCCGTTGTCAAAAATATTATTATTTTTTTTTAAATGATTTTCAATTTCGCTGGAAGAATGCATCTCATTTTAAATCAGCTCCGCACGCACTGATATTATGCGATAGCGGGCGAAGCACGCTAGTCTTTGTCATAATAATATCTGTCATGCGGACTAACTGGGATATTTAATCACAATTAGCCCACCCCCTCCCGATTTACACAACTCTAACAAATACGAATGTTTCTTTATACAGGTAAACCCGTTGTCAAAAAAATTATTATTATTTTTTAAATGATTTTCAATTTCGCTGGAAGAATGCATCTCATTTTAAATCAGCTCCGCACGCACTGAAATTATGCGATAGCGGGCGAAGCACGCTAGTCTTTGTCATAATAATATCTGTCATGCGGACTAACTGGGATATTTAATCACAATTAGCCCACCCCCCTCCCAATTTACACAACTCTAACAAATACGAATGTTTCTTAATACAGGTAAACCCGTTGTCATAAAAATTATTATTTTTTTTAAATGATTTTCAATTTCGCTGGAAGAATGCATCTCATTTTAAATCAGCTCCGCACGCACTGAAATTATGCGATAGCGGGCGATGCATGCTAGTCTTTGTCATAATAATATCTGTCATGCGGACTAACTGGGATATTTAATCACAATTAGCCCACCCCCTCCCCATTTACACAACTCTAACAAATACGAATGTTTCTTTATACAGGTAAAACCGTTGACAAAAAAATTATTATTTTTTTTTAAATGATTTTCAATTTCGCTGGAAGAATGCACCTCATTTTAAATCAGCTCCGCACGCACTGAAATTATGCGATAGCGGGCGAAGCACGATAGTCTTTGTCATAATAATATCTGCCATGCGGACTAACTGGGATATTTAATCACAATTAGCCCACCCCTCCCCATTTACACAACTCTAACAAATACGAACGTTTCTTTATACGGGTAAACCCGTTGTCAAAAAAATTATTATTTTTTTTAAAATGATTTTCAATTTCGCTGGAAGAATGCATCTCATTTTAAATCAGCTCCGCACGCACTGAAATTATGCGATAGCGGGCGAAGCACGCTAGTCTTTGTCATAATAATATCTGTCATGCGGACTAACTGGGATATTTAATCACAATTAGCCCACCCCTCCCCATTTACACAACTCTAACAAATACGAATGTTTCTTTATACAGGTAAACCCGTTTTCAAAAAAATTATTATTATTTTTTAAATGATTTTCAATTTCGCTGAAAGAATGCATCTCATTTTAAATCAGCTCCGCACGCACTGAAATTATGCGATAGCGGGCGAAGCACGCTAGTCTTTGTCATAATAATATCTGTCATGCGGACTAACTGGGATATTTAATCACAATTAGCCCACCCCCTCCCCATTTACACAACTCTAACAAATACGAATGTTTCTTTATACAGGTAAACCCGTTGTCAAAAAAATTATTATTTTTTTTTTAAATGATTTTCAATTTCGCTGGAAGAATGCATCTCATTTTAAATCAGCTCCGCACGCACTGAAATTATGCGATAGCGGGCGAAGCACGCTAGTCTTTATCATAATAATATCTGTCATGCGGACTAACTGGGATATTTAATCACAATTAGCCCACCCCCTCCCGATTTACACAACTCTAACAAATACGAATGTTTCTTTATACAGGTAAACCCGTTGTCAAAAAAATTATTATTATTTCTTAAATGATTTTCAATTTCGATGGAAGAATGCATCTCATTTTAAATCAGCTCCGCACGCACAGAAATTATGCGATAGCAGGCGAAGCACGCTAGTCTTTGTCATAATAATATCTGTCATGCGGACTAACTGGGATATTTAATCACAATTAGCCCACCCCCTCCCGATTTACACAACTCTAACAAATACGAATGTTTCTTTATACAGGTAAACCCGTTGTCAAAAAAATTATTATTATTTTTTAAATGATTTTCAATTTCGCTGGAAGAATGCATCTCATTTTAAATCAGCTCCGCACGCACTGAAATTATGCGATAGCGGGCGAAGCACGCTAGTCTTTGTCATAATAATATCTGTCATGCGGACTAACTGGGATATTTAATCACAATTAGCCCACCCCCCTCCCAATTTACACAACTCTAACAAATACGAATGTTTCTTAATACAGGTAAACCCGTTGTCATAAAAATTATTATTTTTTTAAAATGATTTTCAATTTCGCTGGAAGAATGCATCTCATTTTAAATCAGCTCCGCACGCACTGAAATTATGCGATAGCGGGCGATGCATGCTAGTCTTTGTCATAATAATATCTGTCATGCGGACTAACTGGGATATTTAATCACAATTAGCCCACCCCCTCCCCATTTACACAACTCTAACAAATACGAATGTTTCTTTATACAGGTAAAACCGTTGACAAAAAAATTATTATTTTTTTTTTAAATGATTTTCAATTTCGCTGGAAGAATGCACCTCATTTTAAATCAGCTCCGCACGCACTGAAATTATGCGATAGCGGGCGAAGCACGATAGTCTTTGTCATAATAATATCTGCCATGCGGACTAACTGGGATATTTAATCACAATTAGCCCACCCCTCCCCATTTACACAACTCTAACAAATACGAATGTTTCTTTATACGGGTAAACCCGTTGTCAAAAAAATTATTATTTTTTTTTAAATGATTTTCAATTTCGCTGGAAGAATGCATCTCATTTTAAATCAGCTCCGCACGCACTGAAATTATGCGATAGCGGGCGAAGCACGCTAGTCTTTGTCATAATAATATCTGTCATGCGGACTAACTGGGATATTTAATCACAATTAGCCCACCCCTCCCCATTTACACAACTCTAACAAATACGAATGTTTCTTTATACAGGTAAACCCGTTGTCAAAAAAATTATTATTATTTTTTAAATGATTTTCAATTTCGCTGAAAGAATGCATCTCATTTTAAATCAGCTCCGCACGCACTGAAATTATGCGATAGCGGGCGAAGCACGCTAGTCTTTGTCATAATAATATCTGTCATGCGGACTAACTGGGATATTTAATCACAATTAGCCCACCCCCTCCCCATTTACACAACTCTAACAAATACGAATGTTTCTTTATACAGGTAAACCCGTTGTCAAAAAAATTATTATTTTTTTTTTTAAAGGATTTTCAATTTCGCTGGAAGAATGCATCTCATTTTAAATCAGCTCCGCACGCACTGAAATTATGCGATAGCGGGCGAAGCACGCTAGTCTTTATCATAATAATATCTGTCATGCGGACTAACTGGGATATTTAATCACAATTAGCCCACCCCCTCCCCATTTACACAACTCTAACAAATACGAATGTTTCTTTATACAGGTAAACCCGTTGTCAAAAAAATTATTATTTTTTTTTTAAATGATTTTCAATTTCGCTGGAAGAATTCATCTCATTTTAAATCAGCTCCGCACGCACTGAAATTATGCGATAGCGGGCGAAGCACGCTAGTCTTTGACATAATAATATCTGTAATGCGGACTAACTGGGATATTTAATCAAAAAGTAGTTCCCTCCCCACCCTTTCCATTTACACAAACCTAACAAATACAAATGATACGATAGCGGGCGAAGCACGCTAGTCTTTGTTATAATAATATCTGTCATGCGGACTAGCTGGGATATTTAATCACAATTAGCCCACCCCCTCCCCATTTACACAACTCTAACAAATACGAATGTTTCTTTATACAGGTAAACCCGTTGTCAAAAAAATTATAATTTTATTTTAAATGATTTTCAATTCCGCTGGAAGAATGCATCTCATTTTATATCAGCTGCGCACGCACTGAAAGCACGCTAGTCTTTGTCATAATAATATCTGTAATGCGGGCTAACTGGCATATCTAATCAAAAATAGTTCCTTCCTCCCCCCCCCCCTTTCCATTTACACAAATCTAACAAATACAAATTATACGATAGCGGGCGAAGCACGCTAGTCTTTGCCATAATAATATATGTCATGCGGACTAACTGGGATATTTCCAATTCCGTTGAAGAATCCATCTCATTTTATATCAGCTGAGCACACACTGAAATTATACGATAGCGGGCGAAGCGCGCTAGTCTTTGTCATAATAATGTCTGTCATGCGGTCTAACTGGGATATCTAATCAAAAGTAGTTCCCTCCCCTACCACCCACCAATTACACAAATCTAACAAATACAGGTTATGCGATAGCGGGCGAAGCACGTTAGTCTTTATCATAATAATGTTTGTCATGTGGGCTAACTGGGATATTTAATCAAAAGTAGTTCTCTCCCCCCCCCCCTTTCCATTTACACAAATCTAAGAAATACAAACGTTTTTTAATACAGGTGGACCCGTTCTCTAAAAAGTTTTAAGAAAAATAACAATTTTCAATTCCGCTGGAAGAATGCATCTCGTTGCCTGCGAAAATGGTATACACGTGGTCTCCTGTCATTGAGAAGTCTATGCTCAAACGATTTATCAAAAAGCTGCCAGGTAAAAAAACACTAAAAAAATTTAAATTGTTAATTAATATATATTCGCTAATTGCTGTTGTTTTTCAAAGACTATTTGGATTCGTCGTTGAAAATACTCATAGATGTGTTAATTTCAACTCGATAAAAGCGATAATAAATAATATATAACGTCCCTTAAAAATTCCTAGTGTACTTTGAAATGTAGGAACCCGGTGAATGCGGATTCTCAATCTATTTTATCCTTTTTCTTTCTGTAAACCTTTAGCCTCGGAACGGGGTCCCATTCTAGGCAACCATAACGCTAGGTTTGCTACCTTCGCAGACGGGTGCAATTCCAGTCAGATTGTGGTTTTGAAGAAATAAATACTTTTTTAATTTGGCTGCTTGATGAGAGTGAGTTGCGATTGTTAATTAATTAGCTATTAATTAAAATTTTAAAATTCTCAGGAGCAGATGCATTAGGAAACACCTTCGATTGTCTTCACAAAAAATTTCAACTTCGTACGTGCCGTAGATTTCGTTAGCCATCGCCGACAGACACACACACGCACACACAGAGCGATCTGTTCTTTTATTAGTATAGATATAAATGTATAGCTCTGGCTTTTTCCCCTCCCCCACCATCAGTTTGCTTAGCACGTTCCATCAATCCTCTGGAATTTGTCTTACAAACTCCATCCAACTAAACATTTACCCTAAAGATCTACGCACCACATAATATCGATTAATCATCTTTGATAGAAAGTAAACGATCGCATAACGACCATCGTAGTAACTTCATAATATTCTGCATTGATTCATTGACTGGGAAAGAGAACGCCCAGATTTGTCACAGGATTCTGCTACTGGAGGAGGAGGGATGCTAACTTTTCATAAACTTTGTGACTACAATTACATGTTAGCAAATCACGCTGTTTTTGCCTTTACAAGAAAATCTAGATCATAAGCATCAAACCCGAAGTCGGCCTCAAATCGTCAATTCAGTACATAAAAACAAATTTAATTTTTAAGACAGATTAAATGATCGAATGTGCGCTTTATTTATGGATTTTATTTATTTTTTAAAGTTACAAAATTTAAATTTGTTTGCAGTCCCTGAAACTCATAAATTATGTTTAGAGAATAACTTATGCTCTGACAAGTAAAACAATAAAAGCCCATTCTGTTACGACCAAAGTTCACCCAGTCATGATACTTTGAATTTAATGAAATTTCATAGCTTTCCGACAAAGAAAACGCGAATAACAAAAAATGTTGTAGATAGAGAAAGAGAGAGAAATAAGTATTGCTGGAAATAATAGCCATAATCTCTGTAGATTGGCTGCTCCTTTCGGCCTATGTTCGCCTTTTTGGACTTATTTATTAAATTACTATTCATATTGTGATGTTGAATATAACATATCATCACATAGCATTATTTATCTTCTTTTTAAAATTAAATTCCCCATTTTAAAATTTAATTTCTCCTTTCATAATTATAAATTGAATCAAAACTTCCTTTCCTTTCTAAAAAGAATATATCCATTTTTTCTTCTCTTACGCTTTATTTTTCAGTTACTTAACTTTCCCAAGTTCAGCCAAAACCGTTAATAAAATAAATCAAAAACAAATCTGTTTCTCATCATGAAATCATTAACTGTTATAAAAAAAGATATCTTTGACCATATGTTCCAATTGTAGCAGTTATTTATACACTCAGTGTTAATTTTTCAGTTTGATAGTCAATACAACTGTCTTTTCGGCCGCAAATATTATACTCTGTTTATATTAAAATCGGCGCCCTGCATCTCCGTTGTTGCTTCTAAATGCATATTTCCCATCATTTAGCTTTGGCATTCATATTTGTACGTTGAAATATTAAAACGCCAATCAACGGTCCTTTTGGCTATTTTTTAATTCAAAGTTGCATTAAGTGATATATCTTTGGGGTTTATGGTCCAGGGTATCAAGATTTTGGCTCGACACATTGGCAACGATATCTGACAAATTATTCATTCCTTCTCTATACATCTTACTGTTAACAGCTAACTAAAAGGGTCCCTCTCTGGCACTTGCATATTTCATGTCCATATCCAATAAACTCATCATGTCTTCAAATTTGCAGAATTATTATTTCGTGCCTGTCTTTAATTATTCGAGGACTTACGAACCTGGTTTTCCAAAAAAAGTGATTATCTTAAAAATGCAATAGTTGTATAAAATATTTTTCGCTACAGATCATGGTCTACAGCATACATATTTTGTTTTAACTTACTATAAATATTAGAAATGAGAAGTATACGTTGATACTTATATTTTATTCAAATTCATCGTAAAAATTAATGAAAGGATGATACCTTGCTGGTTACTGAAACATACTTCATAATAGTTAGATTTTTCAATTTTATTTGATGAATAACAATATATCAGAAAGAAAACTAGGAAATACTTTCTTTTTATAATATTATTTATTGTTTATTAGTTACTACTTATTTCACGTAATCAATAATGCAAGAAATATATCATATAACATGTACCTTTATTTTTAAATGCACTATATATTTAAAAAGATTTCTAAGAAATTTCTTAAATTTTATTGAAAATTATTAGTTTTCACTCAAAATTTGTCAATAAATTTATACTTGTGATATATGATCCCATGCTCATAGCCTTTTCACTTGTTTTCTTTTTACAGGTTTATAATTCTTGTACGAATATATTTTGAAAATACAGATGTTGAAACATGAAACTCCTTTTTAGAAGCTATTTATGGTAAAATATTCTGATAATAAGCTTTTTGGCTTAAGTCCAATCTTATAAGTCTTAACATTATATCAGTAAATTATAAAATCGCGCTTTTGAAAATATCTATTTAATTCAAAGGCGTAGTTTTCTGAGTATTTTGAAAAATTTGGGACTTTGAAAGCAACATTTTTACATTGCAGTTCTGTTAGAAAAAATACTTATCTAAAACAAATTTCTTGTGATTTATTTTTACGATGATTTAAAAAAAGTCCTAGGTTTAAAGCAATATACCATATATTTAATTAGAGTATGTATTACTCAGTATTTACATGGATTATGAACAATAGTTGTAGATTAAATGTAAAATAAAACTATGTAATAAAGGACATGAATAACATCAGTAAAGTTCACAAAAAACTCATATTTGATCAAATATTTAACATATTTATGCACTAATTGTGCCTAAAGCTGTCAAAATGTTTTAATGCCTCTATTTGTACATATACAGGGTGTATCTGAAATGCTTCAACAAACTTAGAGGGATGATAGTACTCATCAAGACGAACAAAAAATGCAATGGAACATGGGGTCGCAAATGACGTTTAAAGGGTGAAAATGGTAAAACAAATAAAAATATCGAAATCTCGCATGCTGCTTTTCTGCAGAACTGGCTACTAGCACGAAGCTGGTTTTCCTTTCACTTTGTGCATATCCGGCCATAAAGAGATAACAAAAACTTGGAAGAAAACCAAACAAATCTGTGAGCAGGAATCCACGTATGCAAATTTGAGCGTGTCCACCAGTCGTTTCTCTGTAGATGTACTCTGTGTAATTATGTCCGCGGTCGACACTTTGAACAATTGTTGTAAAATATTTGTCTTTTCTGGACATCACGAGCTGTGTTATAACTATTCTATGCAATAAATAATTTTCTGGAGTGTTTCTTTCTTGTCTGAGTTTGCCCATTTCCAGACGCATTTTCTCGATTTTCATCCTTTAAACGTCATTTGTGACCCCATGTTCCATTGCATTTTTTGTTCGTCATCATGAGTACTATCATTCCTCTAAGTTTGTTGAAGAATTTCAGATACACCCTGTATACGTATAAAAATATTTAATAGGTAAAATTCAAAAGAAGTCGCGTTTAAGGGCAAAGTGGTCACAAAAAGTTTCCCAATTTAGCCTTTTTTCTGTTTTTCAACATCTAAACACAGGCCACTAATGCTACAACATATGTCGAATATTATGGTAATAGAAACAAGAAAGACAAATCATGCATCCCGGATAAATTATGAAAAGCTTCCTAAAATTTACAGAATATTTTTATGTGAAGAGAGCGTGCAAGTCCTCATCCTAGATGACGATACCATTGGATTTTATGTCTTGCTTTGCGACACATACTATAGGTAGCAGGCGAAAGGAGAGGCCGAAGATGGGAAGTTGTCCAAGAACAGGATTATTTGGCAGAGACAGATTTATTAATCGTGATGTTAAGACACAAAGACGACCGACATTTTTTGATTTTATACGTTTTGTTGAATCTCTTGAGAAAAAAATAGCGAATTCATCTGGAACTTTTAGAATGCAAAGAACATCTTTGACCTCAAAGAAAGTTTGGTCACTGCAGCAAACAGGAGATAAACAACAAATTGAGTAAGAAAATAATATTTGCGACCACCTCCTAAATTAAATGCTCAAAATGTTCAGTAGCACATGACAGTTTGGATCCTGTATTACAATTGTGTTCATTTGTGTAAAAGAAAAAAAAAATGTATATTTCTTGAATTAACAAATTCATGAAATTTTGACTAGTTTTTGTTTTGGCATGGAAGGTTTTCAATCAAATTTTCTGCCACATTCAGGAACTTTGAAAAAGTACAGTAGAAACTACATGCTGCAATTGGGATATAAATATATTAAACATTTGATAAAATATAAAAAAATTACGAAATAATTTTCAGCCAAGCATGCGCGAAAGATAACAAACACTTCTTTCACAATTTAGTAGTCAGTTGTATACAAGAACTCATATAAAATGGCCAATCGATCACCGTGAAATCTCCAAAAGATATCGGCGATATAATAAGCTGAATTTTAGAAGCTTTTTAAAAGTAGATGGATAACAAGACATTTTCCAAAAATTGTCATTTTTCATTTTTTTTTCATTGTTATATGTTATACGTTTTAGTTTGGGAATTTTTATTAAAGTTTATACGTTTTAGTTCTAGTGGGAGAATCACCAGAATGAGCCCACTCCAACAAAAAAAGACTTATTAAAATGTAAACAACCGTCCAAAAGCTATACGAGGGCATACATTAAATGCGTACTCAATTTGTTGGATGTATTAAGTTAACAAAAAATGTCATTTTGTCGAAAATCTCTCATGATCTACCTACTTTTTGAAAGCAACTGAAATTCAGCTCACTATATCACTGATATCTGCATGAATATTCTTTATATGCGACTGGACTTATATATACACTGGTGTCCAAAATTAAGGAACAATCACAAAATGCTAATTTCCAAGTACGCGAATACTCAAAAAGGAAATAATATAATTCGAATAATTACTATCTCTACAGTACAGCTAGCCCATATAACATCTCATTTATGTTACACATGGTCACAAATGTCACAGTCACTACGGTGAAGCAAAAAAATAGGAAATTTCATACATCTCATTATGAGTCTCAAATGATCACATATCTGACTCCACTGAGACGTCAATGTGACTGCTGCTTTGTGACGAGTCGCCATGTGACTTTACACTGTAGTTACATTGTGACTCTCGTGTGACTGTCATCTGTAGACTCAATTTCAAAGTCATCGTGAACGCTGCATTGTGATAAGTTACCAAATAATGTCACATTAAAGTCACATGATGGTTTTCAGGTGACAGACAGACTACTGTGAAGTCACCATTGTGCTCTTTTGTGAAAAGTCAACATGTGACTATAATATGATATTATTTGGTGACTTATCATAATGCAACGTTCATGATGACTTTGAAATTCTAAAAATGGCTGTCACATGAGAATCACAATGTAACTAAATTGTAAAGTCACCTGGTGACTCGTCGCCAGGGGCGTCGCCATGGGGGGGTATGGGGGGGGAGACTCCCCCCCCAATATTTATGAAGTTGGGAAATTTGAGCTTAGAGTTGGGAAATTCTGGATTTTTGAGACATTATGAATTTTTTATTGTTTTGGTGGTTATGTTTCTGACTAAGTACTGTAACAGTAAGCAAGTTAAATTATCAAAAGAAATACAAAAAGAAATCAGCCACACTCAATCTATCATTGTATTTTTCAGATCTACAAAAATATTATACATCTACCAGACCTAAATTTCTCTTCTCCTATCCACCAACAGCTGACTATCCAGTTCCTTTATTTCCTTCAAAACTTTGTACCTTTCTTAAAAATTTCTCCCTTCCTCCCTTTCCCCTCCTAAAAGAGAATCCAGCTATTTTAATTCAAAGGGATTGCAGCTTCTTTTGAAAATTGGAGATCACTTGTAGCACAACAGATAGGAATGTAGTCACCTACTTGAAACACAGCTGGGCAAGAAGATTTGATGAGTTTTCACAAATTGCACTAATTTTGCGATTTTTGGACAATATTTTACTCATTCTCGTGATTTTTTTGCTCCGAAAATTAGTTAACCCTTTGCTGTCAAGACAAAAGCATTATATGAGCAAATGTGAATGTAAGAAGTCGTTAGTTTAGATAAATTTGCCACATTTTACCTTTATTTGTGGGCAGAAATGTGCCAATCCTAAAATATATGTCCTGTTCATTTATATTTATAGGTGTTTATGAAATTTTAAACCAAAAGTCCAGTGTTGTCTGTTTAAAGCTGTTCTAAAAAATGACTATAAATCTTAGCACGAAAGAACCCTTCATAATAGAAAAAAAGTTTTCGTGCAAGATTTTGGAGCATCTAAAAATCAACTCGAGGATGAAAAAGGTAAAAATGTGGATGATTTGAATTTGGAACAGAAATATGACCATGAAAGCAGTCCATCAACTGAAGAAAAAAATCGACATGCAGGTTGACATAAACACTGACAGGTTGCACTTGAATAAAATTTTGAAGAAATAAAGATTTCCTTATAGACAAGTTCATAAACAATTATGAATATTAGGTAGTGATTGAAGAAGCTGACTTCTGAAAGCACCGTGGGAAAACGGTTTCACCAAATGGAATAGATAAAAATAATAGCATAGCAATGGACATTGATACACATAAGTTTTACAGGGAAGAGTTATAAGAAATACAAGAAAATTTCGGCAATTTAGTAATGGGCTTAAATGACAATGTTTCCTATATCAGGAGAATATTGCACCAATACATTGCATATTTAAATTACAATTGTGCAAGGCAAATTTGAGTATCACTAACTTAGAAAAGTTAATAATGTTTCCACCTGGATATGAGAAACCGGATGTACATGACTTGCAGAGTCAAATAGAAATAAACCAAATCCCAACTCACTTAACAAACCATTTACTCATGCCATGAAATTCAAAGACTATTTGGGTCACACTGTCAAACTATATACTCGTACCTTAACATTTACAGCAGCTTATCTTTTTGCGTTGCATCTAATGAAAGAATCTTTAGTCAAATAAAAATTGTAAAAATATATATTGCAAGCTACAATGAGGTCTGGCAGATTTGACAGCCTAATGCTTTTAAAATGTGAAAGTGAAATAGTGGATTTTATTAAACTGGACGATGTTAGGTTAGCTTCATCAGGGTTAGATTCTTTGAAGACCAAAAGAATTTATGTTAAATGAAAACAATTTGGATGTGCCAATCCTAAAACCTCATTCTATCCCATACATGTTAATACTTCAAAATTTGCAATCACAATGTTAAAATTAAATAACAATTCTATGCTCATAATAATGAATTCTAAAGGTTTAATTATGTGCATTTAATTTATAATTCGTTTAATTGTGTGCATTTAAAAAGGAGATAGGAACATCGCATTTTTCAAACAAATCATTGAATTTCGACACCCATGCTCTTAGATGTCTGCAACCAAAATTCCAAACCCAAAGAGCTCAAAAGTGATTCCTTTGTACAGTATACACCCAAGCCCAATAAGGAAGTGTAACCGAATATGAAGTTTGGCTAAATTTCCGTGCATTAGTTTTCCAGATATAGCTAACGCGAAAATCGTGAAAAATACTGCACAGCAGTGCCACAGATATATACAAAAACCTAATAAGCACTAAATTATGTCAAGGTTTAACAGAATATGAAATTTGATCAAATTCTGTGCAACAGTTTTTCAGATATAACTATCGCTAAAATCATGTAAATCGTGAAAAATACAGCATAGCAGCGCCACCTTTTGGGTAATTTACACCAAAAACTAATCAGCATTAATTTTTATCAAGGTATAACTGAATCTAAAGTTTTATAAAATTCCGCGAATTAGTTCTTGAGATAGAGCACCCACAAAATTTGTGTCACATTCACACAGACAGACATTTTCTAAAAACAGTCAAATTATGTTCAGGACCTTCTAAAACGTATCAAACCGTCGAAAACCAGTTGTAGAATTTTTTTACGAATTCAATACTTTCGTCTTGTGAAGACAGAAGAAAGTAAAACGCGTGTTTGTTTGTTTATTAAACAAACCAATAATTAGAATTTTTATGTTTCTAGTTTCAAAATTTTTCTTTGGAAAGGAATTTTTTATGCATAAACTTCATTATCATTATTACACACTTTGTGCATATCACTTTAGTTGAAAGTTGGAGGAATTTGTTTCAAGTTGGGAAATTTTTGAACTCTCCCCCCCGAAAAAATACCTGTAGCTACGCCCCTGCTCGTCGCAAAGCAGCAGTCACATTGACGTCTCAGTGGAGTCACAAATAGTGATCATTTGAGACTCATAATGAGACGTGTGGAATTATCTATTTTTTGTTTCACCGTAGTGACTGTGACACTTGTGACCATGTGTGACACGAATGAGATGCTATATAGACTAGCTGTGCTGAAGGGATAGTAATGATTTGAATTGTATTATTTCCTTTTGAGTATTAGCTCACTTAAAAATTAGCATTTTGTGACTGGTCCTTAATTTTGGACACCAGTGTATATATATATATATATAGATATATATATATACACAGTGGCGCTCAAAAGTATTTTGACAAAGATAATAATTGACTTAAAAAGGAACAATAATAAAATACAACAATCAATCATTTATTTTATTTAACCATGTTCAGTGTTTTACAGAATTTTAGAAAATTAACTATGATAAGCTAGAAAATAACCTGAAAACCAAGGGAAATCCAAGAACATTGAACAAAATAGGAGTGAATATAATTTTGTCAAAATACTTTTGAGCGTTACTGTATATATTGCTCTATATACGAGGGTAGGCTGAAAAGAAATGCACACATGCTTGTAGAACACTAATAAACACAGATAGCCACATCGGACAAAATGTACATTAAAGTACAATTCTTAAGCTTCAATATCATATATTTATTTTTCAACATAGTTACTGTTAAGGATAACACATTTTTGCAAACCTGTAACAAGTTTTTTTATTCCGTCACTGAAAAATTCTTTCGACTTTTCGCGAATCTATGACTTGACAGCTGCCTTCATCTCGTCGTCCGAAGTGTAACGATTTCCTTTGAAGTCTCATTTGAGAAGAGGAAAAAAATAAAAATCGCAAGGCGCTGGACCAAAGGAATAAGGAGGGTGTGGAATCGGCTAAAACTTCAGGTCTCGCAGAGCCTCATTGGTCACAGATTTTACGGTATCCCATTTGTTCAATTATGAAGTCGACACGTTCCTTAGATATTCAAATATGGTATGCGATACGCTTTTGTGTGCTTTGCTGGTCATTTTAAATCGAATCCCTGACGAGTTTGCGATGTTTATCGTCCACAGCAGTGATCAGACGTCTGCCGCGTTTTTTATCAATAATTAAGGCTTTTTTTCAGGCTCGCAATCACGAAATTTTCTTGCCCATCGATTTACAGTAGACATATACACAGCTTCATCACCATAAACAGCCTTTAAATTACAGTGAATCTTGGTAGGACTCACTTTGTCAGAGATTAAAAATTCGATAACAGCACTCTGTTTAACTCGCGTTGATATAGTAATAGAACACGTCTCCATTATTCCGCTTCTCAAAATACACTGAATGAATTAAAATACCTCAAATCTGTACACATGTATAGAGGGGGAATTTTACTTCCACATGCCACCGGGCGCGCATTTAAAAGTAATTTCATCCGCGCTTTATAAGCATGTGCGCATTTCTTAGCCTACCTTCGTAGTTGAAGATTGAATTATGCAAAAATGATTTCTTATAATTCGCGGATGAGCAATTAAAATGTACTTTATACAAATCGCCATATTTTATCAAATATTAAACATATTTATATTCTAATTGAAGTATGTTGTTTCTTTTGTACTTTGTCAGGTGATAAATTTGCTAGAAAACCCTGCATACTTTAAACAAAAACATGCAAACATCACCACATCTTTTTAAAGAATTGTTTATATCGAAATGAATACACCTGTTTTTTTTTTTTTTTTTTTTTTTTTTTTTTTTTTTTTTTTTTTAAACTTAAATAAACATAGATATTGAACAAGACCCACAAAGTCATGTGTTACAGTTTTTATATTTAAGTTGTTGATGATCCTCTATTTTCCCTAGTGATTAAATCGTTGTTAAAAAATGTGGGGTTAAACAAGTTCTTTAAATTCACGAAGTTCCACATAAATATATTAGTCGACAAAATGTCTAAGAATGAAAGAATGTCTGAAGGTATGTGTGATTGTATGAAAGATTTAATGTCCCAATTACATGAAGAACGATAACACCAATATCAGTAACAAGAACGTTTAAGAAAAGCTAAAAATCATTCTAAATAACAATAAAAGCAGTTATTTGTATCAGAAAAAGAAAATTCTCTGAAAACTGAAAAAAAAGTTAACAGAAAGTTTAGAATAATTCCATGAAGATTACGAATACGTATTAAGAGAAATAGCTACGATTAAAAGTAAAACGATATAATAATTCCAAAAAACACCCAGAATGAAAGAAATTTCACATATACCCGTGATTAAAAAAAAAAAAAAAAAAAAAAAAAAAAAAGAAAGAAAACGTGCGATACTCATAAGTCTAACTTAACAGAATTTAGAAATGAGAAGAAGAAAAAAATATTAAAATAAATGATCTGAGAAAAGTATCAAATACGAAATTGGTGCTCCTAAGAAATTTTAAGTGATCCGGAAACCATTAAGTAAATATGACTATGAATTCGAAATAAATAATTGTGCAGATTATGAAGTGAAAAGACGGAAACAGATGTTGAGAAAAAAAGGGACCTCTTGATAAAAAGGAATCTTAAACAGAAAACGTAAATGAATTTCACATGTATTAGACGATGACACTGACTGTGATGGCGTGCCGATTATGACAATACTATCTAGATCGTGATACATATTTTAATTATGAATATGAATGAATAAAATAATCTTTTCAAAAAAAATATTAACCGACTTCAAAAAAGCACTAAAAAGAATTAAATGATTCTTTAAACTTCTCTAATGACGAAACGTTGTCCATTAACTGCACATCGGACATCATCTACCGGCATAAAAACGTTAAATTTAATATATAGAATTTAAAATCTACCAAACATTGGATTTTCTAGAGAATATTTTTTACAAAAGATTAATTTACATATTTATGATTTACGAATATATACATATAAAAAGTAATCAATTACTTTTTGAAGTTGGTGCCAACCTATCTTAAGTATAGTAAAGTTGTGAATATATTGTAGCTATTACCATGAATAAAGTGATGATGGAAAATGTTATACAAAATTTCTTCAGCAAATTATTTGTTTAATCATTATCGATTGTGAATGTTTTTGAAATAAATTGTTTTTTAGCCTCAAATACGATTATTCTTAATTTATTATTAATAATAATTGTAATTAGTCTCTATAAAGAAAAAAAAAGTTTCTTAATAGTTAATAAAAATACTAATTATAGTATATAATATTTATATTAAAAGCTTAGTTTATATACTAAATTTAGACAAAACATATAATTTTGTTTTTTTTTAACACATATCGATATTCCCATGTTTAGTACGTTTGTATTTTATCAAATAAATACAAAAATATTTCAGCGTAATTTTTTTTAGTATTTTTGCAGTTCATTTTGCAACATTTTAAAGTGATTTTACCAACAATTTATAGAAAATAAAAATTCAGATATAAATGGGTTAATAGGCGGAAACTAGTCTTCAGCAAGCGAACAAACTTTGGCTTTTTTCTCTTACTGCTAGTTTTTAATCTTTATTTAATCGCCAAAATTTCACGACTAAATAGGGCGGGCAAAAATTATTATTAAAAATTAGTGGTAAGGAAAATGCGTAGAAGTTGGCCCCTACGTAGCAGAGTAGGTAGGTTTTTCTTTTAAGTTGTCATATACAGTCGAACCTCTATTTAATGAAGTCGCTAAATCCTGGTAAAAAGTTCGTTATATGGAAAATTCGTTAAATAGAGATTCACCTTTTAAAATACTTTAAACTACATAAAACAGATTTTAAATTTATAAACACTAAATATTTTTACTAAAAGTAATTAATCACATTTTTTTTAATAAGTTATATCGATTTGTTTTATTTATTTTACCCACCAATATCCATCATCAATTAATTTTTTCTATGTATTTAAATATTTGAAATCTGCAAGGAAAACAAAACATTGTTCGGGAATGCACTGTATTTTCTATTTAAAGTAAATAGTATTACATTAAAATTAACGAATTTGAATGACCTTATCGTATTTATTATTATTATAAAAAATAATTTTAACCATACATTAACATATGCGTTCTTAAATTTAGTTTCTGAAAAACTCTGTTAATTTTGTCTGAGTTTTTTCTTTTAAAAAGTGCTTTCTCTCATAATACGTCTCGCATCTTTGCAATGCACCAAAAACACCTTCATGCGTATTTTCTTCTAACTATAATCTGCGTCGGATTCTTTCAAATGATTTTAGCATTTCATCATACGAAGCTTTGTTAATTCCTCCATCATGATCATTTCCATCATCATCATATTCGTCTCATCGCAATTCATTGCTGTATTGTTTTTATTTTTCACACTGTCGAAAATATTCAATTCGGATAGTGTTTCCGAGGTCTCAATTTCAGAATTAAGTGAAATAGAATCATCAATCAGCACATCATGGTTAATTTCTTCTTTTTTTTCTCTCATTTGTATCCACATTTTTTTAAGTTACTCTAAGCGATTATCGTCTTCGTCTTCCGTACTTACCGAATTTTCACTGCTGACAAAGAAGGTGCCTGGTAAAACCAGTTCAAGGCTATTGAACATCATAAAATGTGTTAAAAGAAAGAATAAGTTTGAAATGTCCAGAAATATTTTGAGAAATGAGGAGAAAAAAAAATTTAGATCATAAGAAAAAGTTCGTTAAATAGAGAATGCACGTCGCTATTTGGAGGTTATTTTACGAAGAATTTCGCAAAATGTTCTTGGTTCCAAGGAAAAGTTCGCAAAATAGAAAAATTCGCAAAATAGAGGTTCGTTAAATAGAGGTCCGACTGTATTTTTGAAACATTATCCTTTATTACTTATTAAGAATAAGTAAAGTTTTATTATGAATGCAATACTATTTCCTGCTGGCACCGACGCAAAATATTTTATCATTTACTATCACAATAATAAAAACAAAATATAATGACTAACTGAGCGTACTCTGCATCATTATTCACAAATATGTTTCCATTCATTGTGGGCGGAAATCTCATCATTGATCTAATGTGCACAAATGAAAAGCCTACGCTTGTAGTGCTAATAAATGAGTTTGCGGGCATACGTCCTGTTTCATCCTTATAATGTAAATTCAATATTTCATTTTGTGCCACTTATTCAATTATTTTTTTCTGAAAATCATTTGTTTAATATAAACGGTGAAAAACAAAAATATAATAAGTAATGTTCAAAAGTATACTATTAAAATCTAGTAATATTTATTTAGTTAGGAAAGTATAAATTAAATTATTATTTATTAAAACATTATCATATCAAGAATTTTAAAATGAAAAGAAATTTAAAACTACATCAGAATGGAAATTTTGTATTTTCAAATTAATTAACCTCTTAACTTATAAATATGACACTATTTATCAATGTGACACTATTTATCCACCGCATAGTTAGAAGAAAACTCATATAAAATTGATATTCTTAAAACTTTTTTAATAAATAAGATATAGTAGGAACACTCAAATCCGCATAGCTTGGGACCAGACATTGTGCAGATTTTAGAATTTTGCGGATTTCTGGTCATTGATTTGTTTACATTTCTTAAACAGTAATTTGAATGTAATAATGCATTCGAAATTATAATGAATGCTTACAATATAGTAAAATATTAAATTAATTACGTAAAGTAATAAAGTAAAACAATAAAAAATAAGAAAAAATTTAAAAATTATTAAACTAGTAAAAGTAAAGGTCAACTAAATAATTAATAATGATTAACTGAATATGGTTAAAAACGATAAGATAAATGTTTTTTCAATTATTGAATTAATCTCGCCTCATAAAAGTACATTAATTATGTATTTACATTAAAATGATGAAGTTTTATTTCATGCTTAGTGAGATTTAATCACCAAAAAAGCTTATTTAACCCTTCATCTACTGACGGTACTTATAAGTACCATTAACATAACTTGTTATAAAATTCATTTAATACATGGATTAGTAGTAATTCAGTTTAGAATGAGTTACAGATGCATTATTTTATCTTGTTACAAAAGCATTATTGGTTACGCAAAATAAAAATATTTTTAAAAGGATGATTTCTTTTGCCTTTGCATCTTTTCAGCTTTCTTGGCGTTGGTGGGGGATTTTTCAATTCGGAAATATTTCTATATTTCTACTGTAAGAACATTATACTTGTATATTTCCTAATTCTGCAAAATACTAAGAAAATATTTAAAATAAAAGATTTATGTGGGGCTATAAATGGTTCACAAAATCCTTATAAATTCAAATGTAATTAATTCTCCTAAATCCTTCAATACTTCTAAAATCCTTCTAAAATTTATTAAATTATTATGTAAATCATATAAATAAAAACATACATTTATTTTACTTAAATAGGTGTCACAAATATAAAAATTAAAATATGTTGACATGTTTCGGTTTAATAGTAAAAACCGTAATCATAACACACACATAATCAATAGAAATGAATGACACTGGGTACCAAAAAATAATCTAAAAACCAAAAAACATAAAAATGCAAAACACTGCGCCCTCTATGATCTCAAATAGCCTACGCTACCGTGGCTCCCTCTATCAGACTCCCTTTTTAAGTATTTATTAAGGAATTCCAACCATAAAATAGGAATATCAACGGATAAAGAATCATTACACACAGTATCCCTCCTAGAATATATCTCAATAGATTCCCGGATGATTGACTTGCGGAATAAACTCGAAACAAACAATAATCTACTGTCTCTGAAACAAATATTAACCCCCCTCTTTAAAAATAGCCTTGATAACGCAGTCTTATCCCTACCAAATTTTATATCAGATTCATGCTCTTTCTTCCTAATCCCAAACTTTCTACCTGTCATACCAATATAATAATTAATATCCCCCCCCCCCTCATTCTCATATGGAATTTCATACACCCCTGCGAGGTCATCCTGTGCAACCGGATCAAAAGGTTTGTACAGAAGATGTTTCAACTTAGGAGGTGGTTTAGCAACTAATTCTAACTTAAACTTCCTTAATTTACTTTTAAGCCTCTCAAAATTACCCTTGATATATGGAAACGATAACCTTTTAAATCTATTAACCTCCCCCCTCTCACACACCTTATCAACCAAAGTAGAACTAACTTGTGAATGACCTTTACACTTATAATTTTTAATCAAATTATTAATCTTTTCTCTTTTGTAACCATTTACTTTAGCAATATTGAAAATATAATTCAACTCCTCGTCCAAAAAATCCCCTGAACAAATATTAAACGCACGATTAACCATGAACCTGAACGTTGAGAATTTATACCCAAAAGGTGAATACGCTGAATTTGGAATAATATGCTGGCTACTAATATCCTTCCTATAAACTTTTCTTTTTAAAACAGATCCCTCTCTTATAAGGCATACGTCTAAAAATGAAAGAGCACGGTCATTTTCTAATTCAAAAGTAAACTGAATATTCCTATCAAGTTTGTTAACCCCATCAACAAAATCAATAAAAGACTCAACTCCCCCCTCCCAAATTAAAAACACATCATCAACATACCTCTTCCAAAGTCCAACAGGATTGCTGTTTTAGATCAAATTGAATATAAAGATAAAATGCAAAAAGCTATTAGTGAATTGAATTGTTCATTAATTGAAAAATCTCCTTTGAATAAAATCCTCAAAAGTGTGAAAGAGATTATCGAGAAAGGCAGTTGGCCAGATAATGTTAAAGTTGGATTGTTTATTAATAAACAGGGTGTGATTCCACGTATGATTGGTAGATTAAAGGATCATAAGGAGAGGTATCCACTACGCCCCATCGTTACGAGGTGCCAAGCACCGACTTATTATTTGGAAAAAGCGTTCGTGCTCATTTTGAAAGAGTTACTGCCGCCATCAGATTATGTTGTGGACTCCACTGCAGGATTTGTTGAAAGCATTAGGACACTTGAGATTCCTCATGACTGTTTATTACACTGTTAAAAATATCGTGAAAAATTACCTCTGTTTTTCAAGGCTATCTATTTTCTGACCAATGAGAGCGTTTTATAGGTGTTAATGTAGGGTTTTCATTGGTCAGAAAATAGAGAGCCTTTAAAAGCAGAGGTAATTTTTCTCGATATTTTTAACAGTGTAGCGAGTATGGATGTTAAATCACTTTTTCCATCAATTGACATTTATGAAGTTTGTCGTGAAATTAATAAGAAAATTGATAATGCAGAAATGTATAGTGATAGCATAAAATGTACTCTGAAAGATGGATTGCAGTTAATTGTACAAAGTAACTATTTTATTTTTGACAGTAAAATTTATAAGCAAAGCATGGGTGCCCCTATGGGATCTCCTATTTCGGGTTTTTTAGCAGAGTTTAAAATGAGACCTTTTAAAGAGAATATTTTCGTAAAGTTTAAGAGAGTTCCTAAATTTTGGAAGAGGTATGTTGATGATGTGTTTTTAATTTGGGAGGGGGGAGTTGAGTCTTTTATTGATTTTGTTGATGGGGTTAACAAACTTGATAGGAATATTCAGTTTACTTTTGAATTAGAAAATGACCGTGCTCTTTCATTTTTAGACGTATGCCTTATAAGAGAGGGATCTGTTTTAAAAAGAAAAGTTTATAGGAAGGATATTAGTAGCCAGCATATTATTCCAAATTCAGCGTATTCACCTTTTGGGTATAAATTCTCAACGTTCAGGTTCATGGTTAATCGTGCGTTTAATATTTGTTCAGGGGATTTTTTGGACGAGGAGTTGAATTATATTTTCAATATTGCTAAAGTAAATGGTTACAAAAGAGAAAAGATTAATAATTTGATTAAAAATTATAAGTGTAAAGGTCATTCACAAGTTAGTTCTACTTTGGTTGATAAGGTGTGCGAGAGGGGGGAGGTTAATAGATTTAAAAGGTTATCGTTTCCATATATCAAGGGTAATTTTGAGAGGCTTAAAAGTAAATTAAGGAAGTTTAAGTTAGAATTAGTTGCTAAACCACCTCCTAAGTTGAAACATCTTCTGTACAAACCTTTTGATCCGGTTGCACAGGATGACCTCGCAGGGGTGTATGAAATTCCATATGAGAATGAGGGGGGGGGGATATTAATTATTATATTGGTATGACAGGTAGAAAGTTTGGGATTAGGAAGAAAGAGCATGAATCTGATATAAAATTTGGTAGGGATAAGACTGCGTTATCAAGGCTATTTTTAAAGAGGGGGGTTAATATTTGTTTCAGAGACAGTAGATTATTGTTTGTTTCGAGTTTATTCCGCAAGTCAATCATCCGGGAATCTATTGAGATATATTCTAGGAGGGATACTGTGTGTAATGATTCTTTATCCGTTGATATTCCTATTTTATGGTTGGAATTCCTTAATAAATAAAAAGGGAGTCTGATAGAGGGAGCCACGGTAGCGTAGGCTATTTGAGATCATAGAGGGCGCAGTGTTTTGCATTTTTATGTTTTTTGGTTTTTAGATTATTTTTTGGTACCCAGTGTCATTCATTTCTATTGATTATGTGTGTGTTATGATTACGGTTTTTACTATTAAACCGAAACATGTCAACATATTTTAATTTTTATATTTGTGACACCTATTTAAGTAAAATAAATGTATGTTTTTATTTATATGATATGAAAAGGTGAAGTAAATTTTGTTTGAGTTTTTACGAAAACTTACAACGGTTTTTGATATTATGTAAATCTTCTAATGTAGTTTTAAAAATTCACGAAAACTGCTTTAGAAGATAACATTTCCATGAAGTCATAATTCAGTACATAAAAGTTTAATACCTAAATGTGTTTAAAAAAAAAAATCGTGATCGCCACTGATATTGGCCTTTTTATCCGTATATAAATTTATATTATGAAAGAGAAACAACGTAGAAAGACACAAATTTAAATACGTATAAAACGCATACAGCTGTTTCGAAATCTTTAAGGTTTCATCACCAGTGCTTAAAATTAAAGATAAAATTAAAACTCTGGATTAAAAGTGGGGCGAGGGACAAAGAGCTAGAAATGCGTGCCTTACAACTCGACTGTCAAACGAGAAAAAACGGTGAAACTCTCGGAATTTTTTTTTTTTCGCTGTTGACAATCAAGCTGTAAGGTACGCCTTTCTGGCTCTCTGTCTCCCCCCCTTTAATCAAGTGATTTAATTTTATCTTTAATTTTAAGCACTGCTGATGAAACCTTAAAGGTTTCGAAACAGCTGTATGTATTTTATACATATTTATATTTGTATCTTTCGACGTTGTTTCTCTTTCTTAATACATTAGTACAAAGTACAATCCTTCCAATAAATTTATATTTCTTTCATGAGGAAGCAATTAAATCATATTAATTAGAATTACATATTAAGAGGTGTACGAAGTGACATAAAAATAAAAATAATCTCGATTTTTTCACCTACGTTTTACCGGAAAGTATCACTTTTTTAGCCCTGAATCACCTAATTAGGGTTGTGGATTTGAGGGAGTCTTTTGTGTCTTCACGAAAAAAAAAAAACATTGAAAAAAACATTAATTGTAAATTTCAAGTAATCTAGATTTTTAAAATTCTTTTAAACAAAGCATTCAACCTTTAATGAATGATATTTATGGAAAACAGAAATGAAAAATCACGCTTCAAGCATAGATTATGAAATAATTTCCATCTGGTCCAGAATACTGTAAACAAACATCATGGTATAAGCAGTGATTCTCAACGTGGGGCGCAATTTGCCTTTCCAGGGGAGCAATTACAAATTTTTTATTCATTCATTCGCTATCAGTTTCTTTTGTCTTTTTTTTTCCTTTTTGAAAAAGTAATGTTGTAGACTAATAAAAAATGGAATACAAGCAAAATTTAAAAAATAATTCTTTTAAATTGAATTTTAAAAATCTTCCCAATCAAAAGTTAAGAATAGATTTAACGCAGGAATAATAAAATAATTAGCCTTTTAAAATAGCTTGACATCTTTCTATAGTATTAAAACTCACTATACTTTTTCTGGGACCGAGTTTTACATTTTTTTTTGTAGCGCTTTCGATTATTTATTTAATGATCTTTTTACTGCTATTCGCTCTGCTATACGGAGAATCTTTTACCCGTGAAACTACTTAAAAGTATACTATAGTATATAAATTTGACTGTCTTGAACATATTTAACCTAAAAAATAATATGAAATCTGAACGAGATTATATAAACTTCACAATACTTACTAATTAGCATTAGCAAAGGAAATGGGTAGATAGAGATAGTAAATATTTATGGCTTTAGTGCAGGCATCCTACGTAGTAAATAAATTCACATAATGACATGTACATCTTAAAATTTAAAATCAGATGATACATGGAAGACTATTAACGATATTGGAAAAGAGAAAACAGAGAAAATGCGTTGCGACGGGGAATAATGGCTACTTAAATTTGATAAAAATGAGAATCTTGAAATGCTTCTTGTGTTATGCATAGACAGAAAATGTAGTCTCCAAAGCTTTTCCACCAACTCTTAATAAGTTAGAAAGATAAATTATAAAATGTGTGAATGTTAGCAACTTTAACGTTAAATGTAAGTCTCTCTTCAAGATATTTCGTAAACTTTAACATTGAGATAAGTTGGGAAAGCACAACAAAACAATTTTTGGCACAAAGGTGAAGATGTATATCTTCACTATTGCATTTATAAAATTATATTAAAAACATACTTGTGACAGAAGATTCACCATTTTGATAAGTTAAACATGTGAAATGAATAATTGTTAAAGCTCTATTGCGCATCCATAGAATTCACTTTTAAATAATAAGAGACATAGTTTACAGATTAAGGGGTGGGGGGACATAATGACTTTACAAATGCTTTGGTGGGGAGTAGCCAATAAAAGGTTGGGAACCATTGGTATAAGGTGAATCAAGGTTAAAAGAAAACTCTTTATAAAACAAATAATACATTTGCCTACATACCTAAAAATCCGGAGTTAGTCTTTTATCACAGTCGTAAGGATAGTCGAATTCTTTTTTGAACCTTCTATATGATCCATACTATGCTAAATTTAGTTGCGTTATAAAACGCATAACACAGTTAAAAATTAACCTTCAGCAATTTTCGCCAATAGACGGAAATGTACACGAATTCTTTTGTACACCTATATATAAATATAAATATTATTATATCTATTATTATCTGTAGATTTTTATGCACACCACATATTAAGCTGAAATTTTGTTCAAGTAAAATACAGATAACACAATAACACGCATAACACAACTAAAATTGCATTTACAGCAATTTCCATCCATAGGCGGCAATGTATGTAATTCTTTGCATGGCCCTACATAAATTTATTTATCTCATGTAAACATTTCTTAGCATACTAACTTTAATTCGAATGGGAAATGTATAGAACTATTATATATAACTAAAAATATATAAATTTTTAAAAGTTTTAATTTTTTTCATTTTTTTTATCAATATTAACTACAAAAACGTTTTACATAAATCGATATTATTTCCCCAAAAGCGCATTCTTAAAAAATGCAGCTAAGCAAACTCAGCTCACCCCTATTTTGATAAAATCAAACAGACCTGACGCATGCGCAGTAGCGCGGAAGGTTTTGCTATTCGAAAACAAACAGTATAATTTGACTGGGAAATGCACAGAACTATTAAAAAACACTCTTAAACAATTCACGGTCTTATAAAGGAACGGTTGCGATTTTTTTGCGCAGACCTGTATATAATCTATAGAATTTATACACACCATGTAATAAACTGAAATTTAGGGAAACTTAAGTATACCAGAACTGAAAAAGGTAGTCCTGGAATTATTACTGACAGACAAGGGGTAACCGATTTCTTTTGTAAGTCCCTATAAATGAAAGATAAATGCCATGCACACCATGTTCTATTAGAAGCATCTTGTAATGCTCTTCACTAACGTACATCGTTTTAATTATTTTTGAAATAATGTAATGTAAAAAAAATTCACTGCAATTCGCAAACTATTATGTAACGAAATTATTTTCTTTTACCATGTAAACGAATGATAAATACTTCTTATTTCATATTCTGCAAAATGTCTGATGTATTGCATTTCTGCAATGCGTAACAATTTCATTATGTTTGAAATAGTATAACTTCAATAAAATATACCACAAACGTTTTTTCCACACAGAACATATTGCAACGGATTTTTTTTGTGTGTATCCCTGTAAACTGTAAATACCACGCTCTTAATTTTTAATAGAGTACGTGCTACGGTAAGCCTCTATAACATATATCTGTTACACGGAAATCTGTGTACATTTACGAGAGTTAAACTACGGCAGAGAACAAAAAGATAGACTGAAGTCATAAGCAGCTTTCGATTATGTGTGAAAATATTTAAAATGCAAAATAAACATTATTTAATTCAAACATGCTTTATTGTAGCATTAAATATGTTTGTTCCGTTCAGAATTTGTAATTTTTAACAATTAGCTATAGTGAATGCGTTGAGTAGTTTTTAATCGTTATTAACTGAATTATAATTTTCTTTTTCCTTCAATTTTTTCTGTTGATGTTAGTTTCCAAAAACACTTTTAAGTGTAAACTAGAAAGAAGATAAACACACTTAAAAAATAATAATACACGGAAAATTTTATCTAATGATAGCAAATATTATGCGTGTCATTATTTATTATTCTTTTGAATGCTTAAATATGATTTTTCTATAATTTTAGATAAATGTTAGTACATAATTAAATAAAATTACCCCTTCATGATTACATAAGATTGTTTTCCTGGTCAAACATTTATTATGAATGGAGTGATACTTCCGGCAAGCGCAAATATAAGGTAGTATATCACTTTCATCATCATAACAAAATAAAACAGAATGGATATGCCAGGTTAACCACAACTTTCTTTTAACGTGAGATGAAGGTTTCGTTGTTGGTCTTAAATAAATAAATTAAATGTCAGAATTCGTAGTTTTTGTAAATTAATTTGGGCGAATGGGTACTATATCATCGTTAGGGAAAAAATTCCTTTAATTCAATTATGTTTGTGGGCTTCTTTTTTCGGAAGAATAGTTTTAGGTATACTTCTGAAAGAAAGGAAACATAGTTATATTAAAAAAGAATTCTCAAAATACAGTAAACTCTATCTAATGAAAAAATGTAACATTTGTTTCACGTTTTTATTTTAAAAACCTAAACATATTTTTTCTTCTGATTTTTTGGTAATATTAGCGAATTTTTTTTTTCAGAAGCATGTTCTAATTTATAAATTTTGCTCAGATATTTGTTATGATAAGTACTACTTCTCCCAGACGCCAACGCAAAATGCTTTACTATTTTCTATCGTGATAATAAAAACAAAACACAAGGGATAGTTAATGCATTTGAATGATTATTCACGAGAAAGGAGGTTTCATGCATCAAAGAACTCATCATCGATCTTATATAAATAAATAAAAAAGTCCAGCAGCCTACCACTGTAGTTATAAATGAATTTTCACGCCTACATACTAAGAACCAAATTCAGTGCTTCATTTTGTTTCATAAATTTCTGTTACATTTATTACTTTCTCCTATCTTCAATAAAAGAAAGTATTGTAATCAAAATTTTTTTCGACTTCCGGTTTTCGACGGATTTACACGTTTTAGTGATCAGAGATCCCAGGAACATGTTTATAGAAAATGTCTGACTGTCCTTGTGTTCGCATGTCCATGTGTTTATCGCCAATGCACCATCAACTAGTTGGATGTGCCAATCCCAAAACTTTCTTCTATATCATGTCAATATTTCATTTTAATTAGTTTTATTAGTATTTTTATTAGAATTATGCATAACTTCATACACTTTTCGATGATACAATATTGAAAATTGCACAAAAATCGCTATTATAGCGGCCTCTACCGGCGTAATTTTTCCAAATTTAGGGAGGATCTTCTTGCTATAGCCAAAAACATACACAAAAAAATTGGTTCAATTCTATGCGTAACTTCATACACTTTCGATGGTACAATATTCAAAATGCACAAAAATCGTTATTACAGCGCCCGCTTCCGGCGCAATTTTTCCAAATTCAAGGAGGACGTTCTTGCCATGGCCAAAAACATACACAAAAAATTTGATTCAATTCTATGCATAACTTCATACACTTTTCGATGATACAATAGTCAAAATGCACAAAAATCGTTTTTACAGCGCCCCTACCGGCGGATTTTTTCCAAATTCAGGGAGGACTTTTTTGCCATGGCTAAAAACATACATAAAAAATTTGGTTCAATTGTATGCAGAACTTCATACACTTGTCGACGGTACAATATTAAAAATGCACAAAAAGCACTATTACAGCGCCCCCTACCGGCAGAATTTTTCCAAATTCAGGGAGGACCTTCTTGCCATGGCCACAAACATACACAAAAAATTTGGTTTAATTCTATGTATAACTTCATACACTTTTCGACGGTACAATATTCAAAATGAACAAAAATCGCCATTACAGCGCCCCCTACCGGCGGATTTTTCCAAATTAATGAAGGACCTGCCTGCCATAGCCAAATACTTTAAAAAAAATTGGTTCAATTCTATGCATAACTTCATACAATTTTTGATGGTACAATGGCGACACACAGGCATACGGACACACGGACAGACAGACAGACATTTTGTATAAACATGTTTTTTGTGATCTTTGACCACTAAAACGTGTAAATCCGTCGAAAACCGGAAGTCAAAAAAATTTTCGATTACAATACTTTCTTCTATTGAAGATAGAAGAAAGTTAAAATTGTATGAAGTTATGCATAGAATTGAACCCATTTTTTTTTGGAGTTTTTGGCTTTGGGAAGCAGGTCCTCCCTTAATTTGGAAAAATTCCGACAGAAGGGGGCGCTGTAATAGCAATTTATGTGCCATTTTCATTATTGCATCATAAAAGAGTGCATGAAGTTATGCATAGAATTGAACCAATTTTTTTTGTGTATATTTTTTACTATGCCAAGCAGGCTCTCCTTGAATTTGGAAATATTCCGCCGAAAGGGAGCAATGTAATAGCGATTTTTGTGTAATTTTCTTGATTTTTCGTAGGTCTGCTGTACACCGGCGGCTCGTACAGCGACGGGAACTTTGCATCATGATAAGCCGGCTGTTCGTAAACAGCTGATGTACAATAGAATAAAGGTAAACTATTGATTTTAATAAATATCTTGATCGAGATTAACTCATTTTTACTCCGATTAGTTGACTGAAGCAGACATCTAAGATGAAAGTCAAAGTTGGCATAGTATTGAAATAATAATATTAAAGTATTGACATTTGTGACTACATTTTGAAATGTTAAGATGTATTGGATAGAAGAAAGGATTGGCACAGTAGTTAGCATAAAACAGATTTCGAGTTTCAACATGTAAAGAAGAATAAACATATGAAACCTAAAACTTTAAATAAAATAGGATAAAATTAACAAAGTGACAAAATTGAAATATTTTCTTCCTTTGTGGAAAGAACGTGCGACACATTTTTAATGGAATTAAAATTAAAACGACATTACATAAACAGAATTTTGCATTTTCAAATTAAATAGTCTATAATTCATTTGCTGAACGTTTCAATAAGGTATTAATTACTTGGTATGCAAACAGTGAGTTTTTAAATATAACTAATTGGAAGTCTATACATAAGTTATAATTGCCCCTTAATTAAGCCGCTTTCTTGATAGGAAGAAATCCAGATGCAACTCGTAAAGTTTTCTCAAGAGACCATATATTTTTCAGGTAATGAGCAAGAGCATTCGGACATAACAGATCTAACCAATCAGGGCTTTTTGTAAAGGAGCAAAAATGCGTGTAGAGGCATCCACCGACTTACATAATTTCGCAATTAAGTCATAAATATTGAAAATTACATTTGTGAACATATTAGCGCGTTTGATGCGCAGTTGCGTACCTTTGGTATTTTTTTTATAAATAAAATATATAGATATAAACCACACCCGTAATACAGCTTAGATAGATAGAGGTACATATTTTTATTGGTATATACAATCAAATCTATAACAAAATAACTTAATCTTTATTGTTACACTGTAAAAAAAAACGACATTTTTACAGTACAAATTACTGTTCATCTCGCGCACAAACTCGATCCCAGTGAATGTGCTGTATCTTTCTTTGGTTTCCTGACTATATTAACAGCAGAATGTGCTGGCAATTTTACGCAACTACTGTATTTTCTATGTTAATATAGTCAGGAAACCAAAGAAAGATACAGCACATTCACTGTGATCGAGTTTGTTCTGCAAATCTACAGTGGTTTTTTACAGTGTAATTATTCATAGTAGTCATCTTATGCATAATAGAAATACAGTATGCATTGCTTTTCAAGGATTATTTTATTTTGTGAGTGCTATTCATTTGTCTTGCCATCAGACGTTCCTGGAGGATAGGTTAAATTAGTTCTCTTTAATTATTTCTTCTTTCTATAGTCATTTGATATAGATTCAAAATTGGTTTAAATCACATCATGAATGTTATATTTATAAATCCCGTATTACACAAGATATTTGAAAAGTTTTCTTTAAGTTTGTTTTTATATTTTTTCATACATTTATAGTTTATATACGAGTAAATACTGTCGCATGATGCTTTATTTATAAATTTAATACGGTGTAAATAATATATATATATATATATATATATATATCATTATCATCATCATCATCATCACACGTTTTCAATCCACTGCTGGATGTAGGTCTCCCTCAGATTTTTCCAATGTTTCCGACACCTGTATTACTAACCTTGCAACTCTATCTGATGCACTATCATATTCTACGATGTGATTCTCTGATGTCCGCTGGCAAGATCTATCTTCTCTTCTCCTTTTCTTCTTACTTCACACAATCCTTGGATGTCACAGTTGATTCTTTCTAATTCTTCTTCAAGTTCTTGCAAACGATTTTCCGAAGATAGGGATCGTCCATTATACGTAGCGAAGGTCATCAACTTATGGCAGCCTAGCCGAGCCCGGTTATTCTTAGCAACCTCTGTCTTCATGTCTTTCTGATCGCTGCCGTAACCAGGAACATGCAGTCCGCCGGGAATTAAGGACCGTGATTTATTTTGTGATTTCATGGTAAAATAAGGGGGGTAGGTGGTCAAATTCTTCCACGCTGGCCAAGCGGGTGGGTTTGTTCCCCATGCACTAGGCAAGGGTGCTATCAGGCTGCACCGGTGGAAGGTGCAGATTGGACATTAAGTCTCCGCTCCCAGTCGATTTCTTTAAGTGTTCCTCGAAGGCAATTAAAGGGTCTTCTCCTGGTTAATAAGCAGAGGCTATTAAACAGCCTATATATATGTATATATAACCATTAAAAAACATTACCGATCACCAACAAAAACTGTGAAATTATGAATAAAATGACATTAACAAATACAGTTCCCCCCAACACACTTAACATAGATTCCAAAAACATAGTAAAAAACAGCAGAAATTTAATAACAGAGATGGAATGATGATGGAAATTGGTAGAACTCGGACAGAATCATCAGGTCCCAAATGCCTGAAATTTCATACATAAAATGCATGGTTACATTTTCATATTAGCCATAAATTAGCTAAAGTATATGAATTTGGGACTACCACACACAGAAAACCGAGAAATAAACCATTGAACACCAATTAAGTTTAAAATGAAACAAGGTTAAAAAGGATAGAGGAAAAAAAATTACTAAATTAAAATACATAGTGTCAAAGCATTAGGTATAACAAATACACTCATTATGCATTTTATTCTCATTTAAGATAGTATACTATTAGAAATTTATATGATATTGTCCTGAGTAGGCTAAAATCTAAATACAAGTTATTCGTTAACTTTATTAAATATTAATGAATATGAATAAATTTAATATGAATTGATAAATATATAACTACACCATTATACACATAAAAGTATCGAATCAACATCCATTATAAAATGTGTATTAGCAACGTAGTTATAAATCAAATGCTCCATTAAATTTTTTTTAACCATTGCGTATTATCCAGACAACGCCACCCTCCTCCGTACTGTAACATCTACCCACCCAACCGTCCTATAATAATAATTATTATTATTTTACATTTTTTAATTTTTTAATTATTTTCTTATTATATATATTTTTTTGTAATTTTTTACGCATGTGTTAATTTGTTATTTAAGATCATTTAAGTGCTAATTATATATTAAAGAATATGTGAATTTTTTTTGGAAAACCATGATTTAATGCATCATAAATTAGTTTTTTAATGCTATTGTTAATTAGATGAGAATAACATAAACACTTAATTCTATATAAATGATTAAGGGTTATATTATGATATACAGGATTATGAAGACAAGATTTAAAATTAGTAAATGTATTAACTTTGAATTTAAATTTTTTACGTTTATCATATAGATCAGTTATTGTTTTGTTTTCTTTTATTGTAATTTTAAGACCTAAAAAGTTAATTGTGTTTTTAGATAGGAGGTTTTCCGTTAATTCTAAATTATTAGGATAATCTCCTGGAAATTGAGAAATGTTAGTTTGATATATGACAATTAAAATTATGTCCTCAATATAACAATATTACAGTAGATTACTATTAGTAAAAGTACGTTCATAGTTATATAAGTATAAGTAGGATAATAAACTGGATCTACATCCCCCTTGTGGTATACCGACGTTCTGTAAATATAATGTGTTATCTTGCAAAATATAATTATTGTAGATAATGAAATTTGTTAAAGATTTAAAATAAGCTATATCTATATTAAATGGTAAATCCAGTTTATGATGATACTTTTTATATAATAAATATTGCAGTTTCTTATAAAATTTACGAAAGCAATTTACAAATTCGATTTACCTTAGACTTTACTGAACGCATTACTTATGTAAGTCGTGGGATGCCTGTATCAATTTGTGTATTTATATTCACTCATGTGCTGTTCTATTGTACCATGAATAAATGTCGATGTTGAGCTTACCTGAGAAACGTCATTTAAGGTTAAGCGCGGTATAAAACTAAACTAAATTAATATGTGCGGCCGAGTGATATAAAAAGAATCACTGCCAGAGATGACCAACTCAATTTTTTTTGAGCAAGAGTCATAGGGTGCTATATAATGTATGTCCCTGTCATATAGTCAGTCTAACGCGGACCACGGGATGTTTAGCTCCCAAGCGATCCTAAATCTCATTTGATTGACTTGGAAGGAAGGAAAAGTCGGGAACCTTGTCCAAATCCAGATTCGAATTTCGGCTATGTAGCACTGACCAGTGAGCTATCGGACATCCTTATTTCGAGGATTGTTATAAAAAAACTTACAGGATTTTTATACGTCACTTAAAATTTAAAAAATATTTTCGAAATTTTCAAAAAGGATGTTGCGTTTTTAGATAATACTAAATAAGTTATGTAATCTTTAAAAAATTACATAGTTTAAAAAGGATGAATATACTCTTTATTAATCAAAGCTTGAACTGCAACATGAACATTTTCTTTTTATACTACTAAAATTTAATAGCAAATTTTACCTAATTTAATCGAGGAAATCTAACTATTTTTTGCGATTAAGTAATATTTCTTTTAATTAAATTTTAGTGATAACAAGATAAAGTTCAAGTTGGCAACTATGAAACTTGTATCATTTACTTTTTTAAAGGAATATTTTTTAGTATTTTTTTGAAAACACAATACTGAAATATTAAATTTATTATTTCTCGGTATATTATGTTTCAAAAATTTTTAAATATATTTATTATGGACAAATCTCATTTTTAGCCATATATATCTATATATCTATACATAAATATAGTGTGATCATAAAATACTATCCCTATATATGAGTAATCATATAGAAAGCAACGGTTAAAGCCAAACAGTCACGGTTAGAATGACAAAATTTTGAAAATTTCAAATGGCAACACCTACTCTGTGTATTGAAATGTGACCGCCATAATGAAAAGATATAAATAGCATTCAATCGGTATCTGTAGAACGAAAATCAGCGGCGCCTGACAGACTAAGAAGAAAAGTGAAAACAACCAATAAGGAAAAAGAGACAACAGGAAAGCAAAATTAATTTATTGTATTTCTCAAATTTTCCATGTGATATCCTTCACGCACGATTACACTTTGCATGTGGCAGATGGTGAATATATGATGGTGAAAATATTTTCTAAATTTTATGAAATTTTCAGCAATTATGCATCATATATCTGCACTTGACTACATTCAACTTTCCCAATTATATTTAGTCTAAAAAATATATATGCAAAGTTTTATTTGTACATGTAAACCAAACTGGTATAAGAAATATTGGGTATTTTAATTGATATGGAATGCACATGGAGCACTTTGTAAAGTTCTTCATAACGCTTAAAACATTCAGGAAAATCCTTTATTTTTCTTCATTTTTTTTTAAATATTTTTTGTGTGATAAATATATGCCATAATTCATATAGAATTCTCCCTTGAATAGTACTTAAAATTCGGTTTAAAATAAATGAGTTTAAAGGTCCCTTGTAACCTTAAATATGTGTGAAATATGTCAGTAACATGATTCCAAACTATGAAGCCCGTAGCATGGCAAGAATAATCTTTTGAACCTGACGTCCAAAGACATCTTTCAAATCAGATGCAATTTGCTGATTAAATGCATGCACTTTGGATTTCAGGTATCCCCACATCCAGTAATCCATTCGAGTGAGATCGGGGGACGTTGGCGGCCACGGAAACGTGAAATAGCGGGATATCACTCTTGTACCAAACTGTTGTGTTAATATACGTTAGACAAAACCCCCCACATATGGAGAGCGTCATCTTGCATCCACTCGACGTAAGATAGACGATTTTTCTGCAGCAAATTCGGAATTACGTAATTAGTAAACATTTCTGGATAGCGAGCACTCAGTGCCATACACGTCAGCAAACATGCGACAGTAACCACTTCAAAAAAGTAAAGGTCGAGGATAAAGGTGCTTGTTATGCCGCACCACACACTTACTTTGTCTTCCTGTAACGAAAGTGTAATCACATCATGGGGATTATTGTCTACCAAGAGCAGCCAGTTCTTCGAATTAACGTTACCAGTGAACGAGAAATGGGCTTCGTCCATCCACAGAGTGCTTAAAGGCCAGCTGTCATCCTTGCATACCGGATGAGGAATTCATTTCTAAAATCTATCCTTATGTATGTTGTGGCTTATCACCCGCTTGCAACAACTGGACACACTGAAACCGATGCGGAAACGTGTGGAGAACAGTACGCAGAATCTTGAAGACTAGAATTCGACAACTGCAGAACACATGAAACGCCGCTTGCACCAAGAGGACATTCGCTTATCGTCTCAAGGACTTCTGCAACAGCTTCGACAAGAACGGAAGGTCCTGTAGGCCGAGATCGATCGCATGTGGAACCAGTTTCTACAAATTTTCTTCTGAAGTTCCCTACATATTTCACAGTACACGGCCATCGGCGTAGCCCATGATTTCTGCGGTAGACACGCAATGCATCTGTGGACTTTTGTCCTTTCAGGTAATAAATCTTTAAAGTAAAATACCCATATTTATCCCCCCCCCACCAGTTACTTTCAGGCGCTAAATGTTCTAATTTTCAGTGAAAAGCTACCAAATTTGGATTTTACATAGACTAACTACCCACGCACATAGAAACATAGGCAGATATCGTATAAAAAAATTTTAACAATGCGAAAAATTTGTTTTTTCAAAAGTATCTAAAAAATTGTCCAAAAGGAAAAAAAACCCAATACTCCGAGGCCTAACTTATAACTAAATCAAAATTTATTTCTAAATAAGTAAGTAATTTAATTTACATTAAAATAAGGCACAAAGAAATGTACTAATTATCAGTGGAAGAATAACATAACGAAATATTAACCCTCTCCAAATATGAGAAAAATATTGAAAAAATTGTCATGAAAAAGCATTCCTAATTTCGCCCTCGGGAAGAAAATAAGAACTCCAAGGGGGACGAAATTGGGACCACGCTACTTCCCAATATGGCGGAGCTTCAGTTCCCGTTAGATGAACTGAGCGTCCTAAAACTCACTGTATGCAACTGTCAGCATCTTATCTACGAAAAATACATGCAATGAATAAGAAATAAATACTTACAGTGCAGTAAATAACGTTCTATAAATGACGTAATAAGAACTCAGGTCTTCTAAACATAGTAAATTCGGCGTTTATATATATGTCTTGGCGAAAGAAACTTTCAATACCGACCCCTGTTACCTTCCGTCACCTGTGCCTCTCGTAATAAGTGGCGCCATTGTCGCAGAAGCGGAGAAGTTAAGATGGATGAAATTAGGAAAAGGGACGAAATATGGGCACTTTACTCCACAGTTTCCCTGCAAGCGGTATGCTGCTCAGAAAGCAGGAAGTAAGATACACGGCACTCATTTCACAGTGTCATTTATTTCACGTAGTTCGATGATGTCACACATGACGGTGTCTTGTCGTCGGACCAAGAAATCTGTACTCCTTATTCTCTTCTTCTCGTTTCAAGGGAGATTCAGATTCCTGGAATAAGAGACGAAGTCACAATATGAGATGTAACGTCTTTAAAAATAAAGGCGTTCTTCGGTGAGTGTTTCAGGTGTTTTCTCTTTTGATCTTTGTCTGTCTAGCGGCGGTGATTTTCGTGTTGCATGTACGGTTGCAACGACTTTTATGATTGTGTACTATGAAAATTACATTTCAATAAAAAGAAGTAGGTGTTACCATTTGAAAGTTTCTCACTGTAACCTTAACTGTTAGAATTTAACTGTTTTTCTTCATATGGTGCTTGAGCGCATTCCTCAAAATATCTTTAACCAACAATTCACTCAGTTTCTGTGAACAGTGTGATAGCTAAGGGTGATGATTTCAAACCAGATGATAATAAATTATTTTACTTCGAAACAGATCTATCACATTAATTCAATAAAATGTGCTGAGCAACTTTTTACACATTCAAAGTGAATCATAACTCAGATAATTAAATACTCTTTAAAAATGAATATGAATATATTTATTATGACCAAGACAAGCCTGGTTCAGATCAGATATAGCGCTGATCATCACTTCCAGAATTTGATTACATCTACATTAAAACATAAATGAGAAACTGTAAAGTAAAAAAAGAGTTACAATAATTCTTGGCGATGACTCTTTTCGCCAAGTCAAACAGAAAAAGGGGTTTTTAACACACTGCCTCCGGATGAACAATTACTATTGTTTATCATTCAAATAATTTTTTTATCGAAATTTTCAAACTACATTAATAAGACAATTAAAAGTTAGAACATACTTACAATAATGAGGATTACAAATAATTCTATTTCCACAGGAACAAATACTAAAACAACTAAAATATACAAAATAAATGGATTAGAAAAGGTTAAAAAATGAAAATGTAGACAAAGTGTTCATTATAAGTGAAAAGTAAAAAAATCAGTCCATAATGTCGAGTTCCAGTTTATATATCAATTGGACTGGTCTTTTTGTCACACCGGAAACAGTTTGAATTGCACATGATCTAACTTCGAATCTCTTCCTAAAAAGAGCTTTGTAATTCGACCGCATTTCCACACGTGCCTTGAAGTTTTATCTACATTAATCAATACAACATCACCAATTTCGAATTTTGTCGGAGCTTTGACTGGAACTAAAATATTGGCAGAACGAAGTTCTAGCAAATATTCCTGCCTCCAACGTTTCCAGAAATGATTTAAAATTTGATCTTGGTATCTCAATATTTTTGTTAGTGTTCCTTTATTCGATTTAAGTTCAGTTACACAATGAATGTCTGGTAGAGAATTTATCCGCTTGCCGATCAGAAAATGTAAAGGAGTAAGCGGAAGCGGTTCACTGTTTTCTTCATACATGTACACTGTAAAAAAATACTGCCAGTTTTCAGGTAGGAATCCGAAAAATAGTTGCCCTTATCGCACCGGAATAATTTCCGACCCAGCTCGAAAAAAATCCGTAAAAATAAGGAAATAGTCAGTAAAACGGTATTTTACGGAATTTATTCTGTGCTGGGGCGAAATAATTTCCAACCCAGCTCGTAATAAAATCCGTAAAAATAAGGAAATAGTCAGTAAAACAGTATTTTACGGATTTTATTCCGATTTTACGGATTTTATTTCGAGCGGGGTTGGAAATTATTCCGGTACGATAAGGGCAACTATTTTTCCGACCAGCTCGTAATAAAATCCCTAAAAATAAGGAAATAGTCAGTAAAACGGTATTTTATGGATTTTATTCCAATTTAACGGATTTTATTCCAAGCTGGGTTGGAAATTATTCCGGTATGATAAGGGCAACTATTTTTCCGATTTCTACCGGAAAACTGGTATTATTTCTTTTACAGTGTATTGGTTCTGCGATACAAATTATCTTTTTCTACGATATATACATTTTTTAATCTACAAAACTAAAACATTATTCCAATTTAATTAAATTTGCACTATATATTTCTACATTTAAAGAAAAAAAAGTTTCTGCATTGAAAAAACGTCTGATTTATTAAAGAAAAATCCTCGATTTGTTTCTTTAGAACTTGAAAATGTTGCATTGATGTATTATTAAGTTTTATACTCATCATATAGTTAATAATGCTTATTAGGGTTAAACTTTTGCACAGGAAAAATGGCTGCAAAAAGTTTTAGACCGCTATTTCCAAACAACAGTCTTCGCGGCATATTTCTGCATAATTTTCAATAGAAATACTAGAAACCATATTATTCGGAAATACTTGCGTTACATTTATTAGTAACATTAATTTCGCAAAGAATGGTCAATCCTGACTATATTAATTTTTTATATAGCTTTGTTACACTACTCTTGTTATTTATTTTAATTACCCTTTGTTACATTATTATATAAGTGTGTTGCCAGGTCCAAGTCCTGCATCGGGACGAGTAGGTGCTATATTTTTCCGTCCTGACTTCTACTTATTTTTGCTACGGATCGGGTTGATTTGTATTATTTCGGGTTGACCCTATTTTTCAAAAGAATCTCCGAAATATTATTTCAAATTAAAAATTTATATACATTAACACCTCCACAACGTGTACTCCCGAAAAGCGGACACCTCTATTTAGCGAACACCTTTTCAATACCTAATACGCTTATTTTATACTTTTACAGTAATTTGAATATATACTCATATATATTCAAAATGTATTCATTTTCATTTGAAACATAGTTCTGCTCAAACTTTTTGTGAAAATCCTAAGAGCCCGATATGCAAAAAATCTATATCTGTCACACAAGAATTATTCTAGGGTGGAGCCAACCCACATAAAGAAAATTAGTCACCCCCACCTGAAATAAAAAAAAAATAAAAGACAACCCGACTTGATCCAGGACTCTATACAACGATCCCGAGGTGTCCGCTATTCCGAGGTTTTACTATATTTGAATATAAAGAATATAGATATATCGATTTTCCTATATAAATGATAGAAGTGGTATTCGAGATTACTTTTCATAATTGCATTAAACCACGATTTATTTTCCTTTCACTTCAGGTCGGGTGGAGTCGAGTTACGGGTCATCAAAAGCTATTTTGTCGAGATGGCTCGGGTTGCGGGTCGATGAAATTTTTTTGCCGGCTTGCCGGTATACTTCAAATGAAATTTTCGGTTAAGGGTCAGGTACAACTACTCGATACCGCGCAGGACTCTTGTCCAGTGTCAGAAAAAGCGGGACAGTGGCTTCTAAATTGGGACATAAAAATACAGTATACCCTATAAAAAATGGAATATGTCTATAACGGAATCCTTTCTTAAACGTTAAAATTTCATTGCCCTTCCTGTAGGAGTAGGAGTACCATACAATTACATTTACTTAGACGGAATATTCTTTAAATGGAATTTTTTTTGCCGTCCTTTGCGACTCTATATCAGCAGATTTCATTACATTAAATAAGCATAATCTTATACACTAAAACCTGTAAAAGTTTATTAACCAGGGACTGAAACAAAATTACAAATTAGCAGGTGAAATTTCAAAATATTCCTATCATAAAGACAATGAAATTTTTATTTTTAAGACTGAATTCGGTTATAAACAGGTTCCGTGTACACAAGGTTTACTAAAACAAGTAATATAAAAATTTTGTTTTTAAAGTCAATTCCTACTTAGGTCATCAAAGAAAAACTTAATATAATCCCTTAAGCTAATATTAGTTTTTGTTGCATTAAAATATCTCAATTTGTTGATTTTCTATAAGCAAGTACACTGTAAAAAAATAATGCCAGTTTTCCGGTAGAAATCGGAAAAATAGTTGCCCTTATCGTAGCGGAGTAATTTCCAACCCAGCTCGGAATAAAATCCGTAAAATCGGAATAAAATCCGTAAAATACTGTTTTACTGACTATTTCCTTATTTTTACGCATTTTATTACGAGCTGGGTTGGAAATTATTCCGACCCAGCTCAGAATAAAATCCATAAAATACCGTTTTACTGACTATTTCCTTATTTTCACGGATTTTATTTCCATCTGGGTCGGAAATTATTCCGGTACGATAAGGGCAACTATTTTTCCAATTCCTACCGGAAAACTGGCAGTATTTTTTTTACAGTGTACGTTAATGGACGACCATTAACTATAGCTTCGATTTCAGTTAAAGTAGTTTAGATTTCTTCATATGAGAGACAAGATCTTCCGAGAACTTTCTTCAAAGGAGTTTTCACCGAACGTACCATGCGTTACCAAAAAACCGCCTCTCCAACTGGCTATTGGAACAATACATTTCCAAACAATGCTATTTTTATTAAAATACCGTAAAACTTTCTCTTTCGATATTCATCTCCAAACTTCTCTAACTAAATTATCAGTTTTGATTAATGTTTTTGCATTATCACTGTAGATTGTTTGACAAATTCCTCTACAAGATATAAACATTTTAAAGGATAAAAAGGAAAGTTTCGGCAGTTAAATTGGTACACAATCCAAGATGCACAGCTTTAGTGACTGCGCACGTGAAAATAACTATATATGCCTTTTCTTGGCCAGTTTTTTCTTTTACATAAAAAGGACCTTCAAAATCTACAGTACAGGTATAGAAGTGTGGCGATTTTGTAAAACGATCTTTTGGTAATGGTACAATTTTTTGCTTCCCAGGAGAAGTTTTCAATTTTATTTAAATAAGGCAATGCTTCAGTACAGATTTTATAAATGTTCGTCCTCTAATTATAAAATATTTTTCTCGTAAATGAGCTAAAATTGTTGCAATTCCATAATGGAAAAACTTTTCATGGGCATTCTGAATCAACAATTTGGTATAAGCACTCCCATTTGGAAGTATAAAAGAGTTTTTTTCCCTTTGAAATAATTTTTAAAATTGTAATCTTCCAGATACAATTATCAAATCATTCTCATCCAATTTTGGGTACAGACTATACATTATACAAGGCGGAATCTTTATCGATGGGTTTTCCCCTTTTCAATAAATCAATTTCACGATTAAAGACAGTTAACTGAGTTTGTTTTAATCAATAAAATTCTGCCTTTCAATTTCAAGAGCTGTGAGCTCACCTGAAATTTTATTTTTTATTTTGTTGATATTATTTAGGAATATTAAGATCCAGGCTGTGATGTTAAGTAATTTGGAAAGATAACTAAAATTTTCTAATTTTAACAACGACTCTGGAGGTACAACACCTACTGCATAAGATAATTGAGCAGAACTCAAATTTGATGATTTTCTTTCATTCAAAATATTTTCATTAAATGGTATCTTTTCAGGTTTTGGCCAACTGTCCTTTGTTAATGACAACCATTCAGGACCGTAATACCATGATTTATTTTTCAGGAGGTTATGTAAATTTTCGCCTCTAGTAAGAAGATTACTCGGATTATCCTCACCCGGAATATACTTCCACATTTTAGGATAGTCAAAGATTGTATTTCTACAACCCTAATAGCCACAAAGGGCTTCCAATTCATGGCTGATCCTTTAATCCAATATAATGTAATAGTGGAATCTGACCAGATATGAATTTCCAAATTTTGAAAGTTAAATGCATTTTTCAGATACTTAGACATCCTTGCAGCTATTAATGCCCCATTAATTCAAGACGAGGAATTGTCAAACATTTAATCGGGGCGACTCTACATTTTGTCCAAATAAGACTAGTCATAATTTCATTATCACTTGTGGTACATCGAAAATAAGCTACGGCTCCATAAGCCTTAGGACTAGCATCGGAAAAACATGAATTTCGATTGAGTCCGAAAATTCTAGGCCCTGTGGAAAATATTTGCGGGGTACCTCAAATTTATCTAAATGTTCGATTTCTGCACACCAATTTTCCCATTCAATTTTTAAATCATCAGGGAATTTTTCATCCCATTCCAAACCCCTTTTTCATGTTTCCTGTAGCAAACTTTTTATACGAACAGAAAATGGTGCAATGAATCCAATAGGATCAAAGAATTTTAACATGGCTTTAAGAACAACTTGTTTCGATGGATTAAATTTCCAATAATCGGGAAAGGATTGTACGTCAAAACCTAAAATATCCCAATTAGTATCCCATAATAATCCTAAATTTTTTAAGGAATTATTAAAATGTTCTTCTGAGTCACATAATTTATTTTTCTTCCACAATTTTCTAAGTTTAACAGAATTAGTATTGAATTTTCGCAAATACATGCTAGCTTCTTTGATGACTCTTTTTCGCCAAGTCAAACAAAACAAGTTGGAAATTGCTCGTCAAACGCGGCAAATGAGGTGCGCGTTCGTACTATACCTAGTTTTATAAATATTTTTTGCACCACATATTGTAATGAATGTATATTTTAATGCGCTTCATAAGTGCATATCCATTTCATTCTGTTCGAAAGGCTGTAACATCAATAAAATGCACTTGCAAGAATTTTTTCCCATTGGCCGTAATGTAACGGAAAAATTTGACTGCCCATGTAATTAAACAATACATCCAATTTTCATAAAATCTGAAATGACTCGACAAAATTTTGTAACAATTATATATTCAAAATTTCAGACCATTCGGTTGGGTAGTTTTTGCTCTGTTATATGCAGGCAGACAGAAGGACGGATTGAACGACGACTATAGGTGCTACGCATTTATATAATTACGAATGCACCTAAAAAGCGGTTTTTAAGAAACGGCTCATAAATCCGGATAGCATTTTATAATCACTCTGTATAACATTAGGAATTGTAGTTTCTGAAAATTAGCTTGCATGAATATATAATTCTTCTTCGTTAGAAAATATATTCAACTGCTTATTCTATTTAGTTTTTGTAAGTTTATCTTTGAAAGACGCTTTTTCTGAATTGGTTTGAAGGATCTCAAAAATATTACTACTAAAAATTCTTATTTAAAAATCGTAAAATTAATCCAATAAAAACTTTCATTCTCCTTCTAGAATAAAAATGCTATTTTTCTCCTAACAGTACACAAATTTTTACTCATACATAAATAAAATTTATCATTCTTTAATAATCTATTATATAGATATATCAGATATATATATTAATATTATTACTAGACAAAAAAATAGCACATTAGGAACATAATTTCAGGGGATATAACTAAAAATATGAAAATGTAATTTAACATTAGAAGCACTAAATTTTTAATGTTGATAATTCAAAAACTTATCATTCAAATGACTTGAAATTCGGTGTCTAGGCATAGTTTAAACCGAAAATTTGAAATATCTGGTTAAAATTGGGCATTGCCATTGAAAAAAAAATGAAGTTTGGATTCGTTTTATTATGTAGATGCCCCCCTAAGCAAATTTTTTATACATCATTTAAGGGTAGACTTTATTTCCAATCGTTCGGTACCAGTAACTTTCGTCTACGATAATTTGTTGAGGAGTCAGTAGGGGGTGTTTGCTTTGTTTTTTCCACGATTGTACCTTTACTTACAAAAGAGCTGTTTAAGAAGCTGTTATTTTCTTTCCAAACGAATGAGCAAAATTTAAAAAATATAATTTTTAAGTTCTATTTTACAAAATTAAATATTTTTAAAAAGAAACAGTAATTCTATATCTTGAAAATAATTTGCCTCTTTTTTTAACTTAAACTATACATCCGGAATTTTGCGTCATTTGTCTTTTTAAAAAAATAATGCGGTTTGTTCAGTTTTCATTTTTAGGTGCGTTCGTAATTATATAAATACGTAGCACCTATAGTCGCCGTTCAGTCCGTCCGTCTGTCCGTCTGTCCGTCTGTCCGCATATAACAGAGCAAAAACTACCCAACCGAATGGTCTGAAATTTGAAATATAAGATTGTTGCAAAATTTTGTCGAGCCATTTCAAATTTTATGAAAATCGGATGTATAGTTTAATTACAGGGACAGTCAAAAGTTTTTCTTTACATTACGGCCAATGGGAAAAATTATTGCAAGTGCATTTTAATGATGTTACAGCCTTCCGAATGGTCTAAAATTTTAAAGATATAATTGTTGCAAAATTTTTTCGAGCCATTTCAAATTTTAGGAAAATCAGATGTATAGTTTAATTACAGGGACAGTCAAAAGTTTTTCTTTACATTACGGCCAATGAGAAAAATTATTGCAAGTGCATTTTAATGATGTTACAGCCTTCCAAATGATCTGAAATTTTAAATATATTAAATAATTGTTACAAAATTTTGTCGAGCCATTTCAAATTTTAGGAAAATCGGATGTATAGTTTAATTACAGGGACAGTCAAAAGTGTTCGGGGAATGGGGAAAAAAATATTGGGAGTGCATTTTAATGATGTTAAAGACTATGCACTTTATGAAGTGCAAAAAATTATACATTCCGTACAATATGGGGTGCAAAAAATAATTATAAAATTTGTTATAGTACGAACGCACCTCATTTGCCACGTTTGACGAGCAATTTCCAACTTGTTTAAAATGTTCACACATAATTAAATAAAAGTTGTTTTTCTAAGTAGGTTAGGTTTCAATTTAATTCTGTGATTTATCAAGAGAGGAATCATATTTCTCCCAAGCGCTAACACGCACGACCTATTTTATCTTTTACTACTATCACCATACCAGAAATAAAATACAAGAGGCACGGCAGTGTATTCTACATTATTATTCATAAGTGCATTTTTATTCATTTTGGACAAAAGCCATACAATGTTAGTCTTATATATAAACAAATGAAATGTCAGCATTTATATTTATGTAAATTATTATATGTGAATCTTGTCCTTTTTACATAGCTAGGAACTAAATTCTGTATTTTATTTTATTCATTCATTTGTGTAGACTTAAATTTTCGAAGACTGTTTTCTTTTGAAAAACTATAACAGAAGAACGGAAATATTGCAATGCAAAAAATTTTACCGAAATATAGTTAAATAATCATTAAGTGAACACTAACACAATTTTTTTCTCTTTTTCATTCTTTTAAGAACATAAAGATATTTGACTTCTTAGATTTGTAAATGTTATAAATAATTTTATATAATTTTTATTTACTAAAACTAAACATGCAGTGCACAGTAGATTATCTGACCCAAAAGCATGGCCAAAAATGCAAAAATTTAAATTCGCTCAACAATTGTAAAAAGCGTATTCTTTGACAGCTACGTAGTGCTTCAATCTCTGTCTATTTCAGAAGCATGAGTCATATCCGGTTATTCCTAGCCTCAGTTGAAGAGGAGGTTTCATTGCGAGAAGACGTGTTTTATTGTTAAGTTCCATATTTGCTATTACAGTCGGACCTCGTTATCCCGACACCCGGTTTTCACATCACCCCGCTTATTACGTCAATTTTTCAAAGTCCCAGATTCTGTATATGATTTTAATGTAAATAAACTCTGTATTTTAAGTCGTTGAATAATTTTCAACTCTGGATATCCCGGCATATTAGGAAAATTGTCTATTTTTCATAATCCATCCGTGCTTATGCACGGAAATTAAGGGGTAAGAAATGTCTTAGCCAAACTTTTCCCAAATCTGTCTATAAAACCCTTTTAGATAAATTAGAAATTTTACTTCAGTCCACTATCTGAATAAATAAACCCATACACTATGCATAATCCACTTAAGCTCTAGATACACGTATCAGTCTACTTGAGGTCTTTTGACATAGTCAGACGGCGCTTTCTTGTGGTTATACGGCGTTTTTCATCCGACTAAAACCGAAGCATTCCATTGCATTGAAATGACCAGAAATTATCTAATATCAATTTCTGAAACAATGAATATTGATTACAATTCATTGTATAATACTGAAAAAAGAATTGTAGGAAGCACATCTAGGGATAAGCAAACCTTAATTCTTCAATATTTCATCTAACAATAATAATAAAAAAGTCATCATAAATCTGATTTTTATTCTTTTCAATTTGTTGTAATGTTTATTGCTTAAAATAATGTTTTATTGCTTAAAACTGCGAGAACAGTTATGAATTTAAAATTGTCTTAAATTAATTAATGATACAGCTTTTTATAAACATACTTTCCTCCAACTCCGGTTACCGCGACACTCCGCTTATGACGACAATTTTTTCTGGCCATTAGAGTGTCCGGATAACAAGGTTCGACTGTATGTTTAATTTTGTTTAAATGTATATTTGTTGTGGCTTCATGAATTTTTTAACCCAATAGCTTAATTTTTTAATACAATAAAGAATATTAAAATAAAAAATGCGTTCTTTTTAAGCCTTTTTAGTTTAATTTAGATATATTCATTTAGATACATAGCTTTTAAAGGTGTGCCGCAGTTTTACGGACCATTCGTGAAATATAGTCGTATTGGTTACAGTTTTGAAAGCTATTTTTTTTTTTTAATTACGCATACAGTTGCCATTTTTAAATATAACTTGTTTTAGTAATCTGTTAATAACTCTCAAAACCAGAATATCTATACTACAACTCAATTTTAGACTGCACTTTTCTAAATACTAAATGCAAATAACATATATATTAATACATTGGTTTACATATATTATCAAAAGTTTGCGTACACTGTAAAAAAAATCCGACCAATTTTTCTGTAGAAATCGGAAAAATAGTTGCCCTTATCGTGCCGGAAAAATTTCCGACCCAGCTCGGAATAAAATTAGTAAAATCGGAATAAAATCCGTAAAATACCGTTTTATTGACTATTTCCTTTTTTTTTACGGATTTTATTCCGAGCTGGGTGGGAAAATTTTCCGGTACGATAAGGGCAATTATTTTCCCGATTCCTACAGGAAAACTGGTCAGATTTTTTTTTTTTTTTTTTTTTTTTACAGTGTGTAGTAAAATTAACCACATTTAATTAAACATTACTTTTAAATAAAACAACTCTATCAGTAATTACTTTTCTCTTAAAGACAGCAGAAAGTTAAATAAACTTTCTATTATATATATATATATATATATATATATTATTAAATGCATGCTTTTATGCACTGTTAAAAAAAAATATATATATATATATATATATATATATATATATATATATATATATATTGCCAGTTTTCCGGTAGGAATCGGAAAAATAGTTGCCCTTATCGTACCGGAATAATTTCCGACCCAGCTCGGAATAAAATCTGTAAAAATAAGGAAATAGTCAGTAAAACGGTATTTTACGGATTTTATTCCGATTTTACGGATTTTATTCCGATTTTACGGATTTTATTCCGAGCTGGGTTTTAAATTATTCCGGTACGATAAAGCAACTATTTTTCCGATTCCTACCGGAAAATTGGCATTATTTTTTTTTGACAGTGTGTATATATAACATTAATTAAGTGTATTTGTTAATATTAAGTCAACAGCAATGATTTTAACTGTAAAACACACAAAAAATAATTTTGTCCAGAATTTTGCTTCAAATACTCCACTTTGCGGCACTAAAATCCTATTTTACAGTACCCAGCGATGTTTTCTTGACTTTGGGATTTAATCCTATGCCGCATCCTACCCGCACAGGTGGTCAGCCTAACGCGGGACCCTCAGTGTTTAGTTCCCAAGCAAGCCTATTACACACTGTATCGATTCCGAAATGATGAAAGTATTTATATTCTATAATAGTAAACTTTTTCAAAAATGTATTATAAAAACGCCAATACAAAATACTTTATAATTTCCTATCATTAAAAAAAGAAACAGCACGCAATAAAACTGTCAGCGTAGTGTGCATTATGATTTATGATTTTATTTTCAACCAGTTTGATCAGAAATCTTCTCTTTTACTATATATATAATGTAAATGGACATTTCGTTCCATCTTTTTATTATTTGATTTCCGCTGAATAGATTTTGATGGGATTTGTTTTGTTAGTTACATAATTTCTCAGGGAATTTTTTTAGTATTTAACACATCGTTCTACGTTGCTCATTTATAGAGGATGGAGGAAAGTTCTGCAGTCAAATGAACTGGATTATGTAAGGTTATCCTTTTTAAATGATCCCGCTGAAGAGATTTCGAGGTATCTTGCACTGTTAGATAATTTTCAAAAAACGTTTTAGTATATAATAAATTATTCTTCGTTACTGGATTTCGAAGGAAATTCCATTGTTAGTTAGATAATGTTTCCGGAAAGCTTTTAGTTTATAACTTAGTATTTTACGTTGCTTAATTATAGAGTCATGGAGGAAGGGTCTATGAGTAAGCCAACCCGATAATGAAAGGTTAGTTTAAAAAGAAGTTCTACTAATAGGATTTTAATGGGATTTCCAGTATTAATTAAATAAAATATAATTTTTTAAATGTAAATTATATGTTTATATATATCAATTATATGCAAAACTTATACATACTACGTAACACCAGCAAAAGCTGGTTGGTATTATATAACTAAATGAAATTTTCATCTATCTAGCTTTTATAAATGAATTTTTGTGAATATCCATTGCTTCGACTTTCAGACTAAATTTCGGTTTACTTCATTAATTATATTTAATGTTTTTGAAAACAAAAATTTAATATGTAATCTTGATATATCGTAAACGAAATGGTATCCAAAACTAATGTTAAAATAAAGCAAAAGTAACATATTTAAGACTGTCGTAATAAAATTAGTTAATAATTAGTTAGCTATAATAATAAAATTTGTTTATCACTTAAGAAATCTACCTATAATATAAAGCAAAAATATGTCCGTGATTAACGCTGATGACGTGTTTGACGGTGATAACGAATATACCAATAAATTCAGCTTTTACTGCAATTTTTTTAATGAAAACTATCTAAAATGGCTCAGATATAGCAGTTTGATTTTCTTTATGTGGGTGACATTTTGAAAAATCTGATTTTTTGCCTGTGACAGCACTCGTATATATCAACCTATTCTGATGTGAGTGAGCATGTGCACAGGAATTACTAAGGTCTCGTGCAAGTTCACTGGCTAGCCTCATCCACCATGTTGTCTTAAAAGGGCAGGCACTTCAAGATATCTCCGAATTTGGAAACCAAATATAAGTTACTTTAAATAAAATCAGCTTGGATAAAGCTGACTAATTTCGCGAAATTCTCATTCATAATGATTTAGTATTGATAAAAATTAGTATTGAATCTTCTATAACCGGTATCCACTAAATTGAGCTTCGTGTGTTTGAATAATATAAGCTTGCTTTTTAAAAATAAGGAATATGAAAGCTACCTCTTCCTCCCGGCACTGGCCGGAAGGACTTTTTCAAGATGATTCTTTTAAAAATCTATCTCTATCGCCTGCAACCCAATTATTAAAGATTAACACGTTTTCATTTAAAACAATATAAATACTTCTGCATTTGTTACCTGTTAATATTCCACAATAAAATTAAAACTTCATCAATAAATAAATAAAATAATATAACAATATAAAACAAATACAAATTTAATAGACATGTAATAAAACTATGTACTTAAATCACTGAAATTACAAGAAAAAAAAAATTCTGCATAACCCTTTTTGCACTGCCGGTACTTTTAAGTACCACTGAAGAAAATTTAATAAAAAATTATTTACTCTGCCTATTAATAAAGGTTTAATTTTCTTTCCACACAAAATACTCTACTCGATCAAATTTAGAAAGCGTAGAGAAATAGTCGATTCAATTTTCTTTCCACACAAAATACTCTACTCGATCAAATTTAGAAAACGTAGAGAAATAGTCGAAGCTAAATACGAGGGTGTATCAAAAATTTTTTACCCTCAGATAGAAATAACTGCGAGGAATTTATGAAATTGCTACATTGTATTAGTCCTTTTCTATACAGTCAGCGTGCGCAGTAACACATTTCTATAATTGGTCTTTCAAAGAGAGGGTGGACGATGTGTTCCAGGAGGCGCGATAGTAAACCCAAATGGGGTCATTTTTCTAACTTTTGCCGATACTCACATGTGACATATTTTGGAAAGGCCTGTGACAACTTATTTCTGCTATGCACCTCCCGAACACCTCCCCTCAAATGTGCCCCCACGAGGGACATGAATGATGTCAGCAAAATTTCGAAAAGTGCGCATGAATAAGAGGCCACAGGCCTTTCCAACAATATGTCACATGTGGGGGTCGGTAAAAGTTAGAAAAGGCCCCCCTTTGGGTCTACTACCGCGCCTCCAGGAATACATCCTCCCCCCTCTCTGAAATACCGGTTGCACAAATGTGTTATTGTGCACACTGACTATATAGAAAAGGATTCATAAAATGTAGCAATTTAATAAATTCTACTCAATTATTTCTATGTAAGGGCAAAAACTTATTGATACATCCTCATGTTTTCCAAAAGTAGTAATTTTCTTAATCATTTACATAGCTATAGCTTTTCTTAAAAAAAAAAAAAAAAAAAAGGTTTATGAAATATTTTCAACAGCAAATGCCTTTCCATTTACAGAGATGATCATAATACACTTAAATACATTGCTTTTATAAGAAATGTGACGTTTCATTAAGAGTATTTTTAGTTAATTTGTCAGATTATTTTTGTAAATATTTTACAAAATAGTTATAACCACCGATTTATTTAACCAGTTTTATTGAAAAAACATATCTAAATTTCACATTATTATTATTTAAAAATTCCGGTACATCTTCAAATACTAGAAAGAATAATTATTAAGGTGAAGCAAATTCTCGATAAGTAATTCCTTAAATAAAATGTTAAGTTGCAATCTTTGGTGATTTCTTCGGCTATTAACTCCTGGCATGCGACTAGTACGAAAATATTGCTTTCAATATATTTCAAAACTTCATTTAAATACGTTATTGGTATATTTCATGTAAAAAGAATTTTTGGTGTTGTTAGAGAGCAATATAGGAAAAAAGTAAAAGAATGTTTAAAAAATGTGGTTCTCACCTGTGATGTGTAACACGGGATTCCCTGGTTGGATCAACATTAATTGAAAATCGATATTCAGTCTTCAATTGAATGAATATTCGATATTGATATGGATGAACATACCATTTTGAATCTTTAATCGAATCAATCTTTAATTGGAATTTGATATTAAATTTCCAATTCAATAATCAAAAGTTTCTAAAATTTCCGAATTTCTTTCAAATACGAGATTATTTATGTTGAATATATATGTGTAAAAATACATTAGGAAAATATTTTTTAAAACATGCTTAAAATATTACATCAAAGGGAAGTAGCATTAATGATTAATTCTAAATCTTGAAACCGATGCTCTTTTAGTTTAGTCTGTATTAAAACAACGAAGAAAAAACCTTATTTCATGAAAATATAAATTATATTTTGAAGGAGCAAAAATGTTTGCTTGGGATTGATTTTTTTTTCAAATGTACAACATATAATTAAATAAAAGTATTTTTTCTGAATATGTTAAGCTTGTAATTTTGTTCAAGATTTATTATGAGCGGAATAATATTTCTTACAAAATGCAAACCCAAAATATTTTATTATTTATTATCACCATTAAACGAAAACAAAAATGGATAAGTCAGTGTCCTCTGATTATATTCTCCATGTTTATTCATGAATATATTTCTATTCAACGTGAGATGGAAACTCTCATTGTAGGCCTTATTTAAATAAATGAAATGTCAGAATTCGTAATTTACATAAATTAATTTACTGGAATTTGTACTTTTACATCGTTACGAACTAAACTCAATTTTTCATTCTAATTAATTACTTCGTTTGAATGTATTTTAAAACATATAATTATATTTTCGTTTTTAAAAGTACAGTAGAACCTCGATTATCCGAAGTAATTGGGACCGACCCTCTTTCGGAAAATCGAAATTATGGGATAATCGAGAATGCTTCAATTTTAAGATTAATGAGAACTATATGCAATATTTCTTATTATTGTAGCAAGTGCTTAATAAAAATAAAGCAGTAGCAAAATAGAAACAAGAATAAATTACCTGAATTTTAATTTTGAAATTAAGTACCTTTTACGTATATCACAATGTTCAAAAAATGTTTTGTTTGTCGCAGTTTCGCTAGCCTTTGCTTTGAAGCTCTATCGCGGAGTTTTTTAATAATATTAGTTCACCAGTATCACAGTCTTTCTGCTGCTCCAGCCATTCCAAACCTTTTGCAAAGCATTCAAAAGCTTCAGAATTGCTAATTTGTTCGTTTTCTTCGTTCCACTTCGCGACTTTCGGGAGCTCAAGTTAAATTCAAAGAACTCTAAGAAAGAGGATCGAAAATATTTATATGTGTAGTTGCAGTTCGGAAGAGACCGCTTGCACACAAGTAATATGACAATCATGTTTTTAAAAAAGCTTTCAAAATGAATTTTTCACACAAGGAACGTGATAGTAAAAAATAAAAAATCTTTAAAAATTGATTTCGGTTAAAAGAGTTTCGGATAAGAGAGGTTCTACTATATAAGCCAGAAATAATACATACAAAGTAATACTGAAATCATTATTAAAATATTGTAAACTATGACTAATGTGAACAATGTTAGTATCTTTTTTTTCTTTCCTTTAGGCTGCTTATTATAAATTTTACCCGTTGTTTCAAGAAAAATTGTAGCATGCAATTAGAAGTAGTATTTGTTGACAGACGAACACAAAATAATTTAATTTTTAGTATCGCCATGGTAGTCTCTATATACAAAAATATGTGTTACTTGTTTTAATATCTCTTTTCAATGTACAAATGGGATATTTTCCCTGCTTTTTTTAGAATTGATAGCAAATAATTAACTAAAATTAACTGTTCACAGATTTCTAAGATCGTAGTTTCTCTCAAAGATTTACAAGGTGCGGTAGGTATTTGAGAACACACATTATACTTTAAATACCACCCTGTACACTATTGTTACAATTCTTTTTCTGTTACGTGTAAATGTTGGACGCATTTGAACTTATCCAATCCAACAACATAATTGCGTGAGATCATGATTCCTCAGAGTTTATTATTTTATTTATTTCTCAAGAGTAAAAATATAGGTAAGTGAAAATTGGCTTACCTTATAATTATGCGATATATCCAACTTAATCTGGAATCCATCATTGAGTAACTGTATTGCAAAGAAAAATATTTATTATTACTGTAGACTGAGCAAAACTATAGTTTGACCACACATCATTTGATAATGTAGTTTGTCTATGTTGAAAATTTCTTAACTTTTAAAAAGAAAACAATTTAATTAGTTTAAGCATACACTTGCAGCATATTATTGCTGCATCTCTGTTGGTGAGAGTCTGGAATACAAGTAAAGTATAAAAAACATATAATATGCATTATTGATATTAAACCAGGAAGTTAGTATAATTAATTTTAATTTATTACATTATTTATATTATAGTCAATAAAAATAGTTCAGTTTATTGAATGTTCAAAATGTTATAATTACTTGGATATGTGATGATTTGTTTATATTAAATGTTTCATTTATGATCATAAAATTCCTTGTTTGGAATAACAAGTTCTTTCATAATTGCTTTTTATGAATCATGTTGATAGATGAAAGTAATTTATGAGTAGGATTTATTCTATCATCTTCATTTGGAGATTACATTTCTTAACATCTGTCAACAGTAAACATATCAGAAACTAGACTAACTGAAAAATGAAGAGGCATGCTGTCATTGTACCTTTGGCTGAAGAACACTCCTATTTAGAGCTTGCTGCATTCTGGAAACTCGTCCGGTCTTTCGTCTTTAAAGTAAGGAGCGAACTGAATGCTGCCATGTTTGATGTCGCAACCGTTCCATGCAGGAAATGACATTGTCAGCGATATGAAATTATGAAGACGCCAGGATTCGTCAATCGTGTCGATGAGAATCCTAAGAAGTCGATGAGGGTAGTCGTTAGGGAGTTGCAGGGTGATGAGGCTACCATCCGATCTGTGATTCACGAGAATCTTCTTTAGAGGTCGTATGTGATGAGTAGAGGACAGTTATTGTCCGAGAGAACCAGGGATAACCGCCTGACCAGAGCCAAGCACTTCCTTAACTATCAGAAACATTTTGAGGGGCCAGAAAGACTGTTATTTCCCTCCGACGAGAAAAAAGTTTGTCCAGGTCCAGAAAGTGGACCCCAAAACGACCGGTGGCTGTGTACAATCCAGCAAAAGGTGCCGAACGTTATGCACAGAAAAGTTCTATTCTCAGTGATGATTCTAGGGATCACGAGCAGCCAAGACGATCTGGTGCCTCTACATTTTTCTGTTCAAAGTGCCAGAGTCGTTGCTTATACCGAGGTGTTAAAGCTCTAGATTACTTCTGTATTATTTAGGAATTCGTGCGTTTTTCAACAATACTCTGTACCATCCCATAGAGTCTATACAACTCAATAATGGACGGCCAAAAACTTTCAGGACGACATCATTCTCAACATATTGCCGCCAATTTCGCAGATATTAACCTGATGGGATATTACGTATGGGGCCTTCTTCAGAGGGACTCCAATACTCATCCACACAACACTTTAGCTGCTCTCAGTGCAGCCGATGTGTATGCAATGGCAATCGTTCCCAACATCCATCTAATAACTGCCTGCAGTCAGTTCCGTTAGCGTGTAGACGCGGTTATTGTGGCTGGCGGTGTTTCTAGTGAATGATGTGCAACCATTGTGTATCTGGTCACGAGTACAAAACGTTAAAATATCAAAAATGCTTTATCTCTAGTGTCTGTTTCTGTTTCAATACAGGCGTTAATTTGCGCTCAAGTACCTGCCGCACTCTGCATTATGATTAGAGCGATATTCCCCACTGATACAAAGACAAACTATGTAATACTTTCTATTGTTACAAAATACCTCAAACAAAAATATAAGGAAAATCTAATAACGGAAAACTAAACGATAGAAAGGGACAACGATAAACATTGGACGGCAAAGACAATAAGAATCGACATTGATGACGAATTTGGTGACATTAGCGATCTTTTTGGTGATCAAATAATTAGAAAATTTAAAAAATAGAGGCTCTAGGATGAAAATTAAAGAAAATAGGGAGATTATTCTAGAAAAGTTGTGTGGAAATTACATTATCAGTTACATTATCAGAACACGTTCATTTGACATAAGTGAGGCTATAGAAATAAGAACACACTGGTGAATTTTGCTTTTGTATTCATTCGCAAGCGATTTCAGTTTGAAAGCAGCGTGTGATTGGTACTTGTGTTTTCCGGAATTCATTACTCTGTTTACTTGAAATTTTTGATACGTTTGTCATTGTGAGTACAATATGTTTCCGAAATATTTATCTCATAATCTGCATTCATCGAAAACTATTATTTTTAACCCTTAGCTGATGAATGCAAATTGACAAATTTTATTGTTCAAATATGTTTTTCGAATTCGACTCGAGTATTTTTGCACTGAAAATTCTGCCAAATCTAATCTAAAATTTTCAGCAGTTAAATAATGCACTATGAACTTTGGCAGAAAAAGTGATGCCAAAACAATAATAATGGAACACAACACATTTTAACAATAAAAAATGATTGTTCTAAATATGGCGGCATTCGACATTTAAGGGTTAATTAAAAATCTATCGGCGAGTTTTTAAAACTTTTAATTTGGCAAAAGTGTTAGAATGTGTCTACTTGGGCATAACCTGTATTATTATGATGATGATGAAAATATCCACGCACCGTGGGTAGAAAATTTATTCTTAGTTTTAAACAAACCTATGTGACTGTGCATCTATAGCCTTTTTGCCAATAATAATTGAAAACAACACATTTTAACAATAAAAATTGATTGTTCTAAATATGGCGGGATTCGACATTTAAGGGTTAATTAAAAATCTATAGACGAGTTTTTAAAACTCTTAATTTGGCAAAAAGTGTTAGAATGTGTCTACTTAGGCATAACCTGTATCATTATGATTATGATGAAAATATCCACGCATCGTGGGTAGAAAATTTATTCTTAGTTTTAAACAAACCTATGTGACTGTGCATCTATAGCCTTTCTGAATTAGTATCTTCCATGTATACTTTAACATTCATAGGAGCTTGTTTAATTATTTCAATTGGTTTTGTTTTCGAAAGACATTTTTTTGCGTGTAAGCCGGAAAAAAATTAAACATAGAATACTAGTAATACTAAAAAAAAAACAGTAAAATTCACATATTGGGAAATGTGTATCATTTATCAATCAAAAATGACTCTTTTTTCGGAAAATTACTTTTTTGAAATAAAAAGGTATATTTCACAGTATGCTAAGGTTAGAATTTTGTTCATTTTTCTTTATTATGAACGAAATTAAATGTTTTGCAGAGGTAAATGAAAGAAATTTCAAGCCTTACTAGCATGAAGAAAAAGAAACAATATACAATGTGTACGTAGAAATACTTTGTAATAAATTCTTCATGAGAATGTTTCTGTACAGGGTACACGACATTTCGGTCCAGACACTTCGGTCCTGCCGTTTCGGTCCCAAGACATTTCGGTTCCGAGACATTTCGGTCCCGAGACATTTCGGTCCCGAGACATTTCGGTCCCGAAACATTTCGCTCCCAAGACATTTCGGTCCCTGGCCATTTTGGTCCCGAGACATTTCGGTCCCTGGCCATTTCGGTCCCGATACATTTCGGTCTTTGGCCATTTCAGTCCCTGGCCATTTCTATCCTTAACCATTTCGGTCCCTTGCAATTTTTGTGCTCACCACCTTATAACTTTGATTCTAATTGTCGTGGGCCCGCCAAACTCTGCAATTTCAACATTATTTGGACCTTTTTAAAAAATATCCCCCTATCCCCCCTCAAATTTTATAAAAAGCTGAATATAACAGTCCGATAAATTTCAACTTTTACAAGTCGTGATTATGAAATCACAGCGAGCTGAAAATTTGTTTGATTGAACAATGTGATATAATTTTACAGGGGACATTGTCTTTTTTTTTAGCTATTATTATTTAACATAATGGATATTTTATGTTTTATTATTATTATTAGGTATTATTATTAGCAGTATATACTATAAACTGCCATAATTTTTTTTTTTTTTGGTTGTTTTCACACATTTTTTAGAACGTTTAAATTATCATTAATGAAATATTTAAACTGTGTATATATTTATCTTCTTCCAATTAGATTAATCATAAATGTCTTCAATAATTCAATTAGACACTTATAAGCTATTTTATGCAAATATTTCCTCAAATCACCGCTCTACACCCTCTCCTTTAATAATTCAGAAATGAGATATATTTATTGATGCACAAATTTAATTTTTCTTATTATTTTTATAATACAAAGTTGCATCTTATAAATTTGTTTTCTTAAGTTACTTTACCATTATAAACATTGGGAAAACAATAGTGATTTGGTAATTAGGCGTGCTATGAAAAATAGTTTGTTTTCAGAAAACTCCACCCACCACTTCATTTTTATTTATTTATTTATTTTTTAATTATTGCTTGCAAATTTTTAAAGTTTTCTCACCCTTTGAAGACGATTATTGTGAGCTAATTTTATTGAATCTGGGCCTACTTCTTTGTAATAAAATTATTATTTTTAATTTTTTATAATAATGTAACTATTATTTTAATTAATTTTATTTGTAAATTTTAACTGAAAAACTAAGCTTTTTTATATTTGTCGTTTATTTATTTATTTTTTAGATTACCCTTTTCCTCCCACTTTCCCAGAAAAAGAAATATATTTTTTTTATTTTACTTTTATTAATAGTTATATTAATAGTTTTACATTTCGGTAACTTTATATAAAAATAAACAGGTAAAGGATAAATTTCAGTTTATAACTACTATAAAATATAATGATAAATTTAATATAAAAATATATTATGTATCGATTTTATTTTAAAGTAGAAAGTTGTAATGTATATTAATAATGTATTAATTCAATAAATTAAGGGTACATTAAATTAAAAAATATATATTTAATAAAATATTAATTTAATTTTTATACTAGAATTACTAACTGTTTTGAGAATTAATTAATAGCAATTATTCATCACTTAAAGTTTTCATTCAAAATTTTTGATTTATTATTTTCAAAAAAATAAAATAGAATTGTTTTGAAAAATCAGTCAAAAACATAAAGTCTAAGTAATGATTAATTAATTAAACATGATAATAATAACAATAATAATAATGCAACATTGTACAAATACATAAAAATAATTTTTAATAGTGTTAAATAGCAATATTGTCCAGATGCATATTTTAATTTTTTAAGCACAGTTATAGTTTACAATTCGCAAAAAGCAAGATATTAATTAATTAAAATTAAAGAACAAGAAAAATATTATAAATTAACTACAAACAAATAAACAACATACTAATGCAATAAGCATTAAAAAGGATTTGCAATTGTTGCAATTCAAAAATTACGAATGAAAAACTTTCGAATCTTTTAAAATCGAAATCTTTTAAAAGGTGTCATTCGACACCGGTAGAAATAGCGTTGATATTACATGTAAAAAGATTAATGCAAAATTTAAATAGATTTTTTAAAATAGTAAATTAAAATAATAATTAAAATGAAATAAAAATTTGTAGTCTGTTCCGATGCAGAATTTAAAAAAAATATTGTGTCTTTATCACAATTCCATGTTAAGAAGCTCCTTTTAAAAAATATGTAAAATGTAATACATCTAAAATTCATGTGCCGTTAAATAATAGAATCAAATAAAGGTTTGTAAAAATATTTGCGGATTTTTCTTCTTTATTAATCACATAGTGTCCAAATTCTATGCAATTGAATACATGCAGTGCATGGGAATTAGCACATGAAAATTAAAGCTCGACTTATAAATATTTTTAAATTGTCTGGACTTTATATTTATTATAGGCTAAAATATGAGGAGCTTCTATAAAGAATTCACAGAACCCCCCCTTCTTCCCACTCCTAAAAACGATTCCTTCTACCATATGAAATTTGCATGAGGTGCTATAATTTGTATCCGAATTATAAGTGTTTGCGGTTTTCGGGCCCTTATATTCGGGTTATACTAAAATTTCGAGGGTTAAGTTAAAAAATCCGATAATGTCCCTCCTTTTATAAAGATTACGTTTACCGTACAAAATATGAGTGTTTTGCGATAATTATAGATCGAGTTATAAATGTTTTAATTTATCAGGACCTTATACTTATGATACACTAAAATATCGAAAAAGTCAACAGAGCCCCTCCCCCCCCCCCGGTTTTTTAAAACGATTACGATTATCATACGAAATTTGTGTGGGCAGCGACAAGTTTGATCTGTGTTATAAGTGTTTGCGTTTTCGAGTCCTTATATTCGGGTTATACTAAAATTTAGAGCGTTCAGTTAAAAAATTCGATAATGTCCCTCCTTTTATAAATATTACGTTTACCGTACAAAATATGAGTGTTTTGCGATAATTATAGATCGAGTTATAAATGTTTTAATTTATCAGGACCTTATACTTAAGATACACTAAAATATAGAAAACGTTAACAGAGCCCCCCCCCCCCCATCCCCTGCTTTTTAAAACGATTACGATTATCATAGGAAATTTGTATTTGTGCGGGCTGCGACAAGTTTGATCTGTGTTATAAGTGTTTGCGTTTTCGAGTCCTTATATTCGGGTTATACTAAAATTTAGGGAATTCAGTTAAAAAATCCGATAATGTCCCTCCTTTTATAAAGATTACGTTTATCATACGCTTGTTTTGCGATAATTATAGATCGAGTTATAAATGTTTTAATTTATCAGAACCTTATACATATAATACACTAAAATATATAAATTGTCAGCCCCCCCCCCCGTGCTTTTTAAAATTATTACCATACGAAATTTGTGTGAGCTGTTATTAAAATTTTAAGGCCTTTATTTAAAAAACTCTACAATGTCCCCTATAAAATTATGTCACCTATTTCAAGTGCACAAAATTTCAGCTTGCTGGAGAAAGGACCGAAATGGCAAGGGACCGAAATGGCTAGGGACCGAAATGACTCGGGACCGAAATGGCCAGGGACCGAAATGTCTCGGGACCGAAATGTCTTGGGACCGAAATATCTCGGGACTGAAACGCCCTGCTTCCTCTGTACATAACGGGCAAAAGATACTTACTAATAATTATGTGTATAAATAAATATAAATGAAATGTGAAAATTATTAGTTTATAAAAACTTTTTTGCATGTATAAGTACGTGTCTCCATATTTTACTAGTTATGAACTAAAGTTATTTTTAACGTTTCTTTTGATTTGAAAGACAGTTTTAAAAAATGTCAACGAAGAATAAAAACAAAATAACGCAATTAAATCATAGTAAAATAAATATATATACAATCTATAGACATAGCAGTTCATTAGTCTATTTTTAAATGATATCACACAGAAATGAATTTTTATCGGGAATATAGATCATGGGGCTAGAAATAGAATTTTGAGTAGAATTAAGATTATTGTTTGGCCCTTTTTTAGTTATCCAGAATAGTAAAGTTTAAAATGAACGAAATTATATTTCTTGCTGGCAACAACGCAAGATCTTTTATCATTTATTATCACAAAAACAGAAACAAGATATAATGCCTAACTGTGCGTATTTCTGCATCATTATCCACTAGTATGTTTCCATTCATTGTGGGCAGAAATCGCATCATGGATCTAATATGCACCAATGAAAAGCCTACGCTTGCAGTGCTTATAAATGAATTTGTGGGAATACATTCCTTTTTATCCTTATTATTATAAATTTAGCATTTCATTTTGTGTCATTTATTCAGTTATTTTTTTCTGAAAGATATTTGTTTAATACAAGCGATGAGAAAATATGTGTAATTGTTCAAAAGTATACAATTCAAATATTATAAAATTAATATATTTAGGAAATTATTAATACAAAAATCATTTATTAAAGAATTATTATACCAAGGATTTTTAAATAGGAAGAAACTTAAAACAGTGCATCAGAATGGAAATTTTGTATATTCAAATTAATTAATTTCTTAACTTATAAAAATTTTGCCTAATGTGACACTATTTACCTCCCGCGGAGTTGAATGAAAATTCCTTTAAAAATGCAATACTATTAAACTTTCCTAATAAAATAATATATTTTCATGAATTTGGGGAAATGTTTAAAGAAGAGCGCGTGATCACTGTTGCACCATTTGGCACTGTACACCCTTGGTTTATTATCACTAAATAGCTTTAGAATATTAGTAATGTCATCTATTAATAAGCAAATCCAGATCAAGACCGATCGAATAACCTATATATATAAAAGTAAATTATCTTTGTAATCTTTATTATGATCTTCGTTAGAAGAATTACAAATATGAGTATTATAACGATAAGGTCACATTTCACCGAAATACGCAGATGTTTTCACAGCAAACTTATCATGTCATTACATAGTTTACTGTTGTACACTGTAGAAAAACGGAGTAAAAAAATCCCTGGCCGCCCGGCCTACAGGCAGAGGTAGATTTCGAAGTTAAGTATACTAATTTCACCAACAAAAACTAAATCATTATTAGACATAAATCCACTTTAACAATTTTATCTGTCTGCTTTTGACGAGTTTTTATTTCCTTTTTATAAAATAGCTGGTTTTATCAGAATCATGTTAAGGCGATATTAAAAAAAATATTTTTCCATGCTCAACAACTCGAAATTTTCTGGCACATTTTCAGATTCATTTTTATTAAAAAAAAAAAAAAAAAAAAAAAAAAAAAAAAAATGAAACATGCTGACGTGATTTTTGAAAAGATTTATAAGCGAGCTGTGTTTTTATTTTTCTTTCAATTAATTAAAACTTGATTAATAAACAATTATTTTCTCAGTAGGGCAATATTTTTCGTTTCTAACACAATCGCTTCGGTAAATTCTGTTCAAAATACCCACTTTGACATCATTTTTTTAAACATATTCTGCCTCTATCAAAAAATCGATTATTACTGTACATTGTATAGTTTCTGAATAAGAGAATCTAGCAATTGGATGCGTTTGAGAGCAAAAATGAATTTAAAAATGAGTAAGAAAATAGACAGTTTGGATTTGAATGCACCCTTAATAAGATGATTTTTTTCTTCAACCGTTATGTATTTCTAATTTGTTTTTGTTGTAAGAATTTTCCCTATCAAAAACTTGTCATTATAAATGTTGAAGACAATATTAAGAAGATATATGATAAATTCATGGAGATTTTATATCTTGTGAATTGACGGAGTTATGAAAATTTTTCTTCTTCAACCCTCCTTTTCGTTTTCGTTTTAATTTTTTTTTTCGGTACGAATTGGTCCTATCAAAAACTTGTGAATATAAAAGTTGTAGATAATATTAAGGAGATGTACAATAAAATTAATTGGATTTGATATCTTGAGAATTGACGAAGTAAGGAATTTTTTTCTCCCAAAAACTCTATTTTTTTGCGCACCTTGAGCCTATTTTAAATTTTATCAAAAATATGTCATGCATGAATTTTTGGCGCTATTTTTAGAAGTAATAAAAGTTTTAAACTGATTTGATATGTACAAAAATTAAGAAGTTATGGCATTTTTTCGGTTTTCACAAAACCCCTCCCTATTTCCATCCCCTTTGTCCGCTTTTGCCCATTAATGAATTTGGCCGAGATTTTATGTCCCTTGATTTTATGTATCAGTTTGGAAGAGATTTGTGCAGAATTGCGGAAGTTATCGTGTCCACAAGAAAGTGATAACACAATTGCTTCGGGAAATTCCGTTCGAAATGCCCACTTTGACATCATTTTTGAAATATATTCTGCCTCTATCAAAAAATCGATCATTACTGTACATTATGTAGTTTCTGAATAAGACAATCTAGCAATTGGATGCATTTGAGAGCAAAAATGAATTTAAAAATGAGTAAGAAAGTAAGCAGTTTGGATTTGAATGCACCTTTAATAAGATGATTTTTTTCTTCAACCGCTATGTATTTTTAATTTGTTTTTGCTGTAAAAAAATGGCCCTATCAAAAACTTATCTATATGAATGTTGAAGACAATATAAAGAAGATATATGATAAGTTCATGGAGATTTTATATCTTCTGAATTGACGGAGTTAGGAAAATTTTTCTTCTTCAACCCCCCTTTTTTGCTTTCGTTTTAATTTTTTTTTTTTTGCGGTACGAATTGGTCCTATCAAAAACTTGTGAATATAAAAGTTGTAGATAATATTAAGGAGATGTATAATAAAATTAATTGGATTTGATATCTTGAGAATTGGCGAAGTAAGGAATTTTTTTCTCCCAAAAACTCTATTTTTTGCGCCCCTTGAGCCTATTTTAAATTTTATCAAAAATCTGTGATGCATGAATTTTTGGCGCTATTTTTAGAAGTAATAAAAGTTTTAAACTGATTTGATATGTACAAAAATTAAGAAGTTATGGGTTTTTTTTCGGTTTTCACAAAACCCCTCCCTATTTCCACCCCCTTTGTCCGCTTTTGCCCATTAATGAACTTGGACCGAGATTTTATGTCCCTTGATTTTATGTATCAGTTTGGAAGAGATTTGTGCAGAATTGCGGAAGTTATCGTGTCCAGAAGAAAGTGATAACACAATTGCTTCGGAAATTTCCGTTCAAAATGCCCAATTTGACATCATTTTTTGAAATATATTCTGCCTCTATCAAAAAATCGATCATTACTGTACATTATATAGTTTCTGAATAAGAGAATCTAGCAATTGGATGCATTTGAGAGCAAAAATTAATTTAAAAATGAGTAAGAAAATAAGCAGATTGGATTTGAATGCACCTTTAATAAGATGATTTTTTTCTTCAACCGCTATGTATTTTTAATTTGTTTTTTCTGTAAAAAATTGGCCCTATCAAAAACTTGTCTATATAAATGTTGAAAACAATATTAAGAAGATATATGATAAGTTCATGGAGATTTTATATCTTGTGAATTGATGGAGTTATGAAACTTTTTCTTCTTCAACCCCCCTTTTTTGTTTTCGTTTTTAATTTATTTTTCTTTTGGTACGAATTGGTCTTATCAAATACTTGTGAATATAAAAGTTGTAGATAATATTAAGGAGATGTATAATAAAATTAACTGGAATTGATATCTTGAGAATTGACGAAGTAAGGAATTTTTTCTCCGAAAAACTCTATTTTTTGTGCCCCTAGAGCTTATTTTAAATTTTATCAAAAATCTGTGATGGTTGAATTTTTGGCGCTATTTTTAGAAGTAATAAAAGTTTTAAACTGATTTGATATGTACAAAAATTAAGAAGTTATGGGTTTTTTTCGGTTTTCACAAAACCCCTCCCTATTGTCCGCTTTTGCCCATTAACGAACTTAACCGAGATTTTATGTCCCTTGATTTTATGTATCAGTTTGGAAGAGATTTGTGCAGAATTGCGGAAATTATCGTGTCCAGAAGAAAGTGATAACACAATTTCTTCGGGAAATTCCGTTCAAAATGCCCAATTTGACATCATTTTTTGAAATATATTCTGCCTCTATCAAAAAATCGATCATTTCAGTACATTATATAGTTTCTGAATAAGCGAATCTACCAATTAAATGCGTTTGAGAGCAAAAATGAATTTAAGAATGAGTCAGAAAATAAGCAGTTTGGATTTGAGTGCATCCTTAATTCAATGATTTTTCCAACGTGTTCCGCATCTGAAAATTCGGTTCAAAATGCCCACTTTAACAGCATTTTTAAAAATATATTCTGCCTCTATCAAGAAATTGACCATTACGGTAGATTATATAGTTTCTGAGTAAGAAAACGTACCAATTGGAAGTCTTTGAGAGCAAAAATGAATTGTAAAATGTGTCAGAAAATAAGCAGTTTGGATTTGAATACACCCTTACTTAGATGATTTTTTTCTTCAACCGCTATGTATTTTTAATTTGTTTTTGCTGTAAGAATTGGTCCGATCCATAACTTGTCTATATAGATGTTGTAGACAATATTAAGAAGATATATGATAAATTCATGTGGATTTTATATCTTTTGAATTGACGGAGTTAAGGATTTTTTACTTCTTCAAACGCCCTTTTGTTTTTCATTTTTCATTTTTTTTTTTGCGGTACAAATTGGTCCTATCAGAAACTTGTGAATATAGAAGTTGTAGATAATATTAAGGAGATTTATAATAAAATTAATTGGAATTGATATCTTGAGAATTGACGAAGTTGTAATTTTTTTTCTCCCAAAAACCCTATTTCTTGCGCCCCTTGAGACCATTTTTAACTTTATCAAAAATTTGTGATACATAAAAATTTGGCCCTATTTTTAGAAGTAATAAAAACTTTAAAATGATTTGATATGTACAAAAATTAAGAAGTTATGGGTGGTTTTCTGTTTTCACAAAACCTCTCCTTATTTCCATCCCCTTGGTCCGATTTTGCCCATTAACGGACTTGACCGAGATTTTATGCCCATTGATTTTATGTATCAGTTTGGAAGAGATTGGTGCAGTATTACAAAAGTTATCGTGTCCAGAAGAAAGTGATATATATAGATAGACAGTATCTATCTATCTATCTATCTATCTATCTATCTATCTATCTATATATATATATATAAAGTTTTTTACTGGGGGTGGTTTTGGGTTCTAGGGGTCATGATCGGTGTCGATCTGCAAAAATGTTTCAGAAATTCCAACATAGGAACGATCCCTATAGGTAGTATTTCATACGAAATCTACCTAATAAGGAAATTGTACTGGCAATCGAGACGCTAGTACTATTTCCTTATTTTAACGGAAATCCCCCCCCCCCCAAATTCCAGAAAATTTTCCGTTTTTCCGGAATTTACGGGGAAAATTTCCGTTAAAATACGGAAATAGAACTGGCGTCTCGATTGTTAGTACAATTTCCATCCGGTTTTCTTTATAGTGTAGCTAAAGGCAAAACTATATTTTGTGATTTGATAATCGTTCTGAATACTCGCTGCGCACTCTTTCACTACTATGTCCTACTTGTATTCTTCTGTACAGCCCTATATATTAGCTACAGATTTTTATACACACTACGTATTAATCTAAACTTAAATTGATATAAAAACGCATAACACAACTAAAATTGCACTTACAGCATTAATCAATCATAACTGACCATGCAAAGGAATGAGAAATTCTTTTCACTCCCAGATACTCCAAAAAGCCTATTGTATTACACTTCTGGAATACGTGTCAATTTCATTATGTTTGAAATCGTATAACTTGGAAATCTGAATAATTTTCTGAGAGGTAAAGTACGAAGAAGTGGCAGATGAGAAACAGATAGACTGAAGTCATAAGCGCATTTCAATTATGTTGGAAATTGTTTAAATACAAAATAATCCTTTTTTAATTAAAATATGTTTCATTGTAGTAATAAATATGTTGTTTCGTTTAGAGTTTGGAATTTTTAAAAATTAGCTATAGTGAATGTGTATTTTTTAGTCTTAAGTAATAAAATTCTAATTTACTATTTCCTTCAATTACTTTTGTTGAAGTTATTTTCATAAGAGAATTTTAAGTGTAAACTAGAAAGAATATATATATATATATATATATATTATGAAATATTATAACACCATTTATCCATATGGACTTAATAGTGAAATATTTAATAGACCTGCTAAAGTCTTCACACCTATAAATAACACTATTGATTATTCTCCAATTTATCCTACACTTAATCATAATTTAAATTGTAAAACAACACGTAACAAACGTGGAAAGAGATCATGAGCAGTAGTAGTTTCCAAAAAATATATCACTAAATAAATAAATAATCTTAAAAGTAACTATTTGAAGCAGTATAATTGGTTATTAATTCGAAAATACATATTTGCTATTAAAAAGAAACAGATTGCACAATATTTAAATGTATTTCTAAATAACTCTTTCTCTAAACATTTCTCAGATATTTATTTTGATCTCATTATGACTAGAGTTAATCTTTTAAATATAAATTTACGTAAAAAAAAAAAAAAAAAACATAAAATTCAAAACACAAATACTCAAATGATAATAACTTTATCAAATCAAATATTTAATAAAATTAATATCAATTCTATAATTAATGATAAAATTTGTTATTTTCCTATTAATAATCTTCATATATCAAAAACCTTTAAATATCTGAATACAATTGGTAGAAAGATTTTTAACTACAATACATTTTCAAAAAATAGATCTGCTGCCAGTAATTTTCCATGTAAATGTAATGACCCCAATCTAAAAAAATATATAAACAATGATCATGGACATATAATCAATGGAAATCTTAATATTGTTAATGATTTTAAATTGAAAAAACTAATGGGTTATGGTACTAAATATAGACTTCCATCTAAATTTAAAGTAAAATCTATTATCAAGCAGTTTACATATGATATAGATGTTTTTATATATAAAACTAGCCCCCTACGAGCTACGCTCGCCAACCCCCGTCCAGACAGGTCAGGTCAGGCGGGGAGGCCTACCATATGGCTTAAGCTCTGCAAGCCCCAACCGCAGACTCTAAATGCACGCTAATTTGATCGGCTATAAAAAGATTTCGAAAGATTGAATTATAATTTAAAAAACAGTGGCGATCTCCCTATAAACGGATTTCTACTCATTTCTCTTTGATTGAGGAATTTTAACGCCAAATCCTCTGCGGTACTACTTGATTATCCAGTCGACCAATTTCGCCAAATTATACAAATTGACATCATTTTTATTTTAAATAACGAAAGAACAAATAAATTAGTACAACATTAATAAAAATACAAAGAAAACGTCGAAATCAAAATAACTTGATGACGTAGACAAGTGTAACAACATTTCAAAATAAGCTAATATAAAAGGAATTAAATAAACAGAGTCTTTGTCTCCTGGTATTTTTTAACAAAGTGAAAAGAAAGTTCCTTTAAATGAGACATTTTAAATTAATCGTTTTTAATCTGACGTAATTTTGACCAAGCTATTCTTTTCCTTTTAAATATTCACGTGAAAATACTTTTGTTAGAAATGAAATATTATTTGCGCTTTCCTAACAAAAATAGTTGAAAAGATCCTCTCAAAATATCAAATAAATGTCTAGCACAATTTCTAAATTTAAACTGTTTTGCAATATTATTTTGTGTTCATTTTATGTAATTACTGTAATGTGACGTAAATATGACGTAATTTCTCCTATTTAAGACTTCTAACGCATGTTAATGAATTTATTATTTTACAATATCCTTTCTCTTTTAAAATTCACGTGTATACTTTTTATGACGTAATTTTCAATAAGTTCCTGCTTTTTATACGCAATTATTTAATTTTAATTTGAAAGTATCTTTTCCATTTATAATAGTCACGTGTAAATAAATTTTTAATTTGAAGCAAGCATTATTGTTTCCGTTGTTTATACAGTTGGCAACAGGTTAAATTAGTACAATTTTCTAAAATAAGTAAAAAATATCTCTCGAAGTGCTGAAAGTTTGAATTTAAAATTAAAATAAAACCTCGAAAAATGAGTCAAATTAAAAAAATAAACGAATTCTGCACACCGAGAAATTATAACGTATAAAATAATCTAAAAATTATTAAATTCCGATGTATAGTTTTTGCTTCTATAAAACTTTTTTAGTGGAACGATTTTGTCCAAATTTAGCATTAAATATCTCTTAAAATAATTCTTCAATTTGAAAACTGTCTGCATCAGCGTGTTTATCAAACATTTCTGTATAATACTACCGATTTTCATATTTTTGTATGCATTTTTTTTTCTTAATATTAACGAAGAAAGACCTCCGGTCACAAAAAATTCAAAACCGGCGGCGGCGGCGGTAACAGCGGTAGTTACTTTTTTTTTTAGAATAGAGAGATTTCAATCTCTTATAATAAACCTATTCAATATTTTAATCAATGGAAATTATTAGTAATTGAAAGATTAACTATGGCTTTAAAATATAATATTTCTGATTTAGTTACTATTAACACTGAGCATTTTTTCCAACAAATTAATAAATTACAAAAATACTATGTTATTACATATGTTGACAAATCTCCTAATAATTATGCAGTCATATGTAAATCTTATTATCATAAACTTTTTACCAACTCTATTTCTTCTAATAAATCTTTTCAGAAAACTAATGAAAATGCAATTGTAAATAATCGTAAAATTCGAAGTTATTATAAACTATTAAATATTCTCTCTACTAACTTTAATTATCCTTATTTAGTGCTTATTCCCAAATTTCATAAGACTCCTATTAAATTTAGGACTGTAACTATAGGATGCAATACATATAATAATAAAGTCAATAAACTACTATTAAAAATTCTTAATCAATTATATATACTGACTACAAACAATGATAATACACATTGTATAAAAAACAGCTACCAACTAGTCAATATTATGAAAAATCTTACATAATATAACGACATATGACTTCAAAGATCTATTTAATAATATAGATTTATTAGATTTACATAATATTATAAATGCATTATTTAAACAGTATCATCAAAAACTTGATTTACCATCTAATATAGATATAGCTTATTTTAAATCATTAACTAACTTCATTATCTATAATAATTATATCTTGCAACATAACACATTATATTTACAACACATCGGTATACCACAAGGTGGCTGTACATCCAGTTTATTATCCGACTTATATTTATATCACTATGAATGTACTTTTACTATTAATAATCTACATTTATATCGTTATATTGATGACATAATTTTAATTGCACCCGAACAAACTAAAATTTCTCAATTTCCAGTAGATTATCCCACTAATTTGGAATTAACAGAAAACCTCTTATCTAATAATACAATCAACTTCTTAGATCTTAAAATTACAATAAAAGATAACAAAACAATAACAGATCTATATGATAAACGTAAAGAATTTAAATTCAAAGTTAATACATTTACAAATTTTAAATCTTGTCTTCATAATTCTGTATATCGAAATATAATACTTAACCATTTATATAGAATAAAATGCTTATGTTCTTCTGAACTAATTAATAATAATATTAAAAAACTAATTTATGATGCATTAAATCCAGGTTTTCCGAAGAAATTCATATATTCTTTAATATACAATTAGTATTTTTCTTACATGATCTTTTAAAACAAATTAACACATGCGTAAACAAAATTACAAAAAAATTATAAAATAAAAAAATCTCTATAAAAAAATAAAAATTGTAAAATAAAAAAATTATTATAGGTTGGATGGGTTGGTAGATGTTAGAGTACAGAGGATGGTGGTGTTGTCTGGATAACACGCAATGGTTAATTTAAAAAAAATGATGGGGCATTTTAATTATAACTACATTCATAATACACTTTTTATATGGAGGTTGATTCGATATTATATATATATATGGTGACGTTAAATTTTTATTTCAATTCCCATTGAATTTATTTAGCTTAATTAGTATTTAATCAGTTAACAACTAACTTGTTATTAATTTTTAGTCTTCTCGGGACAATATCATATTAATTTCTTATAGTATACCATCTTTATGGTGAATAATATGCATAATAAGTTTATTTGATATAACTAATGATATTACAGTTTGTATTAAAATTGAGTTATTATTATTTTATTATTCCTCTATACTTTTTAATGATGTTTTATTTTGAACTTAGTATTAAATGATTAATTAACGGTTTTATGTAAATGTTAATCCCATATTCATTTTCTTTAGTTTATTATGGTTTATATGAAATAAACCACACAATTTATTTGTTATTATTAGGCAATTGGGAAAGGCAGAATCTGACATAATTATATCAACATCCATTTATTTATTTATTTATTATTTTTTTTTCCTGTTCATTTAATTAATTAATTTTTTTATTTAAAAGTAATTCTTATAGCTTATATTTTTATTATATATAATTTTTATATATAAATTATTTAGTTTTATAGCATATTGCTATATTATATTATTATTGTTTTGAAATTATTTAAATTTTCCGTAAAGATTAATTGGGAATGGTAGTTTAATATATTGTAATCATTCTATTACCATTTGTATTTATTTAATACTTATATGAATAATGAAATATAATATGGTATTTTTATATTAAGATTTGTTGATATATAGTTGGTATATTATGAATGAATTAAATTATAATAGCATAATATTTATGACATTTTGTTCATATCAGTTTCAAGTTTATATCACAGATGGCAGCACTAAAATTTAAATTGGATTCTGCCTGATGCTTCGAATCGAGTAATAATATCAATTTTTAACACAAGGTGGAGCTTAATATTGGATATTTGCGATTTTTTAAACTTATAGTTTTGGTATTTTTTACTTTAGTTAAGAAATTTAAAAAAATTTAAAAAGTGTTAAGAGGTTATTTATTTATTATGTAATTATTTTCTATTTATATTATTTTAATTGCATTTTTCACAGCATTTTAAAATAGATTAACTGTATACATAGGGCTTTAAAATCTGTGTTAACTTAACTGTAAAAATAACCTTAAACTTATCGTGATTTTGGATACCATGTGCTGATGTATATTTGGATAAAATAACTGAGATTTTATTAAGTATTTTGTGTAATATTACTATTTTTCCTTGTTATATATTAATTATTTAAAAGGTTGTATTGCTTTTTCCATTTCATAGCATTTCATTTTATTCTGTTTTCAGTTTGAAACTATTCTTTTGGTTATATAGGTCGTTAGATTACAGGAGAAAAAAAATTTCAGCTTTTAGCTTTTTTCTCACAGAAAACGACTGATGATTTTGCTAATATAATTGAATTCTGGACTCTTGATAACGTAATTCAATATATAAGCTTTTCAATTATTTTTATCGAAATCCAAATTCTTCTTTTTTTCTTTATTATTAATTCTTGTCATATAGTACATGGGATTTTATTTTATACATAGTAGCTTGTTTATTATGTTTTTGATATCCAATCAGAGTGTTTGGGGACACTGTATTGTTGTAAATTCATTCATACTATCACAATTATTGATGGTGGTCAGTAATGTTTAATTAATGGTTATATATATATATATATATATATATATATATATATAATAGTTATGAAATTTAATGGTAGGCATCTACAGCACTTGCGCTAGAAGTAAGCTCCGGGGGTGGTTTCTGCAGAATTTGCAAGAAAAATCTAAACAGAAAAATTTTCTAAGAAAATATTGGTATTCAGTTGACGGACCATTTGGTATGGATATATATATATTCAATGTATTCAGTTCACGGACCATTTGGAGTCTTTTCTTAGAAGATTTTTCTTGCAAATTCTGCAGAAAGCACCCCTGGAGGTTACTTCTAGCGCAAGTGCTGTAGATGCCTACCATTAAATTTTCTGTTGTAAAATATTGGTATTAAGTTAGCGGACTATTTGGAAGGCCTGCAAAAGGCATATGTGTTAGCAGCCGAATCGAAATTTCTATTTGCATTTTATATACTCGTATATATACTCGTATACTCTATAGCAGAAATAGATTGAATATCTGGAGCATACTTGTCAACATCCGAATAAACTTAATGTAAACCAGGTTAAACATTCTTGTAATCGGAAAATTGTTTTTGATGTATCTTTAATTATTTAATTTCATGTTTCTACATGGAACTTGTTTAATATAATTTCTTTTATAAATTTCTAGTTCGAAACATGTTTAACCTGAGTAAAATTAACCAACATTTTACCGAATAATATAGCAAGATTGGAAGGTATGCTCGAATATTTCAGTAAGCTTTTGAATTATTTGCTTACAGTTAATCCTACACTACTGTTCGTTTTCGAAAGCCGCGCCTGGCTCTCTGTCGTTGACGAACTTAGAACACGCATATTTGTAGCCATTCAAACACACACTGGACTTGCAGAAAAAAGCAGGGAATGGGTTATCGTATCACCTAGATATCGTTCGTGTTTCTGGAGAGGCTCACATTGAACAAATATGTGTTGAATATAAACTTTCAACTGTTATTTTTGATTTCTGATTAACATAAATATTGCACTTTTTTTGTTGTCTTTTAAGAGCCCTGTAAATTTTGGATATTCATTTATGCACAACCTGTGCTTTAAATATTTAAGGAAAGTTAAAATTAACTCTTTCAGGATAACTAATTCTCTTGATAAAAGGTTTATATGATTGAATGTCAATAGAATTTCCTAACAAATTGATTTGAAATTAATATATTAAATTTAAAAAATCACAAAAACCCGACTGCGTAAAAAGGGAACTAATTAATTATTTCTCATCAATATGAAACTATTTTTTTTATTACTTACTTTTTTTATTATTTACTTAAAAGTTGATGACTTTTAAGTTGTGTTTAATTATTAGTTCCTATCTACAAACACTGTTTTGATGAGGCCTATAGATGTATATTATGAAGGTTAGAGTTACAGTAGAGGTAGAGATCCAAAGTACATAACTTCCAGGTTGTGTAATATTTAAACGAAGCTTCTGACTGCAAAATGGTCAATGAAACATCGTCTTCATTTTGAAAGACCTATCTAATGATAGGCCACTCACTAGCGTGCGTAAATATTTTTTTCGTCTCTACCGCCATCTTGTATTTTACGGCCGCCATTTTGAATTTATAAAAACAAAGCCATCGGACGATTATAACTATCGGACGATTAAGACGAATCGATAGAGACAGAGACCTCATTCATTAAAATCCATCCAGCCGTTAGGATGTTTCGAGGGTATAAAGAAATCCACATACACAGATACGCGTGAAACACATAACCCTTCTTTTCAGTCGGGTAATAAGAACATTTTTTTTCCGCGTGCATTATAAAAGTTAAACTTTATTCAAAAATTCTGGGTGTCATTTTAAAGATTATAATTCAAATTAAGTGGTTTATATAATATGCCATCGGCCTCCAAAGTGTTAAAAGAATGAATTTTTTGCACAATTTTTTTTTTACAAAATAAAAGAAATGAAAAATAAAAAAATGCATTTACCTTTCATTTTTTAAATTATCGAACATTCTTATTACCCAATATGTAGTTGTAATTGCCTTAGAAATCGCTCTCTGTACTTCCCTAACTTCTAATTATTAAGGGAACTCGGTACCCGTTCAGGGTTCGTACGGGTCTTTGAATTTCCAGACTCAGAAATTTTTCGGTACCAGAATTTTCTTATAGAAAACAGGCGAAATTTCGCGCGCTTAAACTAAATTTATTCTTCTATTTAAAAAAAAAAATACTGATATTTGGCTTTGAAAATAACGGTTCCCATACAAACCCCCAGTGTCTCAGAGGTTCTGCTCTCGAAGCTGGTAGACGGGAGGTGCTTGGTTTGATCCCCATCGCGCCCGTCGGCATAATCGTTCGGAGCTTTCGTGGTTTTCTTCGAGCCATGGATTTCCATGCGTAAATACGGGTTAGGTTCCCTTAGAAAGACCCCCACGGAGGGCACTCCCCCTTCGGGCCTATATCCCTAGTGTAGATAATCGGCCGTCAAAAATCAACCAACCCATACAAACCCTGCCTTTGGAGATTTATTTTTATTTTTATTTTTTACTGATGTACATTTACTTATTATATACACGCATATTATCATGGGTACTTCTTGGAAAAACTGATTTGAACAAGAAGAAAATCATTTTGTGAGTAAAAATTGGGAATTTTATTATTATTTTTTTTTATAATTTTAAAATTTGCTGGTTTTTTATACATTACTGTATTTGAAACACTAAAACTTCTACAACTATTTGTCAAATCACTACGTTATTTTTTTTTATTCTCAATATAGTGTACTTAATAAAATTAAGGATACATTTTACAGTAAAATGAAAAATAAAAATAAAAATCGAAACGTTAGAGATAATATTAGAGATAAATTCGCATACGTCAATTTTTTGTCAAGTAAGGTTTTTCATCTTTATTTCGAATTTGTTGATAATACCCCGGTAGATGTTTTCGACCCTAAAATGCATATAATATCAAGCTTACTCTATATCCAGCAAAAAGAGAAAACTAATACCCACTCAAGAAAATTCCAACTTCTAATAAACCGGAGACATCGTTTTTCAACCCTTCCCTCCACTAAACCTGCTCCTTACATTAACTATTCAAGTAAAATATTTTCTAGTACTGAAGACAGAGCCCTTTCGTTTGGACCCCAAATTTGTATTTAATAGCAAAGTAAACCATAATAGCATTATTGCAGATTGTGAAAACGTCATTCAAGCCATTTCAGAGAATAATAGAGACAAAGAGCGCGCAGCAATGTACAAGTTAGTAAAACAAATCTCTTATAAACAAAATAAAGAGCAAAGCTTAGTTTTGAATACGTTAAAGAAACTGAAGAAAGATCCTGATATTATTTTTATCAAGACGGACAAAATCAAACAGAATGGCAATATTGGGCAGATTAGCTTACATAGATAAAATGAATGCATGTATAGCGGATATGGATTCTGAGATTCTACAAAAAGATTTAAATCACAAGATTTTTAGTAAAGTAGAAGAGTTAGTCCGCACTGGAAAATGGCTGCATAGTATGAAATCGCTTATTAAAATTAACCACACTGGAGTTACTCCGATGTTAACAGGAAGATTGAAGCATCATAAATCAAATTTACCGTTGAGACCTATCGTTTCCCGCTGTGTAGCACCCACATACTTTTTAGAAAATGCTTTCGTGATCTTCTTGAAGTCAATACTTCCTGATTCAGTTTTTTCTATTGAATCTACAAAAGATTTTATTGATAAAGTTAAACAATTTCCAATTAATACCAACACAATTATGGCAAGTTTAGACGTAGTATCCCTATATCCTTCCATCAATATGCATGAAGTCATACAATACGTTAATATGATCATAGATAACAATTCAAATATATCTCAAGATATAAAAACCTCACTAAAATCTGGACTTAACCTTATAGTTTACAGTAACATTTTCATTTTTAATACAAATATTTATACATAATACATGATGCACCGATGGGATCACCAGTTTCCGGTTTATTTGCAGAGTTTGCATTAAGGCCTCTAGAACATAAGATCTTTGATACGTTTAATTTGAGACTCGAATGTTGGTTAAGATATGTTAATGATGTTTTCATCTTATGGAACTACAGTTTATCTGATTTAACTGATTTTCTTCAAGATATTTATAAATTAAGTAAGTGTATAAAATTCACCCTTGAAATCGAAGAAAATGCTTCACTTCCATTTTTAGATGTTCAAATTAATAGAAGCAACTCTAGATTAAACTTTTCAGTTAATAGAAAGCCTATTAAAGAAAATACTGTTATCCCTTTTTCAGCAAACGTACCTTTTCAATATAAAATCTCTGCATTTCAATCATTCATTAAAAGAGCGTTTGATATTCGGTCAGATGATCGAGTTTATACAGAAAATAGCATTTGATCATGGTTTTCCAACAAAATATAGAGATAAGATAATTCAGAAGTACAACGCTCTCCCTCCTTCAGGTCAACGACAGGATAATAATCAACTTATGGTCTACAGAAAATTTCACTACATTTCCAGTATATTCGAAAAGCTAAAAAAGATCATACGGAAATATAATATAAAGTTGATCGCTATTCCACCTCCTTACCTCATTGATATCGTCAATAATAAAATCGATAGGATCCCAATGGATCAAAAATCTGGTATACATGAAATCCCTATCACTTTATCTAATAATGTTGAAAAAGTCTACATCGGCATGACAAAGGGAATATCAGTAAGGATTATGAAGCATCGCAGAGACATTTAACATCGTAAACAGAATACAGCTCTTTCTAGGTTCTACTTAGCTAATGAAGTCTGTCATATTAACTTTGCAGAAGCAAAAATTATAGTTCCACGCAATAACCCCTTTGAAAGCAAAATTACAGAATCAGTTGAAATCATTGCACGTGAAGATAAACCTCGTAACGATAATTTATACTACAATATCCCAAAAATCTGGCATAATTCAGTCGAGCCCAGATTCAACGAATCGCGATTTAACGAATTTCTCGATTTAGCGAATTTTTTTATGGTCCCGGCGAAAATGGAACAAAAATACTTCGATTTAACGGATTTATAATCCCGATTTAATGAATAACTTTCTAAGTAAAGAAAGTGAAAAATTGAAGAAATTTTCTAATATTTATAAGATATTTTCAGTGTTCCTGATTGTCGATTTTCTGAATACGTATCCTGTGTTACAGAAATATCTACATGCAAAAAATGTACATTAGAACGAGATTATTAATAGCACTAGTAGTGGATCGAATGAAGAAAATGAAATAGAGATGAAGCATTCAACATTCAAAGAAGCATTTAGCAGTTTAGATTCTTTGAAACGGAATTTGATGGCTGATAATGTTGATAATACTATTTTCACAGCTTCAGGAAACAATCGATAAATAAGTTATTGAAATAAAGCAAACAAACATCTATAAAAAATATCTTATAATTTATCTACAAAATATGAATAAATGAGATTTTTTCTTAATTAAAATGATTGTGATTCATAGCTGTGTATAAAAAAAAAAGATTGAATTTTTAGACAATGTATTTTCGATGTATTTTAGACAATGTATTAAAGCAACAAATGTTTAAAATCGTTATTAAAATAAGTGAGCAATATTCTTTTTATTACAGCCATTTTTTAAACTTGCGCTGTTGTATAAAAAAATTCCTTTGATTATCCCGATTTAACGAACAATCTCGATTTAACGAACAAAATTGCTAGGTCCCGTGAGATTCGTTAAATCGAGGTTCGGCTGTATCATAAAATCATAATTCTACATCTAATTACAATATTTCCGCTTAAACTTGTATTATATTGCCAAAACTTGAATGAAAACTCAGTTGAACGTGGTTTTGTCCCTCATGTGTAGGCGGCACTCGTGGTTTCTTAAATCGACCTTTTTCATTCATTTGATCTCAGTTCATTAATAATTATTTATTTTCACTAGATGGCAACACTACACTTTTCTATTCAAAACACTGGACAAGTTTCGACTAATTATCTCATGCAGAGGAAGCTTTCGCCTCTGAGCTTTGAGTCTTTTCACCATCATATTTTCCTGAAGACGGCTGTAGGAACAGCTCGAAACGTAGAAATTAACTTTTAGCTTATTAAAGTTCGTGTTTTGTGTACCATTAAGCAAGATTGTGTCTTTATTTTTTAAAGTTCTTTACAGTTTTTCAAAATGGGCCTGATATCCCATATGAAAAAAAATAAACGCGTGTGGAACATATACCCTCCTGTCCACTTACCCCATTTTTATGTGACAACTGGACCCATGAAGAAAGAAAGATGTTTTGAGCATTTCTGTCTGCTAGAGGGAACCTAACTGAACACGTTTATAAAAGTTCAGATTTTAATTCAAATGAACATTATCTTTTTGAAGATGAATTGCCGGAATCTCCACAGTCACATTGTAAAATAATGGCCCAGTTGCCCCACGTCACGTAACCTTAAATTATCGATTTTGATGGATCAAAAATTTCTCATGATAATTTTATTTTAATTGATAGTCAATATTTTATGTATATATATTATTTTAAACATTATTTATAAACACTTGTAAAGTATTAAACATTTGAAAAAGAAGGATTTTATTCGTATTAATATATATGGTGTAAAACAAACATTAAAAAGTAAATTTCCCGCGCGTGATGACCTTTAGGCGAATGTAAATTTGTTCTATGACATCTTTCTTTTCGCCTGAAACATAACACTAATTGCATATTTTATTTAGAAATATTACAATTACTCAATTTCTGTAATAAAAATAGGTACTTTTTATGTTTTTTATAAACATTAAGAGATCCTTAAGCGGATAAAGAGACAAGTATGTAAAAACATTATATAAAAATGCAATTGTTTTTATAAAAGTACATTTTTTTTTTCATTTCATAACTTATAATACTAGCTGATGGGCAAAATGACGCTGCGATGCTAGTTACATAAAGAAATACTCCATACCACTTAACCATCCAGCCGCGCGTGTCTTTTTCAGTGGATTACTTTTTTTAAAATTAAGATTGTTTGATTACCACTACTTTTTGGAAGTAGAAATAATCAGTTTATTTAATTACAGATTAAATAATGCGAGAATAAGTCGAATTAGACGCTTCTAAATAATTGGTAGGGATCCAGAAATCTGAATTTTAACCCATTATCACCCAGTGGCATATTTTTAGATCGCTAGACTTAGTGGCAAGAAAGCACTTTTCACACCGGTAAATATGAAGATAAATACACACCATCTTTCAGGAGACAAAATTTTTGACAAAATAAGATAAAGATTACTCTTATTTTAAAAGTGGTGAGAAATCCAAAATTTAAATTTTAACGAAGAAAATAACTTGGGCGTTAATGGGTTAAAAAAGTAGCCCACTGGAATGCAAAAATAGCGTTTCCCGCGTCTGTAAGGTTAAATCTTATACTATAATGCGAGCAAAAATTGTGTGTGCGTGTGTGTGTGTATGTAAATTTTATCTTGAGAACGGCTCTAACGATTTTAATTAAATTTTGCACCCTACCGTTTTCGGGCACGTAAAGACCATTGGGATGGGTCACGTGTTCGAGAAAATTCGATTAGTGGGTGATTTCGGGTCATAATGGGTCAGGGTCTAGCTAATTATATCTAAAGAACGGCTCAATCGATTTTGACCAAATTTTGTATCCAACCATTTTCGGGCACGAGAAGACTATTGGGCTAGGTCACGTGTTCAAGAAATTTCGATTTGTAGGTCATTTTGGGTTCAGTGTGGGTCTAGATATTTTTATCTAAAAAACGACTCTAACGATTTTCACTAAACTCTATATTCTACAGTTTTGGATTACGAGAAGACCATTAGGCTAAATCACATGTTCGAGAAAATTCGATTAGGGGATCATTTTTGGGGCACCGTGGGTCAAGCTAAGTTTATCTAGATAATGGCTCTAACGATTTTGACGAAATTTTGCACCCTACTGTTTTCGGGCACGAAAGGACGATTGGCATGGGTCATGTGTTCGAGAAAATTGGATTAGTGGGTCATTTTGGGTCATAATGTGTCAGGGTCAAGCTAATTATATCTAGAGAGCGGCTCAATCGATTTTGACTGAATTTTGTATTTAACCATTTTCGGGCACGAAAAGACCATTGGGGTGGGTCTCATGTTCGAGAAAATTCGATTAGTGGGTCATTTTGGGTCATAATGGGTCGGAGTCAAGCTAATTATATCTAGAGAACGGCTCAATCGATTTTGACTAAATTTTGTATCTAACCATTTTCAGGCACGAAAAAAACCATTGGGATGGCTCTCATGTTCGAGAAAATTCAATTAGTGGGTCATTTTGGGTCATAATGGGTCAGGGTCAAGCTAATTATATCTAAAGAACGGCTCAATCGATTTTGACTAAATTTTGTATATAACCATTTTCGGGCACGAAAGGACCATTGGGATAGGTCACGTGTTCGAGAAAATTCGATTAGTGGGTCATTTTTGGGTCACTGTGGGTCTAGCTATTTTTATCTATAAAACGGCTCTAACGATTTTTACTAAACTCTGTATTCTACAGTTTTGGATTACTAGAAGACCATTAGGCTAAGTCACATGTTCAAGAAAATTCGATTAGTGGGTGATTTTTGGGTCACCGTGGGTCAATCTAAGTTATCTAGATAACGGCTCTAACGATTTTGAAGAAATTTTGCACCATACTGTTTTCGGGCACGAAAATACCAGTGGGATTGGTCTCGTGTTCGAGAAAATTAGATTAGTGGGTCATTTTGGGTCATAATGGGTCAGGGTCAAGCTAATTATATCTAGAGAACTGATCAATCGATTCTGACTAAATTTTGTATCTAACAATTTTCGGGCACAAAAAGACCATTGGGATGGATAACGTGCTCAAGAAAATTCGATTAGTGGCTCATTTTTGGGTCACCGTGGGTCCAGCTAAGTTTATCTAGATAACGGCTCTACTATTTTGACCTAATTCTGTAAGCTATTGTTTTCGGGCAAGCTAATTACATCTAAAAAAGGCTCAAGACATTTTCACAAATTTTTTTAATATACGGCCGTTTCTGGTCATGAGATGACGTTTGGGCTAAGTCACATGTTCGAGAAAATTCAATTAGTGGGTCATTTTGGGTCACAATGGGCCAGAGTCAAGCTAATTGAATCTAAAAACATGCTCAAAGCATTTTGAGCAAATTTTATATTATACCATTTCTGGGCATGAGAAGAGAATTGGGGTAAGTCACATGTTTGATAAAATTCGATTAGTGGGTCATTTTGGGTCACAATGGATCAGGGTCCAGCTAATTTTATCTAAAAAACGGCTTAAGCGATTTTGACTAAATTTTGTATTCTATCATTTTCGGGCTCGAGAAGACCATTGGGCTAGGTCGCATGCTCAAGGAAATTCGATTAGTGGGTCATTTTGGCTCACAATGGGTCAGGGTCAAGGTATTTAAAAAGCGCTTCAAAACATTTTGAAAACATTTTGTATAATACCGTTTCCGAGCATGATAAGACCATTGGGCAGGGTCACATGTACGAAAAAATTCAATGAATGGGTCATTTTGGGTCCTAATAGATCAGGATCAAGCTAACTTTATCTAAAAAACGGCTCAAAAGATTTTGACAAAACTGTGTACTACACCGTTTCTGGACAATATAAAACCAGTGGGCTGGGTCGCATGCTCAAGAAAATTCTATTAGTGGGTCATTTTGGTGATAATGGGTCGGGGTCAAGCTAACGGCATCCATCTCAAAAATGTTCAAACAATTTTGACAATTTTTTTTGTTATACCGTTTCACAGAACAAAAATACCATTGAAATAGCTCACACTTTCGATAAATTTCGGTTAGTGGTTTTTTGAATCAACGTGGGTCAAGCTTATTTTATCTAGAATATGACTAACAATTTTCACTAAATTTTGTATTCCATTGTTTTCAGGCTCGAGCATTGTATTAGGTCGCATGTTCGAAAAAATTCGATTAGTGCGTCATTTTGGGTCACTATGTCTCAGGGTCAAGCTAATTGTATCTAAAACAGCAAGAATGATTTAGTGGGAATAATATATCGAGATAAACACAAAGCTCATTTTGACCGAGCTTAGCTCGGTCATTCCTGCTAGTATTAACTTATTCACGAGTTGTTTTAATTTATTCGAAAAAGAACAGAAGAAATAATATGTTAATACGAAACATCAGTTATTCGAAACGAGATAAGATTTATGCAGGATGTCTCAAATCTATTAGTGCAAACTCTTAAGAGCGATAATAGAAGTTAAGAGGAATATTTTTTTGAATGAGAAACCAAAGTCGCAGTCGAATTATTCAGTCAAAATTATAGATTTCCCCGTTTCAATTTGAACCCAAAATATGCTCATAATTCTTACTATAATAACGATATTTTAGCAAACATTTTAACAGACTTTGCTAGAATATCTTACAGCCACTTAGTTGAAAGATGGGGGCATTTTTTAAACTATCAATGGGTTTTTAGAGAAGTATAAGTGAACACTTGAATAGTTAAGGAATTTCATAAGCTTCCCAGTGGGCATCTTTACTCCCAATCAGTGTTGCCAGATTGGGGGCTTTTTCGACCCCAGATTGTTGATTGTCACCGCTTTTTTGAAATAGAAATATTCGCCTATTTAGAAATAGATTAAAAATTCTGAAAAATAAGGTGAATTATACTATTTTAAAAAAGTGGTGAAAGTCAAATAATTTGAATTAAAAAAGTCCCCAACCTGGCAACACTGCTCCCAATCTAGTAGCAGAAGCAGTTCTAAAACATAGATAGCTATAAGAATGAAAAAGTCTAACTATTGTATAAACTAACTAAGAGTGAATACAAATTTAAAAAAAAGATAGAAATATCTTTGGGACAGGATTACATATGAGTCATATAATTACATTAAAAAAATAAATATAATAATTACTACTAATACGGTGAAAAAGTAAAATGATGAAATCTTCAGTTGTTCAAAACAGCCAAGATTAAGAAGGAAATACCTAAGAATACAAAGCACTTTTCAGTAATACCCATACATTTTTTGTTGTTATTATTTTTAGTATTTAGAATATGGATATAAAAGTAAAAAAAAAAAAAAATGGTAAAAAATATTTACCTGCCTTTCATAAATAAAAAAAATTAAATGATCTAAGTAAATATAGCACATGTTACTTTTCTTTATTACTGGTACGAAAAACAAATTCGATATGCACATTGTGCGGGTGCATGTATGTACCTATGGTCCCGAATAAGTTAATCAATTTTGAATAGCGCGATCTTTTTTATTGCTGGTACCGAAACATCATAGTGCGGCAATTCAGCATTAAGTAAAAATGCACTTACATAAAAATTCCTATTTATTTACCTATGCATTGTATGTTGAAATAATTTTTTTTATTTCAACATTTTACTGCTGCTAACAGTCTCAAAGAATTGTCTTTAAGTTTTAAATTTACTTAGTTTTAAAATTATGGTGCGCGCAATGAGAAAATATCTTTTTTGAGAAAAATAACTTTAAAGTTCAAATTTTCTTTATTTGGATAGGTATTGCTATACATATTTTATCCTAAAAACGGTTCTAATCAGAGTATCGTCATATATATTTTTTTAAAGTTTGGTAACATGTTATTCTTTAATAATAGACACATACTTTCTTTAAATTTTTTTTAAGTTTTAAGGTGATCTCCCCCTTAAGGGGTTAATAGTGTAGATATTGTGTAGTGAAGAAGGTTCTCTCTACAATCAGAAATCTATCTGTAATGCTTCACTGCTTGAGTTACAAGCATGCATTGTATGGGGATTTGAGCTTCTCTAGGTGTGTTATACCTATCCTTACAGCTTTGTCCACCAGTTCAGATTTAACCTGCAATTTTAAAAGGTCAAAATTCGTCAAAGGTCAAATTCGTGAAACAAAAAATAATGTAACATAAATTTTAACGTTATGAAAGCTTTTAAAAGACCCGTTATAAAATCGTCATAAAAATTGATCACGCAATTCAAAACGTTTATAAGGAAATAAAATCTTGAAAAGTTTCTTGTTCATTTACCCATACCGAAAACCAGATGAATTTTCTTATGAGAAAATTTTCATCTGGGTTTCGGATCTAGAAAGGAAAATAATGCTTCACTTTATAAAAATATGAGATGTAAATTTTGATTTAGTAACCCTTACCCTTCTATAGATAATTAAATAATAAAACTTTATATGAATCACCGTAAAGCCAAATATCTCATAGGACGCGTTTCGGAATGGATTTTTAACAGCTCGTTATAAGTAATGTAAACACGTGACACAGAGGACAATGTCATGGATGCACAGAAGGGCAGGGTTTACCAATAGAATAGATTGGTGTAGAAAGCACAATTTTTTAAATTTTGGATAAAGCGAGATTTGAAACTCACGTTCTCTTTATATTAATATCAAAATGAAAATCAAATATTCTGCTTATCTTGAAATGCTAACGAAAATCACACAATCGTAACTTTATGTTAGGTATAATTTATATCTTAGCATGTCTCAAAATATGTGTCTCAACATACGTGAATAATAATAATAAAAAAAAATAAAAATAAAAATAAAAAATAACGACTGCTTTTTTTTCTCTGTGCTTATACTTTCGGATTAGGTATATAATGGACTCAATTACAGGTATTAATTTTAAGTTGAATTTTAATTTACGCTTAAGATCAGATTAAATAAAAATGAAGCCTCCCAAACGTTTCATTAAGAATTTATTTTCGCCTGCATTACGACTATAAAATTTATCCCTTAACTTCTTCGTGGATTAAATTAAATGTAAATACGGTTTCTCATTTAACCACTTCTCTTCTGTCCCCTAGGGCATGGAGTTTGTTTTTCTCTTTTCAACTTAAATAATTAAAATTTCCATATGTCTGATATTCCGCGGATGGGAATTAATTTTTCGCTTTTCTTGCTATAAACGTTTTGTTATTATTATGATTTTGGTTAGAATCGTTAAAGAATATGAACGTAACAAATATTAATGGATTTTTTTATGTTTGATTGATGTAAACTACTTAAATTTAAATATTGTCTAAAAAATCAGAATTAAAAGCCTTGAGACAATAAACAAAATAAGTAAACTTGTGTACAATCTCTAACTGAATTCAATTCAACGGCAGGGCTATCAGTTTGACTTAATTTTCTTTTCAGAAATTCAGAAAAGAAATTTTTATGTTATTTAACGACAGACAGTTCGTTATTACATAAAAAATCCCCCTTTTGGAATTTTGTGTACGAATTCGGAAATTTCTGTATTAAAAAGGAGATCAAACTCGCAACTCCGTCCAATGGTAATGAAACAGCAACAATAAAAAGATATTGCAAAATTTAACCCTAAAAGAAAAGTGTTAAAAACCTCCTCCCATCTAATGACGTACACGCAGATACAACACTATCTCGATGGAATTTTCAAGTACAATTCATTTTAATGTGAGTTTTTTTAATTAACTTCTTTATACAAAACCAAAATGCATATGGATATTGAAAAATACAGGGTTATTACAAATGAATCATCGGGGTTTGATACGTTACAACGTGCGAACTAGGAAACGTATATGTTTCCACGACAGATCAAACGAGAGGGCGTTAACCCCTTGAGTGGCAAGCAGTTGAGTTTGTGTAATGCCGAATTCCCACCGGAAATTTATAAAAAAATTATTTCAAAATATGGAAAAGCAACTTTAGACCTTTTTTTCTACCAAAGTTAGAAAAGTAAAATTTGATAAAATTTTTCTGCGGAAAGTCTTCATTAATCGTAGGTGGGATAAAATATATCTCACCGCCCTTCAGGGGGTTAACTACAGTTTTGCGATGCGTACGTGTCATGCGCGTGTGGTTGCAATAGTTGCTGCACGAACGTCATATTCAAAATGGTGACTGGACAGCAGAAAGTGTTTTGTGTACTAGAATTTTCAAAATTTGAACCGCTTATAGCCGTTCAGAAAGCATACAAATGCAAACCACCATCCCAACAAAGCATTTTACACTGGTATCGACAGTTCAAAGAAACCGGTTGTTTATGATGAGGCAAAAGTTCCGGCCGACCAAGCGTTTCTGAAGAAACAGTGAACCGAGTTAGAGAAAGTTTCATCCGTAGTCCCAAGAAATCAACAAATCGCGCTAACCGCGAACTTTCCATTCCACAACCAACTGTGTGGAAAATACCTGCTATCCAGTCGCCTTTTTGAATATGACGTTCGCGCAGCAACCATGGCAACCACACGCGCATGACACTACACAGCGCGAAACTGTAGTTAACGCCATCTCGTTTGAGTTGTCATGGAAACATATACGTTTCCTAGTTCCCTCATAGTAACGTGTCAAAACTCGATGATTCATTTGTAATAACCCAATATATTAATGCATATATTTTTCATGGAACTGCTTTTCATGGAATGCATATATTTTTCATGGAGCATGAACCAAGAGTAATTGACATAACGTCGGTACCATGACAAACTGTCCAATATAAAAAAAACAGTTTTGCCAGTGGGCTACTTTTTTGAAAAATTGGATTTCTTTATTGGCAGCACTTTGTTGAAATAGTAAAATTCGCCTAATTTAATGACATATTAATTAAGGGCAGGGGAATTTTACCATTTCAGAAAATTGGTGCTAATAAAAAAATATGAATTTAAAAAAAGTAGTCCTCTGGTAACACCGTTTTCATATTGTATAGTTTGACATGGTACCGACGAGACGATATCGGCAAAATGGTGAAGCTTCAACTGTAACCGGGTCCACAGGACCTGATTAGTGCCGGGGCAAACTCCACTAGTATGTTTTAATAGAAATTTTCTTATTTAAACCCCTTATTAATGCAGAATTGCAGTCATAATTATGGCCAAAACCAGATATTTATTTTTACTGGTGGAAGTTTACTTCAGCGGTAGTCAGTGCCATTGCTTCTGCCAGATTGTGATAACCTAAGCAATTTCCCGTCAGTGTCAATGAAAGAGATTATAATACTCGGGCCAACTTCTGTCAAAAAAGCGAATAGAAATTTTTGACATACTTGTGAGAGAAATTTTGCATGAGTAATCCGCTAAAATAATACGAAATTTTCTATTTAAAATTTACTAATGAAGTTCGCTTCGGCTGTAATCAGAAACTGTTGATCCCATGTAAAAAATCAGTCGCGATCTTCTGACACCATCCTCAGTTACTTCACTCGCAACTGGTAAACTCAATACTATATAATGGAGTTATGAATTAAAAGGATGATACATATAGTGTACTGTCTGCGAGTTGCGAGTGGAGTAACTGAGAAAGTTGTCACAAGATGACGGCTACTTTTTCAAATAAGATCTACAGTTTCTAAATACCACAGGGACAAACCTCCCACCAGTAAAATTGAATAGAAAATTTTGTCTTATTTAAGCATTTAATTCATGGAACTATTGTCTCGCAAATATGGGAAAAAAATTCTATTTGTTTTTACTGGTGTGAGTTTGCTTGGTAAAACAGTCATTTTGTTTCACCGGTTGTCACAATATGGCGGAAACGCAGGGCCTGACTAACGCAAAAGTAGTAAACTCCAACCAGTAAAAATGAAAATCTGTTTCTGCCACTATTTCTGACTGAAATTTTTCATTAATATGGCCTTGAAATACAGAAAAAACTTCTATATAAATTTACTGGTGGAAGTTTCTACCGGAGATAATTAGCCCTTGCGAAAGCGGTTACAGTTGAAGCTTCACTATTTTAAGGCTATGTTAGTCCTACTTTATCAGTAGTTGCATGCACTATATGTCTTATCTTCTTTATTCATAACTCCATTATATTTTTCATACAAAGCTAAAATGCAAATGAAGTAAAATTAATTAATTAAGACTTAATACCATTTGTTCAGATCTTAATGGAATGGATATTTTTAAAATTAAATGAATCATGAAAATGTTTTATATCTGAATTTTTATGTAGCGCATTCATTTTTTAAGGAAAAAAAATCAATGCCTGAAACCAAAAATGTAATTTTCTAATTTTAAATTTAATTTACTAATGATGATTATATAACATAAAAAGTAGTAGCTTAATTACTTAGTGATTGCATTTTTTATAAGAATTTCTGACTTGTTTCAAATTTAACGTGCAAAAAAATATGTTCATCCATTAAAAGAAAATAAAAAGATATATTTGTGTTTCTTAATTCGAGATTACCACATTATTGTCTGTTTAGTTTTACTTAATTGTGAAGTTTTTATCTTGATAGCTTTTCTAAAGTATCGCTTAAAGATATTTTTTTAAATATCTATATATACACAGTTAATAAAGTTCATTTTTGCTTCGAATTATAGATTTTTTCTCTATTTGTTTATAGTACCGTGATTTAGCTGATTTATTTTAAGAAGGTTAGCAGTAACAAAATTTTTACAGACTTCTCTTTTGCTTTTGAAGTTCTTCTTTTAAAGTAAATCAAGATCGTATTTTATTAACCTTTTGCACTCGAGAGGTGACCTCACCCACCACTAGTGATGCAAGGTGTCTTGCGTAAATCGGAGCTCCAAGTGCTCTGGACACAAGTATTTTAAAGAAATTTTCTTAGGCTAATCTAGGTTAATAAATATTCTATCTAATGGCAGAATTATTTGCGATTAAAAATTGTGAAATAAACTATAAGAAATAAGTGGTGTCCAGCGAATTCCGTGTCCTGATTTACGCGTGACACCTAATCTAATCTAATCGCCCACCCTGGGAACCTGCTTGTGGCTGATGGTTGGGTGAAGCTTACGCGTGACACCATAGTAGGAGAGCTGTTGAACATTTTTGAGTAGGTATTTGAGGCACCCTGAAAATTTGTGCAACACTTCTTTTCTAATGCCTGAATACAAAATCGAATGTCTGGCTGAAGGATCGTGGCCCAAAAACTGTGCCAGACACGTGTCAAGTGCCATTTGGCACTTGACAAGTGTCTGGAACAGTTTTTGTGCCGACTAAAGTGTCTGTCATTTTCAAAATATTTTTTTCTAAGCATAAATATTATTCTGCCTCAATCTCAGCGTGCCTCAAATACCTTTTTTGGGTAGTCAAAAAATGGCACTTGACACGTGTCTGGCACAGTTTTTGTACCGACTAAAGTGTCTGTCGTTTTCAAAATATTTTTTTCTAAGTATAAATATTATTCTGTCTCAATCTCAGCGTGCCTCAAATACCCTTTTTTTGGGTAGTCAAAAAATGGCACTTGACACGTGTCTGGCACAGTTTTTGGGCCACGGTCCTTCAGCCAGACATTCGATTTTGTATTCAGCCATTACAAAAGAAGTGTTGCACAAATTTTCAGGGTGCCTCAAATACCTTCCCTAAAATGTTTAACAGCTCTTGGACTACCATGGAACTATTAAGAAAGAGGAACTCAGATATCCTTAAAATAGCGAAGCTACAACTGTAACCGCTTTCGCCGGGATTCATTTCCGCCGGGCAAACTTCCGCCAGTAAATTTAAGTAGAATTTTTCTCCTTATTCAAACGACTTATTAATGGAAAATTTCTGTCAAAAATAATGGCAAAAACTGATACTCATTTTTACTGGTGGAAATTTACTTCAGAGGTAGTAATTCAAATTGTATTGTACAACCAAGAAAACCTCCTGTCAATGTCTGTGAAAAAATTATAATACTGTAACGATCGAAAAACCCCGCAGCCTATTTTGTTTCGTAAGTTGCGAAACTGGTTTTGTCCAGCGGTTGTCCCTGAATCGCAGCCTAGAGTCAGATCTGGTCCATAGATCGCAGCCTAGAAACAGATCTTGTCCATGGATCGCCGCCTGGGTTTCGGAGACTGATCAGCCGTGCTCTCGTATCGGAGAGAAACTTTTTCGATATGCGGAAAGAGAGCTGAAGATGTTAGGTGGGAGGTCAAGTGAAATGAAGAGAGCTAGTCGCTTGTGAGATGGAGATGCAATTTTAAGAAAAGTTTGGCAGATAGTACCCGAGCTGATTTGTGTAATGGAAAAAAGACGTTTTTTTTTGTATCTGGGGAAAGAGTGTGGACATGGTGGTTTTATTGATTGTGTTTTTAAAGTAATGTATTTTTAGAGAGAGCTGAAAAGTTGTGCCTTTTGTTTAAGAGTGACGATGTGTTTTTTTAATGGTTGAAGAGATTTTATTTTGAAGTATAAACTGTTAAATAAAGTTAATATTCAATGTTAAATCATCGTTTGTTTAGTGCTACCAGGGAACCAGATAACATCGTTACAGTATAAAGTGATATGCATTAAGTGGAGCTTCCGCCGAGATTTGTTTTCGGTAAAGTGAAGAAAAATAAAAGGTATGTCTTTCCCCTTTCTTCCATTGCAGTACATTGTGCCATTAGCGTTTGTAGTTTTAGATATTTATAATTTGGGAAGTTGAATTCATTTTGGTAAAATTTTGTGCCAAACTGGCCTCCGGTATTACATTTATATAGCGTTCGCAAATGCCAGCCGGTAATTTATATGTTTATTCAGAAACTTTAAATTTTGGATTTATAATTGTAATAAAAAAAAGGAGTGTATTTTATGGATTCAGTAAAATTTTGAAACTTGAGATATCTATGAACTAAAGTGTTTAGAACCAAACTGGTTTAATGGTTGAATGAAGTGAAACTGATTTCGGGTTAATCTTGTTCTGTATTTAAAGATATATAGTGTTTAAAACCAAACTGGTTTAATGGTTGGAAGAAATCAAACTTATTTCAAGGTAATTGTGTTCTGTATTTAAAAAAATATATATATAGTGTTTAAAGCCAAACTGGTTTAATGGTTGGAAGAAATCAAACTGATTTCAAGGTAATTGTGTTCTGTATTTAAAAAAAAATATAGTGTTTAAAGCCAAACTGGTTTAATGGTTGAAATCAAACTGATTTCAAGGTAATTGTGTTCTGTATATAAAAAAAATAGTATTTAAAACCAAACTGGTTTATTAGTTGGAGGAAATCAAACTGATTTTAAGGTAATTGTGTTTTGTACTGGGAAAATATAGTGTTTAAAACCAAACTGGTTAAATAGCTGGATGAAATCATACTGATTTTGAGTTAATTGTGTTCATATTGTGTAAAAGTATAGAATTCCTAATACCAAACTGGTGAATTTATTAATTGATTTGAATGTGTGTAAAAAGTGGTTTAGGGGGTTTGTGATTTCAGAAATTGAAGTATCGTCTTGAAGTTTTATTGAACTGGTGTATAAATTTTTTTTTGAAAAAAAAAAAAAAAAAAAAAAAAAAGAATTGGTATATTTATGATTGAACTGATGTGTTTTAAATATTTAAAGTTAATTACTTGTTTTAAAAATGTACTTACGCATGAATTTGGTGATTTTATTATTCTGAGTAAATGAATGCTGATAGTGTACTGATTTAACTTCGGTTAGTTGGTTGGGTGTCCGTTGCTTTGAGAGAGTGTTTGAGTTACGCATTAGAGTGCAGAAACAGAACATTAAGATGGCTGACTTTGAAAAAGGCCGAAAAGAGGACCTGAAAGTTGTAGCAGTGGAATTGGGGGAGAAAATATACGATATTATGCGAATCATTGATTTACGTGAATTAATAACGAAAAGTGTTAATTATGATGAAGATTTTGTAAGGGAAATGCTTTTGACAGTTGTAAATGAAAAGATAAAACGGGAAGAGACGGCTGAAAGAGAGTTCCAATTGGAGAAACAGAGATTGGAGTTACAATTAAAGAATAGTAAGAGCCCTGACGATTCGGTTAAATCTGATATAGGTTTTGAATCAAGAGTGGAGATTCAGAAATTGATGCCGAAATTTGATGTGAAGGAAGATGATATCAGTTTGTTTTTGGAACTTATTGAGCGACAAGCAAATGTTCTTAAGATTCCCCCCAAAAAGTGGGTTACTCAATTAATTGGTATTTTACCGTCTAAAATTTCACAATTGATAGCTCGTGAAAATGCTAGTGAATATCAATATGTTAAGACAGTATTACTGAAGCGGTTTAAATTGAGTCCAGAAAAATTTCGTCAGAACTTTGTAAAAACTCAAAAAGCAACCGATAGTACTTGGCATGATTTTTACTATGAGATAAAAAATTATTTGGAGGGTTGGTTGAATGGATTGAATATAGAGACTTATGAACAATTAAAAGACTTGATGATTGTTGATCAAATAAAAAAAAGGGCACCGCCTGAATTTAAGGATAGATTTTTGGATCACTGGACTACTATAATTTCGCCAGTTGATCTCGTGACTAGGATTGAAGAGCTTGAAGATGTAAGAAGGTGTGTTCGTAACAAAGATTCGATGTGTTATGAGAATCGAAGTGAGAAAAATCCATGGCATTCGAAACCGTGGAAAAGAAATAACCAGAGAAATGAACGTGTGCAAGGTGTAGAAGATAAGAAAAATTATTTTAATGGTCGGAAGCCTGAATCCAATTTCGTTGTTTTGAATGCGGGGATTCAAATCATTTTAGGCCTCAGTGTCCTAGACTTACAAATAAAATTGTAACAGGAACTGTAAATCATGTTCGAAATAGAGCTGATGATGAATTATTTGCGCCGTACACGAGTTCTGGAAGGATAAATGGGTTTCGTATTCCAATTTTAAGAGACACTGGAGCAACAGTCGATATTGTGTCAAAGGTACGTTTCGCCTGAAAGTATGACAGGAAAATATGTGTGGGTGCAGCATTTGTTGAAACACCGAATGACACGTTTGCCTATGGCCGAAGTTGAAATTGAATGTGAATTGGGTCATGTTAAAACTAAGGCAGCAGTTATCAGAAATGGTCTGGATCCGGGGAGATATATTCTTGGAAATAGAACTGCTGCATTGTTAAAAGAGAACTTTCAGTTTTTAAGTGATAGTGGAAAGAAAAAAGAAACTGTGAATGCAATAGTGACAAAAGCACAGTGGCGAAAATCACTTGTTGAAAAGAGAGATTTAGTAACTTTGGAAGAGAAGAAATTAGAATTTTCGGAAGAGACAGAGGTTGATGGAGAAGTTGAAAAGGGCCTTCCGGATGTGAAAGTTAAACTCATGGAGAAAAAACTATTGGTTAAAGAGGATGTCAAAGACATGGAGAGGGAAATGAATTTGCCTAAAGTTCTTGATTCTACGGATGAAATTTTGTTGGACCTGGTGTGTCTGTTTAAAGAAGATTTTGAGAGCGGACAGATAACATCAAGTATTGGTGATGTTGATAAGGTAAAGGAAGAGGAGTTAGTGAATGGTCAAGAAGCGAAATCGGAATTGACTGCAAAATTGAAAGAGGAGAAAGATGAGTGTTCTGATGTAAATTGTAAACTTTTGCCGAAGGTTTTGGAAACTGAAACTATTTTGGATTTGATGAAAGTGGATTCGAATAGATTTGCTGAGGAGCAACAGAAGAGTAAAGAATTGGCTCCATTGTTTACATTGGCCAAAAAGACTGAAACAAAATTTAAAGAATTTGGAATAGTTGAGGAGATAGAGTTGGGAAAAACTTGTGATGATTACCAGAGAGCTGGAACCCCTAAAGACAAGAAAAAATCTCCATTGTCTTTAGTATCCATGGTATCTGAAAAAATTAGCGGGATAAATGTAGATGCTTGCGCAACTTTACCGGTCACATCAAATGGAAATAAGTATTTGATTACAGCTATGTGTATGGCATCTAGCTACCCAGATGTAGTGCCGGTGGTGAATGCTGAAGCGACGTCTATATTTGATGTAATATTGCAGATATTCAGTCGAATGATATTTCCAAAGGAAAAACAGACTGAACAGGAACTCTCATTAATGAGTAACTTGACTGTAGAGGTTTTCCAGGGATTTGGAATTAAAACTGTGTTGAACTTGTCTACTTGTAGACCGAAACGGTTGGCTGTACAATGCAGGAGACCGAGCAAGAGTGTTAAAAAATTATCAGAAATAACAGATGTTGTTAATTTCAAAGGGAAAAAGGTAGAAATGAAATCGAGGAAAAAGAGAATGAGGAATCATAAGAAAAGAAGAAAATTTCTTAATGCAGACATTCTCAGCCGGCCCCATACCCATAGCCATACTCATACATTGAGTGCTATTTATTAAGTTCTGTATGTTAAAGTGGTATTATTAAAAAAAGAAAAAAAAAAGAATATGTATATATTATGTTTATTTATTGTTAGTATTAGAAAAATATAGAAATAATTTTGAACTATTAAATTATGATTTAATGTTTAATATTTCTAATTATATGATTATGTATTGAAGTTGTTTTGTCAGTAAGAAAAAAAAAATGCTAAACAAATTTGCTTTGTATCACGTTAAGTTTACGTAAAGAAAAAGAAAAAAAAAATGTTGATTGCATTGATATTTTAAGAAAATTACTTTGCTTATAATTTTGTCTGAAGTTATAGGAAATTTTGTGTATATTGAATTGTGGTAATTTAGAGTAACTTTTATATAGTGTAATTTAAGTATTTGTATTACTGGCATGTTGTGAATTGCTATATATATATATATATATTTGTTTCAAAATTGCTAGTAGCCCTAAAATTTAAAGAATCTTGTTTAGGGCGGCACATGGCTGTGATGGATTGGGAAAGGGCGAAGAGACATGTTTGTGACAAAATTACTAAGTTGTTCCTGAACATTTTGGAAGAGAGAAAAATTTTAGTGTTCAGTGGAACTTGTCGCAACTGTTCTTTCCTGTCTATGACTCCGTTTGGACATGTCCAAAATTTGTAGGGGGGAGAAGTCTGTAACTACCGAAAAACCCCGCAGCCTATTTTGTTTCGTAAGTTGCGAAACTGGTTTTGTCCAGCGGTTGTCCCTGAATCGCAGCCTAGAGTCAGATCTTGTCCATAGATCGCAGCCTAGAATCAGATCTTGTCCATGGATCGCCGCCTGGGTTTCGGAGACTGATCAGCCGTGCTCTCGTATCAGAGAGAAACTTTTTCGATATGCGGAAAGAGAGCTGAAAATGTTAGGTAAGAGGTCAAGTGAAATGAAGAGAGCTAGTCGCTTGTGAGATGGAGATGCAATTTTGAGAAAAGTTTGGCAGATAGTACCCGAGCTGATTTGTGTAATGGAAAAAGACTTTTTTTTGTAGCCCGGGAAAGAGTGTGGACATGGTGGTTTTATTGATTGTGTTTTTAAAGTAATGTATTTTTAGAGAGAGCTGAAAAGTTGTGCCTTTTGTTTAAGAGTGATGATGTGTTTTTTTAATGGTTGAAGAGATTTTATTTTGAAGTATAAACTGTTAAATAAAGTTAATATTCAATGTTAAATCATCGTTTGTTTAGTGCTACCAGGGAACCAGATAATACACCATACTGAAGGTAAACTAACTTAGGTTTTCTTACAAATGTTCCATATGCGCACCTTTAGTTATCAGGGCTGACAGTGTTCCTAAAATTTTCACACTTTTCTACCACTATTTTAAAACGATAAAATTTATTGTATAATTCTATTATAGATGTTAAAGGAATCTACAACGAAGAATTTTTAGTTAACACGCTTAACCTGGCGTGAATCACCAGTGGGTCACGTTTGACTGCCCTATCGGGTGGCGTGCATCACCGGTGGGTCACGGCTGACTGTCGCATCGGGCAGCGTGCATCACCGGTGGGTCACACTCCACTGTTAAATAGAAGGCGTGCTTTACAGGCGGGTCATACCCGACTATGGCATAAACGGCGTGCAGTACAGGTGGGTCACATTTGAATATTCGAAAATTCAGTAGTAAAAACAAATTAATATAAAAACTTAACACATTCACGACGGGAAATTAGAATTCTCGTTTTCGTTCAAAAGATATCATTTACGAAGGGCGTGGCTACCTTACAGAAAATGTATTTATATCATGCTGTCCATATTTTTTTAGATTGTAAGACATTTTATATTAAATTCGTACATATGCAGTCAATAAAATCATATCTCTAAGTAATTTGCTAACTCCTTATGTTCTTTCAGACATTCACAATCAACTCTGCTTGTTATATTCGAGTTCAATTTAATAAATATGAGATAGGCGTGTCATTACATACAGTGTCTGAAAAAGCGAAAGTACTCCGCCGCCAGATGAAGCAAAACATGAATTCGAGCGTCGCCTCAGAGCGAGGCGCTGGCGTGAACGCGTTAAAATACTACTTGTAGCAAAGTGAACATATTTTAGGAACGCTGCGAGCGCTGTATACGGCACACATGTAATCTAAAGTTCAATTTTTTCCACACTTCGGTTAACGAAACAAAAGCTTCTTCAATTCTCTGCCTCAACTCTAGCAAATAATTAGGTAGCGGCGGAACGTAGGCACGTTCTTTTATAAAGCTTCAAAGTTAAAAAATCGCATGACGTAGTGTACGCTTTTAAATCTTCAACCCAGCAATAACGCTTTGTGCTCAGGAGTCGCCATTTTGCGTATGTGTCACTGCAGGCGAGTAAATAACAAAGCAGTACTCGCGCATGCGCTTATCTAAAACTGTTTGAATTACTCATTATTTGTGGCCTTGAACCGATACTCTACAACGCCTACAGTTCATACTATTAAAATTTATAACTGGGACTTCTTTTATATACCCTGTATATATATTTTTGTGTTTGTGTGTGCGTTTTATACATATGTATGTACATTTACATAGGCACCAATTGAAATATTTTACACTGTGATCAATCAAAGCTATGGGAGATTTTTTGTCCATCGTTATGAAAATATGTTTCATTTTATTGTGCTGCGAAATACTTTATTTAATAAAATGTTTTTCAATTCAGCACTTCATAATAACTTGTAAGTAATGCGAATTACTTTGATTTTTGTGTTAAATACTTTAATAAATATTTTAAAGACATTTCTATCTATGTAGATATATTACAGACTACATAAATTACATAGGTATATTAAACAAATTTAATTATTTCAGTTTAGCTGAATTAATTATTTTAATCAATAAGATTTAATTATTTTAATTAAGATAACTTTAACTATTATTTTGATACAATTAAACTGATTGGTAAAGTTATCAGAAAAATTTAATGTTTCCAACTGAGAGAAAAAATGCCCAGGCGGGAAATCGAACTCAGATCCCTGGGTTACAGGACCACTTTTCTACCGTCTAAGCTAACTAGGCCGACAACCGGTGAGCATATTTCGCTCAGATAACCTTAATGATAATAACATCTGATCTGTCATGTAGAATCGCTCAACAGAATAATCCGCAGGCAAAGGAACGCCATATAAACGACGGGTACGTAGATAAAATATTATTTTAACGCAATCAAACTGATTGGTAAAGTTGTCATGTGAATTGAATGTATTTCATTCGCAGAGATCGAAATTGTACTAAAAAATTACTGGTGTCATTTGGCACTTAAGATTAAGAATCTTAAGATTAAGCGTTAGGATTAAGATTAAGCGTTTGCAGACTGCAAACAGCGCCCCTGAAAGGGTTAAATAATAAATTCTGGCCATTTTTTGCAGAGAATGTATATTGTACTTATATAACGGGTTTTTTATTCAATTACTACTATTAGCTCACACTCTCCCTATATTTATTTATTTATATATTTATCTTGTTCAAATATTCAATCATTAATAATATACTCATTATTCATCCTATCAAGTTGGAATAATTTTTTTTAAACTTGTACTGGATGACAATGGATGTTAATACAGTTTTTTCAAATATTAATTAATTAATTAAATTTTAATTAATTAATTTTAGTTTCACATGGGAAACAAAATGGCGGCCATTGGTTATTGAAGACCAATGAAAGTATTTTCAATAAGGGGTTACCATAGGGGGGACCCTGTTCTGTCGCCAAAAACCGCCAAGTTTGTCGCTTGGCGATATATCGCCAAATTTGGAGATCAAAATGAGTCGCCAAAAGTGACGCCAACTTGGCGGTATCTCTAATATTTCGCCGAATTCCCGTAGAGTTCCATTGTAAACCTACTTGCTTATAGAAAATCAACAAATTGAGATATTTTAATGCAACAAAAACTAATATTAGCTTAAGGGATTATATTAAATTTTTCTTTGATGGCCTAAGTAGGAATTGACTTTAAAATCAAAATTTTTATATTACTTGTTTTAACTGTAATACATTAACCTTTATATACGGGTGTCCGAAAAGTCCGAATAACTCGAGAAATACAAAGCAGATTGAAAAACGAAAATATACATGTTAAATATTTTTTAAAAAGCTACTCAGTGATACCAAATTTGATCCCCGCAACCGACCCCCCGGGGGTCAGAGGGGGTTCAACTTTGAAATTTTGAATGATAACCCCCATTTTTTATTGCAGATTCGGATTCTACGGACAAAAATACATAACTTTTGTATATAAATTTTTTTCTAATCTTCGTTGATCACGGTGTCATTGAGCAAATAAAATAGATACATATTTCGGTTTTCCCAACCAGGTTTTCACATCTCGAAATCTGATGGACCAGAACTTTTAACGTCAAAGTTGCCTTCTTTTGTGGAGATAGTGTTTCTCAAAAACCATCAGTGGAGATTGTTTTCATGGCGATTTACATGCTTTTTCCATAAAAATTAATAGAAATATATTAAATTAGTTTTCTATTTGCATGTCTTTTTGTCAAGTCGATCATTTTTAAATAATAAACTACGTATTTTGATATTTTAACGAGTAAATAAGCACCTCCCCTACAGATTAGAAAAATTATAATATTCATTATTTGGGGATCGGAATGTGTTGATATTCTGTGTTTCGATGTCTTCTGCTGTCAAAAAAATCACTTAATTCGGGACCGGAAGGGAGTGTATAAGTTTTTATTATTATTATTATTATTATAGAATAACATAAATGAGCAAAAAAACAAACAAACATATAAAATAGTTTTGTGCTGGCTGATCAAAGGATGGGAAGTACCGTAAATTTCAGGTGGAGGAGGGTGGGATTATAGATTTTGATGATTGATTAGTTACTGCAACTACTGACTAGCAAGTAGGGCAGAAAACATTCAAAAATCCTAATAAATGTAATACTTTTTTGTAAATTAATATACTTTTTTTCATTTTAACATTTTTTTCCTAATTTTAAATTTATTATTGGGTTGTTCGGGAAGTCGTGTCCGTTTAGGAAAATCAAATTGCACCGGAAAATCCTGCCCGGTAATTATTATACATTAGGTATAGGAATCAATGTCTAATTATTAAATGATAGAATTTTCCGGGAAGAATTGATTTTTCGAAACAGACGCGACTTTCCGAACGACCCAATAATTTTTAACAATTGAAAATTTTTGATCTTTTAAACTTTTGAATTTAAAATATAATTTAACTCTTTAAGCACTGTTGATTATTTCCTGGGGGAGAAGACGTTTTAATTTTCATGGGGGAAGAATAATGTAGAAGAGTGTTTAATTATTTATTAATTATTACAATAATAAAACAAATGGGAAAAATATATAAACAAAAACGTTATTTGCAGAACAAATAAAAAAAAATCAGTTTTTTGCTACATTATTTAAGCCCGAGAAGGGTATTTATTCATATATTTCATTCAGTTACTTCGATGTTTAATGTTAAAGTTTTGTAACAAATAAGTTAGAGCTTTTGCGGACGGTGTCCTTAAATAAGGACTCATAATTTTTATGTTACTGGCACCCAGAATATTTAACTAAAATTTTCCATTTATAACGTACTTCAAAATAAGGAAGTTTGTATTTTGCAATAAACTCGTTTATAAATTGTGATGCCAGTCTATTATTTCATCAGTTTATAAACAGAATTACTCCGCGCCGGTAAGGGTTAAACCAAATTAACATTAAAAAATAAAAACAAAATTTAAACAATATGATAATTTAAATATCATAAAAATCCCTAAAATTTCCATTTAAATTAAATCGAAATAAATCTTAGACTTTTCAAAAAGTTATTTTGTATTTTACATGTGCCTTATCATTTTGTACACTAGTGCTGCACAACCTTTTTGCTAGAAAATTGTTTACAACTTCAAAAAATTTAACAGTAACATTTCAATCATTTAATAGCAAAGTTTCTGTCAATTAATTCGGAAAATTATTCTGCATTAAAATAGTGGTAATCGTCATGGCCCGCGGACTACAGGTTATGCACCCCTATTGTACACACTCATCATAAGCACACTCATCATAAGCAAAATACAAAATCTACAATACAAATATTTGCAACTTAAAAAGGAAAAAAAGTTAAAAATTTATTTAGATTTCTTTTTAACGGAACCTAATTTTTTAACGGGTTTTATGTATCATACTGTTTGACTTTTTTAAATTGTTCAATTGGTTTAACTTATTTGTTATAAAAAATTAAGATACTAGAACTAACTGAATGAAATATATTAATAAATGCCCCTTATAGTGCTTAATAAAGGAAGAAAATAAACTGATTTGTTTTTAATTTATTCTGCCAATTATGCTTTAGATTATATTTTTTGTCACATAAGTTATTTTATTGTAATAATAAACAAACAATTTTCTAAATTATCCTTCTGTTATGAAAATTAACACGTCGTCTACCTCAGCAAATAATCATTACACTTTAACCCTCTCGAGACCGCATCACGTACACAAATTTTATTTGGAATACACATTGTTTTTTCAACTGTCCCCTTTACTTCTGAAATACCAAAAAATCCTTTAATTAAAAAATTAAATAAATATTATAATTCATTTATTAATTAATAATTCATTTATTAATAATTCATTTATTAATGGTGCCCAAAACAAATTCCACATGCACCTTTTGACGATGAATATATGTGCCTCATTAATACCGACAGAGTTAAAGAGTTAAATTATTTTTTAAATAAAAAATTTTCAAATATGAAAATTTTTCTATTGTATAAATTTATGAAAAAAATGTTAAATTGAAAAAATATATTAATTTACAAAAAATTATTACATTTATCAGAATTATGGAAAATATTTTTGACCTACTTGTTATTTTCTAGTGGCAGTAACTAATCAATGATCTAAATCTCCAATCCGACCACCACCTGAATTTTACACTACTTCCCCATTCTTTGCTCCGCCCGCACACAAAAAAATTATATGTACCTCTTTTTATTTTGTCCTAAATGTTACTCTATAGTAATAGTAAAAAAATTACATAACCCACCTCCTCACTACGATTTAGAGTATAAAAGAAAAAAAAAACAGCAGAAGCCATCGAAATGCCGAATATCCACGCCTACCTCTACCAAATAGCAAAGATTTTCTTTTTTTTTCTGTTCGGAAGAGGAGGGGCATGTTTACACATCAAAATACAGTAAACACTCGATTTAACGGACCTCGGTTCAACGGACTTCGGATTCAATGGACCAATTAAAAAAAAAATATTAAAAAAATTAAAATTAAAATTAAAATTAAAATTAAAATTAAAATTAAACAAAAATTAAAGTAAAACAAGTGGGTAAGTGTGATCGCAGATCGCACAGAGGGTTTCGTTTAATATCCCTTTTAAAACACTTTATCCTTAAATTAACAAATCAAAATCGCTAATTTAAAATTATTCCCCTCTCCCTAACCTGAAATTCAACGCCCGTATTTCAAATTTTTATATTTGACAAATGTCAAATATTTATTTATCACTATTACTTACTGGAAGCCTCCATGATAAAACAGCTTCTAAAACGATGAAACACGCTTCGAAAAAAAAAAAAAAAAAAAGTATTACTGCTCCCCTCCCCATCCCCTACTTGAGAATCAACACGCAACCCTCTTTTAAGCTTTTATATGTAAAAAATCAAGAAATGAACAACGACAAAGCATTTCCTTCCTCCAAACACAACTTCATTAATTCAACCGATGGACCAAGGAGTCATTGTTGCCTGCAAGAGGATTTATAAGAAGAAATTCGTTGAAGAAGTAATGGTAGTGTTGGAAAATGAAAATGATGCAGTAGAAGATTTGAGAGGAGCCAGAACGCTGCAAAATTTGCGCACCTACAATTTAAAATCAACTATCTTTAACATTGCTGCTGCGTGGAGGGAGATGAAGGTATCCACACAGGCTAACGGCTGGTCAAAACTACTCAACGACGCAGATCCTGAATACGATTTTACAGGGTTTGAGATTTCGGATTTTAGAAGTACAATAATGGAGGCTGCTGATGATATCCCTGAGAAAGATAAAGAACAGTTGTTCGAGAATGACGAAACAGATCCAGGCTACCAGATTCTAAATGAGGAGGAGATCGCAGAAAGTATTCTGCATGATGATAATGAAGATGAGGTCGAGGACGACAAGAAAGAAGAATTAACCCGGGAGAACTCGCTAGTGAGAATGCCCAATTGCTTTTCTTTTACTTTACATTCATATAATATCAAATTTTTTTCGTTGGCTTAGTACTTTTATTCACAAAATACGTAAAATAATTGTAAAACATTTTGAAATTTTAATAAAAATGAAAAATGATTTAAATAAGAGTCTTAAAAAAGTACGGCTGTGAGAGAAAATCTCATGCAGCGAGTTCTCCCGGGTTAAGCGAATTTCGACCTAAATTATCTACAGTACGAGAGCATATGGATGACGTCATTACTTACATAGGGGCATCTTCAGATCCCGAAGTGTTTGCGTATTATGAACACTTTAGACAATTTCGAGCTCTTATAATAAAAAAAAAACATTCAAGTGGGAAACAACTAAAACTAGACGCCTTTTTTCAATCCAGCAGTATGGAGCAACCTCAATGTGATGTAAATAACATAAAATGATGCCTGTTGTTTTGGGGGCATTGTAATTTTTTCCATTTGTTTATTGCTTGTTTATTAATTATTATTTCTGTGTAAAAAGTGTTTCATTCCCATAAAAGTTGCATATGTGTTAATTCGTTTGTATTTCATTACCAATATTGTATTATTAAAAGTAATATATTGTGTTTATATATATATATATATATATATATACAGTAGTATATAGGTATATACAATACTATATATTTATGTATATACATATATTGTATATATACAAGACATGTATATACACTGTATATATTGTATATATATATATATTATATATATATGTAATTTGCACTGTAATAATATATGTAATTACAAGTACGTAATAATATATATATGTACTATAAATATAACAAAATAATATTATAAATAGTACTTTGCGATTTAACGGACTTTCGATTTAACGGATACATCTTAGTCCCAATTAGTCCGTTAAATCGAGGGTTTACTGTATTAAAAAAAACGCAGGTTAATTGATTAGAATGGACTGAATGGATGAAATAAAAACACAAATAGAAATCTAATTCAATATATTTCTGTTAATTTGCATGGCAAAAGCATATAAAGCACTTTTGCCATCGAAACAACCTCCTTTGATAGTTTTCTACAAACACAATTCCAGCTAAGGCGACCCACTTTGGCAACGCAAGCTTTGGCCCATCACATTTCGTGCTTACAAAACATAGTTTAGAAAATAAAATATGTGTCTGACACATTCTGCTGGATTACAACGTCATCTACAAAGATTCGAAAAAAAAATGTTAAAACAAAAGTTGCGCATTTTCCCTCGTAGAATCCAAATCTGAAATAAAAAATGGGGATTATCATTTACAATTTCAAAGTTGTAACGCCTCTGATCACCAGGTGGTCGGGGTGGGGTGTCAACTTTGGTATCACGGAATAGCTTTTAAAAAAATATTTAACACGTATTTTTTTATTTATCAATCTTATATGAATTTCTTGAGTTATTCGACCGTTTCCAAACTTTTCGAACACCTTGTGTTTTGTCACATTTGATATTTTACTGTAATAATTTATAAATAATTGAACAATTTTCTACATCGTCCTTCCCCTATGAAAATTAAAGCATCGTCTTTCCCAGAAATAATCAAGAGAGCTTAAAGGGTTTAATTATTTTTTAAATAAAAAGTTTAAAAGATCAAAAATTTTCAATTTTTTAAAATTATTTATTTTAAAATTATGAAAAAAATGTTAAATTGAAAAATATTTTTAATTGCAATAAATTATTACGTTTATAAGAATTATTAAAGAAGTGTCTGCCCGACTTGATATTTTGGAGTTACAGTAACTAATCAATCATCAAAATATATAACTCCACCCCCACTGAAATTTACGCTACTTCCCCATCCTTTGCTCAGACAGCATAAAAAGTTTTTATATATTTTTTTCTTAAATATTTTGTCCTATATTTTGTTCTATAGTAATAATTTTAAAAAACTGCATACCAGCATCAGCCTCCTGAATTAGATTATATTTAAAAAAAACAGCAGAAGCCATCAAAATGCAGAATATCTGCAAACTTCGCCCCCAAATAATGAAGATTATCTTTTTTCTGTCCGGGAGGGAAGGTGTATATTTACACGTTAAAAAATCAAAATACACAGGTTATCATCTTGAAATGATTGACTGGATAAAAAAATATGCAAACACAGTACTAATTTAATATATTTCTATTAATTTTTATGGAAAAAGCATATAAAGCGTCATCGAATTAACCACCACTGATGGTTTTCTAGAAACACTATTCCCGCAAAAGACGACTACTTTGACGATGAAAGTTCTGTCCAATCAGATTTCGAGATGTCAAAACCTGGTTGGGAAAACCAAAATATGTATCCGCTTTATTTGCTCGATTACACCGTGACCAACGAATATTAGAAAATCATGTTAAATTCAAAAGTTGCGTATTTTTCTCCGTAGAATCCGAATCTGCAATACAAAATGGGGGTTATCATTCAAGATTTCAAAGTTGGACACCCTCTGACCCCCGGGGGGTCGGTTGCGGGGATCAAATTTGGTATCACTGAGTAGCTTTTTAAAAAATATTTAACATCTATATTTTCGTTTTTCAATCTGCTTTGTATTTCTCGAGTTATTCGACCGTTTCCAGACTTTTCGGACACCCTGTATATTAGGGCGATCGGAAAGTCATGTCGTGGTGGGAAAATCGCTTCGTACCGGAAAATTCTGCCCGGTAATTATTAGACATTAGATATCGGAATCCATATCTAATAATTAAATGATATAATTTTCTGTTACGAATTGATTTTCCCAACACGACACGACCTTCCGATCGACCCAATATATCAGTTCATTCATTTTTAGTTTGTCCTAAATTTAAAAAGAAACATTTTTAATTATTTGATGAAATATTTTAGAATAAAATTTATTTCTAAAGCTCTTTGATTGAAACAAATTAATTACTATTATGACGTAATTATCCTAATATTCAATAACGTTTTTCACTGTTCAAACACATTTTATTTAATGGTTATTTAAATTCTCTTTAATTAAAAACTTTAACGATTAAGATTGCATGTCCTGCTTAAATTTTGTTCTAATTGTCATTTGTGTAATATTAATAAAGACGCCTTGAGAATTTTTTAATGAAATATAATAGAGGTTTTGTACAAGTATAACAATTCCTAGAAAGGATAACGTTGATTTATTCTGATACAGCAGTTACATTCTCAGAATTTGCTTTACCGAAACGGACGTCGGAATTTATTAATGAGGAAAAAAGGTGCAAATTAATTACAATATTCAACTAATGAATTTTTGATTTAATGAGATCTCGTTTTTTATTTAATCAATTAATAAGTAAACGAATTACGTTTACACAGTGAGGACATTATTTAAAGAACATTTTCAGAATTTTTTGTTCCTTAATTAACTTGCGTGACATAATTCTGTGGCTATTTGATCTCATTTTTTTTAAAAGATAGTTTAATTATCATTTCAAATAATGTTTATATTTCCATAAATACGAGGGCGTATCAATAATTTTTTGCCCTCACATAGAAATAATTGAGGGACATTTATGAAATTGCTACATTGTATTAGTCCTTTTCTATATAGTCACCGTGCACAGTAACACATTTATGTACACATTAACGGTATTTCAAAGAGAGGGGGAAGGATGTATTCCAGGTGGCGCGATAGTAGACCCAAAGGGGGGCATTTTTCTAACTTTTGTCAAAGCCACATGCATTGTTGGAAAGGCTGTGACAACTTTTTCATGCTATACGCCTCCCGAGACGCTCCCCTCCCAAATTTGGCCCCCAGGGGCATGAATGATGTCCACAACATTTAGAAAAGTGCTATACTATCATTTAGTTATTATTACTTCCTATTTAAAATAATAGAAAATACTTTCGTTATCACTTTATTTTATTTTCATATCGAAATTAAAAAGTAACGTACTATTATACGTACTATATGTAACTGGTATTCTAATACGAGGTTTGCACCAAATTGGCGTTAAAAAAATCGCACCAAACCCAGTGCGTATATGACATTGGTGCCAAATTCCGGTGCAAAATATTTTTTAAAACTTGAGTAAAATTTCCCGCTTTTCTAGTGCTAACGTAATTTCTATATGTGAAAAAAATTCGGACCTGGCAGTCGATCAGCGAGTAGAAAACTTTTACCGTTAAGTGTTAAAACAATTTAATAAACTGCATAAATAAAGGTGTTCATAAAATTAATGTTAATAAACCTTATAGGATATGTAGAAAAAGTCTGGAATTCTTTTAATGTACCGATATGATTTTACCGTTATATACGCTATTAGGTATCAACTTTCTACAGGAAATAGTCCCAAGTGGAGTTTGGCATCTAAAATTGGGCATAAAAAATTGCGATTACAGCACGAGTAATCCCACTAATTCCGAAAAGGAATATTTTGATTTTCTTCACTGATAGTAATTTTCGGTTGCATTATTAAATTTTGCCCTACCGTAACAGACATAATAAAGTACTTTATAAAAAATAAGATAAAATAAAAACTGACATTTATAATATTTAGAAAATGAATTTTTGAATTAATGTATTGTTGCTTTTTTAACCAAAAATTAATAAAAAAGCGTTCACATTTGATATGATAGAATTTTTCAGAAGTTTCATAATTAAAGACTTGCGGGATATGTTAATGCTGCTATCCAATTTCTATTTTTAACTTACGAATTTTAATTTACTTTAATCGGTTTTGTCATTTAAAGTTATATATAAATAACTCTCTGTGAATAAAATATTGCATGGAAATGTAGCAATGCATATAAATTAAGTCAGAAATTTTATATTTTTATTTAACTTGGAATATGATAGATTGCTTCTTGAAGTGATATCTAATATTTTTCTGCATTCATTGGTCTAAAAATGTGTTAGCATAGCTCTTAAATTCACCAATGACTGTACGAACATATTTTCCCTTTCTTGTTCTTAAAAATAAATGGCATACAAATTACCTCAGATAATATTTCTTTCAATCATTTTCGATTAACACATTCGTGCTAGTTAGTTTTCATCTTTTGAAAAGAAAGCTACACCTATGGGGATTAATCTCAAATGTTGTAGTATTTAACAAAATGAATTTCTGTGTTCGTGTTTGCGTTACAAATGGATGTATAAAATAATGCCACTGTTTCTAATCGACTTACATATGAGAAGTTCAGAAGACAATCCGATTAACTCCATTTTAAGTGGCTTTTTTTAAACAAAAGAGCATTGAAAATTTTCTATATATTTATACAATGATAAAAAGTTACCCTTGATTAAAAGAAAATTAATGAGTTCAATCAAAATATCCCAAGAAAAAATATTATATAGATGCAATACTTTTATACTTAACTGTTTACTGTACTTTAACTGTTTACTTAACTGTACTTTAACTGTTTATACTGAACATTTTCATTTGATGGAGTTAATCGATTTGTGCACTGAACGGCTCTTATATACCTAGCTCATTAATCGTGAAAATACCAATATTTGTATAATTGTTTACAAAATAATGTAACTTAAAATCCTCCATGATGAGTCTTCGTGATTTTCACGACCAGCAAAATCTGCTACAAATAGGAAATTTGATTTTTATACCCACCCACTGGAAGAAATCTACAAAAGTCACAATTTTTATGCTCTAAAAATATCATTGTACTACTATGGTCGAAAGACAATCCTGTTTTCTAGTAATTCAGAAAAAAGACTATAAACAGAGAAAGGGACAGATAAGGAACATCTCACATCTTCTTTATGTTACTAACATTGACCATTCCAAAGCTTCAGAATCAGATAGAATATGTTTATTTTGTATCCTATCAAATAACAATTCATTTCTCTTTCAAACTGACTTTTAGGAGATTGCATAATAAACTTAGACGGCATTATCGTTTCGCAAATAGCATCTGAAAAGTTTTTTTTTTCCTTTTTATCAATTTGTTAATAATAGACCGGGAGCCGGCAGTACAGACAATCACCTCATCGAGTTCACGGCTGAAATTCCAGAATTAGTTAAAACCCGATACGCATATTAAAACGCAATCGTTCTGCCAAGTCATATCTTGGAGGAAAACACCTGAAAATCTGATTTTAGTGGTCGACTAGTAGGTTTACCATTGTGTTTTCCTGCACCCAAAAGTATGAAAACATGGAGGACTGGGAGCAGGAAAACGCAATAGTAAACGTACGAGTCATCCGCTAAAATCGGGTTTTCAGGTTTTACCACCGAGATATGACTTCACAGACGAATTGTGTTTGAATATGCATATCGAGTTTTAACTAATTCTGGAATTTTAGCCGTGAACTCGATGAGGTAATTGTCTGTACTGCCGGCTTCCGGTCTATAAGTACTAAAATTTTCCCTTGGAGCCCGAGCCCAATTATTGGCATAAAAAGTTTCTTCCGAGCCCGTTTTGGACTTGGGATCAGTCTCGGGCTGGGGCTGTGGCTGAGTACATGTCATTTCTAGTTATTTTTGATTGAATAAATAGAAAGGGACCCTCGATTCCTAAACAATATTTGTTTATTACTGTAAACACCGCTACCTCTTACAGTTGCTTTTATTATCTAATCACACTAATGTTGATAATAATATGACTAACAATAATAATTCCTACCAATCAATATTACCTGTCCATTATAAGAGAAACAATAGAAATTCTAACACGAAAAATAACATATGTAACGATACAGCATCATTCAACTTAACAAAACTATGGCTGGAGGTACTCAAAGAATTTAGAAAATAGAAATAAACATCCAAGTAAAATAAAAATAAAAGTAAAGTGCGTTACATGAAAAATTGAATGATGGCGTTTCAGTTCATTGCATCATAGACCGTGCAATTTCATAATATTATTATTTATTTGTTTTGAAAATGACTCTGGATGAGTTGAAACATGTCAACAGCCAAATAAAACTATTTTGCTGTTTTTTAGGTGTTTATCTTACACCGTTTTAGCAATTAGAAATAATATATTATTACAAGGTGTTAAAATTGCTATATAGTTGCTTTTAACTTTTTGGAACCACCAAGTATAATAAAACTTATATTGGGATAAAAACTGCACTTTTCTGAAGGGACATATTTGATTTGGAAAGTTAGGAGGTTAATTCCTGAATAATAATTACAAACGACATAAGTTCAAATTAAGTAAAAAAAAATTACAAAAACTCTTCTATATGAAACCTCTTTTGATTATTAACCCTTAACGGACGGTAGCTTTATATACATGATTTTATTTTTATATTCTATTCGCACCACTATGTTTTAGAAGTAAACTGTTAAGTAAATTTCTCTTTATACGTTAAGTACACTAGTAAAAGTATTTATTTTTAAAAAAGTGGTGCCGACCAAATACATTCCTGTAAGAGATGCCTCTGAGTGGTAGGAGTATTTCAAACCGTTAAGGGTTAAGTATACTATAAAGGCTCGCTCCGGTTCTTCTACTATACATGAGTGATTCACAACCATAGTAGACCAAGTCAATTTTGAAAAAAAAAATGAGATAGTTCTTTTATAGAAGATGCATAAAATCTGTTTTACCCACTTCCACATGGAACCAATTCTTCGGTTTTCCATGCTTTCTCATATATATCATCTGTTTACAGACTTAGTTTAGTGTGGGAGTGGATAAAACAGATTTTATGCACCTTCTAAATGGACTGTTTCATTTTCTTTTAACCCTTTTAGGGGCAAGATACTTAAATTCGTAAAATGCGGAAATAGTCGAATAACACCTGTATTTTCAAGAAAATATATTTGTAAAGATGTAAAGGTATAATTTCGCGTACTTAATAAAAGTGAAATTTTCAGAAAAGAACTCGCGTGACAATGTGGCACTTAGGGATTAAAATTTAGCGATGCCATAGCGGCATCACCGCCTTTCAAGCGGTTAAAATTGAATTGGTTTACCATGGTTGTGAGCTCCTCATATGTAAAACGCAAATAAGAATTTCGTTCCAACTACTTATAACTTGAATTTGAGTTCAGCTGAATTGATTTTGATGGGACTTGCACCGTTAAGTACATAATGTTTCAGGAAATGTTTTAGTATATAACATATCGTCTTACAGTGCTCAGTTATTGAATTATGGGGGAAGTCCTATAATCATATGACCGCGATTATGAAACATTAACCTTTTTTAAAAGATTTTGCTGAAGGGACTTCGAATAAACTTACGCTATTAGTCAGTTAATTTTTCAGGAAATGTTTATAGTATAAAACATATCGTTCTATTTGGCTTAGTTATAGAATTATGGAGAAAGGTTCTATAATCAGGTCAGCCCGATTATGAAAGATTGGTCTTTTTAAAAGGTTCCAGTGGATGGATTGAATGAGATTGTCGTTGTAAATTAGATATTTTTTTCAGGGACAATTTTAATATATTTCATATCATTTTATTCTTCTTTAATAAATCCTACTGTAAATAAGCAATTAATAAATTTGTTGCTTAACAGGATAAATATATTTTGCGACACCATACAAAATATTATAGCGCGATGGCATTCATATCGTTTTCAGCAATCCGAAATAACATTCTAGAAAAAGGTCCATCTTGCTTTAAAACGCAGTGTAATACTTACCAATATATTTCGTTTGATTAAAGTTTTGTTTGGAGAAACCACCGAGAGTACGGAGGTTCAGCCTACTAGTATTCAATGAAGTAAAGTTTAAATTCGGTTTCTGATTAGCCCTTTTTAGGGTTTCGTTCATCTGACGAAACCCTATTCGTCTCACTCCTTTGTCTGTCTGTCTGTCCGTCACAGAGCCCGTTCTCAGAAACTATACATGTTAGAGATTTGAAATTTTGGGTACTTATAGCTGAACACCTCACATCAAACAACAAATCATAAAATTTTGAAAAAGTTGGTAATTAACTGAATTACGGGCTAATTAACTTCTAAAATTAACCAATCCACCTTTTTAACGCAGATTCAAATGAACTTTCTCCAACGGCGCGAAAGCAGGTGTGCTCAACTTCAGACATGACGGCGACCTTGCGGTTTTCCGTAGTGGAATATTTTAATACGAAATTTTAACTTTTTAAATATTAAATTTTTTGATAAAATTTTTTGCCATCCGGACGGGAAATCTCTCTCAGATTTCATACATACCCAATTCAAAGCGATAACTCAATTAGAAGCTGAGATATTAATTATTATTTAATTAATCTGTTTCATTTCTATCTAATGAATAGAATAAAATGGAGGCACGTGCTTTTTTAACCATGAAATTATTTAAATTGGGAAATCTAACAATTTGCGTGAGGTTTTATCCGCTCTATGAGACAAGTATAACTTATTCATTATAAGAAAGTTTGTAAGTATTCATACCACTATTTTCGAATAGTAATTTCTGCAAATATCTTAAATTATTCGTTGAGATCGCCACTCGATCTGGTTGAAACTTTAAAATAGTTTATAACGCATAAGAAAAATCGTAAAAAAGAATGGAGTGTGATATTTCGAGGGGAGACTAACGTGCTTCGGCCGCTATCGTATAATTTGTATTTGTAAGGTTTGGGTAAATGGAAAGGTGGGGGGGGGGGAGGGAAATACTTTTGATTAAATATCCCAAAAGAGTTTCGTTCTGATGCACTTTTGTTATTAATAGTTTGCGCTCCCTGGTGGTGGAATGTGGAACTAACATAAAGCGATTTTGTTAAAATTAGGAAAGTTCGCATTACAGATATTATGACAAAGACTAGCGTGCTTCGCCCGCTATCGGATTATTTCAGTCCGTGCGAGGCTGATGTAAAATGAGATGCATTCTTCCAGCGAAATTGAAAAGCGTGCTTCGCCCACTATCGCATAATTTTATTTTGTTAGGTTTGTGTCAATGGAAAAGGGGGAGGGAGGGAACTACTTTTGATTAAATATACCAGTTAGTCAACATGACAAATATTATTATGATAAAGACTAACGTGCTTCGAAAATCTAATAATTTGCGTGGGATATTTGAACAGCGCTATGAGATAAGTATAACTCATTCATCATCAGAAAGTTTACAAGTATTCATACCACTATTTTCGAATAGTAATTTCACGAAATATCTTAAATTTTTGGTTAAGACCGCCACTCGATTTGTTTGAAACTTTAAGATAGTTTATAACACATAAGAAAAAGTGTAAAAAAGAATGGAGTGTGATATTTCGAGGAGGGGGGGGGGGGCGCTAGATTTCTGTTTAAAAAGTTAGTGTTTCTGACCGTTTTAGGTGCTTTTTTTGAGGGAGTCCTGAGATATATGTTACTTATTTAATATAAAATTGTCTAAAGTTTAGTTACCACTATTTCCGAATAGTAATTTCAGCAAATATCTTAATTTCTTATTAAGACTGCCACCACCTCGAGTAACATATCTACTTATAGGTTGTTTAACGGAGTTTCCTTCCGATACAGTTTTGTTAAGAATAGAGTGCGCTCCCTGGTGGTGGAATGTGGAACTGACATAACGCGATTTTGTTAAAATTAGGAAATATAACAAGGCGATCTGTTTGAAACTTAAAAATAGTTTATAACACATAAGAAAAAGTTTATAAAAATGGCGCGTGAAATTTCGGGTAGAGGGGGAGGGGCGCTAATTTCACTAATTAATTTATTTCTATTATATACTTACTAGAAAGGTAGCCCGTCAAAAATGACGGAAATTTAGATATAAAGATATATACAACTCATGTGCAAGAATATAAGTTTTCTCGCTTGTTCCGCAGTCATAAATGAAAATAACACATTTTAAGAACGAAACACATTTAACAAAAACTGTGTACAGTAGAAGACCACTAATCTGCACAGTTTGGTTCCAAGTGTTATGCAGATTTGAGGCTTTTTGCGGTCATGTCTATTCAATCTTTGTTTACATTTTTTTAATTCATATATTGGACAATTTAGATTGTTGAGCCTTAAAAATAAATAAATAACACACTTGAAGTAAGGTTAAAAACTATTAAATTATCGTATACGATTTCATGAAATGGTATTATATAGTATTATATGTGTGTGCTTCACGATCTTGGTTACGACGTTGGCGAAATTGGCTGCAACTTGTCATAATCGTAATAGTGTGGGCCGCTATAACAAAAAAGTAACCAGTTTTTAGTAAAATTTCTGATATAAAGTAGCTTTCAAAAACTTGTGTAAAATTGCAGGCAGTTCTCGTGTTATGTCAGTCCTAGGAATAATATTTCTAACACTGAAGATTATCCATGTATACATGGAATTTAGTAAAGCTTCTCCAAAAGAAAGGTCCTGAAATGACCTTGTACTTCCTCTAACTTCAAAGTTTAATCGGGCCCTGATGTTGAGTACTGAAATCTAATAAATACAGTTATTTTGAATATTACAACAGAATTAAACAGTTAAACTTATTTAACTTAAACCCGCTGTTACTTTCCGATGTTATTTTTGTAGTATTAAGAAAGAAAATTATTAAAAATTTTCAAATCATGCATTTATGATTTTTTTCCGTCTTTAATAACTTAATAATGAAAAAAAATAGGCTTTTGTTCTGAGCTCATAAAAATGACAATAAAATAATGTAACTAAGAGACATTGCAAAATTAAATCTTTGTGATTACAAACCATAAACAAATGATACCGCCACCATTTTACCTACTATGACGTCATTAGAATATTGCCCATTGATTGTTGGAGAACTTACTTTGTGAATGATTACCTCAATGATTTAATATTTTTGACGTTGCACGATGAATGAATCACTTGTG